>OX381720.1:45110775-45813780 GCA_947462335.1 Harmothoe impar | reverse complement strand
GCTAAGTTTGGTGAAAAAATCAACTTCCTATGTCAATTTGACAATTACAAGTAGGAAAAAAAACGTCCTCAAATAAATTTCTTTTTGCAGCCCAATGTCAATCTTTTTACTGCCATAGAGACCAGTGTTAAAGGCGCACTGATTTGAGGACCTAGCCCTGCCGAGTTTTGTACGCAAATGACGTCGTGGGTTCAGTGCGCCTTTAAAGCAAAAGTTGAAATGTCAAAGTGAGACACCTAGTAGCACTGCTCTCAAACTATAGCAGAAGTCAGTGTGTACACGGTCAGTGGGAACAGGATCAGTGGGTACAGGTTCAGTGGGTTACCCTGGCTGAGTCATCTGTGAGGGCACTCACACGCTCGATTTTTGAGCAGGCCGTAGGATAGTGAAGGCCGATCAGCTGATGAGGGGAACGGCAATGACTAGGTAATCTATAAATAGATCTATTAAATGAATGAGTCAGAAAAAGGGAAACTATCAAAGGCCATATCCATGGTATAAGGGAGTGATCATTTTTATCAACGGGGAGGGGGGGGGGAGGGCAAATAGATTTGGACCCCAGGTCCCCTTGATCGGGGGGGGGGGGGGTGTAAAAAATTTGGAGCCCTCTTGGGGGGGGGGGTGAAACAAATTTAACCTAATTTGGGCCAAAAAGCCTGAGCCTTACTATCCTTCAAAGGGTCCGTGCACTCGCCGATTTTCGGCACATAAGGAGGGGGGGGGGGTAAAGCATTTCGACCCGTTGACTGGGGTTGTGAAAAATTTCGCAAGCTCCGCCAAAAAAACATCCCCCCTCCCCCCCCCCCCCCACCCCCTTTTGTTAAAAAATGATCAGTCCCTAAGAATGAAAGTGACTAGTGAGAGTTTACCGTCCACCGCCTGCATGCCTTCAGAGTGGCCGCATGAAAAGTTTATTATTTAATATTAATGTAATTGTTCATTATTTACATTTCTTCAACAATTGTACAACATTTAAAAAAACCAACACCCAAAATACTTTGAAAATTCAGCTTTTATTGGGAAATACTCAATATAATATTGAGTATTTCCCTACATTGACAATAATGTGAAAGTTAACAGTTAACTCTCACTTTCATTGAATCATTTTCACAGCCAAATTTTATGATGGTATTGTGTCGGTACCAGTTTTGACTTCTTTATTTTAGACATTTTTCAAAGGGGGCGGCCTCATGATTTGATAGAATGATAGGAAGCTGAAATATCACATTGACACTTCTGTTGTTTTTTTGTTTGTTTTTTGCCTTTTGGTACCCTGGTAGTGTTTGGGGGGGAACACTTTGCGTGAGCAAACCGAAAGTTTTACCTTCCCCAGGCCCTGCGAGAAGCATCCAACATTTTTAGGTTGTAGCAATTCAGGGAATTTCAATCAGTTTCCTTTGTGTGAATCCTGCACTCCATATTAAAGTATATATATTCTTCTCTTTCAGTTGTGCGGTGTCGTGTATTGTCCACATGTTGTGAGCAGCGACACCATGAACATGTCGGGGTACTATCCGCTGAACCAGCTGCAGTTCCAAGTGGGCGGCTCGGGTGCACCATGCGGCAACATGGCCGTCAAGTTTCGAACACCGCAGCCCATTATTGTTGAAAAATTTGGTACCGGACCACAGACCCCTCTTGAGATGAGCCTGGCCAGGGGACCTATTTCTCAGCAACAACTGAAACCGGTAAGTTTCAATTCACCATTAACTTTATTTCCATGTATCTATACTATAGTAATCTAGAGGCACACCCAGTGGATCCGCCATTTTGAACTTCGCTGGTTGGGGTTAAACCCACTGATAAGACATACGGGTATACCACTATGTGTAAAAATAGGGGACAACAGGGGACAGGCTTGTAACAGTCGTATCAGATCTTACCAGTGCGTGTTGCCGCAACCAGCGCAAACTCCCTCCAGACCCCTATAGCTACATGTAGTTAATCCATGATGGTGCTAGTGTTATCCTATTCAAGCATCATTCATGGTAAAACACATCTTGTACTGTTGGTTTTGCCAGATCATCAGATAGAGCATTAGAAAACCTCATCACTAACAAGGCGAGAGAAAATCTTCACAACATAATTGTATGCATTCGGTTTTATAGTGAACTATTTAACTACTGGTACAATTGACCCTTAGCTGTACTTTACATTGTCTGTTTTCTCCTCATTTATCCAGGCCTTCGAGTTTTCTTCCGTCAGTGAGGATCGTCTGTCACATGCTGTTCGGATGGCAAGGAAAGACTTACAATCTCAAAAGCAGCAGGAGGTGCATGAAGCAGCGGCAGTAAAAGCAGAACGCAAAACCAAGGCCAGCCCGAAGAGGAAAGGTTACCTGTATCCGTCCGCTGCCAGAGGGTTAGCCAAGCGGAAGGACAAGGTCAGCGACACATCATACTATGTACCTAAATAGTGTAACAGTGTGGAGATACATAGCACTGAAGTGGTGTAAATCATACTTATATAAAGCTATTTCTACATACCAAAGGTGTAGATATATTGACGGATAAAACTCATTTCATCAACAAAATTAAATCTTCTGAACTCCAACTTTGACCACAAAACTAGCGCCTCCATATTTTTGTCAGGATTTACATTGTATTGCTTTTTCTTGAAGGCGGCTGCTGTGAAGAAAGAGAACAAAAAGCCCAAGAGTCGACCAACCACACCCGTCCAGGGAGTCGTCCACATGTCCACACGACCAGGTAGGCAGGCCTACATTTGATTATGTTGATTCTCTATCGAATAACCAAAGACAAGTTCGACCTAATTCAGTTCCTACCCATTTTAACCGCAGACGTGATTGCATTTCGAAATATATTTGAAATATTTCTTTTCCTCACAGCTGCCCCCGTATCACCTCCAGTACGCGATTCAGATCCCTATGCCCCCATTAAGAACCGAGGACAAGACGGCCAAATTTTGGATGAGATCTCAAGACTACGGAACGACATGCACACATGTATGTCTCAAATAGGCCAAATCGAGGAGCGAGCAAAGAGAGGTAAGAATTTTAATTCCTCTTTGATTTTAGATTGAGATAACTTTCTTAAAAACAAAGGAAGACTTGTTTCTTGGTATATGCCCATAGCATTTCTGTAAAGGGCAAAATTAACTTAAATCTAATCTCTGTCCATATTTGCTCCAGGTGGCTCGTTGGCTAAGCCGAGGCCGCTGCCGGGGACAGAAGACCTGCCATCTGAGGAGCAGGACCGGCGCCGGGAGCTGAAGGTAGAGGAGAATGCCGCCCGGACGACACGCACGCTCTACGCGCTCCAACAACAGGTCAAAGATATCCAGGACGAGCTCAAGAAAACACGGCCTGAGCAGCTCATGGGGAAGAGGAAGGTGATCAGATGTTGGATTGTGTTATACATGTTGTTGTACATGTAGATATGAGGAAAGCTCCGCACAAGAGAAAAAATATAGACAAGACACAAAAGGGTTTAGAGTAAACCAGTGTTTTGAGAGGTACTTGGTAAATGTAATTTTCAGAGATATGAACAGCTCCTAAATTTTAGAATCAAACAGATTTTATATAACATCATTCTGCTGGAATAAAAATGAGCATTGTTCCATTCCGCTGACATCCATTAACATCTATTACAAAACAGCCCTTTGCTCATTGTATACAAGCTTTAGTAATCATATACAAGATTCAAAATGCCTGTGTTGCCTGTATCTTTAGTCGCGGTTGTTGAGTCGGCTGGCGGCGGCACACCGGGCGGCTGTACGGGCGCTGCAGGCGTTTGTCACCCAGCTGGCGGATGTGGACCTGTCTCACGGCCTGCCACGCACCTACAAGGAGTTCGCACTGCTTGTCCGACAACTCTCACTCTGCTGCGCTCAGCTAGAGATCGCTGGTGAATCCGGTGTCCCCGATAGTGTCACCAATCTCCTCAAAGACATGGCGGTGAGTAACTTTGAAGGCATTGCACTGTCTCTTCCCATTTCCCTCTGAATGATAATACCTGTTCTACCAATTTTAATGACATGATACATGTATAAATGGTAGATTTTCTTCATTGTAACAAAGCAATGCTGCTAGTAGAGGTGCTATGCAATAATATTTCACGAAAAGTTTACTACATGTATTTTATTTACTTGCTGATTACAGAATATGAATGATGTAATGGAGGAACAGTTGCGGGGTCCTGACCACACTGAGCGCAGCAGGAAGTCGTCGCTGGCCGCACCCAGGGGGCACCACTGTCACCACGACCAGCCCCCGGCCATTAACCTCCACAAACCACACCGCGCTGCTGCAGGCAAAGAGAACAGGGGTAGGCCAATTCTCCATCACAATTTAACAAAAAAAAATGCAACAAAATTGCATTTTGAATACAGTAAATTATTGCAACAGTGCGGGTTATATAAAAATCTAAAAATCTAAGAGCAGGTAATACCTCGGGGTTTTTGGAAGTATGGTTGGGGAAAGAGGGGCACATTGACTAGCTGGTCCTGGGCACGTTGAACCACTTGCTCTCTTTGCTATTCTATCGGAAATTTTCCAGCAGTTTGCCTACCACATTACCTCGTTATAGTGCCAGTTCAGAGCAGCAGCATCAAGTTTATTTTGAGACGGTGAGGAGAATGTCAGACAACATTAAAGAAATGAGGATATATTACTTAGTTTAACCTCTGGGTCTACCATAGGCTAACCTAACAAGTAGGCCCACATATTGAGAAACCCGTAGTAATAAGGCACACAGAAAGAGACACACAAATAAAATACAATTTGGTTAAATAACTGTGATAGAATATATAGTTTGCTGATTGTGCTAATAAATGCATTGCAGTATATTCACTGTGACTTCAGATGTATCATTGACATAAGCAGAACAGCTTGTTACATTATAAAAGAATATAATCAAAGATTTATATAGACATTGTGAATAGCAGTTATCCACTTAAGATGGTTTATATTGACCTAAGGCCACACCAAAATAAAAAGTTGGTCTACGGATTTCCCGTACCATATTTTTGAGAATTCAATCTTTTATTTTTTTGGTGGGATTCTTATACGATTAGGAGTTAGCAAATTTCAGTTTGAAAAGAAGAGACGATTTTGCCATAAAAAAATATTGCTCGCTCCATTGATTCAAGGTTGAAATCCATAAACAAAAAAAAAAGGGGGGGGGGATCGCCCGCTCTCATCAGGCTGTGTCTCATGAGAGGGCCAATGTGATAGTCTTTGACCAGGTGTCATCTTTGACCGAGTGCCACCTTTGACCGGCTTAATAGAAAATGGTTTATTTAGGGCAGATGAAGATATAAATATTGTCAAATACTACTTATTATTTAAGAAAGTAATTTTGAATACTACCAATGTGCAAATGGGCGCATTTTTGGGGAATGTAACGCGCCATTAAAGATGTGAATGTGTCCAATGACACAGGGCACGGCCCTCTCAATATCCCTGGACTTTGATAAGGTCAGGAAAAGAATTAATGTGCTGAAGTGGTTCAACGCCCCCCTCTCTCCCCTACAGTACTAGAGTAGCACTTTTCAGACGTCATTTCAATATAGATGCCTATGACTAGATTGAGAAGTTTTATTAGTGCAGGATGAACAAACCTATATATGGCCACACCAAAAAAAAAAGTTGGTCTACGGATTTTGTCTTCCAAAAATAGGTGCGGAAGGGCGAATTTTTTTTTTTTTTTCCACATATTTTTTTTGGTAATGGATTTCAGCCTTGAAATAGGGGGGCGGGCGAATTTATTTTTTTTTGTCCTGAGGGAAAATCTTTTTTTAGATTTTACAAATATATTTTCTGGCTAACGATGCAGAAAACGCCACCCAAAAAAAAAATTTCAGAAAATGATGCGGGCGCTGTCCGTAGACACTTTTTTTTCAAAAAAAAAAAAAAATTTACATTTTGAAAAATATGGTGCGGGAAATCCGTAGACCAACTCTTTTTTTTGGTGTGGCCTATGATCATTATATGTATTGGCGTTCGTATACCGAGGGCCGTTGACATACCGATGGGTGCTAGACACTGGTCTAGCAAAACAGGGATGAAATTCTTCAGAATTTTGTCTGATTACAGAAATTTAATCAATTTCTGAGCTTTTCTTCAGTACCTGTTTTACATTATGTGCCTCTACATGGGTACCTTTAGTTCTAGTTGGAATATTTAGAAGATTCTTTCAGTTTTCAAAAGAGAATTCATCCAGCTTTTTAGGGGTCAATGAGTGTATCGATATAACGATTTTCTCGATGCGATAATCAGAATTAAGGAAATGTCTGTATTTCGATTTAGGGGGTATCGATGACATCCCTAATTTAGTGAGTTAGTAGACCAGCATGCCTGTTGCTTCCAGTAGGGCCTTGCAAGTAACAGGCTTCAGCATGCTGAAGCTAGTTCGTTGCAAGCCTCGACCAGAAGCAACAGGCACGCTGGTTTAGTTAAAGGGAATTGCTGGTTCCTACACAGAAGCCACCTGGCGGCAAAAATCGAAGCTCAAGAAAAGTATTCTTTAAGCTGTATTCATATTCCTAGATAGACCACTTTCCCTAAATCAACTATTTGTATTTGCTATTTTGACAGTATACCTCCATTGTTCACATATATTCACTGCTAGGTCACCCATAGGATCCTATAGTTAAGGCAAAAGAAATATTTGTCCAGAATTCATGCCTTTCTCATTTCATCCGTGACCCTCTGTTTTATTGGTCCTAAAATGTTTGTTTAGATGTCCATTATACATTCCCAAGGTTTGGTTGCAATATCAATAGAAGAAGGGGATTATCCATGACAGATAATGTGAAAATGCTGTTTTCCTATTCATTTCTATAGTTAAGTACTCCTTTGCTCAAATGGCTATATCATGAAAGTTAGTACCACGACATGGCAATTTCTTTTGATTTTCTATTAGATAATAAATCAAACTAACATAATCCTGTGTTATATGCAAAAGTCAATAGAACATCAGTGATCCTGCGACAAATAGCGAGTCCCTTTAAACACTAAATAGGCAGATTTTTTGCATAACTAATTCACCAAGTGTCTCAGTAGACACAAAATGCTGACGACCATGGTTTATGTAGGAAATATACTAAAAACACAAAAAAAGGTCACAAAACCCTAATTTTCAATGCATAGGCATCCTAGTCCCAAGCTTGTACGAACTTGACCTTTATCGCTGGTATCTGAGGGGCCATTATGTGTGTTTACCCCCAGCAGGTGTGGTTTGAGGTTCCATAAGGCACTGCCTGCCTACATTCCCCCCTCCCCCCATTTACCCGACTCCCCCACTCAGCCCTCCCCTCACTCACCCAACCACCCCCTCCCCTACTCACCTCACTCCCCATTCAGCCCTCCTCCCATTAACCCCACTAACCCCCCAGTCACCTCTCCCCTCACTCACCCTAATCCCCTCACCCCACTCATCTCCCCGCTCACTCACCCCTACTCCCCTCACCCCACTCACCTCTCCCCTCACTCACACCCACTTCACTCACTCCACTCACCTCTCCCCTCACTCACACCCACTTCACTCACTCCACTCACCTCTTCCCTCACTCACCCCTACTTTCCTCACCCCACTCACCTCTCCCCTCACTCACCTCTCCCCTCACTCACACCCACTTCACTCATTCCACTCACCTCTTCCCTCACTCACCCCTACTTTCCTCACCCCACTCACCTCTCCCCTCACTCACCTCTCCCCTCACTCACACCCACTTCACTCACCCCACTCACCTCTCCCCTCACTCACCCCTACTCCCCTCACTCCACTCACCTCTCCCCATTACTCACACCCACTTCACTCACTCCACTCACTTCTCCCCTCACTCACACCCACTTCACTCACCCCACTCACCTCTCCCCTCACTCACCCCTACTTCCCTCACACCACTCACCTCTCCCCTCACTCACACCCACTTCACTCACACCACTCACCTCTTCCCTCACTCACCCCTACTTCCCTCACACCACTCACCTCTCCCCTCACTCACACCCACTTCACTCACTCCACTCACCTCTTCCCTCACTCACCCCTACTTTCCTCACCCCACTCACCTCTCCCCTCACTCACCTCTCCCCTCACTCACACCCACTTCACTCACCCCACTCACCTCTCCCCTCACTCACCCCTACTCCCCTCACTCCACTCACCTCTCCCCATTACTCACACCCACTTCACTCACTCCACTCACTTCTCCCCTCACTCACACCCACTTCACTCACCCCACTCACCTCTCCCCTCACTCACCCCTACTTCCCTCACACCACTCACCTCTTCCCTCACTCACACCCACTTCACTCACACCACTCACCTCTCCCCTCACTCACCCCTACTTCTCTCATCCCACTCACCTCTCCCCTCACTCACCCCTACTTCTCTCACCCCACTCACCTCTCCCCTCACTCTACTCTCATCCGACTCACCTCTCCCCTCAGCCCCCCCCCCGCCCCACTCCCCTCACCCCATTCATCGACTGCTCCCTTTCCCCACTCAGTCCAAACCCACTTCCTCCCCCGTGTACCCCCCACCAACGCCACCACCAACTCACCCCCTTCCCATATTCCCTGGCCCATTCAACCCCTTCCCCACTCAACATCCCTTCCCCGTATGCCCCTGGTTTATGTCTATCCAGTCATTCAGCCTCTCCCAAATAGTCTAGCCTCTCAGGTCATTCACCCCCTTGGCCCCCTTCCCAAATACCCAGCCCTTCCGGTCATTCACTCCCCAACTCACCCTAGCCTCTCGGTCACTCACCCCCATACCCACCAACTCACATCTCTAACCATATCTCCATCCAAGTACCCAGCATATTCTCATCGATTCACCCAGTTGGCAGGGTTGTTGCTTGTCTCATCAATAGCCATCAAACGACTTAGCACACAAAGGGAAATTGGGTGGCAATAGCATACACTATGCCCTATGTAGTGCAAGGCACAGATTTCCTCTGTGATCAATTTTCTCCATTCAATAGCACTGAAGCTAACACCCCTCGTCCTTGTCATGGACTGGTCCGTGTCAAGTGTCTCCTGTACACTGTGCTGGACTGGAGCACTGACTGGAGGGGTGGCAGGTGGTAGTGAGGTGCCCTATGTGCACTGAGGTGCCACAGAAGGTGACCTGGGGAGGGCTGATCTGACCCCAGTGCACCCAGGCCCCACCAGATCCGCCCCCAGCACACAGAGCGCCAGTGTAGCAGCCCTTCCTATGACCGCAGTGTACTGGGGAGGGAGCAGAGTTGCACTGGCGGCCACCTCCAGCCGTCTGTGAGTATGGTTGGGTCACTGAACTGACGTGCAGGTGTGAGAATGTGGGACAGGATGTCACTGTGAGGAGGTTTGGTTGTCTGAGGGAAGCCCATCCAAGGCTGTAGAGTTCTAGACTCACCTGGGAAACACGTTGAGGGAGGGGGATACAATACTTTTTTAACAAAAGGAAAAAGTTTAAATAAATGTGATCAAATTAAGAATTAAAGAAAATGTCTTGGTAAGGAGAATGGCTCCGTTATAATTGGATGTCAATCCCTGTACATTAAACATTAAAAAGATATATGCAATTTTCGCCTCCAACTAAAAAAAAACAGCAGGTAAGCCTGATAGCAATGCAGCAGCGTCCAAACGGGAACTAGGTGTCTCTACGTCCCAGAGGTTGGCCCGCTCTGTCAAACAGGAAGGTAGAGGCTCACGTTGTTTAGTGTTGGTGTCTGGAGGTTTACCGTTAACGGTTAGGGTTTAAGTTATATTGATATCAGCCAGGTGAAGTATCATACTTTGTTATAACCTTGTTGAATTTCAGACTTGGGTGTAGGTTTGATACTTTAAGGCAAAGAATAAACCATGCAGAAAGGATGCCCTGCTTAGGGTGAGTGGATCATCTTTTCTGCTTGGCTGATTAGATTGGAAACAAGGGAAAACTAGATCAGTTCGGTTTGAGCAGTCACATAGAAAAGGTGATCCACACCCCCCAGCACAGATCATCTTATTCCTGTGGCTGCTCATCAATACTGTCGTGACCTGTTCCAGCGCACCAGCGCTTATATGTTTCGGCCTATTATTTAGCCTATACACTCCCCCCCCCCCCCCACCACACACACACGGTGATAGTGGCCTATAAACAACTGAACGTAATAGCAGTTCATGACAACTACCTTCCCAGCATTGTTAACTTGTGATGTGTGTTATATGCCTGGACATCCCACCCTAGATCCAACGCACTTTTATTTTTGTGTTTCCGTATGTAAGGGGTTTCAATAGATTCTTAAGTATCCAGATTTGTTTTAACTTTATTAAGGACAATGTGTTTTTTTATTTCAAGAGATGACTAATTTGTTTTGTTGCCGTTTTATTCATTCATTGTTTTGACGTCGAGTATAATTTGGAGTGTTTCTAACCCCATATTTGCGAGGATTTATCTAGAAACAGACTTTGCTCAAGTGTGTTTGTATCAAAATAGGGATTATTTTATCTTTAGAATGTACAGCTGCACAGTGATCCAATGTAATTTTTGTGTGCCTTCAACCGCGTATTCCTTTATTTCTCTCAATTTGTAAATATTGATTTAGTATGCAATTTATGCACATCTTATTTTCAACAAAACACAATATCATAATGCATTTTCTTATCTATGCTAATCTCCTCTGATTGCAGTCAAGGACGGAAGCCCAGATCGACAGTCGGCACTAAAACGGGGTATTGAAGCATTGCTGCGGGCAGCGGGGCCTGACCGACCCACCCCACGCTGTCCGAGTCCCAGACGCCGAGCATCCCCCTCACCCCCACCGGACGTCCCCCGGCTGGCCATCACCCCACGTACTCCTCGTGCACACTTTGACGTCCCCGAGCCGTACTCACCACCGAGACAGTCAGCCGGTCCTCCCTCCCAGCCCCATGTGGCATGGGAGGTGCCGGTCAGTACTGGACATGGCTATGGACAGGGACAGAGACAGGGACAGAGGAAGAGCTACCTACTCCCCTCAGCACTGCAGGTTAGTACTAGTAAATACTAGTGCAATATAGTGTACCGTACCGTCGCGTTGAAGCGCCGGGTATTGAATAAGCGCCGGTCTTGTATAGCGCCGGGGTATGAGGGTCTTGAAATTACTCTTAAGCTCTAAAACTGGATCTTGAATAAGCGCCTGTCTTGTATAAGCGCCGGGGGTAGACACCCCTCCAAAGTTATAACCGCCAGGGCGCTTAAACACGACGGTACGGTATCTGTGTTTTATCATGGTCTCTGTAATAGATCAGGCATTCCCCGATTGCATTAGCTCGTTACCTTTCTGCCAATTGGCTATCATTTTCATTCCTGGTACATGTAATTCAGCAAATAACTGGTACCGACATAGAGCTCCCCCCCCCCCCCCCCCATCACCACCACAGCTAGGAATTTGTGCAACTATTAAAATTGTCATAAATTGATATTTTATTTCAGAAGAAACGTGCCAAAACTGCACGCAGAAAACCACAGGTAAAACGAGTTGTTTGAGACCTTTGCTAATCATCTATTGGTGTCTCAGCTCGGCATGATGTCAAATGTCTTTTAACATATTTATATTTAATTTCCTATTTTCTTAAATTTACTTTAGAGATGTTTCTTTCAAAAGGAGAATTCTCCAATGCCTCAGCTATTGCCCTCAGTTCTAGGTGGAGGTATTTAATAGTTCTGTGAGAGGACAGAAAAAGACTTAGAGATTCAATATATTAGCAAGCTAACAAAGTTCATTACTAATACATCTATTCTTTATGGGTGGTTTCAATTTGTATTCTTATTATTTCGCGTGGTGTTTGCATGGTTGTGGTTTAGGTATAAAAGTAATACTAGGGCAGTAACTAGATATCCAGGGTATTATCCCAGGAAATGTAGACATTTACGGTACAGATTTTTCTCACCGCATTTCTGTTCAAGAATTGAGATTTTCGCGTTGTTGGGTCGCTGAAAATATTTACACAGCGCAAGTAGCAACAACATCAATGTGAATTTCAAACAAAGGTATTTGCTCGTTCAGGCTCTGAAGAATTAGGGAACTGACATGTTTGAGAAATATAATTTATCCATTTGTGGTGGGGTCTCTTACCGTAGTACCCAATTCATCTTTATGTAGACTCACATGTACTGTTTAATGGTTGACAGATTCAGAGGGAGCGCGTGTCGCGTCCGGTGGCCATCACGGGCCCCAACCACTACGCGGAGCCGACCATGGCCACCATGTTGAAAAAGGTGCAGCAGAGTGAGCTGCCACAGCCGGGCTCCTACCCACCACAACCCCGCAGCCCCTCCCCAACACCCCGCTCACCCAGGTAAGCAACTCACTCACACTGTGTCAAAGCAGTCTTGATGAAGATTAAGGTTACATAGTTGCCACTTTTCCTACTTTTGCAGGATTCCTGCATTTTTCCTGGAATTTCTGTATTAAATTATCTACAGAAAATCGACCATATTTGTAAGATTTCCTACTTTTTGTCTACGAAAGAGTGGCATCTATGGGGTTATAATAGATATATTTTAAGAGTTGTGGGTCAAAAAGATTAGGGTTAGAATAGAGATATATTATGAGTTTCTTTCTTTTTAAAGTTCAGATGAATAAACGTTGCCCAAGCGTTGAAAGCCTAATATCTAAGGAATAATGTTAAAGGTATTGCCGTTGTACTGAGGTCATGGTAGAAAGCCTGCCTCTTTGTAAATAACAAATAAAGAAATCTCTATAATAATCGCACACAATGAATATGATACATACCTTTTCCTAGCACTGTACAAATGTCACCGTTATTTGACTATGGTCACCTAGGACTCCACGACGTGTTCTTCACCCGGACGCTCCCTCCACCTTTGCTGAACCTACACTGGCCTCGGCACTCAAGGCCGTGCCCCCCAGTGACCGCACATCTCACGACGAGCGTCCAATCCCTTTCTTCCCCACTTCTCACTCCCCACGGTTTGTTCATCATGTCTCTTTTCAGTGATGTAGAAATAATAGCTCGTGGACTTCTGTGTGCATTGCTAACAATTGGAAATGCTGTTGATGTAGTGGATATTACTTTCAGCTGTATTGGATTTGGTTGTCTTCTATCAACTTTGATTTCGTAGTTTTAAGTATTTATTTTCATATAGGTAGTTTTATTTTCCCTTTAGATGATCTGTATCGTGTATTGAAAGTAGGATATGTGTCTCCTGAGAGAGAGGGCATATAATATTCTGGTATTGATGTGTGACTAGAAATTAGAATTAAGTATTTATTACTAAGTTTAGAGCTGCAAGTATTCCTGCTCTGCAAGAATTACTGCTTTTCAATATTATTTCTGTAGATTGCATAAAGTTAATAATTGTCGCCAATAGAGTGGCATCTTTGTACAATTGAGGACTATGAATGAGACACACTAAGCGTCTAATGGCTGCATACATAACACATAGTGAGAAGGGTGGTTATCGTTTGGGAGTTATACATGTAATACATTTGATATTATGTTAAAGCAAAATAATTCTTCATTTTAGTTTTGGGTATTTCAAGACAGTGGAATACTGCATATACCGTAAATTCTCGCGTTTAAGCCTAACTTGCGTGTAAGCTGCACCCCTAACTTCGAGAAATCCTACAAGCCACAGACTAGGTTCGAAGATTCCTAGTATAGTACTGTAGTATACTTATGAAAGCCCTCGTTTAATATAGGCATGTTTGGTATCGAATTAAAGCTGAATCTGATTTGCGTAAAAGCTGGGGCTTATACTCGGGAATTTACGGTAATCATATTTCATTTTACCCCCACAATTCTGCAGTTCGTTGATGCATCATAGATTCGCAAGTACATGTAATTGAAGTGTAATTCAGCAATGTACATACGATCCCCTGTCATTTGATTTTCCTCCTTGATATAACAAGGAATGTCTCATCTAATTCCTTGACATAGCCGATTTGTTTCTTTTTACGAAAAGGAAATTCTATTGACGTTTTTTGGAATGTACATATCAGATATTGAGCATTATCCTTGTAAGACTCGCATACAACATGTTAAATAAATGCATGCATTTAAAATGGTTATGTCTCTGCAGACGAAGTGAATCAGGGAGTCCAAGACGCGAGTATCTCCCGTCTGTCCGCAGTCCGAGGACGCCCCGGAGGAGCGCCCGCTCTATCCTAACCAAAGGGCGGTCAGAAAGTCCCTTTAACTCGGCCCGTCAAGAAATTGCCAGGTATGTTGTGGAGGAGAGTTTAACCCTGCACAGTTCTTTAACGCATTGTGCTCTTTTGTCTGCATGAATGCAGTACCAGAGAGTAACTCGCCAGTACTGTACGCATGCATCATGCCGGCCCTATGGCGTTGTACGCCAATGCCGCTTCAGCATATTACTGATACACTTACAAATTAATGTGATACTCTCAGCAGTTATGTGTCATCAAAGAGTTAAACACACATTTAAGAAATTATTGAAATTTACAATCTGTGATCTGCAATTCAGTCGAAAGAGTTATTCATGTTTAGGGAAATATAAAGCATGTTCAGTGTCTTAAAACTTTTCAGCAAACAAACAACGTTACATATTTTATGTTTTGTAATCATTTCTAATTAGATACAATTCCACCTCATTTACAGACAGGTGTTTGTGGACAGAGATGCTGCAAAGAGGGTGAGGATTTACATTTACCACTCAATACACTATTAGAACTTTCCTGTTCCTCTTAAGTATGACAAGTTGGAAATCATTTTTATGATATACCAAAGTTCTGTCCCTGTGACATAGTTCGGAGATGTATCGCTAAGAGCCAATGCAACAACCCGAAAAATGATTTAGCATAGTAGATTTAAGTTAAATTGCATTTGTCCACTAAATAAATCTGAATGTGGTTTGTCCTCCTCAAATAAAACATGGAACTCTTTAATGTAAGTAGAGATGTTATGCATGTTGGTTTAGGAAGGTAACAACATGGACCTTTATATTATTGACCCAGGGCACCCTGGGTCTTTGGGAGACGGTTTCTGCCAAAATGGAGTGGCTTTGTCGTCCAACTTCAACCAGCCTGCATTTGTTTTGTTTTTCATTTAGAATAAATACAACTGCATCACAGTATGCTTTCAAGTAATGGCTGTCTCCCCTTATGCAAAAACAGCACAAAAGAAATAAATTTATAAGCCAAAAAAGCCATTCAAAAAGTGTCACTTTTAGGTGAAAATGTTGATCTCTGTGAACTAATGCTAAAGAATAGCAGAGTGACCTTGAATCCACCCTTTAAAAGAGTCACGTTCACACAGACACCCATAGAGCCCAGTGTTGAAGGGAGGGTGAGATCAAAAAGTGAGACGCTTTTAACCACAAGACAAAGGCCAATAGTAGTGCACAAGGATAGCTTTAGGGGACAGCTCTGAAATGTGAGCTTCTCATACTGCGCGAGATCTCAACGTGTGCAGACGAAATTGTACCACCCGTATCGCCGCCGTTTATCGTTCGATCAACTCACTTTTTGATGGGGACAAAAGGTGGTACATGCCCACAGCCTGCAATTGTCGCCCATACCCACCTGCTCTCCCACACCCACCTGCTCACCCACACCCACCTGCTGGCCTGAAATGGAATAACATACATGTATGACACATGACTTGAGGGTACCTTTTAACAAGGAATTCATTTCTGATACCAGAATTAACCAATGAATGATTATAAGGGAGTACTGTATCTAAGTACATGATAAGCTCCAGCTCCAGCTTACCCTGAGTCATCTGTGAGGCCACTCACACGCTCAATCTTTACTCTTTCGTTTCTTTTATCTATTTCTCTTTTCTAAGATTGTTTCTTAATGGGTTATTATAGCCCTGGGTCACATGTGATGTAAATCACACAATCAATCTTTTCACTCCAGCCCTATGGTGTATTCAGTTTGTCGAGATTCGGTGAAATATACCCTGTTTCAACCTGAACTTCATAGAGAGATTATTGGTTTAAAGTTGTGCACAGACGCCCTTGTTTCTTATCTGAACGATAGCCTGGTATGCTGAATATTATTTACTCCACATTTTCCCCTACCAACAAAACAGTGTTATAACTTAGTGCATTGGACATACCTAGTATGTTTTTACACTCTATGCACAGAGTGAGTTCTGACTGAGTTACCAATACTCTGACACGCACTGGATATTTCGGTGTGTAATATTTTTGAGTTCCATGATAGGTTTAATTATACATGTAGTCAGGATTTATTTTGAACCCAAGTTGTAATGAATATTAGTAATCACTGATACACTTTGGTCAATTCAATAGATTCTCGCATCCTTACCGTCTACTTACCACAGAACCCCCACTCTATAGTTTATATACAGTTATTCTATTGGTTTTGACTTGAGGAAAGTGTATCAGTGGTTTTGTATGTCTATGAGATAGATTCTGACACGATATTATCGATAACCTGTGTGTGGGTTAGGTATGATAGAAGGAGCTACATAAATCTATTTTTGTTTGTATGTATTATACAAAGAAAGCAAGATTTGTGAAAGCTAACACTTTTATAGGTCTGCACCACTAAATTTGACATAGCGCCATGGGCATAGTGAAATGACGGGGAAATAACAACTGAAATGGCCTATAGTATTTCTTGAATTCAACACAGGGCATGATGACGTGCTGCATGGGGATTTAAGTGACTCGTAACATGGTCGTAAAATGGTCGTTTCTTAAATTCGACATGCGACTTGATGGGGGCCTCACTTCTAGTCTATTCTTTTATAGAACTCAAAGTTTAGGAGAGTACATGTTCTAGGTTTTTGGGAAAAATACTTTGTACTGACGGCACAATAACGGTAAGTGAGAATAGAGTTATCACAGATTTGTTCATGATTACATTTTCAGATGAGAGACATTGAAGACCTAAAGCGATCAGAAAAAGCCAGACTTAGTAAACTCAGGTAATGACATTTATTAATTTTAATCAGTGATAATGATTTAATTAATGACTTGATTTCAATGAGAAGAGAGCAATTAAATTATTTCTGGACTTCCATGTGGGTTTCCTGTTTTTTTCACAATTAAGTGAATGCCTTGGTTACCTCGTCTGTTTGGTTTCTGTAGGACTAACCTTAATGAAACAGACGAGTGGGTGCGGCAAACGGAACAAAACATCCGACAGAAGATTCAACCCCTACTTGAAGACGCTAAGGTAGAAATTCATGCTTTCGGTTTATTTGATTGGACATATATATTTTCTAAGGTTAAAATCGTTGGTTTGGCCTATAATCACTTTTCACATATCGTAAGAATATATCAGAGAACTTTTGTACATATGATAGCTACTCTGAGTGTTCTTGTGGGAATTTCTTCTTTTTTCTCCTATATACTTTCCTCTTATCGATTTTGGTACATTTCTCTACCTTTGCTATACATGGTAACTACATCTAAGATAGAATAAACCAGTTTTTCCCTATTGAAGGAGTTGTCTAACTTAGTTAAGGTGTGTTGATACTAACTGTGTACTAAGTAGGTTCTGTGTTTGTGTGCCGCTAACCGTGTCTAGGAGATCTCACGGCGCTACGAGGAGCTGCAGCGAGCAGGAGGCGGGTCGCTACGTGCAGACCTCGCACAGAGAGCTGTAGAAACTGTAGGTTTTCTTCAGAAAACCCTTTTGTTGTGAATTCTCTTTTAAGCATAAGTAATTTGTTTATTTGAATATATTTATGTAGGATAATGTTGCCACTTTAAATAATGTATTTCATGTCTAAGAACATTCACACATTCTGTGTAGAATCTCGGGTTTCTTGTAAGCACTTACTACACTGGTGATTGTAGCACTGGTCACCTTAAGCCTCTGAGATGAGCTTAGTGATTTAGTACACAATGCCCTTACATATAGCTGCGGCCAGTAACTGGTTAATGCTACATTCATGCATCATGCCGACCCTAGGGGTTTGATACACTCCCAAAGTGTCGGCATAATGTACCAATGCAGCACCAAATGACTCACCGGCCGGCGCTGTGTTGGTACATCATGACACTAAATGCCTTTACCAGGTGGAGTGTAACGCTGACGTGCTGGCAGACATGATCCTGCATGACGTTCTGGAGGAGACGGTCTGCGACCTGCAGGACATGGAGGATGACTCGGCAGCCGAGGAGGTTGCGTGGCACATGACGCAGGCGCCCTCTATCGCCAACCTCGTCAGACGTCTTCAGGATATGGAGGTTTAGATATATACTCACTGTTCATTGACTCAGGGTGGTACACCACCCAGAGTCTTATGCAACGCCTCATGAGGGGTTGCATCAAGATAGTGAAACTTCATTTTTGAGGGTGAATTTTGACATGAGTTCATGGTTCAAAAAATGTAAAAACTTGACAGATGGACAGATTAGACACTCAGGTTTATGGAACATCAGTCACTAATATCAATATTCACCTCTAACCATTTGAAATATTGAAAATAAAAAACGTGACCTAAGAAAACAAAAAAAGTGTTAAGATAAATTAAACTCTTAAGTACTAGAATCGATTTTCGTCTACATTACGGTCCACACAACTCCAGTGCTAAGTCAATGGCAGGTATCTTGTAATACTAGGTGAGACACTTTTTGTAAGACCTTTTCTGTGTGTTGGTCCTGCATTATCTTTGAATATCTTGAATTACATTAATGTGTGGACAGATACAATCTAGGTACAGGGGTGTGAGCAGGGGAGGCTGGGGCTGATATGGCTGGTTGAGGGGTATGGTACATGCCACACGTCAAAGAGTGGCGCTACTGGTACTTCTCGTACTGCGTAAGATGTCAACATGTGCAGACGAAATTGTACCACCTATATCTCCGCCGTTTATCGTCCGATCAACTCGCTTTTTGATAGGGACAAAAGGCAGTAGATACCCGCAGCCTGCAACTGTCGCCCACACCCACCTGCATCCGACACCCACCTGCTTGCCCACACCTACCTGGTCGCCCACACCTACCTGCTTGACTGAAATGTGATAACATACTAGTGTGACACATGATTTGAGGGTAGTTTTGACTCGGGAATGTGTTTCTGCGGTAAGAATTGACAAATAATTCAGTGTTCCTGAAATAATATTTATAGATTCTGTCTTTCAGTCAACCAATTTAATCACTTTATCACCCTCACCCTGAGTCATTTGTGATGTTAATCACACGTTCAATCTTTTTCTATTATGTATGAATTAAATTTGTATGTTAATGTTATGTTACCGTTTTTGTCATCCATACTAGTTGGAGCAGGAGCAGATACGACAAAAATGGGCCACTGTGGTGTATGAAGACGAGCGGGGTCATCAACGGTCATCCTACTTCGGTGAGTTTGTGTATTTGCATAAAGAGTGTAACCCAAATAACACATAGTCTTCCCTTAAACATGGTTCTCACATATTTAACCCTAAAAGGTAGCCTACAATATATTTACCTCTACTTATGTGTATTATGCTGCTATTTGTCACAGACGTGGCTGGCTCTGACCGGCCAAGTACCCCACCTCCTATACAACTTACAAGACAAGACGAAGTGGAGCGCCAACTCACACCAACACGCACACGGTGAGCACATTGGTTAAACTCTTACATATGTGACTGTTTGAAAGCCAAACATAGTATGAACCGGAAATGTATCGCCTCTTGTATACCCCTGAGTTAGAGAAAAGAAATTAAGCTCTAACCTTTTAAGAAATACATTAATAATATTATTAATATCATTTTGCAATGATATGGATTTTAAAAAAATCATACACTGAGCCCTCACTTTCAGGTGAAAAATCTGGCTTATATATCAGGAGAAAGTGCCAAGATAAGCTGGCTTATACTGGTAGTTGAAGTTTTATAGTTATCAACATTATCATTTAACATTTACTTTTTATGTTAGGATGATGAGAGTGCCTCACCCTAATGAGGAGGACACAGAGCCGGACGGCATCTACTTCACCCGAGAAGCGCCGCGTGCTACGCACCACGAGACGCTACACCTCTCCACGCGCCACCAGGGGGCGAGTGGTGCTACTGCCCACGACACCTCCGCCACACGCAAACACAGCAGACATGGGCCAACGACACTCAGTGTCGATAAGAAGTCACTCGACAGTATCCACGGGTACGTGCAGCGCTATGAGGCACACCTCAAACGGACCGTCACCAACCCCATCGGCAACTTCAACCCATGGCATGTCACAAATGAGTAAGTTTTACCCTGAAAAATGTATTTCATCATCTGTTTCTCTAGGTCTTTATTTTACCCACAGGTTTTGTTTTTCACAATTGTGTACAAGTAGTTTGTAATAATACATTTCAAAGTCTCCCTTCTACAATCCTAGCCCACATCAACACATACAAAATATAGGAGGAAATGGAGCACACAATGTGACATTAGATACAAGTTTAGAGTATTAATGTGTGTCCTTTCTTTTGTACAGACTTGCGGATGCTATACTCAGCGACTGTATTGAGGGTGTCGCGAAGGAACTAGAAGAAATCAACAGCGACGTTGTAAACCACATCTACCAGACTGAATTTAAAGAGGATGAGGATGAGCACTGACACTAGACAAGTGGAAGCTTAGATATACATACCCCACCAGTGATAGCCTCATGTATTCGGACTTTAGTTCTGTATGCTAATGATAGGGAAATCAATAAACTAACTTCTTGCTCACATTTAAACAAAATTTGTTTATTAAAAAAGAAGAGTTAAAACGTGGCTGTTTATATATATTATTCGTAGAAAACGCATTATTGTTTTACAAATGAGTACCGTACTTGAAAGGACGATTAGTTTTTCTAATAAATGCCATCTGCCAAAAGGTCCCACATAATTTCCACTGGCAGCTCTTTTAGTCTGCCAGTTGATATGAATGTTGCTCATGTTATCCTGCCGCGTCGTTGAGTCATGTACCACGTATAGTCAAGGTGTTAGTTACTATGTATTATGTAGGATGGCGCTGTTACAGCGTTAATCCGTGTTATCTGTGATGTATTTGTGTACATTTTATATCGTATAGTACTTAAATATAAATAGAATGGTGTCAGTGCATGCATGGGTAGTGTTGCTATAAGAAGTTGCAGTTCTAAATCTATAAGTAAACTCAGAAAGAACTGTGGGGACATTCCGTAATGATGATAGGGAGTGCTGTTCACGATCATTAAGTTTTAATCAATTAATGCATGTTCCATGACGTTAAACAGGTTTGCATGTGAGGTCGACAAATTGGGCAGGAAATCCCCAATGTATTCTCAGCATGAGTACTACTTTAACAGTGTCTTTGACTGATTAGAGTGACAATAAACTGTAGGTCGGGCTATTAATTGAGGGATTCAATTATAAGTCATACCAAAGAGCACATAATCATAGTATAAACACAAAAGTAAAACTCTTAGAATGTGTTTTGAATAATCTTTACTTCTGTATAAGTATGTACATTAGTTATCATGATAAATAATTGGACGAAAGCCCTGCACCATTAGACTACTTTATATACCATCTCAGCAGCACTGACGCCATGTGATATTATTTTACACTTTATATACAAATCGTTATAATAAAATAAAGTATTATTTCTAGAAACATGTTCCTTTTGATGTTTGTCAATATATTTAAGCTCAGATTTAATACATTAATATCACGATAAGTTACCGAAGCTAATCTTCATTGATAAAACCTGAAACCAGCCCATTCTGATATTGCAAATCGATTACCTATATTAACAAGAACCAGTGAACGTTTTGTCTCAAACTGGACTTGGCCAAGACTAGAGTAAAATAGCAATACAAATCCATTTTGAAAGTAGTACTTTGTTCAGAACTAAATAATCTACTCCCATTACACAGACTATTCATAAATCATTATCAATCATAAGCACCGACCCGAGGAAATAGTTATATTCAATCAAAATATTTAACCGGTACATGTGATTGACATCGTTCATTATTTTAAATAGTAACAAAAAATTTACTTTGTTCAGCGTCACATACATGTTATCAACAAGATACAACAGGAATTGTTCGAAAAAGTATTTCAGCATTGGAGCCAACTAATGAATCAATACATTATAATTTGAACGCTGCCACATAATAACGTGTCACATGATTACTGTATTTGCTGGTGGATAATAGCCAACCGTATATATTGTAGACCTTCCTACAATTCAACACTTCTAAGTGTCTCTTATATTTCATAAACATTGATACTGTAACAGAGGGAGCAATGCATGTATGCATATTTAGTATAAAACAGAAATCATGTAACACTTAATTGTATGATACCATGTGTATTATAGCAGTCCATTCTTCTAGCAAGCTAGCAGTGACCAATATACATGTTATATCTGTCTTTTCAGACACACCAGACCTTTTTTTTGAACATGTGCTTGTGAGCAGGAAGGATGATCTGCACCGGGAGGCGTGGAGCATCCTTTCTGCTTCAATAGCTGCTCACCATATGCTTTCTGGAAGACCACTTCATTGCAATTATTCTTTTTAAGATGAAATCGACTTTTTAAAGATGAATAGTTACGGACACGCCTATCTATGAACCATGTATAAAACAGTCTTCCAATGAATTACCAGAACACACTTGAGCTGTTGACTACATAGAATTGCATTATTTCCCAAAATATAACAAATATTTCAACAAGTGAGTAAACATACCAGTAATGGTCATTTGTATATGCAATATTGTTTTGTAATCCACCAAAATAAAACTTCAGGTACGTAATTAATTGCACTCTTTGGAAGCACCTGTCCTTCCGTATAGAAATCATTATGAATTAGTTCTCTTTTTTCCGATATTAATATCTAGCAGTGTGTACACCATATACTTACATATGGATAAAATAATACTGCGGAATGACTCAAGATTACAAATGTACATTATGTACTATAAAAATATTTCATTTGTATTTAAATTGCATTGCTACTGCCCGACTCTTTTTTGTTCCGAGACTATACATTCAAGGTTTATCAACCGTCCTTCTTGTCATATTAAACTCTTTAAGGACGGTTTTAATGCCTTATGTTCTTGGTCTTCATGATGCACGAATCATTGAATGCAGTCCTGGCCAGTAATTCACAGATGCTGCATTCAAGCATCATGCTGACCCTACGGGATTAAGACACTCCAGTAGGGTCGGTATGATGCATCAATGCAGCAGGCGAATTACTTGCCGGGGCTGCATTGGTGCATCATGACGATAAATGTCATATTTTAGCGATAGCCATCCTTAAAGGGTTAAAGAAACGTTTCCCATTCTAAATTCTATCTACAGGTAAAAAAAGAGAAAAATCCTGGACCCTGGGAAAAATACATGTTTTAAATACGGAGTGAAACCACGATTCGCTGATAATCAGGCACCCGTGACCATGCTATTGAACATGAAGCCCTTAACATTGAGTGTCCATAGGACGAAATGCTTTACTTATTCAGAAGGAGGGTGTATTTGTAACATTATATTGGAATAGAATGTATGCGATTCCTGATCAACCTTTTACGGACGGCCTGTTGCACCAAAAAGCTACATTTGTCATCGCAAAGCACCAACACAGTGCTGGCAAGTGACTGCATTACTTCCTTATGCCGGCACTTTCGGTACATCAAACCTGCAGTGTCGGCATGATGCATGAATGCATCCGTGTACATCCAGGGCCAGTAACTCGTAAGTGCATCATGAAGATATAGCGCACAGTACTGTACATTAACGGTTGAACCACAGCGATACAGAAATGTCCATATGTTCCATTACAATCGAAATCCAACTGACTTCAGCAAATTGCTTAGTTCTTGGATTTACATAGCGATATGTCATTTTACATTGGTCCCCGTTAAATGAGTATCTACAATTAGGGATGAAACGAGTGTTCTGATATTAGCCCTTTGAAGGACGGTTTGCCTCAACAAGCAATATTTATCATGTAGAAACACTAACACAACGTCGGCGAATCACTCACCAACACTGCCTTGGCGCATCATATCGACCCTTCTGTAGGGTCGGCATGATGCATGAAGTCAGTACTGGCGAGTTACTCACCAGGGCTGCACTCAAACAGCATGTCAACAAGGACATCGTGAAGTAACCTTACATGGTTAAACCTCTATAAATAAACAGAACAACAATGTGGCAAATGCGTCTTATTTACAAATCTCAAACAAAAAGCATGTACCTTATTACCTTACTCGCATGCTTTAGATTAGAATACACCTTATTACAAAGGCATCCACATGATTTAAATTACTTTACTTTCAATTGGTTTACTGGTTTAACTTAACATTGCATAAATTAAAGACATTTACACCTCCATATAGCTTAGTTTAAAGGTATTTACAATGATTATACAACTTTTTATCACAACCGCTTATAGGTGACCTCATCGTCACTAGAGGTGGCTCCAGTCGACGGTTTGCGCTTCAGTTGCAAATACCGGTGCCCAATCGGGCCTTTCCGCTTTCTTTTCAACTTCACCTTTAGCCGTGGAATCCTTCCCAATTTTTGACGGATAAGTTCTGGAGAGAAAAACGAGTAAATCTTGGTTATTATTAAATCAAAGAGTTCCATAAAACATTGTCTATAAGCCTTACTCGCGTATTAGCCTCACTTGCGTATTAGCCGCATCTGTATTTTGGGCAATCCTATAAGCCACACTGGACATACTGAACTATAGGAGCAAAAACTGGCGGATAAGCTGCACCCCAACTCTGGGTCAATACGTAGACAGGATTGACTTAACTGACTTTGGGGCTTCTGTATCTGGTATCAAATTTTAAGTCAGTTTAGTCAATCCTGTCTACATATTCATACACCAGTGCTAACGCCGGAAGCCATCTGATACAAACCCTTCCAAATAACCCTGATACAGGGGAGAATTACCGGAAGTAGACTGATACGGCACTGCTGCTGTAAACCTATGGGATCCTGTATTTAATCAAAACCATTTAAAGCAGCTACTCGAGCTCCAAGCATCGAATTTTAGATAATAACATGTCAGCAATCTTCACAGACTCATATGTGGACAGGTTGATTTACAAATAATATGGGTGATTCTTTCTGTATGAAAATAGGTGAAATACCTCCTGTGAGAATAGCAGTCAACCAACTGTAAACCGGATAACAATAACACTCTGCTAATTGCCTACTCAATGCTGCCTCCTATTGGGCTTGAGGTG
Source organism: Harmothoe impar (assembly GCA_947462335.1). NCBI lineage: Eukaryota > Metazoa > Annelida > Polychaeta > Phyllodocida > Polynoidae > Harmothoe > Harmothoe impar. The sequence goes on along the minus strand of OX381720.1, from coordinate 45,788,693 downwards.
AACTACCTCTCACTATGTTCCTATTCATATGCATGAAAGCATTATTCCCATCCACAACCATAAGGGTTTTCATGTGTATTCATGCAGATTATACATTATATATACTTCCCTATTTATTTGTTGTATGTAGACCTCCACCATAAGTGTGTACTGATTGATCTTAGTGTAATGCCACACATGACTAAGCCATTTTAGTTCCATCTTCGACCACAAGAGGTCATATTGGCATTGGCCCCTGCAGAGATGGCTTCCTTCCCACCATAGAGGAATTAATATCTGTATTTTCACCCATCCATTATGCTTTAGAGAGGCCTTATTTATGCTATGCTATTTTGCTCTGCCTTATAGAAAAACAAATGATGGTCCTATAAATATTAAATTCATGCTAGAGTTGGAAGAGGCCTGAAGAGGTCGAGTTGCTGCTTTAATAATAACGGGAGCTACTTCTTCAAACAGCATAATTGTCTGTCTCCTTAAGAGTCCCAACACCTACCGATATCCTTTATGGGTATACTAGCCGCTTCAGGCTAGTATATGTACTACACCTACCTTTGATAGTGTACTGGTGGATTCTGATGGTACTACACCTACCATTGATGTGTATACTGGTGGCTTAAGTCTGGCACTACACCTACCTTTGATGGGTATACTGGTGGCTTCTGATGGCACTACACCTACCATTGATGGGTATACTGGTGGCTTCTGGCTGGAACTACACCTACCATTGATGGGTATACTGGTGGCTTCTGATGGCACTACACCTACCATTGATGGGTATACTGGTGGCTTCTGATGGCACTACACTTACCTTTGATGGGTATACTGGTGGCTTAAGTCTGGTACTACACCTACCTTTGATGGGTATACTGGTGGCTTCAGGCTGGTACTTCCCAGGGATGTCCCAGTCGCCGCCCTTCTTCCTCCACATCTTGCTGTACCACACAGCAGCAAACATGACAAACAGCACTATGGCCAGGCACACAGCCGCCCACAAGGCGTCCCGAGACCTGAAATCAACACGAGTCGTTATAAATTAAATAAAATTAGATATTTTGAGATTTTTTTTGTGGTTATCCCCAATTTTTCTTCTCGGAAAATGCCAAGAATCCCTGATTCAAGCTCCAATACAAGATTAGGCTATTTAAAATTTAAATACTAAAATGTGTACTCAATATATATGAAATAATAGCCAATAAAAGCCAAAAAGCGTACTGCATACCTCAAAAGCGTATTAAATCGTACTCAAAATGCAAAAGCGTAGTCTGGCTCAAAATGAGGCCAAAAAGCGTACTAATAAGCAAAAAGCGTACTAGTTGGCAGCCCTGTTTAGATGCATTTTCCCTTTTCGAGGTGTTAGTCGTATAAAATTACACCTTTTACATAGTATTTATAGGACGACTACCAAACTGTACGCAAAATACAGTGAAGGGAGCCTTATAGTCTCCCTTCACTGAATACCCCTACAGCTTCAGTGTTGCCGAAATGACATCGGCACATCGGCAAAAGCCGATGTAGAATCGTAATGGCCGATGTGGGATCACCAAACACCGGCCACAATGGCCGGCCATGATCTCAGCTATCCAACAGTGAAACAATTTTTCAAATATTCCTATTAGAAGCAAAGGTTATGGAAGTATTATTCAATGAATTTACATTTTTTAATCAATTTGGTAGGTTCTCCTTAAATCATGATTTATATGGCCTGTGTAGAAATAAAATGGCCTGTGTAAGACCTCGCAACACAGGCCACATTGGCCTGTGTATAAAAAATGTTTTCGGCAACACTGCGCAGCTTGGTACAAGGCCTATAACTTATTTATACCACTAACTGTATGCGGTATACAAGAGGTGTGAAATGATTTGTTCTCCGTGTCCGCTGTGGTATTAATCAATCTACCAGATGGAACACTAAGTTGAAAGTTATGTCAATTCTAAGAATACCATTTGTAGTGACACAGTGACTGACAGATGTTTAGATGGTTGGGTAATTTGAAAACAAAGACGTTTTATGGATATCATACAGATCATTGAACTTGCCATTATGAGGTAAGATACATGCGTCTGTTACTCAGGGTCTCACACCTGTCGTGTGGTGGTACATCAATAAGGTGTGACAGCATTGATCCCCTTTGGTGGCACGTGAGTCATGGTCAGTGCCCACAGATGGGGCCGACACATGCTGCCCTAGTGGCTATTGTACGTCATCAATTGGACATCCTGTATTAAGGGCTCAGTTTGTTTGGGGGTTTATATTTTAGAATATAGTGTAATAAACGATCTTTCGTATCTTTATGATATTGGTAGAGTATCAATTAAAGAACAAAGTCGACACAGTTCGGATCAAGTGTTACAGGTTGCAATATCAGGTTTATTCAGGTAAACCTAAACAAGCAGTCACTAAGTGTGCGAACTCCCTATAGAGTTCGGAACGGGTCAGTAGGCTAAGCAGCCGATATGATCACGGGGTCTCTTCACCAGCGTGGCTCAGAGTAACCGACGAGTACCGTCAGATGCCGGGTATATATAGGCAGCCAGCCTGCGTGCGCACACGCAGACCGGAAGCCTATAGCGACCTCTGTCCATACCCCAAGCCCGGAGTAGGTGTCGCCACCTACCGTCGGACTGAAGGGTTCGGACTGAGCTCGCAACACAGCATCCAACAGCACTCGTCATATAATAACCCCGTATAACCCTAGCCCCTACACTACCCCCTACCAGATAATAACCGGGAGGTAAATAATTAAGGTTATAGTCCGAAAACACTTCGGACTGGCATTATCTTATAAATACCACCTTAGGGGTTTATTAAAGTTATACCTTACAAACAATATGACGTTACTGTTGAACACAAAAAGGTATTAATTACACACATATCTACACATATAGATCGTAATTAAAATTACGCCCCATTCCCTAGGATAGATGGAGTTAATCTATACATATAGTATACACAACACTTGAAAAAGTACAATATCACAGTAAAAAAATTTCGTCCCTTCAAGACCCCGAGCTAATTACACTCGTAATGAATAATACTTTATAAGTGATAAACACTATCACTTCTCTTAAGGTTTTTAGAAACATATTAAAGTATTATTACAAAAGATATCATACGTGATTTTATAGCGAAGATCCGGATCCTCTGTTGATGATGATGCATTCCGCCCGGCTTTCAGAACCTACTTCATTCAGCTCCTACTAACCGGAACGAGAAAGTTCATAGCTCATGCTCGGGAGCTTATAGTAGTATATATAAAAAAAATTCCAAGTCCTGCCTCCAGGCGATCTTCGGACTTATAATTAGGAGCACTCGGTCCTGATATATATAGTTTATAAAAAAACATCTCGTATCAGATCCATGGTGGTAGTGTACTCCTGTCCCGAGCTTTGGGTTTCTCTCCGGATCTCCTCGTCCTCCTCCGTCCGTTCTGCCTGGCAGACTGACTCCTTGCGTAGCCAGCCTGCCGCTTCTTCTCGTCCGGATCCTTGAACACCCTATAATAGAGTGTTTTTCACATGTAGGGTTGGTATATTTAAAATACCCCCCCTTCTTCTTGATCGGGTCCTAAGATAGGATAATCCTATCCGGACTCCGAGTCGTCTATAGGACTCGACTGGGCCGCAGCCTCCTCGTCCTCAGAGTCTGACGCAGCTTCCGCCAGCGTTAACTCCTGGAGCCAGAGCTCAATCTGAGCCCGAGTCCCATCCCATTCGTGCATCTCGTGCGCGAAACAGTCTCTGAACCTCCGACGTTCGTGGTCCAGTTTCTCCTCGGCGTTCTTGACTGCCAGCCTCTGCTTCTTCCTTTCGGATTTAGCAGCAACTCGTTCAGTCCGAGCATCTTCACGCTCCCCCTGAACCGACTCCATGGCCGCCGCTTTCTGAGTAGCGACTTCACTCCGGTGGAGATGATGCACTGTGTCCAGCGACAACATCGCCACCTCCTGACTTAAGCCAGCTAGTAATCGGTGGAAGTTATCCTGCCACCGATCCAAGGCCTCCTGTCCGGCTTCGTAGGACTTGAAGTCGGCGGGAGGAAACGAGGGAGGGCCCCTTAGTCGTAAGACATGGTGCCCCTCCGGAGCCTCCTGAGGGGGATCCGGAGTCTGTGTTGGCTTCGGCTTTTGCTTCACCGAAGCCTTGGTCTTCCCCGTCTGGGTGAGAGTCTGTGACTCTGCTCCCGGAACCAAATCCATATTGGGGAATTCGTCAACGAACGCCCCTCCCGTACTGGAGTTCGGATCCTCCGGACTTGGCCGAGGTGGCTTGCCCTGGGGGCCCGACTTCCAGTCAGTCGTGCGAGAGGTAAATGCCGGTCCTTTGTACCCCGGATCTGCCTTCTCCATAACGGACTGCCTTTCGTCCGTTTTCTGTTTCTTCGGATCGGTGGGCTCCGAGGATCCGTCGGATTTTCTCGGAGCTCGCCGCTTCCGCGTACTGGTACGCTGCTGATACTCTTCGAATTCATCGAAGAGTTCGCCCTCCGGTACATGGAGATACGTGCGGTCCGGGTTTACCTTGTAGAATACCCGCACCTTCCCTTTCTCGTTGGTGCCAAAATCCACCTCGAGGTTGTCATTCTTGTCTACCGTGGTCCCGAAATGGGAGTAGACTTCTGCGTGAGCGGCCTGAATGCGTTCCGCTGCGGTCTCCAGAGCCAAGCCATGGAACTTGGCAAGGTGTCGAATGATATCTGCTCTGGTGTAGAACAGACCCCCATTCGGACAACCCTTGCTGCCCTTCGAACCCACACTCAGGCAGTCATATCGCATGAAATGACGTACATGAAAGCGGGTAAGATGTCTTGCATACCGAACCTTGGTAGGCCAAGTTCGGGGTTTCTCCAGGGTCTCGTCGATGTCCCGACAAGCTTTGAATGGGCACTTACTAAATGAATGCCATCTAGACATTGCCCATGCCAACTTTGCCTTCTGAAGGAGCGAATGGTATTTGGTGCTACCAGTCCGGACCTTCTCCAGCAATTCGAAGTGGTACAGCTGTACCGACTTGTCTAAAGGATCAGGTTTGATCCATTCTTCGTCGTCGGAGAGACCGTCGGGCCCCACCTCCTCCGGAAGCTTTGATGACCGCTTATCTTTAACACAGTCATTTATACACATGGGTTTAAAGAAATGAAACCCACTAGCGGCGTTGGCTCGGAGGGCATTCCGGACCAACAGCTGTAGTTCGTTGTCCGGGATTGTGTTCTTGTCCAATCCCTTCAGAACTTCATCCACCTCTTCAGGGGACTGACCCGCATTCAGAGATGTTAACCGAATGGTCTCTCGTAGGTATTGATGCCTACGACTGGCCTTCTCCATCTTACTAGTGTCAGCAGTTCTAGTAGCAGCTGTGCTCTGTTGGACAATCTCGTCCTCCAGAGTATCATTAAGAATAGACTCGTTAGTCTTTTTCTCCATATTCCGGGCCAGCCTCATGGCTGGCGTCAGATGTCGCCTTTTCTCCTTCCGATTATGCACGACCTTGAATTCTTCTGCGGTTTGCAGGTCGTATTCAAGAGCCGCGAGTAGTTCGGGGCGCCCTTCAGTCTCAGCAACCAAGCGAGCGTTAGCAGCTTGGTCTTTGAAGCCTTCCATTGCAGCCGTCACGTGGGCCGGGAACCAGGTCGGGAACCGGTCGGACAGAATGTCCAGCCCCCGGAAGGTTCTCATCTGGATCAAGTCAAATGACCTGATCTCATCCTTGCTCATCTGTGCGATGATGGCTCCTCGTAGCAGGGATGGGACGTCGGCGTCCTCCTTATCCCATACTTCATGTTGGACTGGGGGGATTACTGGTACCCCCGATCCACCTGGACCACCGCCTGCGGCTTGGTCCAGCTTGCCGGCCTCATCAGAAGTATCCATAGTGGATGGCTCCAGACGGGGCTCGGTTTGCTGTTGAGGAGTCTCCACTCGGACGGGGGCTGCTCCTTGAGGAGGCGTCTCCACCCGAACGGGGACTTCTTTTCTTTGCCCCACTGGAGCAGGTAGCTGGAAGGTGATGCCGGACAGCACCTCCTGCACAACTCGGACCGTTTCAGCTGCGGATGATGCATCCATAGCCTCCTCAGTCCTAGTGTCGGATGGGTGAGTAGTCGTTTTCGGACGAGCTCCCCCGCGCCCGGACGTACCAGCCATGGCTGCGGCCGTAGCGGCCACTGCAGAGCTGTTGTCCAACCCTCGCGAGAAGGACAACACATCCACGGCTGACGTCGGAGCAGCTGACGTTCCAACTGCTTTTCCAGCATCCTTCTCCTTGCTAGGGATCGGGATGTTCGATTTAGTAGGGCCCGGAGTCTTGACAGCCTGACTGCTGCCGGACGTCTGTCCCTTCTTCTTCGGATCCTTAGCCGCTGGCTTCGGATCAGCTTTCTTTTGTTCCTTTGGCACCTTTGGAGTCGGAGCCTTGGGAGTGACCGTCTTCGGATCTTTGGTTACTGTGGCAGTGGCAACCTTCGGATCCGCTTTCTTAGTACCCTGGGTACTAGGCTTCTTCGGATCGGGCTTTTTAGGCTCGTCCTTCCCCAGAGGCTTCTTTCCAACACCTACGTGTTTGAGAGCCTTGGTACTAACCTTGCCATCGGCCGACCGGGACCGATCTCGGGTAGCACCCTTGCCACCGCGCGTCCTCGGACGTGCAGTGTCGGAGTCGCTGTCGCCTCCCATAGACAGTTTTCTGGTAACTGTCTTCTTGAGGCTCGGCGAGATGCTCAGACTGCACATCCGAGAGAGATGTCCAGTCGACTCGGAGGGGTTCGACTCTACTGCACTGTAGGCGATCCCTCGCAACATTCCGGAGTCCTCGCTACCCTCGGGTGACGGAGACTTCCGAATCGGTGACACGGCCGGATCCACTCGTAGTTCCGACAGAGTCTGACTGAGCTCATCACCACTGGGGCTCTGAGCGTCCATGTGCTCCTCGGTGGCGGACGCCACCTCGGAGTGACCGGAGAGTTCGGACTGGCGGAGCTGCTGCTCGGCCATCCTCACTTCTTTCAAGTGTCTTACGACGGGAGTTTGACGGGGAAACACTTAGTTCCCCGTCTCCCTCTTTGTCTTAGACGGACCAGGAAAGAGTACTCACAGTTCCTACTCTTTTTATCACTCTTCCACTCTTCTAGTTGTCCAAAAACGCCGACTTCTCCGCTGCTGCCGCACGCACGATTGATCCGGGTGAGCCCCAAAATCAATATGGCGTTCCCTCGCTTTTGTTTTTAAAACAAAGCGCATGCGCAGCGTCTCGCGTGATTGGACGCGATCCCGTTACCCGGTGTGACCCAATTATAGATTAATCAGGTCACGACCTTTCCCGCCCGCATCTCGGGCTCGGGGGATCACACTGCCACGTAGGCGGCTCGCAAAAGTCAAAATATACTTCGAATAAAGAGTTCGTCAGGAGTATTAGTGGATTAATATGGGAAATCGAAGATTACCCCACCGGATTATCCGTCCACCACCCTCGGGGAGCACTCCCTTATTCTTTTCTATTCAACTCTGAGCGCCCCTGTTGGTAGCACACATATAACATATAAAACAACACAGGACACCACACTCGTTGTGTAAACAAGCTAGGTTACCGCCCCTCTGGCCACCAGCCTTGGGCTTCGCCGAACGGGTTTCCCGTTCACCTCTCGTAACCTGGCCGAAGGACTCTCGTTCTTAACTAAAATTCCAGCCTTGATTTTAGTTTTCCGGGCCCTTCTTCCTTCGCCTGCCGAGACTTTCTTTTTCACGGTCTTCTGGAGCTTCTTTCGTACCACTCTCTTAGGGGTATCCTCTGACACCCCTTCTAAAGGTACAAATTTAGCCTCCGAAGTTCCCTTTTCCACCTCCGTTTCCGGGGTGAGCTCCCTTCCAGCCCAAGCACGCAACCGAGCCACATGGCTCGTCCGGATGCGCCCTGCTTCGGACTGAATCAACACAGTCGTCTGACTGATACATTTAACCACGGTGTGTGGTCCATCCCAGTTATTCGCCAGCTTGATGTTGCAGAGCGGTTCGTGTAGGCGGATTACTCTATCCCCCACCACGAAACGTCGCAACTTCAATCCGGTGTCATAACCTACCTTCTGCCAATTCGCAGCTTTGAGCAAATGAGCCCTAACTGTTTCGTAGGCAAATTTGAACCTCTCTCTTAGAGATTCTACAAATAGCACCGTACATGGTGCTTCTGGACTGATCCCTACCACCCCGAATACCAAATCCGCCGGCATGATCAAGTCCTCTCCGAACACCAAGAGGTTTGGTGTGCAATTCGTCGAAGTGTGGACCGTATTGTTATACGCATGTACCACAAATTCGCACTGATCATCCCAATCATCCATATGGGAGTTCACTAATGGCTTCAAAACCTGGATCAAGGTCCGATTGAACCGCTCCACCTGCCCGTCGGACTGTGGTCGGTACGGATTGGTCCGAGTTTTGCATATAGCCAACTGATGACACATAGCTGCCCAAAGTTTGGACTCAAATTCTCTCCCTTGATCGCTATGTAACATCAAGGGAGCCCCCAGATGGAGGATCCACCCCTTCACCAGTGCTTCCGCACAAGTAGCAGCAGTGTGATCCTCTAGTGGGTACACTCGGGTGTATTTGGTATAGTAATCCGAGACTACCATCATACACGTATTACCCTTCGGAGTGGGTTTCACTCCACTGATAATATCCACGGCTATTCGAGCAAATCTCACCCCGAATAGCTCCTGCTGCAGTGGCAATTTCCCTAGTCCAGGACCAGGCTTGCCTAAACAACATGCCGGACATGTCTCTATCCACCTCAAAAGGTCGCCAGACATTCCGGGCCAGTAATATCTCCGACTCAGCCGTTCCAAAGAGCGTTTCTTTCCGAAATGCCCACTAGTGGAATGGCCGTGGCAGTAGTACAGGATGTCTTTCCTCATGGCAGCAGGGATTACCATTTGTAATACCCTCCGCTTTCCGGGACAAGTCTTCCACCTGCACAACAACGAGTCTCGGACCTCCAGTTCATGGAACTGTGCCAAGAAACGTCGCATTTCACGGTTTTCCAGCGATATTTCGGGTCTCACTGGACAGACCCCAGTAGGGACAAGCTCCCTCAGTCGTGCTATGGTAGGATCGGCCATCTGGTACGTCCTTATAGTGTCGGTGGACCAATCCAACAGGTTTTGCAACAACCCATCATAAGGCAAACGCACACTCGCTACCACAGCATTGTGAGCACCACAATCCCCACATTCCGGACGCACACAACGGCGTACCGGACGTCTACTTAGGCAGTCAGCATTAATATGCTTCGTGCCCGCTCGGTGCTGGATATGAGAGTTCTCCAGTCCGAACTCGCTGAGGTGATTCAACCATCGACCAATCATTCCCTCCGCATCCTTAAAATTAAGGAGCCACCTGAGGGCCGAATGATCGGTACGAAGTGTGAAATTCCCTCCATATAAGAAGTGCCGAAACTTCTTCGTGTATACCACCACTGCGAGCAACTCTCGCTTGGTAGTACAGTAATTTCTCTGTGCCTTGTTCATACTGTTACTAGCGAACGCCAACGGGACCTCTACTCCGTCCTGGATTTGGGACAATGCGGCCCCGATGCTCTCATTGCTCACATCAGTGTCAAGGATGAAATGCCCCTTCTCCGTAGGGTATCTCAGCACCGGGGTGGTCCGGAATAACGCCTTAATCTCTTTGAAGGCTGCATTCTGTTCCATCCCCCATGGGAAGGGTTCTTTTTTCCTCCCCGGAGTCCAATGGCTCAACCGTTGAAGCGGCTGAGACACCCTCGAGAACCCGGGGATGAAGTCCCTGTAATAGGAACAGAACCCTAGAAAGGATCTGATATCCTTTGGTCCTTTTGGAACTTCCCAAGTCTCCACAGTCTCCAGTTTAGCCGGATCAGCCTGCACACCCTCGGTGGAGATGATCCGGCCCAAATAGACCATGGACTTCCGAAAAAGTTCACACTTCTTTGGCTTTAATGTCAAGCCATTGGACCGAATTCGTTCCAACACCTCTCCGAGGTTCAACGCACACTCCTCAAACGTCTTGCCGAAGACAATGACATCATCCAAGTATACCAAGCACTTGCGCCACAATAGATCACTCAACAGAGTTTCCATCATAGCCTCAAATGTGGCCGGGGCGTTGCATAACCCGAAAGGCATCAGTTCAAACTGATACAGTCCAATGTGACTCGTAAAAGCCGTCTTCTCTTTATCCTCCTCCTTCATCCCGATCTGCCAATAACCGGACTGCAGATCAAGGGTGCAGAACCATTGGTTCCCACCCAGCGAGTCCAGAGTCTCATCAATTCGGGGGAGAGGATATGCATTTTTCTTGGTTACCCCATTCAGGCGTCTATAATCGATACAAAATCGGATAGACCCATCCTTTTTAGTAACCATCTGAACCGGACTGGACCAGGGACTAGTGCTAGGCACTATCACCTTCTGTTCCAGCATGGTTTTCACTTGTTCTTCAACAACAGCTTTCTTACCCAACGGCAAACGTCGGTAAGGCATTTTGAAAGGCTGTGCATCTCCAGTATTGATAGAATGCAACACTTTGTCGGTTCGGCCTAACGGCTCCCCCTCCACCTGCCATGCATCCTGATACTTCACTACCAGCCTCCTTAGAGAGTCGAGATCCATCCGATCCGTCAGATCCGTTTCGGATATCATTTTCTCGAGTCCCTCACTCAAAGGGGTCGGAGAAGGGTCACCCTTCATGCTCACCTGTCCAGCGGACACTACGGCCTCACTGGTGAACACCTTCCCCAACACTGTATCTTTCCTAAGATACTGTGGTTCCAACCCGGGGTTAGAAACCGGCACCACGGTCCAAGCACCATCCCCCACGAGGGTATCCATGCCTGTCAAACCGATGCTTCCCAACATGGCCACATCCGGTTCCACAACTGCTTCTTCCTCTCTCCTAAGCCCCTTGCTTCGGACCAGCACGTCACACGTCTGTCCGGGAGGAATCTTAACAGTTTGGACCACCGTTGCCACTGTCGATACTTGTCGGAGCACACATTGCTCCACCGCACGGTACGGGTGCTCTATTCGGAGTACCCCTGTACCAGGATTCAGGACCGCGTCATACAACGCCGAAAAATCCAACCCCAGTATACCGTCGTCTGCAATATCCGCAATGGTGGGAGAAGCCACATACTCCTTCCCTCCAATTCGGACAGGTATGAACGCGCGCCCATACGTCTGCATACTCGACCCATCGGCCGAACAGGCGTTTACCCTCGTTTTGAAGTTATCACGACTGTCCGGCATAAGAGCATAGAATCTGGAGGAGATAAAGGAGTGGCTAGCTCCCGTATCTACTAAAAATTCGCCCGCCCTACCGGCCACAGTAACAGACACATACCACCGCCTCCCCCCCAGCGGAGACGGGTTTACAGTGAAGCGTTTGAAATCCTTCGGAGCAGCCAGATCAAGGCCATGTTTCTTCAAATGGTCGAAACATGGATGATCCGGGGAAAGCTGGGTACTCCCTACCCACACGGTGTCTGTGACAGCCGCAACTTCCTCGTTCCTATCCGTAATGGGCCTCCCTGCCTCATTGCCGGGCAACTGATGGACTGGAATGTTAATCAGGCCGGCATCCGAGCTCCTAAAGCTCGAAGCCACCCCTGATTCCCTTCCTGTCTTCTGAATTTCACTAGGCTCTACCTCTCTGGTATGTTGGCGTACTTCATCTGCAGGGGTTGTCCGCTCGCCTTTTCGGACTACCCCCTCTAGTTTCCCTCCTTTCCGGGAACTTTCGGACTCGGAGCTGTACACTCCGCAGCAAAGTGACCGATCTCTAAGCACCTATAGCACTTAGCGGTCCTCCGATTGATCTTCCTTCTGTTAGGCTGGGTAGCCCCCTGAATGGAAGTCGTCATCTTCTCAAACAGCGATGTGAAAAACGCTGCGTCCATCATCGGAACCTTCGGATCCGATGACTCCCTTTTTGGAGGGGGGTTCCCACCCCCTTCCGGCTTCTTATTCTTCCACGGCGGTTTAGAGGAATTCCCATTCCTCTTGAACTGAGCCGCTGAAGCTATAGCCCCCTCCTCATCACTGCCCGAACCATCAGACTGTTCCGGAGAACATTCTATAATGGCCGAGGCCCGGGTAGGCATCCGGTCCCCTAACAGTGACTTTTTGAGAGCATGTATGTCGATGGCCTTAAAAAGGTCATCTAGTGACGTATCTGCTCTCCACGTGTCATACACCGTTTGTTGTATGTCAGGATCTCTCAGTCCGGCAACGAACTGAGAGAACAATTCCTTAGAAAATAAGGCATCGTGGATTCCTGAAGCAGGGTGTACCTTCTTCAGGAGTCTCATCAATGCAAGTCCGAAGACCCTCGGAGCTTCGTTCTTGCCTTGCACGCGCTTCTTAAAAGCGACCATCGGATCAATCCGAGCGGAATCTCCGTACAGGATGGTTCCGATTTCTACGAGCTGTTTGAAAGTACCGCGAGGTCCGCAATCCTCCTTCCACTGCTCAACTGCCATGAGACCATCTCCCATGCGTAATCCCTTACATACGTACGGGATTGCATCCTGTTGATCCCACCCACTGAGGTTTATATCCTCAACGGTGGCTCCCAACCAATCTTCCCACGAATTCTTCTGCCAGTAGGGAAATGGCTCGCTAGCTATGCGTCTAGCAGCGTTGGACGAACCTCTAATTTTAGAGGTTATCGCCAGACATTTAGAAATGGATGCTGTCGCGTCCTTTTCCGCACCGACATTGTGCAATCCGATCCCCGCTATGGCGGGATTCGTATCGTACAATTCTTGCAATTCTGTACTCAGCATTGTTCGTCTCGGAGCCTTCTTCGGGCTCTTCGTACCAGGAGTCGCCCCTGGAGTAGCGCCCATAGCTGGTATGCTACTCTGTCTGTCCAGAAAAGCCTGGTAGGTCCCATACGACACTAAGTCCGTAGTGGGGTCCACGCCTTGTCCGAACCACCAGTTCTTCTCCTGATCAGTCATGTACTGACACTGCTGGGCCAGAGCAAGCAATCGTTGATGCTCTGACTTCTCCTTTTCCAATTCCTTGGCCTGCTTCTCAGCCTCCTCCTCTTGCTGAGATTTTTCCAATTTAGCTTTAGCAGCTTCTCCGGCGGCTCGGAGCCCTTCCTTTCGAGCCCTCAGAACCGCCGCTTCCTGCTCCGCTAACTCCTCTGCGAGGGCCGCGTTCTCCTTCATTCGTTTCTGCTGCTGCTCCAAGGCAGCCTGCTGTTTGCGATACACATCTCGCCTTTCTATTTCCAAGTTTTTCTGTTCCTGGAACAATATGGTTGCTTGGCACTCTCGCCATTGCAACAAACTTGAAGGAGTCAGATCGGTTTTCGCCGCCTTATCCTGCTCGGCCGCTTTCTTCAAGCGTTCCGCGTCGAGTTCTTGCTCGTCCACCTTCAACTGTGATCGTGGACTCCGAACCAACTCGGACAATCGTCTTCCCCTACCGACTGAGGCTAGACCGGTCGGGGCTGCGAATACCTGTTTTGGTATCGGACGGATACCACTGATCCCCACCCTCGGTGAGTAATCACTCGCCCTGCCTCTGCCCCTGGATCGTCCCACTCCGAGGGGTCGTCCTGGTGTTGAGGTTGACAAGGCAGGTTCTATGGTTACCCCACGTCCCATAGGCTGATTGGGAGTGTCGGTAAAACTCATGTAATGGAGGCCTTCCGGACTACCATTGTTCGCAGATGCGAAAGAGGTACTGTTGTCCTGTATACTCTCTCGCGTTTCTGATAAAAACTGCTGTAAAGCAGTTCTTTTCGCTTTCAGAATGTCACACTCTGTCAATAGACTTCGGCGGACCTCCTGTAAGTCCTCTGTGTCCCGAACAATGGCTGATCGGGCCCCTTCTGCCTCATGGATTACAGCGTCTCGGGCTGCGCAAATATGGTTCAGCTCCGTGTTTGCCTCGACAAACTCGGACCGGATCCCTCGCAGGTCCGCCTCTTTCTGATCGTATTCCGACCGGACTCTGCTGAGAGATTGTACCAATTTCTCATTCTCCTCCAACAAGGTAGACAGCCTTGCGTCCTTTTCCTTGATTTTGGAAGCTCGGTGTGTGACTGCACCCTCCAATGCAATCAGACTGCTTTTCCATTCATTGGATTGCTTCTGAATGGTTAACAATTCCATTTGAGCCATCTGTACACGTTCCTGCACTCGGGCCTCTCTCATGTCGTCAAAGCGACGCTCCTGCAAGAGGGTAAACCTCCTCGGAGTCGGCGCGGCTGAGCTTGACCCACCCACATTGAACAAGGACAAGTTCATTTCTTCTAATGAGCGGCTCATTATGGTAGGACCCCTGGGTCCTCGTGCTGCGTCTGTTCCGGATGGAACATTCGCCCTGCTGTGGGTATCTGCCTCATAACTGGCATCTAACCCTTCCGGTGACAAGGCTGCTGCCTCATCCGGGGACCTCGCTGCTCCGTCCAGAGCCCGAGGTCTGTGCTACTGCACAGGCTAACCTGCGTTTCACTCAGAACTGGTCACGGCACCAGTGTAATAAACGATCTTTCGTATCTTTATGATATTGGTAGAGTATCAATTAAAGAACAAAGTCGACACAGTTCGGATCAAGTGTTACAGGTTGCAATATCAGGTTTATTCAGGTAAACCTAAACAAGCAGTCACTAAGTGTGCGAACTCCCTATAGAGTTCGGAACGGGTCAGTAGGCTAAGCAGCCGATATGATCACGGGGTCTCTTCACCAGCGTGGCTCAGAGTAACCGACGAGTACCGTCAGATGCCGGGTATATATAGGCAGCCAGCCTGCGTGCGCACACGCAGACCGGAAGCCTATAGCGACCTCTGTCCATACCCCAAGCCCGGAGTAGGTGTCGCCACCTACCGTCGGACTGAAGGGTTCGGACTGAGCTCGCAACACAGCATCCAACAGCACTCGTCATATAATAACCCCGTATAACCCTAGCCCCTACAATAGTATCCGATTACTGTCATTCATATGTTCTAACGTTATTCATACATTTTCTAAAGTTATTGATTTGCATAATATCTGGGTCAAGGGAACTTTCTTGTTTATACAGTATAACCAACTGTTAGAGGAACATTGTATGTACCGTAAATTCCCGCGTATAACCCGCACCTCGCGTATAACCCGCACCCCGACTTTGGAAGAATCTTATAACCCGCATCTGGGGTCTGAAAATCGCCGTTTTAGTACTGTACTATACTAACAAAAACCCTCGTATTACCCGCACCTAGACTTTGAGAATATCATAGAACCCGCACTGGAGGTTTGGTTCGCGTATAACCCGCGGGTTATACGCGGGAATTTACGGGTAGTAGTTATAGGACGCGTACCAATCTGTACATGAAATACAGTGAAGGAGCCTTATAGGCTCCGTGCCCGCTATGGTATAAGTGAATCAATTAAATGAGAGACAAAGGCATAAGGGGATACCGGTATATATAACTATACTAATATAGCCAGAGGAAAGTTAATATAGCAAGTAAACTTAAGGACTTACTTGTATCTTGCCATTATACTATTGTAGAATTCAGGGTTGAAGAACTGATATGAGATATCTGTCTCATTATTTGAACTTGCTGATTCATTGGCCGGCTTCTCAGATGGATTCAGTAGCTGATTTGTCTGGAGAGAAGCCTTGTCTGCTTGGTAGTGGTTAACTGAATGTGACTTAGCTAAAGCCACTCTCTGTGCTAGTGTGTTCTCTAGAAGTCTTTCCTTTTCTGCCAGGATTTGATCGCTTGTGTATTCCTGCTGGATCGGTGACGGATGCGGCACGGAATTGTGGATGACAACCTTCTGCCGCTTTATCGGCACGGGCACATTGTCCACGCCCGATTCTAAAGACACTATTTTCTCAGGGGCCACATTCTCACTGGTTTGATGATTTACTTTAATTGCTAGTGATGATTGAGCTGGTGGTACTGGGTATTTGTGCGGTAGGGGCACTGGTTTGGGTTCTGGTCTAGGTATCTCCTTAAAAGGCGACTTGCGCCCAGCAGGACTTATATCATCCTCGAATGGTGTTTTCTTATACGTCGACAGACCTCCAACACGCTTGATGCCTTTCGCCTTGTAAAAATTGGTCTCTTTAGATTGTCTCAGCCTTGATTGTAATGTATTGGGTTCGCCTCCTTTGCTTTTGTGCGTATTTGCATTTTTCAGTGTTACCTTCATATGCTTCTTTGAGTCGCTAGGAATTTTAACTGCAGCAATGTCATCATCCTGCTTTGTGTCCTCCCAGAATCCTGCCACTGACTTTGGTACTCCCAACCTCTTAGTTTTTACAGCATGAACCGGGAAGGACTTAAACTTTCCTGCCGTTTTCTTGTAGGAATTTCCCCGTTTTGCTGGCATTGCAATTTTCTCCCCATTAACATATATGTCGTTATTTGGACCCACTCCTTTATTATCCGTCTCTCCACCTTGTTCTCCCATGTCGCGGCTAGCGGGATTTCTGTTATTCGCAGCCAGTGGGTCAGGATACCGGTCAGGAACGGCGCGTCTTTTCCTCCGTTTCCCTGAGTTTGACTTCTCCCATGCTTCAGCCATGGCTCTGAGTCCTTGGTCTTCCTTCTGCTCCGCCGTCTTTGTCTCATTCTGGTCATCTCCTGCATCCACATCCTCCTCTTCTTCCAATTCTTGCAGCATTTCCTCCCTCTCCTTTTCCAACTCGGCTTGTCTAGTATCTGCACGTTCCTCCTGTTTTAACGACTCGTTTTTACTGCCGGTGTTGTTAGGAGTCACCCCTGCTGGACTCAAAGTGCTCGTTGCACTTTCTGCAGCTATTTCAGACTTCTCAGCTTCTAATTCTTCTAACATTGATTGCCTCTCTCTTTCCAACTCCGCCTGCCGTAGCTTCACAATATCCTCCGGGGTTGGGTCCATCTCGTTTGACTCTGGCCCACCTTCTGTTTTATTAACACTCTCATTTTGTCTTTCTTCCTGCACTGGGTCGGTGCCATCTTCTTCTTGAGATTGGGACTCCTCTTTCCTCTCTTCTTCTTTTTCTGATTGGGACTCCTCTTCACTGTCTTCTCCAACTTGAGATTCGGACTCGCTTTCTCTCCCCTCCTCCAATTGGGATTCCTCCGGATGGCGTGACTCCCGTTCTCTCTGCTCTTCAACTTGAGACTCTGTAGGGAGATGTGCCCCCTGCTCCCGTTGTTCCTCCAGCATTGATTCCTGTTTTAGTGCTAGTTGGGCTTGGTGCTGGAGGAGTTGGTACTCCTCCCGTGTGAGGTATACTCTATCGGCACCAGTAGCTCCTCCAGCGTCACCACCCCCTCCCTGCCTGCCTAGTTCAGAGGGGTCCTCTACAGCTATGTCCCTACTAGGGTTACCGCCTGATGTACCTGACGTGGCATTTCTCTCCAATTCCAGTCGGTGTTCCACTTGCTCCAGTCTCTCTACCTCCTGCTCCTCCTCCTGCATGTGTTGGAGCTCGGCCTTCAGCTTCTGCTGCTCCTTCCACCCCTTAGACATGGGCGGCATGGGGATGGCCAGCTTGGTGGTCGTTGGTGCTGCTGTTGGTGCTGCTGTCGTAGAACGATGCGCTTCAACCCATGTTTTAGATCTTGGTGGCATGGGGATTTCAACGTGTCCCTCCTTCTTAGACGTACCATTTGCATTGTGTGCTGCCCCGGTGGAGATGACTTGCTGTGGACCGCCCTGGGGAGGTGCTTCAATTGCTGCAGTTTCTGGTTTATGAGCTTTGGGTACAGGCACAAGAGCTGGAGCTTGGTGCAGATTCAAAAGCATCCCATCCATCGGCGCTCCTTCCTTCAGACCATTTTTACTTTGATCCAACATATTGCCAATGCTGGGATAGTTGTTTGAACCTTGTAACTCATTTGGCGGGCGGTACTGGGATTGCAGACCTTGGTATGGAACATCTGGATTATTGGTTTGGTCTCCACCCTTTTGACGGTCATACTCAGACTTCCCTTTTTCCTCAGAGTATCCATCATCCTTGTGCAAAATCTCATTAGCTGTAAAATCATACTGTGTGCTCACCTTCCTTTCACCACTTGGTTTAAGCTTATGGTATCGCGAACGTTCAGCTTTTGCTAGAGTTTGGAGAATACCCTTTTCTTTGAGCGTAGTGGCAGCGCCATTGGGAGAATCTCCCCAAAATCCTGCTACATGGCTAGGTACCCCGATTCGCTCGGGCTGGTATATGGCATTGCTTCCAGTATCTAGTTTCTTTTGTGGAGCCTGTATGCGCCTGATATAGTTCGGTCTTCTTTGTTCTAAAGTCTTTTTAAATTCTTCATAGCGAGGGTCCTTGTGATAGGAGTTTTCATCCCTGAAACTACCCTCTTGGGGGGATCCCCTATACCCTGACCGATCATATGGAAATCTTGGTCCTACTCTATTTCTGGAATAATCATCTGGAAACTGTTTGTTATCCCAGTCACGCAGTCTCTCAGAGTTCTTGTTATATCCTCCGGGGTAGTCTGCAACTGGGTAGTCCTTGTATCTCTTTTTTCTTCTCTGTCGGATGAAATTCCTATCTAAGTTCCCAATGGCATCTGATGCATCAATGCGTGTATTTGATTGGGCGATTCCTGCATTCTTTGAAAATGGCGCTGCTGTGACCTGTAATAAAATCAGATATGAAACGTATTTAAAATTTAATATTTTGATCATGTTTACATTATTACATATACCGTGCTTCTTTGTCGTATGTTGATTGTATATTTATCTTTGCTCAGAGCTCAAACATCATCTCTGACAAATATATTCGATATGTAAGTACCGGTATAAATGCTATCATGAACCAAACCACGAACCAGCAAACCCACGTGTATATAACCAGTCAAACTATCATGGTAAATAAAGAAAATTTTGTTTCAAAATAAATCTTGTTCTTAAAAATGGTAAGGATTATCAATCTACTGGGCATATGTAACACTTCCATACAAGAACAGCTAAGTCATCACAATGATGAGTTTATCTTCTTAATTCAGGCGATCCCAAAGGATCAATCAACATCTATAATCATGTGAGGAAGGTGACTATGGTAACTGCAGTTACCAGATCACCCTTGAGGGATCCCTGCTAGGCTACTGTAGCATAGTAATAGAGAATCAAAAGTGGTGATTGCACTGAGTTTATAGCAGCTTGGGTATTGCATAGTTGTATATTTACAGCTGGTACCATGTCTTATCATTTGGGCCACTGGATATATCATGGAATTGTCTAGAACAGCAATATAAAGGGTTTATAGAATCAGGTGGACTATGGCAAGTCTATGCCTATGGTGACCAATTCAAGGCAATTGGTCGCCCTCATACAGTCACAGTGATAGTACTTATTATTGTAGACCACTGATTTCAACTTGCTTCTTGTTCTCTTGGGATTTCAAATGGACTGAATTTATTTTACGATCCAGTAAGACTTAAGCTATGCCTAAATGATTGCTCTATGGATTTTTGTTTAAACATGTCTGGAATTTTCACAGATATTCTGGAGTTTCTTCGACTAAGGGAGTGCTCATTTTTTAACAAAAGGGGGGGGGGGCGGTGAGATTTCGCGTGGAGCGTGCGAAATTTTTTCACCCCCCCCCCCCGCTAGAGGGGTCGAAATTTTTTCACCCCCCCCCCCCCGGCAGGCCGAAAATTGCGCCCCTTTGTAGCATAGTAACGCACAGGCTTTTTACCTCAAAACAGGTTGAATTTTTTTCACCCCCCCCCCAAGAGGGGTCTAAATTTTTTACCCCCCCCCCCCCCGGTCAAGGGGTCCACATTTTTTACCCCCCCCCCAAATCCACCACCCCCCCCCCCCCATGTTGTTAAAAAATGAGCACTCCCTAAAATTCATCTTTAATTGACCTGGCTGAATTATGGCAGTGAATTCGAATTTGCCATGATTTATTAATCTGCGCTAGCGTTGTTTTTTTATACTGCATGATTCAAACAATTAGAAAATGGATGTGTTTGAATCATAAATATATACGTGGCTGCACAATACGGATGAAGTCAAATCAATAGAGATCCGAGGTTCAGGCCTTGCTCTCCCGTCAGCTGGTCAACAGCTGTGGACTGAGTTGAGTGTGTTGAGCCTGGGCTGGGGGTTGTTTGCGTGGCGATGACCGATTGGGAATACGAATATTTATTAACTTTAACCTGAAAAACACGCAATGAAATTTGGCCCCCCAGATGGACCGTTGTATACTCTTAGTATTTAAACAAAGAATACCAACCTGTAATGTTGTAGGACTTAATAAAACCCAGAAAAGCACACTGCAACAGACGACAAGATCTCCGACGGAAGCTGCCATGTTTGGTAAAATATCCCAATTAACGAGCGCGCTACCCGTGCTCACGGTTTTATAGTTAGTGGCGCCCCCGCGTGTCAGATATTACTTCTGGGTCAATGCACAATTACGACAAGAATCTCCTTGTTCGGAGTGTTTATCATATATCAAATAGCGGACTATAATAATATGATACTTCAAATAGTCGAAAAGGGCATCAAAGGCTCACAAAATAGAAAATAATACATAAATCATAATGACATTATTTAGTTCATCCGTATGGCACTAGGGAGCAATGCGATGCGATACTTTCCCACTAGGTGGCATCAGGTGTTTGTTTATTGTGGTTTTCACTTGTCTGTGCCCGTTTCCCTGTTGACTGCAAGCATATTTGTGTGTTTACAGAGTAAAGCAGTATTTATAAAGAGTGTCTGGTGTAATACAGTGAGGGATATACGTCCAGGAACGTGTGTCCGTGATAAGAAAGAGGCAACGATGGCGGAGGTCACATCAGATTTGACAGAAGACTTAGGACTCAGTGACAAACAGAAGGATTTGTTGGAGAAGGTATGGCTAATGCTACAGTCTTATATAGTTATAGTACTAGTAGCCTAAGACTAAAGTAGGTACTCACAGCATAACCATCATCCATGGCATGGGCCATAATAGCTAGAAGGCTAGCCAAGAATGGTGAGAGATCCCTATGTTTCAATAGGGGGTAAACTAGAGGTCCTCATTGCAGACAAAGTAAAAGGTTTACATAGGTCCCATACATATCCCTAGTAGTAGTATGGGTCCAGACTGGTAAAAACTAAAATTGACAAGGGGACAATTCAAGACCCTATTTTAAACCTTATGGACAAGGAACAAGGGTATGCTGGGGTTGGTGACAAGAGACAAACCTACTTCTTTAAATCGACAAGGGACAAACCCCATTTCTTAGCCTCGACATAAACCAATGACCATAGAACTATTAGAAGGGTCTATCATCAAGTGTAGGCCTACATTAGCCTAGGAAGTGTTCATTTATTAGGGGGGGGCGTAAAAATTTCCGACCCCTCCTGAGGGGGGGGGGGGCGTAAAAAATTCTGACCCCTCTTGAGGGGGAGTAAAAATGTAAGCCCCTTTTTAGCAAAAAAGCCCGCGCGTTACTATAGTTTAAAGGGGTTGGGGGGCAAAAAATTGTCGGCACCTTTGCCGAGGGGACCACAAAACGTTCCACGCGCTCTCGAGGGGGGGGGGCGTAAAAAAATATCGCCCCTCCGCGCGAAATCTCACCACCCCCTGTAATTAATACATGAACACTCCCTTAGTACAGTTGATTCCAAATTGACTAGGGTCAGAATGGCCATACTACTGGGTATTTGTAGTCTAGCTTCCTATTAAATTCACTGAGAAAACAATTGAACAATTTTACTTGTACAGGCTGTAGGCTATACAGATCATTGGTGATTCTAATCCAGTATCCCTAAGTGACCATTGACATCAGAGGGAAAATGATGGAGGAGGTTCAAGGAAACAGTGATTTACATCCGATTAAAACAAGAGCTAAAATCTACCGGTACCGGTGGACCCTTAGATCACCTACGACAGCTTTATATTGGCCTTGTCTGTTGTGCAACATGGACAGTCCTACTGGTATATATAAAAATGGGGGCATAACATTGTCATATCATGACCCTGTCAATTATCCACAGGACTAGCTCTTCCACCAATGCTTCATTATAGGGTAGTAATAAGTAATATTATACTGTCATCTAAATCAGCGTGAGTGTATGTCGGCATTCGATATGTGTCACATCGACCTCATGCATAGGCCCCCCGAGTAATGTATTGTATATTGTCTATTTAAAATATCTATGCCATCTCATGAAACCTGGAATCGATAGATATTGACGGTGGGGATTGACTTTTTTTTTGCCTTATCTTCTTGAACAATCTATATTTCCCTGTTACTGGTATCAGTGGATGTTTATATTTAGATTATTGGATTATTTTGCCACAATGCATTATAATGGTGCAGTTAACAGAGTAGGCCTACTCTGAATACACTGCTAATCCGTAAAAGGTTATCTCGATTTTTATTGTAGCCAATAAATCATGCATCAACCAACAGATATTACATGTATATCAAATCACAAGTAGGGATAATATCTATAACATAGCATAATTATTATTGGACAGAATGGAAACAGATATACACCATAGATCATTGTTATCTATATTACTGATATGTTATCATACATATACAGATGTATGCAAAAGTCTGTGTTGTGGTGTATTGATAATAATGGGTCATCCTCTTATCCTTTCTGTCTCCAAATACAGTACTGTATATAGCATACATCGTTTTCTGGTTCGTCTCCAATATGACTCTCTCTATACCAGTGGTTGACCTTTCGCTTCCATTCACTGCACACATGATCTCCCAACTTTGTATGCTCTTTGTATGCTATTAATATCTATTATAGTAAATTCAATGGGTTTCTATGGTCTACTGGTCCATACAGAGAATAATGTGAACTGTGTATAAAGTGATCCCAAGATACGCTCTGATAAGCAGCTTGATGCTATTTCAAACCTTAACTGAACGGGCCATAATCACCAAGCGTCTATACCAGTCGCAGTTTTAGCACTGTTTTAGTCTGCTATGTTGTGAAGCATGAGTGGTGAGAATGAGGATTTAAAGGGCCACATAGAATGTATTCACCTCTTAGGCCCTGCATGATGCTTGAATGTAGCACGAGTAGGACCGCAGTCATGCATCATGACAACCAAAGACATAATGCGTTAATGCACTATGCCGCCCTTAAACTGAATAAGGGACAATGTCACCACTTGAACTTAACCACAGAGTAGCCTAGAACAGTACTAGAATGGGACATACTTGATTGTGGTAGATTCACCATGAGTCAGATATCTTGAATCAGAATACGGATACTTAAATGTGCTGTTATCCATGCATTATAAGGTGGAGCATTCTTTCAGCTTGCTCACAAATTACAAATATATCAAAACGCTCCTTCTGTTTTATTTTCCTAAATATAGTTCCGTGAGATAGTTCAGGATATCAGAGAACCCCAGCATGACGACCACTACCTCGTGAGGTGGCTGAAAGGTAACAACGTGTTTCGGATTGGATCTCTCTTTAGTCATGTCAAAATGTGATAATATGGACATTTGTCAGATGGGATCATATTTGCGTTGATCTGCATATCATATGTGAGCAGTCACGTAGAAATGATGCTCTGCACGGGACATGCAGATAATACGTTCTGGTACTACTCACTTATTTAACAACTGTAATTAAAACAAAATGAACACCATTTTAATGAGGTGAGGTGCCAAGCAGAATGCCTCGAGCACCCCGTACTGAACATGCTTTCTGTCTCCTTACCAGAAAAATGAAACCTCTCATATTTGTATCTTGTTACAGCACGTGCCTGGGACCTGACCAAATCTGAAGATATGCTGAGAAAGGTACTTATAACATCTATGTATTATCGGCATTTCATGCCAATATATGAAGTTGAAGTTGAAAATTCATTTATTTATCCTGGATATTACAGCATAAGCCAAGGGTATGTCTTACTAGCATACAAGAATAGCCTTGCTCAAAGGCAGAGTATTCTTTCTGCTTGGTTGCTCACACTGGATATACCGTATTCGACGTAATATTTTTATGACGTTTTCAGGACTTAAGAGTTTAAATGTCGCCGAAATCGTGAAATATGACCCTTTGTTCTAGTTTAAAAATGCTTCAAAAAAAGGGGGGGGCGCTTATTAGGGGGAGGGCGCTTATTACGTCGAATACGGTACGTGTGAACCCATATCATGACAGTGTGAGTAACCAAGCAGCAAGGATTGTCCACACACCCCTGTATGGAGCATCCTTCAGGGATGAAAGTTTTCAAGTTTTTTCCTGATTTCAAGTTTTTTATGTCGCGAAGACTTGTACTTAACTATAGATGACCTTTATTCTCTGGCCTCAATTTGAACATTTCAAGTTTTTTCGAGATTGATCACTTTCATCCCTGATCCTTTATAAATGGCTGCTTACAAAAATTATGATGAAAACCAGTCCTCATACCCAACCAATTATCCATAATTGCACATGCACAATGCCCCAGGCAACGCTGATATACTAGTAGTGCTCTCATTGGTACTTGCTTAGAGGGTTGCTTGACTTTAAATGGACCCCTTTAAAATGTATCATTTCCCTTTTTACCCTAATAAACCACCAATTTAGGTCTGTGATGTAACTCATAACAGTTTATTGGATGATATTCCATTACATATATCGACCTTCCCATTCCAAGTTAAGTTCCCTGTCGCAACAACGAAAGTTGCTTTGCGACACAGGAGAGTCGCAGGTCACCAGCGGTCACTTCCGTTCGCGCATGCGTCAAGGTTGGACGCGACCGGAGCTAAGCAGTGACAAATATGGTAAGTTTCGATGTTTTTACTGCATTTTACCCTACTTGTCGCTATTATTTTGTTATATTGTCGCATTTAGAAACATTGGGGACGATTTGTCGCACAGGAGGATCTTTTCAGCGAGTTTTAGCGCTAAAAAAGAAGCCAATGCGTCAAATACATGTATTATCGCCCACCGGCGTGGCCGTGGGTCAATTTTAGCGCTAGACTCGCTGTTTTCCCAAATCGTCTTCTCTACTTGCTTCTAATTGCGTTTATTTGTGACAAAATTGGAGGCAACAGGGTGTATTGGTGGCAAAGGAAATTGTCATCCATAATTTAGAAATTTAGAAAATTGTCGTCCAAAAATATGAAAATATTTTCAATGTCATCACTGTCACACTGCTGTCAATTTTGACAGTGGCAATTCAGGATGACACCAACTTCTAAAAAAGACCAATACACCTATTTGCCTCCAATTCTTACTGTGTAAGGGTGCCTGGTGTTAACCAGCACTTTCTATTTATTTAGAAGTTACACTTGGCTTTTTCATGCTTCTGTCTGTAAGGGGTGAACCTTAATGGCTCTGCTATTGCATCCTGATGGATATTCAGGCAACCAGACAAGGTGACAACTCATTACTTTCAAGCAGAATTAGCTTTAACCTGTATGTGGACTGGAAAGTTACCAAGACACATACCTTATGCCCAAATTTTTTACAAATTTGGAGATTGACTGTTGAGCTTCTGTCTGTAAGGGGTGAACCTTAATGGCTCTGCTATACATCCTGATGGATATTCTGGCAACCAGACAAGGGACAACTCTTTACTTTCAAGCTGATTTAGCTTTAATTTGTATGTGGACTGGAAATTCACCAAGACAGATACCTTATGCCCAAATTTTTTACAAATTTGGAGGATTGAATGTACGGAGTGCCACTAGGACCCTAATTAAAGTATGTGTTATAACAACCTGCTTACACCAAAAAGCTTAAACCCACAGCCAAGGGGCAGGGTACCTAGCTTCTGCTTGCTTTCGGTTGAAATTCAGCAGTTTTACTCCTTATACCTGCACCGGTTTAGGTGGCAGAAGAAAAGTTGAGTGTGTACAGGGGAAGGTTTATACACTTTGGAGACTGCGGTGCAGTTCTGCCAGGGAATGTATAAACAACTAGTGACAAAGAAGCCGCTGGCTAAGTGGAAGCTTCGCTGATAAGTAACATCAGTCCCTCCCAGACTGAGTTGAAGACTGGTTGACCGATACAGGTCAGAAGAGGAAGTCACAAAAGCTTGGTGAAAGCAAACTCTGCCTAAGCTTGTCTAATAGAAAATTTTGATTTTCTTGCAGAGTGGAGTAAAGCCATGGGACCCTACCAACAAAAAGGTCCACACTCTGCAACAACAGACCCAAGTGATTGCAGCACAGGTGCATGCTTCGGAAGAGATTGAAACTCTCGGGTCAGTGACGATGGAGGACCCCAAAAAGTCTAAGAAAAAACGTGTGACTAGGAGAGAGAGGGATGAGGAAGCTGAAAAGGAGCGCGAGAAGTTAGCTCAGGAGGCTAAGAAAAAGGCCAAAGCTCCCTCAAAAGCTCGATCCGAGGTTCCAGAAGTGACTAGAACACCTACGATCAGGGTGTCGAGAAGTCGCTCCGCAAGTCGCTCCACGAGCAGGTCTGTTAGTCGGGATAGTAGGAGCAGAAGCCGGTCCCGTACCAGGACCAGAAGCCGGTCCCGCAGCAGGACCAGGAGCAGGTCTCACAGAAGGACCAGGAGCAGGTCCCGCAGGAGGACCAGGAGCAGGTCTCACAGAAGGACCAGGAGCAGGTCAAGAAGCAGGCGATCAAGACATGGTCACGGAAGCTCCAGACATGGTCGTAGCTCCAGAAGGACCAGGAGCCGGTCGAGAAGCAGGACCAGGAGCCGGTCTAGGCATGGGGGGTCGAGAAGACACCACCGGAGCCATGACAGAACGCGGGCCAGAAGAACGGCCAGGTCCCGATCTAGGACGCCACGAGCTCCCAGACCCGAACGACAAAAGAAGTCGCGAGAGCCTACCAGGGACCCTAGTGAGCCCCCCGAGGGAAGGTCCCCCAGCAAAGATCCTGTCACTTCTGAAGATGAGACTGGAGGGCAAAACCCTCACAACTACTCCTCGTCTGAGTCTGAAAGTGACCACGAAGCCCCAAAAAAGGGAAAGGACAAGAGTTCCAGGAAAAATCCGTCTGAGGAACCTGAACCAGAGAAAGACGACAGAGCTTTCGGAGGGAAGAAGGCCGGAGACTTTGCTACCAAGGCTCAAGAGCTTCTAGAGAAAGAAGACGGACCTCCCAGAACGAAACCAGTTGACCCAGCCCTGGCTGCCATCGTACAAAAGCTGGTCCAATGTACGGTAAACGTAAAGGCCGGAGACGAACTCACTGCCAATTATCCGGCGCCCAAGAATCTCGATTGTATGAACATACCTAAGATAGATGAGGCTGTGCGGCCTAACTTAGAGAAGTATCAGGTCACTGCCGATGACTACATGGTCCGAGCCCAAGCTGCCATACAAGCTGGCGTGACCGCAATCATGCCCATCTTCGAACTGATCATAGAGAAAGGGGCGGAAGATGAAGCCCTTAATGCAACGGCAACGGGGGCTTTGGATGGCCTGGAATTGTTTGCCTACGCGAACAACACATTGACGAGGAGGAGACGAGAGATGCTTCGACGAGGCCTCGCGAACGATGTCTCGCAGGCTATCATGGAGTCCCCCATGGGAGGGGAGTTCCTGTTTGGACCTGCCATTAAGGTGGCAGTGGAGACCCGGGAGAAGCTCGAAATCACTAGGAAGGCTATATTGAAGAGGAAAGATGGCCGTAGAAACAGGAAGACCAACCGAAAGGATTTTGGCGGAGGCCACAGGAGTTACTCCAGGAAGAAGAAATCCCGATACCGAGAAGGGAACGAGCGACGAGACAATCGACGAGAAGAACGTCGAGACGACCGACACGACGGAGGTCGAGGTCGAGGTCGGGGAAACGGGAATCGCGGGAGCACTCGCGGCCGCGCAAAAGGCGGATACAAGAACAAGGACCGACGATAAGCTCTAACAGCTCGGTAGGTGCCACACCAGATGGTGCCCCTACACTAACGAACACCCCTGATAACTTTTGGGCTGGACAAACGGAATATTATTTAGGACCGTGGGAGGAGGTCACGACCAGTCGTTGGGTGTTGAACAATGTACAGGGAGTGACAATACCTTTCATCGAAAAACCTGTTCAAAAACGTCCCCCAAAACCCTATGTCCTAAAAGACACGGACCCTGTTCAAATAGATAATGAAATCAAGTATGCTGAACAAAGGGGTTATCGAGAGTGTAGAGAGTGAACCTGATGAGTGGATCTCTTGTATATTTCCTAAACCTAAGCCTAATGGGGAATTAAGAATTATACTTGATTTGACTGAGCTTAACAAATTGGTGCCTTACGAGCACTTCAAGATGGATAGTTTGCAAACGGCCCTAGACCTAGTGCAACAAGGCTCATACATGAGTTCAGTGGACCTCAAAGATGCTTACTATACGTTCCCTATCAGGGAAGCAGATCGGAAATACCTGAAGTTTCAGTGGGGGGGAAATCTCTACCAGTATAGAGTTATCCCTAACGGTTTGGCTTGCGCCCCACGAGTGTTCACCAAACTGTTGGCCCCTATTTTCGCTGCTTTAAGGCTAGAAGGCTGCATAGCCTTTCCGTACATAGATGACACGTTCATTATAGGGGACACCTATGATGAATGTGAGAGGTCCACAAAGAAGCTGGCTGAGCTCTTTGATGCTTTAGGTCTGGTCGTTCATCCGGTAAAGTCTGTCCTCAAACCGTCTACCTCGCTAGAATTCTTGGGTTTCATAATCGACAGTCAGGAAATGACTGTGTCTCTTACTGAGGCTAAAGAGGATAAAATCCTAGATGCTGGGACTGAATTACTGTATGCCAAAAAGCCAAAAATCAGGAAGGTAGCGGGGTTGGTAGGGTTGATGACAGCCTATACCAAAGGTGTAGAATATGGGGGCGCTCATATCAAAGCTCTTGAAAGAGACAAGAACTCAGCCTTAAAAGCTAAGGCTGGGGACTATGAAGCTTGTATGACCATTTCTGAAGAAGGGTTGGAGGACATAGACTGGTGGCTGGACACAGTGGGGCACACTAGTTGCCTCATTCGGAAAGGCCCACCAAACAAGATAATAGCTACTGATGCTAGCATGCAGGGCTGGGGAGCCTGCTTAGGGGACCACACGGTTGGGGGCCGTTGGTTGCCGGAAGATTTAGCGCATATCAATGTCCTAGAACTCCAGGCTATAAATCTAGCCCTTTACAGCCTTGGTAATGTCCATAAGAAGCATATCCATGTCAGAACAGACAACACAACTGCCCTTCATTATGTCAACAAAATGGGAGGAGTTAAGTCCCGCAGTTGTGATGCTGTAGCTAGGTTAATCTGGGATTGGGCTGAGGCAAGGGAGTCCTGGGTCACGGCTTCCTTCCTTCCTGGCCTGCTGAACATCAAAGCCGACAAGGCCTCCAGGGTGTTTAAGGACAACCTGGAATGGCGACTCAGTGATCGAGTCTTTTGTCGGATAGTCAGGAAGTGGGGGAAGTCGGACTGGGATTTGTTTGCCTCACGCGCCAACAAAAAATGTCCCAAGTACTGCTCTTGGAAGCCTGATCCGGGAGCAGCTTGGGTTGATTCCCTGGCGATGCCTTGGGGGAACATTAACGCTTACGCTTTTCCCCCTTTCAGCCTCGTCCCAGCAGTCCTGCGCAAGATCCGAGAAGAAAGACCTAGCCAGATGGTCTTGGTGGTGCCGGACTGGCCTCGCCGCGCGTGGTACCCAAGGGCAATCCAAGGGGCACGCGCGGAGATCCCAGTCCGGGCAAGAGCTGGGAACCTCGTGCCAGCAAAAGGGGAAGGGGGCTACATAGGAGGGCAGCCCCTAAAGGTTTTGCTCTTCTAGAGTGGGACCTTGTGCAAAATGAGGGCTGCGACAGGGAAACAGCTAAATTCCTGCTAGATAGCTGGTCCACTGGAACCAAGAAGGTATACGAGACATACATAGGCCAGTGGACCACTTTCTGTTTTTTGAACAAAGTCTCCCTGCGCTCCCCTGCGCTCCCCTTCCCCCTTCGCAGTCTGTAAGTTCCTCAGACTGCTTTCGGACAGAGGCAAAGCCTTTGGGACTGTTAACGCAGCTCGTTGCGCGTTGTCTGTCCTTGTTAAGAGGCTGGACAACGGGAGGACCATAGGCACCCATTACTGGGTGTGTAGGGCCCTCCGCACCACCTACAGGAGAAATCCTCCTTCTCCCAGGTATAACACCTTCTGGGATGTGCGGGTGGTGTTTGACATGTTCTTGCGTTGGGGTCCCAACGAGCAGCTGTCTCTCCAGTACTTGGGGTTTAAACTAGTAGTGCTCATACTACTAGTTTCTGGCCAGCGGGGCCAGGTCATCCCTGCTCTGGATCTCCGCAATTTGGCGTGGTTGTCCTCGGGATCAGTAAGGTTTGTACTGAAGGGCCTAATGAAGACAGCACGCACTGGTGAGCCTCTGAAGGAACTGGTCCTGGAACCGTTCCATGAGGAGGAACGCCTCTGCATTGCCTGTACCCTGAAGTGCTACCTGAAAGTCACGAGGCCACACAGGAAGGACAAGGAAGGGCGAAGGAAACACTCGCTCTTCTTGTCTTTCCGCTCGCCTTTTGGGGAGATCTCGCAAGACACATCTAAAAGATGGGTCTTGGCGGTGCTTACCGCAGCAGGGATCGACACAAGGGTATACCGAGCTCACTCCACCAGGGGTGCTAGCACCTCTGCTGGAGGGAGACTCGGTGTATCTACTGCTGTACTGCTTCGCCATGGATCTTGGAAAGGTGCCAAGACCATGGCGAAGCATTACAACAAACCGATTTCAGACCCCAAGCCTCCAAAGACTCTGGCCAGGATGCTCTTGGAGGACACCATAGAGTGACTGGGTTTAAACTGATGATGATTACTGAGGAACTGCATCTGCAAGGGGTGTTTAGGCCTCCCCTGCTTTTCTTTTGGGGCTGACCCTCCTATTAGCATTATAACTGCTACTATATCTCATATAAGTTACATACTGGGAGCAACTTTATGCTCATGCCTCCACCGAGTATGGTGCTAGATAAAACTACTAGTTTATTTTGTTGGCCACTGCCAGAGCCATTCCGTTACCTGTTATGATCTGACTTTTGTCAGGTTAATAAATACTGTCTAACTATCACCTATGTACCGAGTCACAGTGTTCTGTGGGACAGGGATAATTGATGAATGAAATTGGAAATTTCTAATAGTTGCCCCGAGTCGCTAGGGGTGAACGCAGTGGATTGACTGCACTTTAAAATCTCCTGTGTCGCAAAGCAACTTTCGTTGTTGCGACAGGGAATATAAAATTATTCGAGCACTTACCTTAGGTTAGTGTGAAGATTAATTGTTGTTCCCTGAGCAGACAACGAAAGTTGTCTGCAGCGTACACAGGCCCACCCTACCTACCCTAGATGGAATTGGGGGTTTTAACTGGGCCAATACCAATCTACAACAAACCTGAAGACATAGACATAGAAGGGGGGTTTTTCCTGTGTACTTTTCAATTTACAGAAAATCCACTGCTCGCTTGCTCCGGAAGTGACCGCTGG
The DNA here is from genome assembly GCA_947462335.1 of Harmothoe impar. Classification (NCBI taxonomy): domain Eukaryota; kingdom Metazoa; phylum Annelida; class Polychaeta; order Phyllodocida; family Polynoidae; genus Harmothoe; species Harmothoe impar. The sequence continues at coordinate 45,757,310 of OX381720.1, read as the reverse complement.
TGACCTGCGACTCTCCTGTGTACGCTGCAGACAACTTTCGTTGTCTGCTCAGGGAACAACAATTAATCTTCACACTAACCTAAGGTAAGTGCTCGATTAATTTTATATTAGCCCAATGTGTAGGTTGTAACTTCAGATGTATCCTTCTACAAACTCATAGCTACTGTGTAGACCTGTATACATGCATATGTAGAAGCATCTATTATAAACTAGCAGGTCAGCGGCTGTAGTAGGGTAGAGATGCCAGGACAGTCTGTATATGTGTCACTGGTTCATCATGGGTGACATGTTCCCCATTTATGTAATGGTGTTATGTGTCCACCAGTACCAACGTCCACCCGTATGCTATACGTATTACATGTAACATTACAAGTCTAGGTTATTAGACGAAAAAAGTGTTTCAGGTCATCCTACCCTACCTAGCAAGGCAGGATCGATCCCATACGTTTTTATAGATTCATTTAAAATAAAAATGTGCAGGACATTTTCTGCAGTATATGAGTCGACCACCTCAATCTGTATGAAGACAATACCATCGTCCACGAGTTCACTTTCTCTGCCCAGCCTAAAAGTATTACGAAAGGGAATCTTTAATTACATAGAAAACATAAGTGATATCTTATCTATGATGGCTGCTATCTTCCTTCACTAGCACCTCATCTGGAGGAAGAAGTACAACATCGACACCATCCACGAGTACCAGGCCCCTGAGGTGCTGCACAAGTTCTTCCCAGGGGGTCCCGGAGGTTATGACAAGGAACACAACCCCATATGGATCACACCATCGGGTGGACTCGATATGAAAGGTATGACCACCCCGCCTCCGATTAAACAAAAAATAACTATATGTACGTAATTGACCGAGTAACATTGAATAGGTTTGGAAATAATTATCTATTTTAAGGTTTAACTGAGAAGTAATTCACACAATCAAAGTATTGAGGAATGCACGAAATTACAACAATTAGCACGCTAAACCCATACCATATGCAACTGGCCAGGCCCCACAAACTCCTGACCAATTAAAATTTGATTAGACATTCTTTTATTTTCTTGCTTCTTAAATTGTGTTTCATATCGAGAGTGGGAAAACATAGGTAAAGATGACAAAATCTATTTGTTAAATGTGTTGTGTGCAGGTCTGACGTTGTCGGCTAAGAGGTCCGACATCATCATGTACAACATGCAGAAGGTGGAGGAGACCATGAAGAAAATCGCAGAACAAAACAAAATTGTGAGTACCATTTTAGTGTATAGTGTACCAGAGACATATAGACCCTGCTCATCCTGCTTTACAGCACAGTGATCTAACTCACTTTGTATTAAAGTGTTTTATTGAGTCAGATCGGTCAAACCTAGGGTACGGCTCAATGTACTATTGACCCTTTGTCGGCATGACGCTCCAATGCAGTGCCTGCGAGTTACTTGACAGTCTTGCATTAGTGCATCATGCCGACAATTAAACATGAAACTTTGTGTCATCATGTCGTCCTTAAGGCTTTACATTTAATTATAAATCACCTATTCCTCAGCATGGGCGGCGTGTGGACAAGGTGATCATCATAGACGACTTTGAGGGTTTCACCATGAAGAAGCTGCTGATGCCCGGCATGGATCTCCTCCTTAAGATACTGGCCCTGGTGGAGGCCAACTACCCCGAGATGCTCAAAGCCTGCTATGTCGTCAACGGTGAGCTGCTCAACTACATTGTGAGTGGCCATGCAGAAAGGATACTGTGGATGGAGTTCTATGGAGTATCCATTCTGCGTGGTCGCTCACCTGATTGAAAAACTTAACATTTCTTTTTTAAAGTTTGAGCAGTCAAACAGAAAGGGTACTGCGCACGCCCCCAAGCGGAGCCTCCTCTCTGCCTGGCTGCTCACCTGTGTGCACAAGTTGGTGAGATTCTGACACAATGAAAAGCAAGACAATAGTACAACCGATAACCTTTGTGTGATTTAAATATCGATAAGTAGAATATTTGTTGTGAATAATAGATGTGAATGGGTAGATAGAAGGGTATCCTCCCAGTTTAACATGCCGAAACTTCTTGTTAAATTTATGATCATTCATTTGGCGACCTTGTAAAATGAATAATGTACAAACATGGTGTGTACTAAATATCGCTGGTACAAATATGTGAGAAAACGTCTACAAAGTTGTAAATATTCTCTACCAAAACTTCTTAGACTACCGGTAGAAATGTCATATTATATGTGACAACTTGCCGTCAAGGAAAACGCTTATTTTCTTTTGCACCTTTTCCATACGCTACAGCTCCGCGTTGGTGGTCCATGATTTTCAACTTCTGTAAACCATTCCTGAGTGAAGACACAAAGAACAAGATGTATATTCTAGGAAGTAAGTAGATATATGTGTAAATCCAAGAAAAAACATTGAGTTTATAACGTATTGGACTTTCATTTCAGTGGCAATTTAATGACTATGGTTCTAACCTATAATTCCTAGACGTAAAGAGGACATTAAAATAGTCTCATTTGGGCATATAAAACATGCAAACCAGTTCCTTACAAATATTATAATAAGATTTACCGTTTTCGACGTAATAAGCGCCCTCCCCCTAATAAGCGCCCCCCCTCCCTTTGGGGGCATTTCTAGACTAGAACAAAGGCTCAAACTTCATGATTTTGTGGACAAAACAATGATAAAACAAACATCAGTTACCAGATACATTGTACATCATTGATATACAACTTTTAGTTAAAATATCGTAGTCAAATACAACAGACAACAAAAGAATGAATCATGTTGGAGTGGTTCATGGTACTACCGTAAATTCCCGCGTAAAACCCGCATCTCGCGTATAACCCGCACCCCTAACTCAGGAAAATCCTATAACCCGTTTCTGGATCTGAAAATTTCAATTTTAGTACTGTTCTATAATGATAAAAACCCTCGTATAACCCGCACCCCATATAGGCATGTTTGGTATCAAATGAAAGCTGAGTTTGGTTCGCGTACAACCCGCGGGTTGTACGCGGGAATTTACGGTATGTACATATAACTTTGTTGTATAACTTATGTGATGCATTTTTGTTCTCGCAGGTGACTGGAGAGAGACGTTACTTAAAGAGATAGATGCAGATCAGTTGCCAGAGAAATGGGGAGGTACCCTAAAACCTGAACAGAATGGCAATTATTTAGGGGATGTAAGTAAAGCTATCATGTCATTACTCATTACAATTATATAGTATTTGGCTATTACTTTGACATAGTATAGATAACTACAATCATCAATTTCTTCAGGATCCATTATAACAAACACTGTTCATAAATTAGTGGTTCCACCTATTCTTTTAAAGTAAAATGATAATCAGATATAATATGACACTATTTTACCCTTTTTATAACGGCAGGTTTGTCTCGGTGGTGATGTCCCCTCGTCCTTCTTCCTAAAGGAGCGTTGTGTAATAGATCCCAGTAAAGTGACAGAAACTACAGTGGCTGCTGGATCAAAAATCAACCTAGAATTTAAAGTTCCCGAAGCGAAAAGTTTACTCAAGTGAGTCTTACATTGATATTAGTGATGACATTTTCTTATTGACCCAGATGCATTTTCACCCCTTTTGGTGGCATTATATTTCACCGAATGACTCAATTTATCTTAGAACAGAGCCCTTGGATGAACATAGTAGGGCCGATGTCTTTTTTTTAAATATAAAAGTAGTGTTCAATATAAGTGTTGGTTTAGAGACGCGATATAAGACACCACTCATGGTAGAAAGGACTAGAATCATTTCAATGAGCAAAGGTTTTCCCAAGTCTTAAAACGCTAAGTTTGATAACGTTTGTAGCCATAAAATGTACGTGAAAATCCTCAAAGCACCCAATCACCACCCCCTTCTTTTCCTCCTTACTTTCGGCACAATAGGTGGGTCTTCAAAACAGAGAGTCATGACATCGCCTTTGGTGTGACATATGTCATTGACGTCTCAACCTCAAGTCTTCCACCCTCTCCAACAGGGTTGGTCAGGTAGAGACGCGATATAAGACACCACTCATGGTAGAAAGGACTAGAATCATTTCAATGAGCAAAGGTTTTCCCAAGTCTTAAAACGCTAAGTTTGATAACGTTTGTAGCCATAAAATGTACGTGAAAATCCTCAAAGCACCCAATCACCACCCCCTTCTTTTCCTCCTTACTTTCGGCACAATAGGTGGGTCTTCAAAACAGAGAGTCATGACATCGCCTTTGGTGTGACATATGTCATTGACGTCTCAACCTCAAGTCTTCCACCCTCTCCAACAAAGTCATCACCCACTCGCAAACTCCAGAGGTCCAAGTCGAAAGACGCCAAGGGTGAAGGGAACCCCCATGTAGTCATTACGCCAATAGCGCGGATGAACTGTCATCAGTTACCTGAGGATGGGTATCTGGAGTGTGAGCAGGCCGGCACATGTAAGTTGGTCAAATTATTAAGTTTTTAATAAGAAGTCTCTTTAATATAATATTATTTTTGCTATATAACCTATGGACCTTTGTACTTCAAATGAGTCTAAAATAGAGAATTGAATTGAAGTCGTTTTATATTTTGCAGATATAATCCATTTCTGTAACAGTCACAGTTGGATGACAAGTAAGAAGTTGCAGTACTATATACAAGTCATCTCGCCGTCCGCCCAGGTCACCCAATCCAGTGACGCCACCAATATGGTAGAGACGGTACAGAATGACGTCATGGCCGAGAAGGAGTTGTGATGACGTCATCTTCAATATGAAATCAGAATAGGCTTTGATTCCTCATTCAATATGACATGAACGATTTCTCTTTTTGTTGTTGCTGAAATTTTAAATTAGATTTCCAATAAGCTGAGCAGCCATTACTGGTAACCCTATATTATAGAGTTTGGCTGCAGTCAACATGACACAAATTTGATTAATGGACATTTTAAGTGTGTTCAATGAGTGTTGTAGCACCTTCATTATAACTTACCTTGTTAGTTATTGTGGAAAAATCCCTGAGTGAACGTTATATTCTGGTAAACATGAATGGTAGTTTTACATGAAGTTGTTACCTCTTCTAATAGAGCAATTGTCTTCTCCCAGATGTATATATATATCGGACGAAGTCAGGACAATGTCAGGATTGTTATCATGACTGGGAGGGCTTCTTTAGAATTTTCCCCTAAACTGTCTATCATTATTATTTTGCATAATTACGAGGACAAATGCTTAAGACAGGTTTTCTGTTTTATACTTATACCTATTCCCATCGACACATTACCACATTACCAGTCTTATCTGTTAATCTTAGTTAGAGCTACTCCGAAATATACCTTTTTTCCACCATCAACCGATATGTGTGATGACTCATGGATAGAAGGTATAGAGATATCACATTATATTGTTATGTTTACAAAGGCATTCCTAGTTCAGCTGTGCGTATTGGGACCATATAGAAAAGTCGTGGTCAGTTTTGCTAACTATTAAGTATTATAACCGATCTACTATACCGTACCGTACCATTTAAGCGCCGGGTTTTAAATGAGCGCTGGTACTGTATAAGTATGGTACGAGGTCTATTCCAGGAAATTCCTTGTTATTTGTAGCTCAAAGTTGGTATGTGTCCTTAAACCAATATACCATGACATGTAAATCCTTAATAACATTAAGTTTGGGCATCAAATTTATGACCCATTCATGGTGATGATACTGCAGCATCAGAATTTTCACAGTAGCTTGTCCCTTCATTGGAATATTAAATGATTATGGACATTAACATTATTGATATTAGTAGCTTGTCCCTTTGCCTCTAGAGTAGTATGTATATGGTTGTAATACCTCATACTGAAGCATTCAGAGCTAAAGATAATATAATATCCAGCCAATTTGACCATTTTCTCATTAACTTCCATATTAGTCACACTGGTGGATATACAAACAAAAACAATACATTGAAGGAGGGGCGAGGGTTGGGATTACCAGGGTATGTTGAGTTTAGTATAGATTATATACATTGTCGTTTCAGCGCCAAAGTTTGTAACTAATTCTTAAATAGTGTTGGTCATAGTTGTTTTTGCACTGAGGCAATGGCATTTTGAAAGAAGAGACCAACTACTTGAGTAATACACTGAATTGCACTGGCTGTATTCTAATACATCTGATCATTAATTTAGAAGTCTTAAATGGGATATAAAGGAGTTAGTTTTTAACAGGGTTAAGTCATCTCACATTGACAAACGTCTAACTGCCATATAGCGTAGCGTTAGTCCCAGGCAGGTAGGATGTGTGGTTGGCCAGTGATATCCGAGAGTATTCAGCTGTGGTCCACCATAAATACTGTTATATATCACAGGACAATGTACTCAGACACAGTATAAACCACACTGATATTGTATGTCCGCTCAGGTAGAGGTGTAGACTCTATTTACAGACTTTATTTACCTGGTAATTTACTTTAATCTTAGAGTGTCTAAAAGGGTTGTAGTTTATACAACATAGGACAGTACTCAACTGAGTGTCAGGGATCTATACTCTGTAGTAAATAACTCAGTTATGTAGTGGTGTTTGCTGCAACAGTTCGCAGGGAGTCATTTATAGTATGGAATTGGTGCACTTGTGATATTGCACCGATAAAATCTCATACTCACATCCTACATATTCACCACAACTTGTACATTTATAACCTAACAAGTTGCATCCCTCCAATGACTCACACGTTGACAATATCATATGCTGTGGAATCGGTTTTAGAGAAAACCTGATCCTTTTAAATGTTGAATAATGAGTATTTTCACAGAATTGAGATGTGAAATACATGTGGCATCAAGAGTACATGTCTTACTGGGAAGATCCTATTTGTTGGAGCCCCAATACTTTAATATTACTGGCTCATAAACCTTGGATGGAGTGATTGACATGTCCACCCACCATACGCCGTAGGACCCGTGTTACACTCTGCTGGAGGCCTATACTTCAGTCCATAACAAAATATATTGAGTTGAAGTTAGTTATAGTTGGACGTTATTTCATGCCTTATTTTGCACTGCTACCTCAGATATGAATTGAGTCTTTATCACCCAGTGTTATACCAAAAAATATGTGTTCTTCTGAATCTGGTTTGTGTGAACTTCTTGTCTTTAAACCGATCATCTTGAGCAGTTGGTATTGCAGTGAATTCATATTTGCTTACTTGTCCCTTCTTTTGAAGTTGTCATTTTCCCTTATTCATGGGTTCCCATTATTCAATTCTGTCAAGCTATTGATGATGTGATACAAAGTCTGGTATGAAAGCTATATATGATGCGCTGGTCGATTATCATTGTGGTGATTATAGATGTGTTGTAAGATATGTGTTACCTCAGTCTGAGGTTAACCCCTTGAGGACCCCACATGGTGCCTCAGGGTTCATATAAACTTGTCAGCATGATGGACCAATACAGCTCCTGCGACTATTTCACCGATGCTGCATTGGTGTATCATGCAGACCCTACAGGAGTAAAAGAACTCGGTAGGATCGGCAAGACAAAAAAATAGCATAATGCTGCCCTCAGATGGAACAAAACCCCGGTATATTGTTTTCTGTCAGAATGACTACATATTTGTGTTTAACTACTGAAAGTTAAAACATAATGATTGCTGTGTCTTAGTTATTAGTATTGTATTATTACATAGACATGAATATTTTCTATTAGAATCATGGCACTATATAATTACATTTCTGATATGGCCTGCAGTAAGTCCATGATATACATATATTTCATGCATTACTGTGTGTTCTAAGACTGCAATCAAGTTGTTCTTTGAAGGTTTAAATTGATAGAAAACAGCATCTTCAATGTTTGTAGTGAGAGGTTGTTGACAGTGCTGCATTGGAACTGAATGATGCTAAGAGGCATTCTTGTGCATTTTCTCAACACATATTATAAGCAATAATCATCCATCACAACAGCACATTACTGGTTTCACCATCACATGGCCGAACAGTGTTACGGCTATATACATCTGTTATACGATTGCTGTGGTAAATGATATCGCGATAATAATATGTGATACCCATCTATACTGGGTGGTACTGTGCACAAAGAGTCATTTATATCACCCTCTCCCCAAATATCCCACAAAGTACAATAAAATATCATCACCCACTTCAATGGCATAGTTCCTTGTTTTGCTTTTCATGATCAATATAATTCCTAACTAGTTAACCAGGAAAGCACTGTTGGGTTAATAACGAGCCGATACATGGATTGCATATAGAAACCTTAAAGCTATATATACGCAAACTGAAATGTATAATTAAGGATGCTTTCCTTTAGAAAATGATATCCTGTGGTCTGTTGCAATGCAAATGAGCTATTACTAAGCAATTTCTAAACTCATTAGAATAGTCTACTGCTATATATTAAATATCTGTTTTAATACCGCTTATAGCAGATTCGTGACACGTTAAATGTACCATTGTGGTAATTTCCAGTTGATATTTCAATAAAATGTGAAATTTGACCCTTACTTTTGGAAGAAATATCATTTAACCTTTGATATGGGAATTCTCTCTTCGTGATAAGTATCGGATAGTTATATTCAAGACATTTACAATGACCTAATGATATTCAATGATACCTCCAATAGGAGCTGAACAGCGGCAAATTCCAATAGTGTCATTTTCAACTATAATAGAGGCGATCTATTTTAGAGTTCCATTTGCACTGGAATCAAAAGGTGACTATACATACACCAAGTGAATTGAGTTATTAAAACATAACAAAGATATATTTTTTCGACATTTTATTAACAACTAGATACTACATTGTTTCATTATTAAACATGTGGGTTGTATTGTGTGGGTGAGGGCTGGCTTCAGGGACGGAACCAGGAGAGGTTCACAGGAATATTTGACTCCACCAGTCCACGCCCACATAATCCGTCACCATTAAACACCATATACAACTACGTGCGGATAATCCGCTATAATAAGATCTAAGTATTAGTGGGGCAGATAACCAGTTGAATCGTGCAAAATGCGATACAAGCATGAAAGTTGGTATAGTGACTCCTTATGGGTTATTCTTAAAATTGACCCGTATTGTCATCTGAAAATTCCATTTTCTTGTTGCCATGGCAACCATTTTCCCTAGCAACCCTAAAAATCACCAAAACCTTCAATAATGAGTATATATATTGGTATTAGAAAAGTTGCATGGATACCTACCCCCCCTATATTGACCCTAAAGAATGTATTGGTATCCATGAATTGTTGCCAGGATGAATGGTTACCTAGCAACAGCAGTTTTCCATAGCAACCTAAACTTATAGCCCATTGTATACAGCACGAACATTAAAAGACCCTCTAGAAACAATTTTGGGTTGCCCATCCCCAATAAATGCACCTTTCTGACTTTAATGAGCTTATTTTCTGGTTGCTAATTCAAATATTTGCCTAGCAACAGTCATTCTTATTGTTTATTTGCCTAGCAACGCACATTTACAGGGCCCTTAGCTGACTTTTAATGAATCCTTCCCCATGTAAAGTGACACCAAGGATCCTTATGGTGTTTTCTGTTTGTTGCTAAGAGTATTAGTTACCTAGCAACAGCCACTGTTTCAGTTTATTTGCCTAGCAACATTCATTCTTACTGTTTATTTGCCTAGCAACACACATTTACAGGGTCCTTAGCTGAATTTTAACTATACCTACTCCAACTAAAGTAACACCAAGGATTCTGATTATGACTTTTGTTTGTTGCTAAGAGTTTTAGTTACCTAGCAACAGCCACTGTTCCAGTTTATTTGCCTAGCAACAGTCATTCTTATTGTTTATTTGCCTAGCAACACACATTTACAGGGTCCTTAGCTGAATTGTAACTATGCCTACCCCCACTTAAAGTAACACCAAGGATTCTGATGGTGCTTTTCATTTGTTGCTAAGAGAATCGGCTACCTACACTGAAAACGTACTGTTTATCTACCTACAGACACACATTATTAATAATGTGTAGCCCCACCAAAGTGAGCCTAAAGATTCCAAGGATGTCACTTGTTGCCAAGAGAATTAGTGACCTAGCAACAACTATACTATCTGTTTGTCCTTCTAGCATAGTCTATTGCTTAATTTCAATTATTCTTATCCCCACTAAAATGACACCTAGTATTGAAGTATGCTGATAGCTTGGAAAAGTTGTTACTTGGTAATATCTAATTTTAATATTTTACTATAGAGCTTTAGTTGGTCTTAGTGCAGTTCAAGATTATATTTCTTTTAAATCCTAGAATCCATCACTGTTACCAAGCCTACTCTTCCTAAATTTACCCTAATGATTTTCATGTGATTTAAGGTCTCTTTACCAGGACATCTCATATATAGTGAAATGACGTCATAAGGAGGACTGAAATATTTTCATTGCCAGAATTACCCATTCTCTATATATTTAGTATTGGTCACAAGGAACATTGCTTATCAGGAGCAAATTTTTCTCTGTATAACAAGGTATTGGTTGTTATTGGAATTAGTGGAGTGGATCCAGAAAGGGAGTCTAAAGGGGACATAAAATGAGCCTGGGAGCCCATGTATTATATGATATGAGATTATAATTTGACATTCCCTCAGGAAAATCATATTTGAATACAGAACAAACATAGGACACAAACACTAGTCAGTATTACTACTCTAATGCCATGCCATCCCCTCTCATCCTTCCCCATATGCATTTCTTCTCATTTTTAAAAAGCCTCATGGCGATGTCATCCCAAGTCTAGCTGTTCATTACAAAATAAAAGGAATACCAGAATGTAATACTAATAGCTCACTGTATACAGATAGTGGGAGCTCTATACAGCCAATTTTGGCCATTCTATGGGGGGCACAATAGCCCATTGTCAGGGGTCTAGAATAGACACTAGTCCTCCAGGGTCGCATGGATATCCCCCCTTTGAGATCAACATTATCTACTAGCTCTTCACTTAGGTAATTTTCATATCCATTAGTAATGATAGTGCAGAGCGTGAAACATATTGGTTCTATCATAGGATAATCAGGAATGTTTTTGATTTTCTGCCACTGTTTATTCTCATAAGGCCTATGCCCATGCTTAGACTGACTAGATATTATAGTTAGGTATATGTAATATGCCTATTATGCATTACAGTATTATTAGAACAGAGATAATATTTGAGATATAGTTGATGTCAGTTGTCCTGTAGCAGGATTGGAAAACACCTAAGTACATTTTTGTTCTGTAGGTGAACTCTTACAAAAAGCTCTCACTGCAATCTGTAATAGGAGAGTTAACAAAGGGCTAGTAACCTACCATATATATAGTTCAAATGTCCTTCCCAATCCAAGGACTCAATGCCTGCCAGATGCCAGGGAGCTGACTCTGAGTGAAAGCTACCAGAAATCAATAGAGTTGTAATGATACCTAATGTTCTAAAGAACAATTGAATCAAAATGTGTAGGATCCTGACTTATTACTCTCATACCATTATCCCTCACCTTATCCCATATCCTCTCCATCTATTTCCTGTCCATACCTCCCTGTCTATCCTTCATACATAGCCTTTAATCCATCCCTTGTCTATGATCCATACCTATCCCTTTAATCTGTATGCAGGCACATTTCTCTCTCTCTCCCTCCCTCTCCCTCCCTCTCTCTCTAGGAGAAGTGCACATGGGCAATTGGTGAGTTGATTACAGCCAGGAACAGATAGGCTGGGAATGAAAAGGTGTAGATACGATAAACAATAATAGTAATAGGCAGGGCATCAAGAAGATTGGATAGGTGGGGAGGAGGATAGGCAGAGGGATATAGGTAGGAGTGAGGATAAGCAGAGGGAATATTTAGTAAGAAAGATCAGCTAATTTGGACAAACTGGCAAATGGTAGGCAGGGGAAGGAGTGATATTCGGGATGAAACTAGAGAAGTGAAGTATGCAAGGAAAAGTCCCAACTCCTAATCCAGGCTCTGGGCGCCCAGCCGTTTCCGACTCGACTACAGGAGATGGGGGGAATATCATTGGCGGATACAGGGGGGTAGCCCGACGGGCCTTGGCCCCCCCAAAAAAAAGAAAAAGAAGAGAAAAGAAAGAAGAAAAGAGGGAAAGAGATCAAGAGATTTTGGAGTATTATTCATAGGCCCTGACTGAGGGCCTCTGATCTGGATGGGGATGGGGAGGGGGCTGAGTTTTAAAATATTGTGTCCTAAAATGCATGAGAATGAACCATTTCAAGTCTAGATCAAAAACTGTTCTTGGGGGGGGGCATGCCCCAAAACCCCCCTAGTATAGCTAATGCGCTTCACTCGCAGGAAACACATAGTGGCTAAGGGTTGGCCAGGTTGGGGCCCCCCCTCTAGACAATCCTGGATCGGCCACTGAATATTCCCAACAGGTCTGATTGTGGGTGTGGAGAAGCTTCCCCAGTGGGCACCAAACGTTGATTCAACATTGACAACTGGTTGATATAGGGTTACAGGGTAGATCAACCTGTTTTCAACATTGATGCAATGTTACTATTTCAACGTTGTCAACCAACACCTGTTTCAACACTGATGCAATGTTTGGATATCAACCTTGAATCAACCATGCGTTTTCCATTCTTCACACTAGGTGCCTCCACAACTTACTCCTTAGCATTTTTATCTACATACTACATCTATTTTCTCTAATTGTAGGCTCTTATTTTCTCATCAATGTATACAATTGATCAAAATGTTATTCATTTTCATTGACAACTATGGTGAGTGCATTTGGTTGGCATTTGGAATTAAATGATAAGAATACATGCATGGTTTCAGTAAGACACCCTTTATGTTGCTAAGAATAATAGATAAAGCCTCAGTCCTGACCACGTCAGTTTGAAATGGATATGAATGCCTCTTAGTGTGATTATCAGAGATCATTCATGTGCCCCTACCCTGGATGGTGCTAGAATTAGCATTTAATCTTGGAGAAATGGGGGGAGGGTGTTGCAATAAAGATATATAAATTGCAAGGAACGCATTTACATAAGAATTCTGCATTTGGGTTGAAAACATGACAATAAACTGAATCTCAAATTATGCATTAGCAGTCAATATTACATCAATGTAAATCATCATTTTTTATGTTTATTCTTTGTTGATTCATAATGGCCATATCAATGTTGAATCACTGATGAATGACCAACGTTGATGACCTCATCAATATCAACCAAATGACAACCCTGTATCAACTGTTGATATCACGTTGCTAGATATATTGAATCAACATTGAATCAACTGAAGTTTGCCCACTGGGTCATTCCCTGTGGCTCACATACTTATGTTGTGCAGACAGGCAAACAGAACATCTATAGCTAATTTGAGTGACCCTGTGTATATCTTTCCCTCCCTCTAAGAGCTATTGAGGTTATAAGATGGGCAGCAGAGGAATTATTGAATCCTCTTGCCATGTTCTGCAGAAACAACCAGTGGCTTCTCCAGTGATAAGAAGTTGGCGGCCTCTATACTCTGCTTCATACATTCAGTCAGACAAAAATAAATGTTAAGTAGACTTTTTAAGTAGTTATCAAGTATCTATAACTATCTTTTTTTAATACCAAAAGGTAATCCTTTAATACCCCACTTTATTAAGTATTTATCTCATCTTTAGGTATCGTCCATTTTGGGCTTAGGCCACTTTTTCTACAACAGGGCTTGGCCCTCATCCCTGGTTGGTACGTTTTAGAGCCCCTCACCATGAAAAGGTGGAGACGGGCACACAACGCCATTTATAGGCTGTGCCAAAAGGAAGAAACTCATATTATCTAACGGGGGATTCTCCAGAATCAGAAAGGAGAGACGTAGGGGACAAGAGGAGGAGAAAATTACAAGGAAAAGAGTAGGAAAACTGTCAATTGATAATTTTGAAGTTGTGCCACCTGAATGACAACACTGTAATGTAGGACTTCCAGAAGGGGAGCCCAATAGAGTTATGGAGGCTACATTCCCCTAAAGGGTTGGGGCAATGGTTTGTGGTACACATAACAAGGGACTAAACCCATGACAGGACAAACAACAAATAGAACTAAACCCACTGAAGGTGTCACTTCTCACCAGAGAAGCTGCCGGTTATCTATACAGAAGAGGGCAAGTGATTTATAACCCTCCTCAGAAGCCCTCCTAATTATCTCAACAGCTTGAAGGCGTTCAGATAGAAGGGAATTTTTGCTATAGAAAACTGCTGTTGTTTAGTAACTACCGTAAAACCTCGCGTATAAGCCTAACTCGCGTATAAGCTGCATCCCGACTTCGGGCAGATTCTATAAGCCGCAGAGGGCTTCTGAATGAGTCCTGGAAAAACTCTTGTATAAGCCCCACCCCTAACTTAGGTAACTAATGCTCTTAGCAACAAACAGAAATCACTAACTTTGGCCTAAGGATGTGAGCCCCACCTAGTGTCAGACTCCTCCTAGCGGCCCATACAAGCTTCCTGGCGGCCCTTACAAGCCTCCTGACGGCCCTTACAAGCTATATTTGTTTATGACACTTGCTGCTCCCCACAAGTTTGGGTACACTTCTTCCCCGTCACCAGCCCTGCCATAGAAAGCTGCGAAAATGCCCCCCCCCCAATGCGCCAATGTGTATTGTTACTGTTTTAGCGGTGGGCTTTGTCTTACCACTCAGGTGCAAATAGGAAGCATTGACACTGCCCACTCAGTACCTACTAGTTGTATACTGTACTCCTTGGGGGGGGGGAGGTATATTACGGCCATTTTATTGTTGTTTTCAATCAAATTTTTGAAAACCCCGTGTATAAGCCGCACCCCGAGTTCGGCCAAATACTATAAGCCGCACTAGAGATCTGACTCGCGTACTAGCCGCGGCTTCTACGCGAGGTTTTACGGTATTCATGGACATGGATCCATTCCTTGAATTAAAACATAGGGGACGGGCATACAGACAATGTCATATGTACCAATATTCATACTTATTATTAATGCTTTTGTCACTTTTCAGTGTAAGTGGGGGTAGGAATCATTAATATTGAGTTAGGTCAATGTTAATGTCCATTGCTAGGCAAACAAAACAAACAAAATTCACAATCAGAATCCTTGGTGTCACTTTACTAGAGGTAGGGTTCACTAAAATTCAGCTAATGGACCTGTAAATGTGAGTTGCTAGGCAAATAAACAATAAGAATGACTGTTGCTAGGCAAATAAACTCGAACAGTGGCTGTTGCTTGGTAACTTATTCTCTTAGCAACAAACAAAAGTCACAATCAGAATCCTTGGTGTTACTTTACTAGGGGTAGGGTTCACTAAAATTCAGCTAAGGACCCTGTAAATGTGCGTTGCTAGGCAAATAAACAATAAGAATGACTGTTGCTAGGCAAATGAACTGGAACAGTGGCTGTTGCTAGGTAACTAATGCTCTTAGCAGCAAACAGAAATCACCATCAGAATCCTTGGTGCCACTTTACTAGGGGAAGGATTCATCAAAATTCAGGTAAGGGCCCTGTAAATGTGCGTTGCTAGGCAAATAAACAATAAGAATGACTGTTGCTAGGCAAATATTTGAATTAGCATCCAGAATATAAGCTTAACAAAGTCAGAAAGGTGCATTTATTGGGGATTGGCAACCCAAAATTGTTTCTAGAGAGTCTTTTAATGTTCGTGCTGTATACAATGGGCTATAAGTTTAGGTTGCTATGGAAAACTGCTGTTGCTAGGTAACCATTCATCCTGGCAACAGTTCATGGATACCAATATATTCTTTAGGGTCAATATAAGGGGGGTAGGTATCCATGCAACTTTTCTAATACCAATATATATACTCATTATTGAAGGTTTTGGTGATTTTTATGGTTGCTAGGGAAAATGGTTGCCATGGCAACAAGAAAATGGAATTTTCAGATGACAATACGGGTCAATTTTAAGAATAACCCATAAGGAGCCACTATACCAACTTTCACGCTTGTATCGCATTTTGCACGATTCAACTGAAAATGGGCAGTTATCCGCCCCACTATATGTGTATAATATGTGTGCGAAAAGGCAACAGTTAATGGCGGTATCAATAAGGGCAACTAGGTTAGATATTATGGACATAATTATGGGGCCGTCCATGAATGACGTGACGCCCAACTTCTCATAGTTATTGTTTCTCTGTAGTTTCTCTGAGAGGTATTTACCAAGGGTCGATTGGAGAATTATTAGGGATTGCAAAAGTTTAATTAGAATACGGAATGAAATGCCAAGGGCGGTTCTCATCAGAGCAGGGTTCTCACAGAGCGGCCACAGAATGGCCACCACTGTTCATTAACTCCAAATCTCAATCAGGCGAACGGAATGACCAGTCATGAGAGATGTTAGGTGTGAGTGGAATGATTATAATTAATACATATGTTCAGTGATTCTCGTGTTTTAACCAGTTATAGTACGCTTATAAAGGACTCTTGATAGGTTGGTTCAGATGAACACATATGCATGCATTATTTTTTTTTTTTTGTTATGACTCATAACAAGTTTATTGCCATGCTTTTCAGTACATAATTCGGATTGATACATTGATGTTGAGACTTTACATTTTACACAGCAAATTAGTCAGATTTAATTTTTCTATCAGATTAGTTCCATTTGGGAAGGTTTCAGCAGCCATGCATGAGTGCAGATGGAACAAAAACGTTCTGTTTTTCTTTGAACAGCATTATGGGATGGGAAAAGAACACCTTCATTACATTTGATGATTGGGGATTTATCTTGGTGTCATTTCCTAGGGGCCTTTCTTTTCTTTTAGCGACATCTCAAATATCAAGCTCCACAGAGCTGTTCAAAGTAGCATAGTTACTTGAAGATTGGCGATCTTTAATGAAAAAATGGATAAAATCACACATTTTCTCCTATTTTTGCCTGTTTTCACCAGTGTTTGTTCCATTTGCATTGCATGGCTTCTAAAACCTTACGCAATAAAACTAATCTGATAGAAACATTAAATATCGTCAATTTGGTATAAAATATCTACAGCCTCAACATGTCTGTTTCAAATAATGCATGCATATGTGTTAACCTGAATCAACCTATCGAGAGTCCTTAACGCCTCAATATGTCATGTCCATTTGTCATCATGATACATCGATGCAGTGCCAGTGCATTCATGCATCATGATGACACAGTACAGCCCAGTGTATTTAAGTGATTAAATTGGTCGTTAGATAGTACTAGATAGATATCTACAGTACTGAGTAGTGTTATCTTTTAACACCGTCTCGTGACGGCTCAGTCTGTTGGCCATTTATCAAACACACCCATAGGAAAACTGAAAGAACCTTACAAGAACCAGAAGAGAAGACTACAGTTGTTGCCAGCCAATTATAGTTTAACTCATTAAAATCGGATTGTGCCAATGTATCATTATTGTTATGCTTCTAGTACTATTCATTTTCTTAACCACCAAGTAATAACACATTTTCATAGTGCCTCGACCTGATACAGGCTGCATAGATCACTTCATAAATTATATAGATATCATAACACAATGATATGCTTATATTTTCCAGAGAGGCTTAACACATTTATCAACAATAATGAATAGCGTACATCTAATTAACTTCTGTGATTAAGATAAAAGGATAGCATGTTTTCGCATCATTGGTTAGAAGTGTTGTGGCAGTACCTTGTCGTAACCTTCACATCCAGTCAGCCAGTACGTCATCTGAGTACCTTTACCCTGGTGGAGGAAATAAAGCAATTCATTAGATCTATTTTCATGATTGTGGCAGATGATCAACCGCATGGTTTTCCTTTTCAAACGTATTTGTTGTCCATTGTTTAATAAAGGCCAGACACTTAAAACAAAATCAGGCATGGAAAAGCCACATTTTTTGTCATGTTAGCCAGTTTATTAATTCTATGCACTGAGAGGATTTAATGCAACACGGCAAGAGATACTCTGACGCGATTGTCAATATACATCCTCCCCTGACCGACATACTTATACAGCTCCATATGAGGCATAGGTCAAAGTGACACCTAGCCCAAAATATAAAAGTAGAACATTTTTTGTAGTTGATATTTGGATACAGAGAATCAATCTGTCTTAGGCCATTCATATTATAAATGGAAAAGGTTAAGTGTAACTAACGGGTTTATACCTATATGAGGAAATTGGCAGAGGAAGATCATTCTATATCCTAAGAAGGGCCAAATCTCTGTTTTAAAGTTTAAGAAATAACAACAAAAGTGTATTCTACCTTTATTTCCATTTCTCCCCGGCGGGTCATGCGGTACTTCCCCTGTGTGTAGAGGGTGTCGTGCGCAGCCTGACTGAGGTGGATCTTTAGCGCTGTGTGTTGGTTGGGTGTAAAGAAGAAGTTTCAGTTAGTATACATGTACTGCTTACAACAACTTACCAACAGAAGGTCCAGAGTCTATGTGACATGTCCCTATACTACTCACAACAACTTACCAACAGAAGGTCCAGGGTCCATGTGACATGTCCCTATACTACTCACAACAACTTTAATACCAACAGAAGGTCCAGGGTCCATGTCACATGTCCCTATACTACTTACAACAACTTACCAACAGAAGGTCCAGAGTCCATGTGACATGGCCCTATACTACTCACAACCACTTACCAGCAGAAGCTCCAGGGTCCATGTGACATGTCCCTATACTACTCACAACCACTTACCAGAAGAAGGTCCAGAGTCCATGTGACATGGCCCTATACTACTCACAACCACTTACCAGCAGAAGCTCCAGGGTCCATGTGACATGTCCCTATACTACTCACAACAACTTACCAACAGAAGGTCCACAGTCCATGTGACGTGTCCCTATACTACTCACAACCACTTACCAGCAGAAGGTCCAGGGTCCATGTGACATGTCCCTATACTACTCACAACAACTTTAATACCAACAGAAGGTCCAGGGTCCATGTGACATGTCACTATACTACTCACAACCACGCACGTTGGGACGACCTAGTGGCCCATGCCTCTACATTACAAAGCACGCATAACCTTAAAGTACAAACGGTGCATAGTCTTACAAAAAGTTGGTTCTTAGATATACATTTACAAATATTGGGGAAATACCGGCTTTTTTAATATAAGCCTATATAGACAGTAAAAAGCCAACCTTCTCCATTGGACTCCATACGTGATGCCACGTTAACCGTGTCCCCTATGAGACAATAACGGGGCATGCGCTGTCCAACCACACCTATCAATGGAAAGAGCATTATCAGCATACATTGCATTGGTTCTGTGTTATACAATAACATTCAATGTTAAATATCATTGGAAAGGTCTTCACATAATTAGGAAAACAATTATATAGGAAAAGCTTTATGACAATCACTCAAAACCCGAGTTGCACCATGGGATGTTGTCAATACAAATACAAACGAAGGGGATTTTGAGATTTGTGTGCTCCTTTGCAGTTATTTCATGCGGATTTTGACAAGCTGTATTAAAATTCCATGAGTTCCCTTTGTAAGGGTGCAGGTTACCACGAATGAAATTGACACTAAGAAAATACTAAATGAAGTAGTAATTGATAAAATACGAATATATACCAACCTGCTGCACATGGACCAGAGTGCATACCACTGCGGAGTTTGAGTGCCTGGGTGGGTCGGTGGCGGATTTTAAATTTGGTATAGACGGCAGACAAGAGGTCGAGCGCCATGTTGGCAATTTCGGCGGCATGTCGATCCCCGTTACGTACTGGGAGACCGGAGGCCACCATGTAGGCATCGCCGATAGTCTCTACCTGAGAGCAGGAAACACAGCGGAGTGGTCATTTATTATCAACACATGGGGGTGGGGGTGAGGAGGGGGATGACATTATTCGACCCCTCTTGAGAAGGGGAGTTACAAAATTAATGTTGCCCATATCATCTATTTTTAAAGTGTGCACAGAATATATTCAGGTAGAGGGCAGGCTGAGGGCCACCCTGGAAAAGAAATTGGGGTAAAGCCATTGAAAAGTACGGTATTCTTAATGACTCACATTAACAATATACATATGATGTATATATCAGTCTAAGGGCTACATAGTATTTTCCCGTTGTCGGCGTCTTGCGTGAATATGACACTGGTAGGTGTACTCACCAAGGCTGCATTTATGTATCATATCCACCCCTTTGGGAGTGTATCAACCGATAGGGTCTACCTCAGTACATGATCCATGGACGCAACACTGGTGAGTTACTCACCATGCAGGGCTATATATATAGATGCATGATGGCGACAGAATAATGCATACCTCACTATGGCGGCCCTGAAAGGGTTGGGATGGCACTGCTCACCTTGTAGACGTCATGTTGGTCAATGATGTCATCAAACAGGGTGTAGAGGTCGTTGAGGAAGTCGACAATCTGCATCGGTGTGCTTTCTGATGACAAGGTGGTGAATCCGACCACGTCAGAGAAGTACACCGTCACCTTCTCAAACAATTCGGCCGCCGTGTGTTTACCCTGCTTCAGGTCGTCTGCCACAGATCTGCAAGTTCACCGAGGTTTTGGGATTATAACTGCTGTCGTCTGCTCTTGATTTGGGAGTTCCACTTTGGGATAGGGATTAATACTGGCATATTCTTAAGATCTGGAAATACCGCTAAATGTTGGGAATTAGAACTGAGAGTTAAGAATTATTACTGGCATCATCTATAGATCTAAAGAACTAAGAAAGCTACAGTTCTAAGAATTAGGAAAGCTTAGGAATGGGTTTTGTCGTCTGCTCAAAATCGGTTATGGAAGACCATGCTGCAATGGTTTTAGTAGACTCTTCATAACATTGTCTGTGATGGCTATGTATGCAAATATTTCATATCAGCAGATTCACAGTACACTTATCCTTCAAATAGTGTACTTAAGAATGTGGGATTTTTAGGATATGTTTATGTGTTTGTCGGTCACGCCTGAGAAATGTTCAAAAACGTTATCAACAACTTTCTGAAAAGTCATCGTTTCTTGCCTCATTGATCTATAGTATCATGATGACAAATGAACATGAAGCCTTAAGGCATCATGCCGTCTGTAACGTCGCCTACTCACGCGGGTAACATTCGGTACAGCAGAACGTCTGTCTTTTTCTTCTCCTCGACCAGTTCCTGTGTCCGTGAGTCGACAATCTCCTCCAGGTTTGTGGCATACTTCTCCAGCTTCAGAATCATGTTGTCCAAGATGTTAAATTTCCTGTCGGAGTCGTATAGTAAGCAGATAAATAGTTACTTTGCTCAAAGTGCTACTGCGCTCAAAGTATTTGGTGTAATTGAGTAAGTATTACATTGTTCAGCATAGATGTGTGATTAGGCATGCTCAATCTGAACTTGACAAATAATTATAGGAACACAGCTCTTGGATTAACACCAACTGATATGGTACTTCAAGGCAGCATGGGGCATGGAGATCAAAGTGACAGATGGCATGGCCATTTCTTAAATTTCATTTTCGACATGTGACCCTCCCCCTCCATCCAGAGTCCCATACAAAGAATACGTCTCTGAATTATAGTGTGTTTGCTGGAGAGCGATAAAAAAAATCGTACGTACTTTCCTTTGTTGATGTATTTGAGCTTCTTCTGTATGTCACTGAAGTCAGGCCTGTCAGAGGGACTTTCTGTCCAGCACATCTTCATCAGTTCCACAATGGAGTCGTCCATATCCTCCTCCAGCTTGGAGAGGTGCGGGCGGTATGGGGGCAACTGGCCCTCCTTCACGTACAGCACAGCCTCTGCCATCAACAGGCACATTGTATTACACTATTAGTGTAAATGAATTTAATTTAATACTGCTTAATTAGTTGATTATATTCTTCTTTAACAAGAATTGCGGTTGTTGCGGCTTAAAAAAATGCCTGAACGCGGCAACAACCGCAATTCTTGCATTCGACGGAACATAATGTCAACATGATTGGTATGATTGAAGGGGACCCATTCAAGACACCAAATAAGCAGGGGGGAGGAGTTATCAGGGAGAAGGATGATATTACTTCAAATATGGCAGTTCCTATGAACTCCTTGAGTCCATGATAGGGGGGTAGATATGATTATAATCACCATCAGGGCCATGGAAATGTGTGTTGCTAGGCAGATAAACAATTAGAATAGCCGTTGCTAAGCAACCAGCTGTATTTGCAACCAACCAATAGAACCATTAAATACCTTGGGTCCATATTAGGGGGGGTAGGTATGATTATAGTCAACCTCAGGACCATAGGAATTAGTGTTGCTAGGCAGATAAACAATTAGAATAGCTGTTGCTAGGCAGCCAGCTGTATTAGCAACAAACCAATAGAACCATTGAATTCCTTGGGTCCATATTAGGGGGGGAGGGGGGGTATGATCATAGTCAACCTCAGGACCATAGAAATGTGTGTTGCTAGGCAGATAAACAATAAGAATAGCTGTTGCTAGGCAACCAGCTGTATTAGCAACAAACAAACAAAACCATTGAATTCCTTGGGTCAATGTTAGGGGGGTAGGTATATGGACAAAGGTCCACGAGTTTTAGTCTGTTGAGTGGGTTATTTCACGAGTTGGAGGTCGGGCCGTATTTCACAAGGTCGCAGGCCGAGTGAAATACGGCCCAACCTCCAACAAGTGAAATAACCCACTTAACAGTCTCAAACGAGTGGACCTTTGTGTTTATTTTTTACCTTTTCCAATTCAAATTATCATAATTATGACAGGGGGAGCCTAAAATACCTTTTTCTACATCGTACAAATGTAAACAAACCGCCATTGATGACGTCATTGATGACGTCACAGGGTCGTGAAATACAAGCATGGGTTATTTCACGGGGGTGTTAAATACAGCTCTCCTTGGTTAAGTCAATGGGACTGCTGTATTCCATAAGAAATAAAATCATAATCAACCTCAGCAACTATCAAAGGTTGATTAATATTATTGTTATCACATAGCATAAATTTGTGTTGTGACTCCTTAATCCAAAATGGCGGCACAATCCAACATGGCGGCGCCCGTTCTGACTTCAGGCAAAGTGCAAACATCATATACCTCGTTCTGGTGGTGCCTGGAGGCACCACCAGGTGGCTACGCCACCACTTCGGCATAAAAAAAACCAACAGCATTGCTCAATTAGATAACAACTTGTCTGAGTCACAGGAACTCATGCATGGGTGATTCCCCCACCGGTGAATAATTAATATTGGTGTACATTTACCTTTAGGAGAGATATTTTCTAGGAAAAATGGCAACGCCCTATAGACAATTTCCTGCAGAATGATGGCGAAGGCATACACGTCCCCTTTCTGCGTCCCATAGCGAGGTTTGTTCTGCATCCTCATGATCTCTGGGGATGTCCAGAGAAGGTTTCTGAACCTGAAATTTAGGAGATTAGTTGGACCATTAAATAGGGTTACTGGTAAAGGATGTCCAGTATTTATACATTCTATCTTAATTTAGCTTTCCTGTGTTTAAGGACCGATGTCGCTAAAAGATGACATTTGTCGTCATGATGCATCAATACAGCACCGGCGAGTAACTCCCAGGTGCTGCATTGGTGCATCATGCAGACCCTACGGGAGTGTCTCAACCCCGTAGGGTCGGCATGATGTATGCACTGCCAAGGGCATGATGCGTTAATGCATTATGCCGTCCTCAAAGGGTTAAAGACCTATCAAACGTGCCCTTTGTATGTATAGGGTGGGTGGGGATTTGATTAAATCTTTTTTCAGCAACTAAACAGAAAGTACAGGGGCACAAAAGAGCCAATTTTTTTTTCAAATTTTCATTTCTGATTTCCATTTCTGTTTCAAATTTTCAAAGTTGAAGTGTAAATTGTTAAGTCAAAAATGATTCTTATTTGAAAAACGGGTGGCGTCAATCTGTCAACTCATGTAGAACGACATATGGCAGGTATTTTTTAACATGACGTTTGTAAAGAAAGACAAGTTTACAAAGGTAAGAATGTGAGCCACAATACTGAAAGGATGGTCCATGCACACCCATGTGGGAGTGGGCATGTCGCATAATTTCTGCTTGAATTGCATGGATGATAGTTTCCAATGCGCTTACTTATTTTTGTAGCTATTGTAATAGACGATACTTTGTCTCTTTATGATATTGGTAGAGTATCAATTAAAGAACAAAGTCGACACAGTTCGGATCAAGTGTTACAGGTTGCAAATCGGGTTTATTCAGAAAACCTAGACAAGCAGTATCTATGTGTGCGAACTCCCTATAGAGTTCGGAACGGGTCAGTAGGCTAATCAGCCGTATTGATCACAGGGTCTCCTTGCCAGCGTGGCTCAGAGTAACCGACGAGTACCGTCAGATGCTGGGTATATATAGGCAGCCAGCCTGCGCGCGCACACGCAGACCGGAAGCCTATAGCGACCTCTGTCCATACCCCAAGCCCGGGGTAGGTGCTGCCACCTACCGTCGGACTGAACGGTTCGGACTGAGCTCGCAACACAACATCCAACAGCACTCGTCATATAACATACCCGTATAACCCTAGCCCCTACACTACCCCCTACCAGATAATAACCGGGAGGTAAAAAATTAATTAAGGTTAAAGTCCGAAAACACTTCGGACTGGCATTATCTTATAAATACCACCTTAGGGGTTTATTAAAGTTATACCTTACAAACAATATGACGTATACTGTTGAACACAAAAAGGTATTAATTACACACATTTCTACATATATAGACCGTAATGACAATTACGCCCCATTCCCTAGGATAGATGGAGTTAATCTATACATATAGTATACAAACACTTGAAAAAGTACAATATCACAGTAAAAAAATTTCGTCCCTTCAGGACCCCGAGCTAATTAAACTCGTAACGAATAATACTTATAAGTGATAAACAATATCACTTCTTTTAAAGTTTTAAAGACATATTAAAGTATTATTACAAAAAGACATCATACGTGGTTTTGTAGCGAAGATCCGGATCCTCTGTTGATGGTGTTGCATTCCGCCCGGCTTTCAGAACCTACTTCGTTCAGCTCTTACTCACCGGAACGAGAAAGTTCATAGCTCATGCTCGGGAGCTTTTAAGGTGATAAATAGAGAAAAAAAAATAGTCCTGCCTCCAGGCGATCTTCGGACTTATAATTAGGAGCACTCGGTCCTGATATCCATAGTTTATATAAAAAAACATCCTGTATCGGATCCATGTTGGTAAAGTGCTCCAGTCCCGAGTTCAGCGTCCCCTCCGGATCTCCTTGTCCTCCTCCGTCAGTACCACCTGGCAGACTGGATCCTTGCGTAGCCAGCCTGCCGCGTTCCTCTGTCCGGACACTCCTAAACCCTTTCTAAGGGTTTTGCTTGTAGGGTTGGTATACTTAGGATACCCCCCCTTTCTCCTAATCGGCTCCTAGAATAGGATAATCCTATCCGGAGTCCGACTCGTCTTCGGAACCGGGTTGAGCCGGCTCCTCTTCCTCCTCAGAGTCCGACGCAGCTTCCGCCAGAGTCAGCTCCTGGAGCCAGAGCTCGATTTGAGCCCGAGTTCCATCCCACTCGTGCATTTCATGCGCGAAGCAGTCCCGGAACCGACGACATTCGTGGTCCAGCTTTTCCTCGGCGTTCTTAACTGCCAACTTCTGCTTCTTCCTTTCGGTTTTAGCAGCACATCGTTCAGTCCGAGCGTTTTCACGCTCTTCCTGTACGGACTCCGTAGCCGCTGCCTTCTGGGTAGCGACCTCCCTCTGATGGAGATGATGCACCGTGTTTAAGGACAACATCGCCACCTCCTGACTCAGGCCAGCAAGCAACCGATGAAAGTTGTCTTGCCATTGACCGAAGGCCTCCTGTCCGGCTTCATAGGAAGTGAAGTCGGCGGGAGGGAACGAAGGAGGGCTCTTCAGTCGCAAGACTAGACGCCCCTCCTCTGCGGTCTCGGGTGGGAGATCCGGGGTCTGAACTGGCTTCGGCGTTTTCTTTGCTGGAGCCTTCGTCTTACCGGTCTGGGTTAGAGTCTGCGACTCATCACCCGGAACCATCTCATTTTCGGGGAACTCCTCTGCGAAGGACCCCATCGTGCTGGAGTTCGGATCCTCCGGAACAGACCGAGGTGGCCTGCCCTGGGGACCCTTCTTCCAGTCAGTCGTGTGAGAGGTGAATGCCGGCCCTTTATAGCCCGGATCCGCCTTCTCCATAACGGATTTCCTTTCATCCGTTTTGGCCTTCTTAGAGTCGGCCTGCTCTGAAGACCCACTAGGTCTCTTCTGAGCGCGCCGCACCTTTCGCGTGCTGGTACGCTTCTGGTACTCCTCGAATTCATCGAAGAGCTCACCTTCCGGAACCCGGTTGTAGTTGCCGTCCGGGTTTACCTTGTAAAAGACCCGGACCTTTCCTCTCTCGTTGGTGCCAAAATCCACCTCGAGATTCTCATTTCGGCCCACTACTGGAGGGAAGTGGGAGTAGACTTCCTGATGGGCTGTCTGGATGCGTTCCGCCGCGACATCCAGAGCCAACCCGTGCTGCTTAGCAAGATGCCTGATGATATCGGCTCTAGTGTAGAACCAGCCACCATTCGGACAACCCTTGCTCTGCTTTGTACCCACACTCAAGCAGTCATACCGCATGTAGTGACGCAAATGAAAGCGGGTAATATGCCTTGCGTACCGAACCTTGCTAGGCCAAGTTCGGGGCGTTTCCAGTGTCTCGTCGACGTTCAGACAAGGCTCAAAGGGGCACTTGCTAAATGGATGCCATCTAGCCATAGCCCATGCTAACTTAGCTTTCTGGAAAGGCGAATGGTATTTGGTACTACCATTTCGGACCTTGTCCAGGAGCTCAAAGTGGTACAACTGTACCGACTTCTCGAGTGGATCCGTCTTAATCCACTCCTCGTCATCAGAGAGACCGTCAGGACCCACCTCCTCCGGAATGTGTGAGGCCCGCTTGTCCTTGACGCAGTCGTTCACACACATGGGTTTAAAATACTTAAACCCACTTGCAGCATTGGCTCGGAGTGCATTCCGGACCAGAACCTGAAGTTCGTCGTCCGGGATTGTATTTTCATCCAATCCCTTCAGAACCGCTTCTACCTCCTCGTCGGATCGACCCCCCTTCCGAGAGGTTACCTTGATGGTCTCTCGTAGGTATTGGTCCCTCCGATTGGCCTTTTCCATTTGACTAGTGTCTGCAGACCTAGCCGCGGCCGTGTTCTGTTGGATCATTTCATCCTCCAGAGTGGCATCCAGAATGGACTCTTTGGTCTTCTGTTCCATACTCCGAGCCAGCTTCATCGCTGGCGTCAGATGTCTCCTCTTCTCCCGCCGGTTATGCACGGTCTTGAATTCCGCTGCAGTTTGCAGGTCGTACTCCAAGGCCGCGATAAGTTCGGGACGTCCCTCGCTCTCAGCAACTAAGCGAGCTGTCTCTGACTGTTTGCTCAGATCGTTCATGGCCGCCGTTAGGCGATCTGGGAACCAAGCCGGGAACCTGGCAGACAACTCGTCCAGCCCCCGGAAGGTTCGCATTTGGATCAGATCGAAGGATCTGACCTCTGTGGCGCTCATCTGATCGATGATAGCACCTCGGAGCAGGGATGGGACGTCGGCGTCCTCCTTCTCCCATGCGTCATGCTGATGTGAAGCGAGAATTTGCACCCCCGATCCAGATGGACCACCACCTGCAGCCTGGTCCAGTTTCCCGGCTTCCTCCGAAATATCCATGGTATTGGATGGTTCCAGAGCAGGCTCGGTAGACTGTGGAGGAGTATCCACTCGGACGGGTACCTCTTTTGGAGGAGGTAACTCCACCCGAACGGGTACCTCCTTTCTTGGCTCCAGGGGAGTCGGGAGGTTGAATGTGATGCCAGACAGCACATCCTGCACTACCTGGACCGTATGGGCTGCGGATGATGTATCCATAGCTTCCTCGGTCCGAGGTGCCTCGGGAGGAACTACCGTTTTCGGACGGGCTCCCCCATGTCCCTTAGTACTAGCCATCGCAGCGGCTGTAGCAGCTACTGCTGAGCTGTTGTCCAGCCCTCGCGAGAAGGACAACACGTCAACGGCTGGGGTCGGAGCAGCTGTGGTTACAACTGCCTTCCCACTACCTTTCCCCTTGGCAGGGATCGGTAGGTTGGACTTACTGGGACCCGGAGTCTTGACAGTTTTAGTGCTGTCGGACGTCGGCCCCTTCCCCGGCTGGTCCTTAGCACCAGGCTTCGGATCAGCTTTCTTTTGACCCTTAGGCACCTTCGTAGCAGGAGCCTTGGGGTCCACCGTCTTCGGATCCTTGTAGGCCGCTGCAGTGGCAGCCTTAGAACCCGGCTTCTTTGTACTCGCAGTACTTTCCTTCTTCGGAGCGGGCTTTTTAGGCTCGTCCTTTCCCGGAGGCTTCTTCCCCACACCAGTGTGTTTGATAGCCTTAGTACTAGCCTTAGTATCGGCCGACTTGGACCGATCTCGGGTAGCACCCTTCCCACCGCGCGTCCTCGGACGTGAAGTGTCGGAATCACTCCCACTCCCCATAGACAGTTTGCGAGCAACCGTCTTCTGGAGGTTTGGTGATATGCTGAGACTGCATATCCGGGAGGGACGTGCAGTCGTCTCGGAAGGATCCGCTGCTACCTGGGTGTAGGCGAGTCCTTGTAGCACTCCGGAGTCCTCGCTGCCGTCCGGCGACGGGGACTTTCGGATCGGGGACACGGCCGGATCTACACGGAGATCCGCTAGTGTCTGGCTCAACTCATCACCACTAGGGCTCTGAGCATCCATTGCCTCCTCGGTGGCGGATGCCACCTCGGAGTGTCCGGTGAGTTCGGATTGACGGAGCTGTTGCTCGGCCATCCTCACTTCGGCAAAGTGTCTTTCGACGGGAGTTTTGACGGGGAAAACACTAGTTCCCCGTCTCCCTCTTTGTCTCAGACGCACCAGGAAAGAGTACTCACTGCTTACAACTCTTTTACTGACTTTTCTCCTCTTCTAGCCGTCCAAAACACCAACTTCCACGCTGCCGACCAACACCGCTATTGACCGGGGCGAGCCCAAAATCAATATGGCGTTCCCTCGCTTTTGTTTTTAAAACAAAGCGCATGCGCAGCGTCTCGCGTGATTGGACGCGATCCCGTTACCCGGTGTGACCCAATTACTGTTTAATCAGGTCACGACCTTTCCCGCCCGCAGCTCGGGCTCGGGGGATCACACTGCTATGTAGGCGGCTCACAAAAGTCAAAATATACTTCGAATAAAGAGCTCATCAGGAGTATTAGTGGATATTTATGGGAAATCGAAGATTACCCCACCGGATTATCCGTCCACCACCCTCGGGGAGCACTCTTACATTCTTTTCCTCTTGACTCTGAGCGCCCCTGTTGGTAACATACATATAACATATAGGACAACACAGGACACCACACTCGTTGTGTAAACAAGCTAGGTTACAGCCCCTCTAGCCACCAGCCTTGGGCTTCGCCGAACGGGTTTCCCGTCCACCTCTCGTAACCTGGCCGAAGGACACTCGTTCTTAACTAAAACTCCAGCCTTGATTTTAGTTTTCCGTGCCCTTCTTCCTTCGCCTGCCGAGACTTTCTTTTTCACGGTCTTCCGGAGCTTCTTTTGTACCACTCTCTTAGGGGTATCCACTGACACCCCTTCCAAAGGTACAAATTTAGCCTCCGAAGTTCCCTTCTCCACCTCCGTTTCCGGGGTGAGCTCCCTTCCAGCCCAAGCACGCAACCGAGCCACATGGCTCGTCCGGATGCGTCCCGCTTCGGACTGAATCAACACAGTCGTTTGACTGATACATTTAACCACAGTGTGTGGTCCATCCCAGTTATTCGCCAGTTTGACGTTGCAGAGCGGTTCGTGTAGGCGGATCACTCTATCCCCCACTACGAATCGTCGCAACTTCAATCCGGTGTCGTAACCCACCTTCTGCCAATTCGCAGCTTTGAGCAAATGAGCCCTAACTGTTTCGTAGGCAAATTTGAACCTCTCTCGTAGAGATTCCACAAATAGCACCGTACATGGTGCTTCCGGACTGATCCCTACCACCCCGAATACCAAATCCGCTGGCATGATCAAGTCCTCTCCGAACACCAAGAGGTTCGGTGTGCAATTTGTCGAAGTGTGGACCGTATTGTTATACGCATGCACCACAAATTCGCATTGATCATCCCAATCATCCATATGGGAGTTCACTAATGGCTTCAAAACCTGGATCAAGGTCCGATTGAACCGCTCCACCTGCCCGTCGGACTGTGGCCGGTACGGATTGGTCCGAGTTTTGCATATAGCCAACTGATGGCACATAGCTGTCCATAGTTTGGACTCAAATTCTCTCCCTTGATCGCTATGTAACATCAAAGGAGCCCCCAGATGGAGGATCCACCCCTTCACCAATGCTTCCGCACAAGTAGCAGCGGTATGATCCTCGAGTGGGTACACTCGGGTGTATTTTGTATAGTAGTCCGAGACCACCATCATACACGTATTACCTTTTGGAGTGGGTTTAACTCCACTGATAATGTCCACAGCTATTCGAGCAAATCTCACTCCGAATAGCTCTTGTTGCAGTGGCAATTTTCCTAATCCAGGACCAGGTTTGCCTAAACAACAGGCCGGACAGGTCTCGATCCACCTTAAAAGGTCGACTGACATGCCGGGCCAGTAGTATCTCCGACTCAGCCTTTCCAACGAGCGTTTCTTTCCGAAATGCCCACTAGTGGAATGGCCGTGGCAGTAGTACAGGATGTCTTTCCTCATAGCAGCAGGGATTACCATTTGTAACACCCTCCGCTTTCCGGGACAAGTCTTCCACCTGCACAACAACGAGTCTCGGACCTCCAGTTCGTGGAACTGAGCCAAGAAACGTCGCATTTCACGGTTTTCCAGTGATATTTCGGGTCTCACTGGACAGACCCCAGTAGGGACAAGCTCCCTCAGTCGTGCTATGGTAGGATCGGCCATCTGGTACGTCCTTATAGTGTCGGTGGACCAATCCAACAGGTTTTGCAACAACCCATCATAAGGCAAACGCACACTCGCTACCACAGCATTGTGAGCACCACAATCCCCACACTCCGGACGCACACAACGGCGTACCGGACGTCTACTCAGACAGTCAGCATTAATATGCTTCGTGCCTGCTCGGTGCTGGATATGAGAGTTTTCCAGTCCGAACTCGCTGAGGTGATTCAACCACCGACCAATCATTCCCTCGGCGTCCTTAAAATTAAGGAGCCACCTCAAGGCCGAATGATCGGTACGGAGTGTGAAATTTCCTCCATATAAGAAGTGCCGAAACTTCTTCGTGTACACCACTACTGCGAGCAGCTCTCGCTTGGTAGTACAATAATTTCTCTGTGCCTTGTTCATACTGTTACTAGCGAACGCCAGCGGGACCTCTACTCCGTCCTGGATTTGGGACAATGCGGCCCCGATGCTCTCATTGCTCGCATCAGTGTCAAGGATGAAATGCCCCTTCTCCGTAGGGTATCTCAGCACCGGGGTGGTTCGGAACAACGCCTTAATCTCTTTGAAGGCTTCATTCTGTTCCATCCCCCATGGGAAGGGTTCTTTTTTCCTCCCCGGAGTCCAATGGCTCAACCGTTGTAATGGCTGAGACACCCTAGAGAATCCTGGGATGAAGTCCCTGTAATAGGAACAGAACCCTAAAAAGGATCTGATATCCTTTGGTCCTTTTGGAACTTCCCAAGTCTCCACAGTCTCCAACTTAGCCGGATCAGCCTGCACACCCTCGGTGGAGATGATCCGGCCCAAATAGACCATGGACTTCCG
Organism: Harmothoe impar; assembly: GCA_947462335.1. NCBI lineage: Eukaryota > Metazoa > Annelida > Polychaeta > Phyllodocida > Polynoidae > Harmothoe > Harmothoe impar. Next base: position 45,725,646 of record OX381720.1, on the reverse strand, counting down.
AAAAAGTTCACATTTCTTCGGCTTTAATGTCAAGCCATTGGACCGAATTCGTTCCAACACCTCTCCGAGGTTCAACGCACACTCTTCAAAAGTCTTGCCAAAGACAATGACATCATCCAAGTATACCAAACATTTGCGCCACAACAGATCACTCAGAAGAGTTTCCATCATAGCCTCAAAAGTGGCCGGGGCGTTGCACAACCCGAAGGGCATCAGCTCAAACTGATACAGTCCAATGTGACTTGTAAAAGCCGTTTTCTCCTTATCCTCCTCCTTCATCCCGATCTGCCAATATCCGGACTGCAAATCAAGGGTGCAGAACCATTGGTTCCCACCCAAAGAGTCCAGAGTCTCATCAATCCGGGGGAGAGGATATGCATTTTTCTTGGTTACCCCATTCAGGCGCCTATAGTCGATACAAAATCGGATAGACCCGTCCTTCTTAGTAACCATCTGGACCGGGCTGGACCAGGGGCTAGTGCTAGGCACGATCACCTTCTGTTCCAACATGGTCTTCACTTGTTCCTCTACCACCGCTTTCTTACCCAAAGGCAAGCGTCGGTAAGGCATCTTGAAAGGCTGTGCATCACCCGTATTGATAGAATGCAACACTTTGTCGGTTCGGCCCAAAGGCTCCCCCTCCACCTGCCATGCATCCTGATACTTCACTACCAGCCTCCTTAGGGAATCGAGATCCCTCCGATCCGTCAAATCCGTTTCGGAGATCATTTTCTCAAGTCCCTCACTCAGAGCGGTCGGAGAAGGGTCACCCTTCATGCTCACCTGTCCAGCAGGCATCACTGCCTCACTGGTGAACACCTTCCCCAGTATTGTATCTTTCCTTAGATACTTCGGTTCCAACCCGGGGTTAGATACCGGCACTACGGTCCAAGCACCATCACCCACTAGGGTGTCCATGCCCGTCAAACCGATACTACCCAACATGGCCACATCCGGCTCCACAACTGCCTCTTCCTCTCTCCTAAGCCCCTTGCTTCGGACCAGCACGTCACACGTCTGTCCGGGAGGAATCTTTACAGTTTGGACCACCGTTGCCACTGTCGACACTTGTCGGAGCACACATTGCTCTACCGCACGGTACGGGTGCTCTATCAGGAGTACCCCTGTACCCGGATTCAGGACCGCGTCATACAACGCCGAAAAGTCCAATCCGAGTATACCGTCGTCTGCAATATCCGCAATGGTGGGAGAAGCCACATACTCCTTCCCTCCAATTCGGAGCGGTATGAACGCGCGCCCATACGTCTGCATACTTGACCCATCGGCCGAACAGGCGTTTACCCTCGTTTTGAAGTTATCACGACTATCCGGCATAAGAGCATAGAAGTTAGAGGAGATAAAGGAGTGGCTAGCTCCCGTATCTACTAAAAATTCGCCCGCTCTACCGGCCACAGTAACAGACACATACCACCGCCTCCCCCCCAGCGGAGACGGGTTTACAGTAAAGCGTTTAAAATCCTTCGGAGCAGCCAAATCAAGGCCATGTTTCTTCAAATGGTCGAAACATGGATGATCCGGGGAAAGCTGGGTACTCCCTACCCACACGGTGTCTGTGACAGCCGCAACTTCCTCGTTCCGATCCGTAATGGGCCTCCCTGCCTCATTGCCGGGCAACTGTTGGACTGGAATGTTAACCAGGCCGGCATCCGAGCCCCTCAAGCTCGAAGCCACCCCTGATTCCCTTCCTGCCTTCGGAATTTCACTAGGCTCTACCTCTCTGGTATGTTGGCGTACATCATATGCAGGGGTCGTCCGCTCGCCTTCTCGGACCACCCCCTCTAGTTTCCCTCCTTCCCGGGAACTTTCGGAGTCGGAGCCGTACACTCCGCAGCAAAGTGACCGATCTCCAGGCACCTATAGCACTTGGCGGTCCGCCGATTGATCTTCCTCCGGTTAGGCTGTGTAGCCCCCTGAATGGAAGTCGTCATCTTCTCAAACAGCGATGTGAAAAACGCTGCGTCCATTATCGGAGCTTTTGGGTCCGATGATTCCTTCTTCGGAGGAGGGTTTCCACCCCCTTCCGGCTTCCTATTTTTCCACGGCGTTTTAGAGGAATTCCCATTCCTCTTAAACTGAGCTGCAGAAGCTATCGCTCCCTCTTCCTCACTGCCCGAACCATCAGACTGCTCCGGAGAACATTCTATAATGGCCGAGGCCCGGGTGGGCACCCGGTCCCCTAACAGTGACTTCTTGAGAGCATGTATGTCGATGGCCTTAAAAAGGTCATCTAATGACGTATCTGCTCTCCAGGTATCATACACCACATGTTGTATTTCTGGGTCCCTCAGTCCAGCAACAAACTGAGAGAACAATTCCTTAGAGTATAAGGCATCATGGATTCCTGAAGCTGGATGTACCTTCTTCAGGAGTCTCATCAATGCAAGTCCGAAAACCCTCGGGGCCTCGTGCTTGCCTTGCACTCGCTTCTTAAAAGCGACCATCGGGTCAATCCGAGCGGAGTCTCCGTATAGGATAGTTCCGATCTCTACCAGTTGTTTGAAAGTGCCGCGGGGTCCGCATTCATCTTTCCACTGCTCCACGGCCATCAGGCCATCTCCCAAGCGCAATCCCTTACAGACATACGGAATTGCATCCTGTTGATCCCACCCACTGAGGTTGATGTCCTCAACGGTGGCTCCCAACCACTCTTCCCAAGAGTTTTTCTGCCAGTAGGGAAAAGGCTCGCTAGCAATGCGTCTAGCAGCGTTGGATGACCCCCTAATTTTAGAGGTTATCGCCAGGCATTTAGAAATGGAAGCCGAGGCGTCCTTTTCTGTACCCACGTTGTGCAATCCGATCCCAGCTATTGCTGGGTTTGTATCGTACAACTCTTGCAATTCTGTACTCAGAATTGTTCTCCTTGGAGCCCTCCTCGGACTCTTTGCGCCCGGAGTCGTCCCCGGAGTAGCGCCTCTGGTAGGCAAGTTATTCTGCCTCTCCAGATAGGTCTGGTAGGTACCATACGACACCAAATCCTTAGTGGGGTCCACACCTTGACTGAACCACCAATTTTTCTCCTGGTCAGTCATATACTGACACTGCTGGGCCAGAGCAAGCAATCGCTGATGCGCCGCTTTCTCTTTTTCCAGTTCCTTGGCCTGTCTCTCAGCCTCCTCCTCTTGCTGTGCCTCCGCCAATTTAGCTTTCGCAGCTTCACCGGCCGCTCGGAGCCCTTCTTGTCGAGCTCTCAAAACCGCCGCCTCCTGCTCTGCTAATTCCTCAGCGAGGGCTGCATTTTCCTTCATGCGTTCTTGTTGCTGCTCAAGAGCAGCCTGCTGTTTGCGATACACATCTCGCCTCTCCAATTCCAAGTTTTTCTGTTCATTGAACAGTATGTTTGCTTGGCATTCTCGCCATTGCGACAAACTCGAGGGAGTTAAGTCGGTCTTGGCCGCCTTATCTTGTTCGGATGCTTTCTTCAAGCGTTCCGAATCCAGTTGCTGCTCATCCAGTTTCAACTGAGAACGTGGACTCCGCACCAACTCCGATAATGACCTTCCCCTGCCCGCCGTGTTTACACCTGTCGGAGCCGAAAAGACCTGCTTCGGAATTGGACGGATACCACTGATACCCACCCTAGGTGAGTAATCACTCGCCCTACCTCTACCCCTTGCTCGGCCAACCTTTAGTGGTCGTCCTGGCGTTGAAGTAGACAAGGCACCTTCTACAGTCATCCCACGTCCCATAGGAAGATTTGGGGTGTCTGTAAAACTCCTGTAATGAGGACCTTTCGGACTGTCATAATCAGCGGAAGCGTACGAGGTACTGCTATCCTGTATACTCTCCCTGGTCTCTGACAAAAAACTTCTCCAAAGAAGTTCTTTTTGCCTTCAGAATGTCACATTCTGACAGTAGACTTCGGCGAGCCTCCCGTAAGTCTTCAGTGTCCCGAACAAGTTCTGATCGGGTCTCCTCTGCTTCATGGATGACGGCATCTCGGGCCGCACAAATCTGATTCAGATCAGTGTTTGCCTGAACAAAGTCGGAACGGAGTCCCTGTAGATCAGCCTGTTTCTGATCGAACTCCACTCGAACCCTGCTAAGGGATTGCACCAGCTTCTCGTTCTCCTCCAACAAAGTTGAAAGCCTTGCGTCTTTCTCCTTGATTTTGGAAGCTCTATGTGTGACTGCACCTTCCAATGCAATCAGACTGCTTTTCCATTCATTCGACTGTTTCTGAATGGTCAACAACTCCATTTGGGCCATTTGCACCCCTCCTGTATTCTGGCCTCTCTCATGTCGTCGAAACGACGTTCCTCCAAGATGGTAGCCCTCCGTGGATTCGGAGCGGCTGATCTTGACCCACCAACGTTGAACATTGACAGGCTCATTTCATCTAATGAGCAATTCATTATTTCGGGACCTTTGTATCCCAAAAATGCGCTTGTCCTGGATGGACCATTCGCACTCCTGCGGGTATCTGCCTCCTTGACGGCATCTAACCCCTCCGGTGATAAGGCTGACGCCTCATCGGGAGACCTCGCTGCTCCGTCCAGAGCAGGAGGTCTGCGCTACTGCACAGGCTAACCTGCGTTTCACTCAGAACTGGTCACGGCACCAGTGTAATAGACGATACTTTGTCTCTTTATGATATTGGTAGAGTATTAATTAAAGAACAAAGTCGACACAGTTCGGATCAAGTGTTACAGGTTGCAAATCGGGTTTATTCAGAAAACCTAGACAAGCAGTATCTATGTGTGCGAACTCCCTATAGAGTTCGGAACGGGTCAGTAGGCTAATCAGCCGTATTGATCACAGGGTCTCCTTGCCAGCGTGGCTCAGAGTAACCGACGAGTACCGTCAGATGCTGGGTATATATAGGCAGCCAGCCTGCGCGCGCACACGCAGACCGGAAGCCTATAGCGACCTCTGTCCATACCCCAAGCCCGGGGTAGGTGCTGCCACCTACCGTCGGACTGAAGGGTTCGGACTGAGCTCGCAACACAACATCCAACAGCACTCGTCATATAACATACCCGTATAACCCTAGCCCCTACACTATTATATATTCAGGAGGTAAGAGTAAGGTTCCTGAGGATCATGTTTGCATCGGGCTCCTGACCGTATTTGTTTCTATTGTTTACATATACATGTAACTGGGCGTGCAAAGGCATTACACAACTAAGATTCATATATACATAATATTTTGGTTTTATATATACTTGACATAATTTAACATGTTTTATGTAATAGAACATCTGTGGTGGTTTGCCACCTTTTCATTATATTCTAGATAATTATCAGTACCCTTCACTCACACTGCCCATACTGAGTCACCATACCCCACATAACCCTGAATGCACAGAGTCCATGACACCTTCACTTACCTCTCATACTCCCCAGACTGAGTCACCATACCAGACATGGCCCTGAAGGCACTGAGTCCATGACACCTTCACTCACCTCTCATACTCCCCAGACTGAGTCACCATACCAGACATGGCCAAGAAGGCACTGAGTTCATGACACCTTCACTTACCTCTCATACTCCCCAGACTGAGTCACCATACCGGACATGGCCCAGAAGGCACTGAGTCCATGACACCTTCACTTACCTCTCATACTCCCCAGACTGAGTCACCATACCGGACATGGCCCTGAAGGCACTGAGTCCATGACACCTTCACTTACCTCTCATACTCCCCAGACTGAGTCACCATACCAGACATGGCCCTGAAGGCACTGAGTCCATGACACCTTCACTTACCTCTCATACTCCCCAGACTGAGTCACCATACCAGACATGGCCTCGAAGGCACAGAGTCCATGACACCTTCACTCACCTCTCATACTCCCCAGACTGAGTCACCATACCAGACATGGCCCTGAAGGCACTGAGTCCATGACACCTTCACTTACCTCTCATACTCCCCAGACTGAGTCACCATACCAGACATGGCCCTGAAGGCACCTACACTTACCTCTCATACTCCCCAGACTGAGTGACCATACCAGACATGGCCCAGAAGGCACTGAGTCCATGACACCTTCACTCACCTCTCATACTCCCCAGACTGAGTCACCATACCAGACATGGCCCTGAATGCACCTACACTTACCTCTCATACTCCCCAGACTGAGTCACCATACCAGACATGGCCCAGAAGGCACAGAGTCCATGACACCTTCACTCACCTCTCATACTCCCCAGACTGAGTCACCATACCAGACATGGCCCAGAAGGCACTGAGTCCATGACACCTTCACTTACCTCTCATACTCCCCAGACTGAGTCACCATACCGGACATGGCCCTGAAGGCACCTACACTTACCTCTCATACTCCCCAGACTGAGTCACCATACCAGACATGGCCCTGCAGGCACTGAGTCCATGACACCTTCACTTCCCTCTCATACTCCCCAGACTGAGTCACCATACCAGACATAACCCTGAAGGCACTGAGTCCATGACACCTTCACTTACCTCTCATACTCCCCAGACTGAGTCACCATACCAGACATAACCCTGAAGGCACTGAGTCCATGACACCTTCACTTACCTCTCATACTCCCCAGACTGAGTCACCATACCAGACATAACCCTGAAGGCACTGAGTCCATGACACCTTCACTTACCTCTCATACTCCCCAGACTGAGTCACCATACCAGACATGGCCCTGAAGGCACTGAGTCCATAGCCGGACACCTTGAGCTGCCAGCGACTGTCCACCAGACATTTAGTGGATGACAAGGTCCCGTGTGAATGCAGGCCTGTCTTGTGCAGATAGGCCATCCCCTATAATGTGAGGATGAAGAGTTGTCAGTCAAGATTAGTATTGGCAGAGTTGAAAATCTCTCATGTCGAAAAAGAATGATGCCATTTTTCTACGGATAGGATGAGTGCATGGCATCAATAATGACATTCTAGAAGCATTCCCTTATTTATCCTCAGAGGTCATATCGATAGGCAGTCTATTGAGTGATGATCTACAACTCAAACATTGCCTGAGTCAGGAAAGGCTGGAAGAAGACACTCCCTCCAGCGTCCCGCATAGCGTTACTCTTGAGGAAGAGTCAGGCTGACACTCCCTTTTCAATAGTGTTTAGTCGGTAATTGGAGAAACCATTTGCTATGAAGCACTATTAGTGGGAACTGAAGCTTTAATTGTTATATAAGTGTTTCTTATGTCTTTGTTAAAGTTTCGACGAAAAGCTTCACTGTAAAAAATAGATGTACTTTCAACAGGGGTCCAATGTAAAACGCTACACTGATTCACCGTTATTCTGAATACATTGAAGCATTGTAAATAGCAACCAGATTACGGTAAATCAGTGTAATGTGGCTACATCTTGTATAGGAGATTCAAATAACCGGGATTCAACGTAGTTTGCGTTTTTTGAGTATACCATCAGGTGGAGCCACATAAGTTATATTCTGCCACAGATTTTGATTTGGGAATCCCCTACACAGGAAGTGATGTCATCAACTTAGGGAATCCCCTCAGGCAGCAATGGACAGGGGCTATTATAATAAAGCAGGTAAGTAAATCTACATGCATCCATCAATGTATGGCTTATTTTGAACCAGAAACATTCTGCAATGGAAGTTAGGTTCTTGAAGATTATGCTGAGTGAAGAATTATGTAGAATCTGCCTAACAGGAGACCATTGGAGGGCAAATTATATTTGGGTTTTCCCTGAGTATAGGTCCCTCACTGAAGAGTGCACAGGTGTAAGGGTGGGAGGAGGAGGTGGCATTAGTACTAAACCTTGAGATCTCACTGTACAGCCAGAGCGGTACATATACATGTCTAAAGTATACAACCCAGAGTGGGGGGAATATAGGGAAGTGGGAATATTTGTCTAACAAAAAGCCAATTTGGCAAGAAAAAAGTTTGAAACGCAAAAAAGTGAAATTTCCCTAAAAACACCCAATTTGGCGAGAAAAAAGTTCGAAATCGCAAAAAAGTGAAATTCCCCTAAAAACACCCTATTTGGCGAGAAAAAAGTTCGGAATCGCAAAAAAGTGAAATTTCTCTAAAAACACCCTATTTGGCGAGAAAAAAGTTCGAAATCGCAAAAAAGTGAAATTTCCCTAAAAACACCCTATTTGGCGAGAAAAAAGTTCGAAATCGTAAAAAAGTGAAATTTCCCTAAAAACACCCTATTTGGCGAGAAAAAAGTTCGGAATCGCAAAAAAGTGAAATTTCCCTAAAAACACCCTAATTGGCGAGAAAACCATTCGGAATCGAAAAAAAGTGAAATTTCCCTAAAAACACCCTATTTGGCGAGAAAAACGTTGGGAATCGCAAAAAAGTGAAATTTCCCTAAAAACACCCTATTTGGCGAGAAAAACGTTGGGAATCGCAAAAAAGTGAAATTTCCCTAAAAACACCCTATTTGGCGAGAACAAAAGTGAAATTTCCTTAAAAACACCCTATTTGGCGAGAAAAAAGTTTGAAATCGCAAAAAAGTGAAATTGCCCTAAAAACGCCCTATTTGGCGAGAAAAAGTGTGAAATCACAAAATTCAAAAAAGTGAAATTTCCCTCAAAATGGGTAGTTTGGTGAGAAAAAACTCAAAGACGGAAAAAAGTGAAATTTCCCTAAAAATGGCTAGTTTGGCGAGAGAAAAATTTGAAAACGTGAGAAAGTGAAATTTCCCTAAAAATGGCTGGTTTGGCGAGGAAAATGTTCAAAAACCTGAAAACTGTGAAATTTCCCTAAAAAGTGGAGGGGGGGGGGTTATCTAGGATGTAGAAGTGCATTAAGTACTCGTAGTATGGTGTAGGGGACATATGGCTTTAGGAGTGTATCAGGTTAGTGGTACATAGATGGAATATACCAGTTAAAGTGGCTATATCAGACGGTTTTTTTCTGAATTCCAAATCTTACTTATAATGTGTTGCAAGTCATGTATCATGGTCCGCCATGCACTTCCCATTTAAACAGTGGACCAACAGCCACTGTCAATATAATGTTGCCCAATTATTTGCTTCATGCGGGCAAACTCCGGTATATGAGGTGATAATAATGATAATGATCATAATGAATAAGTCTATTCTGTTCCAGGAGAGGTCTTGACTGCAAGTCGGTTCATGGTGGCCACAGATGGAGTGGTCACCATGCAGGTGGCCACTTTAAACAGCATTGGGGATGCTCTGTGGACTGCTCTACAATCTAAACATCCATTACCCAGAGAATGTGGCTGCACACTTGAATTCATCCAAAGGTATTAGTTAAAAGATGCTTTGACATATGAAACTTTACTAATAGTTTGATAAGATAAAAAGAAACATCATATAAATGACTTTATGCTGACCATTTAAGGTTAGCATAATGCTTTAACCCCTTGTACTATCTTTATGCATGACTTTTGTGCTCCATTAATGGTATATCATAATTGTGCAACAGTTATTAGATGAAGAATGACAATGCATTTCCTGGTGTGGTTTTAACGGGTAAAAGATATAAAATAGAAGATTAGCAAAAGCTCTAAGATCAAACTCTATATCAACAGTAAATGTAGTTCAATATGTAAAAAGAATATGTGTTAGATTGCAAACATATATCTCAATATTCTTATAGTCCATTTTAAGTACATTAGCAATGCGAAAGTTACAAATAATCAAATTAATTGATAATGACATGCTTCTTCAGTGGACTGCTTGGTTTGTAAATTATAACAAATGTTCTGTCCAAGCTGAATGAATCATACCTCACCCTCATTTCATTTTCAGATGTTTCCTGAAAATCAACCCGACTGGTGGATCAAAATCTGCCAAGAAGAAGGCGGTGGCAGCCCCCCCCCCCACCATCGGATTCTAACTTTGATAACCAAGATGTGGACTGAGTAAAGGGTTATTCAGTCCACATCTTTCTTAAAGGGTCCCAATAGGCAGAATCAAAGAGACATTTTAGCATCGATAATGCAGGAGATATGTATTAAATATGTACATATTGTACATCTGCTTAACCATCTATTATGCTGTTTTCAAGTTTCCTCTATTATTCGATTTGAAGGTCATGGAATATAAATAAGGGAGTGATCATTTTTTAACAACAGGGCGTTCCGCGCGGAGAGCGCGAAATTTTTTACACCCCTCCGGTCAAGGGGTCACAATTTCCCCCCCCCCCTTAGGGTCGAAAATTGGCTCACGCGCGGGCCCTTTGAAGCATGGTTACACGCGGGCTTTTTGGCTCAAAACAGGTTAAATCCTTTTGACCCCCCCTCAAAGGGGTCCACATTTTTTTGCCCCCCCCCCACGGTCAAGGCCCTAGTAGCAAGCCCGCATGGGGCCAATTTGGTTTTAGCTCGGATTGGCTGTTTGAAGTCGGGCAAAACTGAGCTGGGTTTCATGTTGGGCAGATGGCTGGGCTGAAGTGTGGCCCCTATCGGGCTGCCCATTTTGGGCTCAGATCAGTTTCAAAGCGGGCTGCCCGATTTGGGCTCAGATCAGATTCAAAGAGGGCTACCCGCTTTGGGTTCATGTTGGCCAGATGACAGGAAACCCGTCCAAAACCCGTTCTGAGCCCAACTCGGGCAGCCCACTTGGGGCCACACCAAAACCCAGTGCCCTAAACCAACGGGCGCCCGTCGGTTAGCCCACTCCGGGCCGATGAGGGCTGAGGTTGGGTTTGGACAGGGCAACTGGTCTAATAGTTCTGATGATTGACACCAGATGTCACTACTATACAATAACTAGAGTTTTCCAACAAAGCCAGATGAAATTGACATTATATAATAATACAATAAAATGTTAAAGTCATGTAGAGTAGGAAACAATTAATAGATGTTCTCACAGTTTGGAAATAAGATAGAATATATATTTGAATGATGAAAAGGAGGTTCTCTAAGCAGCTATCCAGTGTAAACACTATTTCTGTGGCATTACAATCTTAATACAAGACTCATGTGCCCCATGTAGGTATGAACTATGGCTTTGGAGGCCAATGTGCACCACAGACACTTGTCTATGCTGCATGTGGCTCAAACCTGATGATAATAGGCCTGCTTGATACTTCCATTATTGGGTAGGTAGAGTATGATAATGCCTTGGGTTGATTAGCAGGACCTAGGATATCTGGTTCAACAAATACAAGAAATCATTGGAGAATGATTGAATAGATTCTAAAAACCCATAATTATCCGATCTTAGCCCGCTTTCAACCCGTCCAAAAACCGATCTAAGCCCGCTTTCAACCCGTCCAAAAACCGATCTGAACCCACTTTCAGCCCGTCCAAAAACCAATCTGAGCCCAAAGTGGGAAGCCGGTCCAAAAACTGATCTGAGCCCAAAGTGGGCTTCCCGTCCAAAACCCGATCTGCGCCCAACATGGGAAGCCCGCACGGGGCCAGACCAAAGCCCAGTGCCCTAAACCGACGGGAGCCCGTCGGTTAGCCCACTCCGGGCCAGACTTGCAAACACAGTCTGGCCCCGTCCGGGGCCACAGTGTGTTTGCTACTAGGGGGGGTCCAAAATTTTTTTGTTTATAGATTGATTTTGGTATTAAATTGATATCAAATCATTGCTTTGATAGAATTAGACATATCAGACATCATTGAATCAGAATATTTTCGTTCAACAGGTTTATTGATATAACATTCTAGCTCTAGTATTATGGAATGCAAATATCATGGGAGTAGAACAAAAGCATTCTTTTTAAAGTTTTTGAATTATAAACTGACAATTTTTCTATAAAGGGTACATGATATGAATCCTTTTGAATTCTCACTTGATGTTTACATTTTTTTAATATTACTGGATTTAGTCATATATGGAGGCAACAAAGTAGGCATATTTCAGTCAAAATCCTTAAAAAGAACATTTTTGATCTATTTCCACTCTTGTTTCATTCCACGACACCAATACCCTAGATTGTACCCAGTAATCTGTTTAACGAAAAGAATCCAATCCAATGATGTCTAGAATGTGAAATTTTCTCAAGGCACTGATTAAGTACTAATTTAATACCGAAATTGATATTTAATTATTACTAACCCTGAAACCCTACCTTAAAAAGGGCCCCAAATATCTGTTTGTTCCCCCCCTCCCAACCTCAAATCCGCCAATGAAAACCCCCACCCCTGTTGTTAAAAAATGAGCACTCCCATAATGCCACCCCAACAATATTTGTCACACAAATATCAAGTTGATTACTTGGATATAGGAGTGAGCACCAGCCAATCTATATGATATTATATATATATATATATATGTGTGTGTGCTAAAATTGGAATAAACTGTTGCATAAGTTGTATGCTGTGTTCTTTTTGCTGTATTATTTTCTATATAGCCTTTCCACACTTAGAATAGCGCTTAATCATCCGCCAGAATATAAATTATTCAGCAATATATATGACATGGTCCAGGAAAAGGAACCCTTAATGAACCCTGCAATAAGGCCCCATTTCACAGAACATCCCACATATGGCTAGCAAGAAAAGTGGACAGTGGTAAAAAACAAGGAAATAAGTCGTCCAAATAACGGTGAATCTGTGCCGTAAAAACTGGGACCTCGTTGAACAGACATAGGTTTACCGTAAAATCATGTTAAATATTATTCACTTCTTGTGGAAACAAAACGCTGATTCATTGTAGTTGTTCGATAAAACAGTGAATAACCGTATATTAAAACATTGAGTTACCGTAATACCACTGCTAAATAAACGCAGAATCTCTGTAAATTGAGAACGTTGAATCTCCGTCAATTTAACGGGGACAGGTCCCGTTAAAAAAACGGTGAAAGCGATGTCCCGAAAGTTGCCGGTGATTCACCGTCATTTTGACGACATTCTTTTTACAGTGTTATGAACTTAGAAATATTATTTGCGAAGAAATATGTAAATTAACGTCTGTTTTAAATAATGCAAATTTGCGTTCAGTACTTACGTTTACCAAGTCGGATATCAGAGAATTCTTGAACATTGCATCCAACTTCACTGTTTCATTTAGAATTAGGTCCTTTTGGGATAGAAAATGCGTAATAGATATGTACACTGCAATAATAGCTCCGACACAACGTATGCTTCTATGACAATATAAACATGAAATCATGGGTCTTAATAGGCCATAGTTTAATTCATGTAACTCTGATGATTCATCAAGAAACTTGTTACATAACCAACCTAAACCTTCACTGCTCTATCTGATTTATCTGATCAAATTTGATATTCATATCATCTCATAACTGTGATCTAATAGATTCACTTACTGTTTATCAGACATAGAATCTATACCATATGAGCAGTAAGGATGCTCCGTGCGAGGATGGGTGTAGCATACTTTCTACTGCTCACCTTAAATATAGCTTGATTGTCTTTTTTTATGTGAACGGCCAAGCAGAAATGATGATCCGCTCAGCGCCGCATGCAGCACCCTTTCTGCCTGGCTGCCCATATGTAATGCAGCTTTGTACAACGTTGCATACTTACCTGGAGACTGCCTTTAGCACAGTACAGAAACATGTAACATATGTGGGGGATGTCGATGCAGGCTCCAATGAACGGGTTTACATTCTCGTGGCTGATTTCTCGCATCTGTGAAAATATTTGTCTCCATGAGCTATGATGCATCATGTCGATCTTTGGGAGTGAATCAACCCCGTAGGCAGAGGCGTAGGAAGCAAATCTTTATGGGGGGGGGGGGGGGGCAAGGGGGGCCCACTCCAACCAACTTAAAGTATCAGTTTTTATGCATGATGTATCATATACATCCTTATATCAGATTGTATGGAAAAGTAGTATTTGAGCCCCCTTTAGGTCTGATTTGGGGGCCCGGCGCCCTCTGCCCCCACTTTTCCCTATGTCGGAAAGTTAAGGATTGAAAATAGTGTGTATTATATTACAGGTCTTGACACATTTTGGGGGTGCCCAAACATATGCAGGCCCCCCCCCTCCTCAGTGGTTGGGGGGGGGGGGGCGGGGCCCCCTGGCCCCCCCTTTTCCTACGCCACTGGTAGGGCCGGCATAATGTATCAGTGCAGCCTTGGCAAGCAACTGACCAGGGCTGCATCCGCGAATCACGATGACAAATGGTCATAATCAATGCATGAATGCACTATGCAGTCCTTACGCGTCTCAACATTGTTGGTGCATAAAAACAATCTATGAAATGTTTTCTAGTATACAATGACATACAGTGCCACAATAGTTTGAGTTGTATTCACATTCTTAGCCATAATGAGAGACTCAGTACTCGAGTAACGAGCATTACACTAAATATATTTGAGCATGTCTTATCTTAATCTTAGTAAATTCTAATCCTTACGGCTTTATTCACCAACTATAGATGGTGCCACTATGTATAATTCTGTATGGTTTTACTATTGCTCCCAACATTTACCATGACACAGTTCATGTGTAGCCTTTAAAATGTCTTAAGAATGCTTGTCCATGTATTCTGGTGAGCGAGGCCCGTCCAGCTCACTTGCCAGGGCTATGTTCATGCATCATGACAAAGGGCATAGTGCATTAAAGCTTTATGCGGCCCTTAAAAATTGACTGCTGATTTCCACTTCATGATTTCTCACGTATAGAGAGAGATTAAATAAGTATGTTATGGATGAGATGCATATTCAAAATCAATCTTCATTAAAGGGTTTAGTCTTACCTCCTTTAATTCAAAAAGGTCAACCCTGGTGAGGCTTACAGAACGCATACCGGCATCTTTTATGGCCACTATGTTGCCTTTGTAGGTCGCCATTTCTGTGAAGATCTGGATAGGGACAAAGAAAGTAGCAGAGCAATCAATTTCCAATTCATGCATACATGTTAAAGATATTTGACTAAGCTGTCATAGCTGAGATGTATTCCACTCATTGGACCTCGGGCCATATTTCACGAGGCGGGAACCAGTGTCCATCTCTTATTTTATTCCATCATAATTTCGATAACTAAATTACTTAGACCTTTTTTTAAAGATTTTCTTCAGCCATTATGATACCAACGTACCTGTACTCTCCCATCCTCCTCCGAAGCAACAGTCGATGCTTTGTCACTTTGCGTCACTTTGTCGCTTTGGGACATACTTGATTTGCTTCCATTTGTTAGCTGCTATTCATTAGAGATATGATGCATATGAGAAAAAGTGAGGTGAAGAGTTAAGTGTCATATAATGATATTAGACATGCATGACTCTCATTGACTCAAACTCTATTTTCGCAACATTTACTAAAAATACATTGAGAATATTAATACAGGGTATGTGTTGTATGTCAGGCGTGGTGTTTTGCAGGATATACACCCATTTGGCAACGTCGATGTAATCTTGATAGGTTTTGAGAATTTCTAGCATTCCCTTTTGTGTAAAAGCTATAGGCATGAAGATGCCCCATACTTCATGTCACAAGGAAAATAACCAAAATAAACCCTGCCTGTTTACCTGCTATTTTCCAACGATATTACTTTGACCACAATTGGTTTCTTTTTGTGAAGTCAAAACTATTGATTTGAGATGTTCAGGAGGATATGCCCTTTATTCAGTATCTCACAAATGCACGTGTCGTCTTCCCATTAAACATCTGACAAAACTATTTTCTGACACAATCAAATAAAAAAATAAAGTTGTGGAAGTAAATAGTTCCCATGAAGTATGCACTTACCCCACTACCTTGTTTTTTATTCATAAACTCAATGTCAACCCAATGAACTCGCCACAGCATTTGTTGGAGATCAGACTCAAATTTACGTCGTCTGAAATTAAATACAACCATTGTATGCAGTGTTGACAAGTATATATGTGCACATGACAATATTATCAAATATCAATCGACCAACAAATATTTCGCAAAAGTTACATTAAAAACCATTTTATGAATTAAAAGTATGGGACAATCTAGAATAGTCGGCCCCTATAAGAAATAAAGATGAGCAGCCAAGGAAAAAAGATGATCCGTGCATGCCCACACAAAGCATTCTTTTTGTGTCAACGCTCACATACATATGAGATGGAAGGAAAAGTGATAGATGGATATATGCGGTCATTGAATCGATTTTGTTTGTTCAATGAGCACTAATAATAATCAATATAGTTCTTAGCTTGATAAGTTATTGTCATCATTACCTGTATATGAAATACCAAGCTGCTATCAGGATGCCAACCACGAAGACACCAAGACTCGCAGCTAGGATGACCGTGTTCTGTCCTGAAAATTAAAGAAAGCTGCAACATGTATAGCTATCATTATTTGTTGCATCCTTGGCCATTAACTACCCAGTGTTTTATTCAAGAATCATGTCGACCTTACTGAGTTGGTACACTTCCGAAGAGTCGTCATGGCGTATAAATTTGATGCAGCCCTGGCGGTATCCTTGATAGGGTTTCATTTATACAACAACAAAAAACATAGCGCATCAAACCACTGTGCGGTCCTTAAAGGGTTAACACAAATTATTGCTGGCTTCTCTTTGGACGTTGTGCAGTACCCCAGTCAACAAAAAAAAACGTTATACAACGTCATATAACGTTTCTCTATGACTCCTTGTTGTGGAAAAAACATCATATAACATGTGAAACGTTATTTTGACGTAAAATAACGTATCTTTGTTAGCTGGGACAGAGCTAGTCTCTCAGCAGAGTAACTCGCACATCATGGTGGCCCTTCGGGAGACCATCAACCCTGCAGGGTCGGCAGCAAGTTGGGCTGCATTCCTGTGCATTGTATTGTAACGACAGAAGGGCACATTGCATTCAATCACTACTACCCGTAAAGGGTTAAACCCCCCACCCGCCCTATTTAAGATCAGAGCACCGGTTCCCGCTCCATTCCGACTGTTGCTGGATAGGCAACAAGAGTTATGCCTTTAGGTGAGAGCTGGCGTACCTGAGTTGTCGGTGGGGCAGAGCTCCCCCAGGAAGCCACATACGGGCACGTCCAGCGGGGCCTCCGTGCGGCCTGGGCCCCAGTACGGGCTGATGAACAATTTGATTCTCTGAAACCGACACAGACATATAAGAAACTTGATGGAAAGAAAGTATCAGTGACATTTTTCATATCTCCTTTCTTCTTTAAATTGCTTTATAATTATTATCACATATTGCTTTACAAGTCAGCAATCCGCAGTATGTGTAGGACACATGTATATGCTTTAATGATTTAATGTAATGTATATCAGATTTCCACCTGGAGTACTAATACTTACGCTTGCGAGTGGCCGTGTCATGGCCACCTCCATGAATTCATCATATTGGTTAGAACCAGGCGAATATGTCCACAGCCAGAAGTCAGGGATCCTATCTGACTTGTCGTCCAACACCACCCTGCCAGACATACCTGGTGATACAAGAAGTATCAGTACATTGTAACACTATTGTGTCATCGATGTTTAATGTACTGACCATAATATTGGTACGAGTCCCATAGAGGGCGTGTGCAGACGAGTGTGGATTATTCTTGGCTGCTCATATTCTCCCCATTTAGTTCTAGATATCATATCTTTTAATAATAGCTTTTATTGTCATTCAATAACCACTACCTATACGCTACAAAACTATGTTCTACAAAACTGTAGGTGTGACATAATTTTCAATTAGTTGATCAGCCAAGCAGAAAGGATGCTCCATGCACAAGTACCCCAAGCACCTGGCTGCTGTACGGCAAATCTCTGAGGATATCCAACTTCTACTCAGCAATAACACTGTTCAACAAATTTTCAAAGTTGAAAAAAAGGGACCATGTATCCCAAAATTAAGATCCCTGACATTGTAAAATTCTTTTCCAAATTGTTTCTGATCATTCAATGTGATGATGATTCGGGGTCATAATATCTCTGTCAAGGGGAAAGAATATGCATTTTTCATAGATTCTGTACCTGCATGGTATGGGTCATATCAAATTCCAGTGAACAAAAAACGTTATACAACATTTTATCACGTTATATAACTTTATATAACGTTTCTCCAAGGCTCCTTACTATGGCATAACGTTATATAAAGTTTTAAAACGTAATTTTGACGTAAAATAACGTTCTTTTATTAGCTGGGATATTCAATCTGAGACCGAGAAATAATCGTCCTTGAAATATCTTGAAACTGCCTCCAATTATTCTTTGGCCGTTGAACAGTGTAATCTATATATACAATACGAAATAGAGGTCATTGTGGAATTCTCTCACCTTCGAAGGTCTTGTTTCTGGATTTTTCAAACATCATGGTGCCATTTTTTGGGTCTCTCCCCTCAGCTATTGACTCATTAAGTAACAACAGGTAGAGCCAGGTCGCGTCGTACAGAAAGAGTGAGATGATGGAGCCCTTGAAGATGAAACGTTTAAGGTATATCTCAATCAAAAAAATATATGAAATAAAATATAAAATAAAAAATGGCCAGTGGTCAACATTGGGTCATTGTTATCTGTATGACAACTGTAAGATTAAGATACATGGCTACATATATTTAAATGTCATAAAGAACATGAGGACATATTTGGTACAGAATGAGAACTTACTCTCCACCCCTGGGTGATGCTGGTGTTGCTGTACCAGGGGTTCAGCACGTTCAGCTGCGGGATCCGGTTGTAGAAGGCGTCCACCTTGGGACCACGCAGACTCGCCATGGTGATCTGTACAGCAGACATGTCTATGGCAAGCGATTTGTTCACCCCCGATATGGGAGGTGTTAACTTTGATATCACAGTTGCTAACTCTGATATCAGAGTTTGTTGATACCAAAGTTTATTACTCAGATATCGAAATTTCGAACTCTGATATCAAAGTTTAAAACTCTGATATTGACACTCAAAGTCAGATATCAAAGTTTTAAACTCTGATATCAGAGTTTCTTACTCTGATATTAGTTTAAAAGGTTGATATCAAGAGTGAACAAATAGCCAACAGAAAGGATGCTCAGTGTGGGAGGACGCCGAGCACTATTTCAACTTGGCTGCAGAATCTGTTCTTCTCGCCCCATTGAACTATGCAGTAAAGTACGGACTTGTTCGCTGAAAAGGGCTGAAATGTCTCTGCCCTTCCCCCATTCATTAATACAACAATAATACATGTACTGTGATGATACAATTTAACTTAATTTCACCGTAAAGTAATGCTTCCTTCACAGAGAAAAGAAACAGAGTCAAAAGGGAGTCCAGGCTTGCCTCCAGAATGACTCCCTTTTCTGACTCTCTTTCTGACTCTCTTGATGACCCTGACTCCCTTAAAAGGGAGTTATGTGACTCCCCTAAGAGAGCCCAGGTTTTGCCTCCAAAATGACTCCCTTTTATGACTCCCCGCCACAGACAGAGTCCAGGTCTATGCTGCAACTCCCTTCAGAAAGGGAGTCTAGGCACATGATGGGTCCTTTGGAATAGAGAGTCATATTGGTAATTCCTATCCCATTAACCCTCTATATAACCATTTCAATAGCTGTGTTCCAAGCTGATGTTTCTACATTATGTTGGTGCAATGCCTCACAAGGAGGAGGGATCTCAGAAATATCCCTCAGTGCACATTAGTTAATATATAAAGGAACATCTGAGCTTTCAGGGATTTAACTCTCTCATATTGCTACAAATTGGGTGTCTATATCTTATACATCATGCTTATGGCACAGTTTTAAATTAACTGTAATTATTTCATGAAATGTAATTCTGACATTACATGTTGATGCTACAATGATATACATGTATCAGCATAATTATCAATGTCACAAATTACATGGATCTAGAGATCTGAGCATACAGAATAATACCATTTTAGGTATAGTGCTACCACCTAGCAGGCTTATCCATATCCAACTGTTTGACTCCCTTATGCTTCACCGACTCCCTTGAGGGAAAAGAGAGCAGGGAACCTTGACTCTGATTTAAAAACAGAGTCAGATGGCTTCTAAATGCATATGCTAGATGGCATTACAGTCATTGTACAGTAGTGTCACCTAATGGGTTTCCTAATTCCTTCTTGTATGCTCACCTCTGTGACTCCCTTAGGAAGTCCAGGTAACCATTGACTCACCTCTGCTGACCTGGACTCTGTTTGATCAAATTGAAAAGGAGTCAAGACTGTTAGAAGAGGGAGTCAGACAGTGTAAAAAGTGAGCCAAAGGGGATCTGGCTCTCTTTTTTAGCCTGGACTCCCCTTGTGACTCGGTTTCTTCTCTCTGTGATTGTATAAACCCCGACATGTTGCACACACATATATACACTGACCGATTTGAAGGAGGCGTAGGCGCTTCTCCTCTTTCTCATCTCCTCTGGCCCCACTGCGGGAGCGTGTTCCCAGGGCCGCAGGATTTCATCCGAGGGGAAGAGGGTGTAATAAATAAAGACAAACTCTCCATTGTTCATACCCATGGCGTCCGCCTTGTAGACGAACCGCTCCCTCTCCCGCTGTGAGAAGCAGAACAGCACAACTGGAAATAAACACAAGACATTGACGAAGGCATCATCTTACTTTGTCATGATGCACCAACTCACCAAAGCTGCATAGGCGCATCATAGCGACATTTATCTTTAAAGATGCAATATCAGTTAAAAGGCCCCAAAACTAAGTTATGAAAAAACATTGTAATTGCTTTCAGTAACCATATTCATTCTGTTTCATATCATTCTTTATTGTATCAATGTTCTTCTTATTGTGATTTGCAGGTAGGAATAGACTGAATGTAGTGGTTATACAGTTTGTTGTGTTGTGATTGCAGGCTATATCCAATTGTGTTATGATGCACCCCTAAAATGTCTTGATTTCTGTGAGCCAACAATTATTCATTTGTGACAATATATTGTAGTTTTATTAAACCCCAGTGGGCACAGAACATTAAATCAACATTGATAAACGGTTGTCAATGTTGATCCAATGTTATTTCAATGTTGATTCAACTTTAGACTGAACTTTGTGCCCACTGGGATGATGAATGAGAGCCTTCCAACTTTCCATACCTGTATGCAATTATATGGATCATGTAACCAATCTAAAATGGGAAAATTACCTAAAATGAGCTGACGTAGTATCTTTAAGATAGACATAATGCATGAATGCAACACTGGTGAGTTGCTCGACTGTGCTGCATTCATGCATTAGAACGACAAAATGACATGGTGTATAAAAGCACTAGCCCGTCTTTAAAGGATTAATGCGTGTAAGAGATGCTTTATACATCTCAAGGAGATCCTTTGTGATGAGGGAACAACACAACTTGGACCGGAAACCCGCATCAATAAAAGAGATGAGTTTCATTTAAAGGTTAGAAATACAAATTACAAATAAATGTATGCGTATATGACCATTCAACTCACTACGTCCATTGTTCTTAATTCGCTCCAGTGTCCGAATAAGGTCATCTTCCTTCATGACCTTTGCAACTCGGATCCAATCGGCGAGCTCAAAACCGTCGTTCTTGCGTGAAACGAAGTTGTCTGATATGGCCTTGGCGCCATAGTCGCACATACCACTATCCTCTGCGTTTACAAGCAGCACCCTCTTCCAGTTATAGTTCCTGCAATATTGACAGGTACAGGAGGTGAGACTTGGACAAGAGACGATGATTTTATGTAGAATAAATAATGACTTCCTCAGTTTCAATGCTAAGCTAAGCTGTTACTGCTGCGTCATGTCTTTTTTCTGGGCAGTGCAAGTGCATGCTCAACTGGCCGGGTGCTAATCTCCCTAGTGACCGTTAGCTTTTCAGGAGGTGTATCTCATAAGAGTACCAGTACTCTCCGGATATACTGATTTCAGGATACATATTATACATGTACAGTGCCCATGGGGGTCAGGTGTGGTCATTACTCTTTCACATTTTGTGACCGCCTCCTTCTTAGCTGCGCACAGTGCTCTTGTTCTCCTTAGTTTAGTGATCTCGGAAGGATGGAGAGTTGAGTCAGCTCAGTATGACCCTCGAACCCACTACATGTATATTCAGATCTGTGAGCAAGCGTGCTACTGATGTGCCATCCTAGCTAGTGTCAAGACTGGCCTTCTTGCCATGTAATGCACAATGTTCATGAAGGGTCAGGCCCAGAGTGGCGACATGAATAAGGAGTTACATATTGTCTTTATGAAATATTCATTGCACTTTCTGTCAGTCTATTTGCTGCAGAGCCTGTTGCAAATCAGTGTAAATGATACTTACTTGAAGAGGTCTATAAAGGCTGCTCCCATCGGTCCGAATGAGCCGGTTACACGGACGAGTGTGTTGTAGTAATCCTTGTCAGAAAGCACAGGGTCAGGCGACGCGTGTGGGAAGATTGGGATGTTCCAGTAGGACAAGTAGTAGGAGGTTGGAATCACCACTGCCAGGAAATACATGGTTAATAATATAATCAGAAAGTGCTCTTGGTGCCATAGGCGATAATGACTTGTCATGGCCTTTTGACCCCATGAAGGTAACAAAATGTTTAAAGCCTAATGTGCATGGAGCCAAATGGTGCGTAGTCTTAAAAATACTTGGAATGCAGATGGACTTTTACAAACCATGCATGGTCTTAACTCCTATCTCCCCCACCCCAACCCTGTTTTTTGTTCCCTTTTTTTCCTTTTTCTGTTTTATCTTCTACAATTCAGACTGTGAGGATAGAAAGTTGTTAGTGTAGTTTGTAGTGCCATCTACAGGCAAACTCTTTGTAAGACTACCCACCATTTTCATTTTAAGATTATGCATGGTTTGTAAATGTTGAGGCACGGGTCTAGAGGCTGATACTTCTTGCATTTCGCAGCTGTGTTGCCAGTGTCCGCATGCGCTACTGGCACCAAATATTTCGGCAGAGAGGCAATACCTTTCTAACGTAGAATATGATCTGTACCTGCCGCCGTGGACTTATATAAGATATATTATCACATTGTTTCTGTGGCAAAACGTTGTTTACAGTATTTTTATAAATGAGTCCGGCTATTGCTGTAGTCTGACATACCTCGGGAACAAGCTGGTCCTAGGATAGCCTCAACGTTCATGAACATGTGCTGCTCTATGATGCCCTTCACGCCCACCTTGGGGTTACATTTACCATTGTGCCACAGCACCCTGAAAGGGAACAATATATGGGCATAATGTATATAGGAAATGTAGGTAGGCATATGGGCTGCGCAACGCGTGGGTACATACATCATCCGTTCTTCTATGAAAGAAAAAGCATCCGTGAAATGTGGTTAAATTCCTTGATGGGTACAATTGTCAATAGCGAGGTTTAGATATGCCCACTTGTAACTTGCCACACCACCTACAGTTGGCGGCCTACACCGCCCATGTAGCCCGTTAGCTTTGAGTGGCTGCAGAGGGTCGGCCTCAGTTCTGATGCATGCATCAAAGATGGGATAACTCACAAGTGGAGAAAACAGGAATTCAGACTGATTAGAGTGGATCTCTCTGTTTATTTCATCCAATAATAGAAAATCGCATCTAAAAACGACATTTAGAAATTGGTTTCATAGCTATTTTAGTGATGTCATCATGGAGAAATACCCCATTGAGAATGAGCATCAATTTCTCCATGGGTGTGTTGAGAACGGCCATTCTAGTACTTAAGTGTAGTAACTTTGTTTCTCCACACAAAATAAGTATGTGTTGTGTCCAGATTTTATAGGCTTCCTTTCAGGATCACATATACATTCTCACAGAATACCATTCAAATCATATGTCTATACTCAACACATATTAGCTGTGATGCGCACTTACCTGAAGGTATGTTCCTGTAGCCAGCCAGCCCCTTGGAAGTTCATAATTGCCAAGTTAAGCGCCCCTCCTGTGGCCTCCATGGATCTGATCTGGTACTGATCTGGACTGGAGTAGGTCAGGATGCCGATGGTGATCAACCTCCCATCTGCCACTCTCATTATGTAGTAAAACAGGCTGAGAGCCAGGAGGAATTGGAAGACTGGGGCGTCATTGGGGCGAGCCATTATCAGGGACAGGCCCCAACGCTGAGCCCTGAGGTACTACTGTTCGTTTTTCTCTGAGTCAAATGCCTTTGTTGGATCCGTAAAGTAATATTTATATTGACATGACCCCTAAATATGTCTATGTTCTCAACTGAAGTTTTCCCTATGATTCTAGTAGCTTAATTTGTAGAGAAATCGGAAAAGACACGTCTGTCTTCAACTTTACACTACCACTAAATATCGTAGACAAGGCATCCACTTTGGATAGTTGGTATGTATCTCCGTCAAAGCTAAAATGATTAAATCAGCCACCATGGTAACAGTTTAACTCACCCAGCCAGGCCTACAACCAAGCCCTAACTGACGATTCAGACCACACAGAAGGACCATATACCCCTTACCCCAATGACAATGCAATTAGTCAGCAACCACCCCTTTCTGGGAGGGTCAACCAGCATGGGGCCTTTAGGTAATCAATAAAACCCTTTGTGTTTGCAGAGTTCCCAGAACTTGCCAAAGTCAGGTGCAAGGATTGTTTCCTTTGTGATGACAACTTGTGTTTCGATGATTGGTATCACAAATGAGGCTGGTGACCTTCCCATGAGTGTGCCTGACCTTCTCACTGGGGAGACAAATACACTCAGTGCACTGTAATTCCTGTCAATACACCATGGGTAACCTCTACTTAGGAGGCTTGGGTAATTCCACCTTGAACCTGGTCTTCCCCCCTCCCCCCAAGGAATCAGAATTTCAGAGATGTGGCTATATTGTATTAACTAGCATATATGTCATGTTTTTATTACATACATGCTGATAGAAGAGTCTCCGTGTGAAGTCATACTCTGACAAGCCATTTGTTCACCCTCGAATTGTTCAAATCGAACTACTGCTTTTATTAAATTGAACAGCTGGTTGTAAAATAACATTGCAATTGCTTTCATTAAGGCCAGAATAAAGATGTGTTTCGGGCAACCCTACCCTAGATTTTGAAAAAGGCCGACCATAGCATTTTTTCTCAATTTTCTCAATTCTTTTAGACTTTTCTTCATTTTCTTATTTTATTTTGCAATTCCTTTCAATAACAAAAACTCCCATTGACCTCGGAGGCCTGAATAATAGATTGAATTCAGGAAATGGCTTTTTAGAGGAATATCCATCCAACAATTTCTTGATATTCCTAATTAATGGAGGAATTAATGAGTCGTTCTGGTGAGTCATGAGTATATGGGGCAATTCGTGACTCATTTCTGATACTCTCAATGTAAAAGGAAATCCGATCTACCTGCCCTACAATTTCGGGCCCCTCGAACCATGTTGCCTGAAACACACCTTTCTTTGGCCTAACCATTTCCCTTGTGTTTCACATCATTCTTTATGGTATCAATGTTTTCCTTACAGTGATTTGCAGGTAGGAATAGACTGAATGTAGTGGTTGTGATTGCAGGCTAAACCAATGGTGCTATGATGTACCCCTAACAAGCCAACAGTTATTCATTTGTAGTACATGTAATATATTGCAGTCAATAAGTTGATATGCTAATTATGAATGAGAGCCTCCTAAATATCCATACCTGCATGCAATTATATGGATCATGTAATCAATCTAAAATGGAAAAAAATAATCTATAATTATGATATAGTAGCTTCAACTAATAACCATGTAACTTACTATGCACAGGGCCCACCATAATTACACCTTAAATTTCGAGTGGTATAATAAAGAGGTAGACATTATGATGCTGCCAAGTATTACTAGATTATGCATGATGAGACATAACGACTGCATCATGTGACCTCCTTGGAGGATTAAACACATGTAAGTACCGATGGTAACAATCAAAGATTACCTCACAAAGGAAATGAAACATTATAACAATTTGTCTAGTCTAAATCGCTCATTGCCATTAGGATAAACCAAGAGATATTTGCCGTATATAGAACACCAAAACCGATGGGTCTTTTCCCCCAAGCAAATTCTAATCATAATAAGTATACACAATTCTCTGGATTTGTGTAACAATATGTGAGCAGCCATGCAGTAGAGGTGTCCCACGCAGGGGCGCACTGACACTAAGTACCGATGGTAACAATCAAAGATTACCTCACAAAGGAAATGAAAACATTATAACAATTTGTCTAGTCTAAATCGCTCATTGCCATTAGGATAAACCAAGAGATATTTGCCGTATATAGAACACCAAAACCGATGGGTCTTTTCCCCCAAGCAAATTCTAATCATAATAAGTATACACAATTCTCTGGATTTGTGTAACAATATGTGAGCAGCCATGCAGTAGAGGTGTCCCACGCAGGGGCGCACTGACAATCCTTTCATCTTGGCGGCTTACAATGTCCTGACATGGTGCTCCCGTTGTTTTCAGTGTACCAAGCCAAGCAGAAAAGTGAGAGTCATTGTCGCTAAAACTACTCTCACCTGAGGGTCAGGCACTGCCTGACTCTCAGATGAGGGTAGTTTTAGCGACAATGACTCTCACTTTTCTGAGGGTGAAGCCAAGCAGAAAAGATAAGTACCGCATACTCCACGCGTGGATGCATTGAGCAACCAGTCTATATTGTAATAGAAAGACTAAGGCCGACTGGGGAATGCAAGGAACACGAGAACACAGACAGTTTATGAATAAAGGCTTGTATTCAGGAAAGTGCTTGACTAGAGGTTATTAATTATACATAAGGCACATCGACAGTTCTTATGACCACTGCGGAGTTAGGAGCTCAGGGAGTACGTCCGTCGCCAAGCTTGAGCCAAAGTAGACTGAGGCACGACTCCGCAGCGCGCCCTAATATAGGGCTCGCTACGGAGGCGCCCTCTGGTGGGCGGCGGACGAACTACTCCTGCGCTCCAGACTCCGCAGCGGCTCCTTCCCGCTACACCCTTCCCTCGTTATTTACAGCTGTACCCTCCCTCCCTAATCGAAGTAGAGATAAATATAGCGACTCCGCAATACCGGATTACAATTGGTGGTATCCCTGCGGCTTAACTCTAGTTACTTTTGATTCAACATGCTTATTTATATAGCGCTGCTCCTGCAAAGTTACAGTCATAAACGGTGAGATCGGCTCGATCCTATTCTAACAATAATAATATTTAAAACTGCACGACTCCTGCGGAGTTCGCTTATGATATAACCTATGCGTAACATGTGCAGAGTCCCCTGTGGGGATCTTAAGTCTCTAATGCTGCCGGAAACATGCTGCCCGAACTTCTAGGGGGTGAGGTGGTGGATGGTGATGATGTTGAAGATGACGGGTGGAGGGGATGACCGGTGCCTCCACGCCGGCCGCTCCGTCCGGACTTGCTGCGGGGTCCTACTCGTCCCTACGGCGAGGGGGGGACCCTCCTCCTTCCTACAAGTCAACACAATTTTAAGGTAAGGTCAGGTAAGATTTCTCTCTTCTTTTATTCCTCCCTCCCGTAGCGCTCACGATGGTAGTATCACTTCTCCCCTTCTTAAGTACTACCCGTGGAGGTCCTGTACTGGTCCTCCGCCGCCCCGGGGCCCTATACCGGGCCTCTGGCGTTTGCTTCATTCCCCTCCCTTCCTTGTTACGGCTTCCCCTCCCTCTCGTCCCCTCTGGTAATTATCAGGCTGGATGGCGCACTCACCTTGCGTGGTCGTGGCCTCCGCTCGTCTTGAAGTAGCCGGTATCTGGTCGTTATTGAAGCTATGACATCGTAGGTCCCCGGGCCAATCACACGGAGACGGCTGGATACGTCGCCCCCGGTGGCCGCAAATTCCTCCCCCATGGAGATGGGGGGGAGTAAAAATGCAGCCCACCGCTCCAGCCGGTTTGGCTCCCTACCGGAGACAAACCACCACGGCATCCAGGCGGGTGGATCTGCCGTGGGCCCGTGCCGGTGGGATCCTAGCACTCGGGCGGCTGAAGGGGGGCCACTCCCTGGGCGAGAGGTTGGGGAGTGTCTTTGCTGTCGAGCGCTGGTGGGTGTGCGGAGTGGCCTGGTTCGCGTTCCCCCCAGTCGCTGCTCCTCCGCCGCCTTCTGATGATATTTGGCTCTTCCCTGTAGCCCTCCCCACTTCTGAGTGGGCGCCGGGGGCACCACCCTTTCTGTCTCCGGTCTGGCGGACTCCTTTTGTAATTTACGCCGCGGGTGGCTGTCTTGTGGTGACCGCCACTCCTCCGGTGCCGCTGCAGGGGGAAAATCCTGTATTAGAGCGTCCAGGTGGGGGTTGGGTGGGGGGTGGGGTTCGTCTGGTTCCCTCAAGGGGGTAGACGTAGGGGGCCGGGTGGGATCATAAGGGTAAAACACTACTCTGTGCGTGGGGTTGCTGGGTGGCAACAGTGTTACCAGAGAGTTGTTCCACTCCCCGTCGTCGCTGCACCCCTCCTGCCAGACTACGTCTCCCGAGCCATCCCACATAGCCAGGAGATGTACCATCAGGTTGGCGGGCATGATAAAAAGCTCGCCGGCTACCTGAGGCGTCGCGGGCACCACCCTCCGCGTGTCGGCCTGTCCAGTCGTGGGGGTGGACGTGCCGGGGATGGTAGCGTCCGGTTCTCCCTCTGGAGGTGGGGACTGTTCCGGGCGTGGTGACTCTTCGCCTGCTACCTCCCGTGGGGAGATGGTGACGGTGGTGCGCGTCACTTGCTCCTCCCCCTCCTCTTCCTCCTCGGAGAGGGCTATACGGTGGTATCGCACTGGGGGGCGCGGGGGGGGCTCTTCCACCTCAATGACGTACCCCGCGCTGTGCGGAATAAAAAGACCTGGGGAGGGGAGGAGAGGGTATGGGTGAGCGACCTTTCGGTGGGAGGGGGAACTCCTGCTGCCACCAGAGCCTCCTTCTCCTCTGGAGTATCCCCAAAGCTTAGGTAGATGCGCATGCGCTCCTGCAGGCGGCGGGCCCTCTCTTGTGATGTTTCCTCGTCCTCTGGCTGATCCGTGGGGGGGGGTGGCGACTGCCTGCCCGGGGTCCCCATCGCCATGAGGTTGGTGGCGGCCAGTGCCGCTTCTGCCTCGGAGGAGATGCTGCCCGCCGGTCGGCCTTCAGGCGAGCCCAGGCTGAACCCGGGTGAGGGGCCCAGCGAGTCCGCCCGCTCTCCCTGCAGGGGTGAGGTGGTGAGCTGCTCGGAGGCCGTTAGGGTGGATTCACTGCCCGATGGTGCCGCCTCCATCTCTTCCGGTTCTTTGGTTGGGGGTTGCTTTCGCTCCGCTTTTGTGGGGGTACGGGTCAGTATCACCACCGGCACCCGCAGCCCTATTTCCTCACCAGTTGCTACCTGTCTCGGGGGTTTATTTGGGGGTAGCATGACCACTGTCTCCTTCCTTTTCTTACCCCCCGGTGTGCCCTCCTCCGTTTCTCTCCCCCGCTTTCTGTCTGAGGCAGAGGTGGAGCCAGTAGATGAGGTGGAGGAGGTTTTCTTGGCGGAACTGGTGGAGGTAGAGGTGGACGAGGCGGAGGAGGTCTTCCTGGAGGAGCTGGTGGAGGTAGAGGTGGAGCCGGTGGAGGAGGCCTTCCTGGAGGAGCTGGTGGGAGTGCCCTTTGAGGTGGTGGCTACCTTCCTACCCGACTCCGCGGATGACTCCGCAGCCTGTTGTCGCTCTCGGGCTTTCTTCTCCTCCACCCTAGGAGACGATCGATTCGGCACCACCACCACGCCAGGGACCGCTTTAGAAGACGAGGAGGTGGTCTTACCCTTACCAGCCGGGGACGACTTGCTGTTGGCAGAGGTAGTGGGCCGGGCTGCGGAGTCGAGGCTCCTACTGGCGGAGGCGCTGCTCTCCCTCCGGCTGCTGGAACCCCGGGCGGGTGTGGAGGATCGTCGGCGGCTGGCCGACTCCGCAGACGGCGAGGGTGCCGTCTCCCTGGCCGCGGATGCTGGGGAAGTAGAGGAGGGACGGCGGAGGGTGGGGTCAATGGGGTGTTTTTCCGGCATGGGTTTCTCCCCGGTTACCCAGGGATGCTTAGGGTCCCGGTGATAGCCCTCCAGGTGTCTCCTTAGATCTCTTTTCCGCACGGCGGCAAACACCCCCCCTGCATTCCCTCCTCGGCATCGGTTGGTGCCTGTGCCCCGGGGGCACAGCCATCCCATGGCCTGGCCATCTGCGTGCTGCTCTCTGATGTGCCTTGCCCGATTACACGATTTAGTGAAAGTCTTATCACACAAGGAACAGTGATACAACCCGTCTGCTTCCATGTCGTCTGCATGCGGAGTTGGAGTCAAGATGGCGTCTTTGTTATGGTGTTCATCCGGGCGGTGCGGATCTCGCCTCTCGCGAGACCTGCCGCGAGAGGATGACTCCGCGGAACTCCGCGCGGAGTCCCGGTCGTCTGCATCCTTAGTTTGCCTCCCTCTTCCCTTTTCTTTAGACCTACTTCGATCTCTACGGGAGCCTGAGCTTGCTTGCTCCTCCCTGCGCGTTTTTGATGGAGCAGTGGTTGATGTAACTCCCTTCCTTCCCCTCATTTTTGCTGTGATGACCTGGGACGCTCTGGTCGTTTCTGCGGAGCTTCGCGGAGTCCCCCGCCCGCGCTGGTGCGCGGCGATCCCCGGCTCTTCCCGCTGGTTCCCCCCGGGTGGTGCGGAGTCGACTCCGCAGCCCGCAAAACCCGTTGTTTTTACTGTGGAGGGGGGGGCTTCCCTCTTTGGGCTGTGCTCCGACCATTTCCCCACCCACCTAACTACCGCTGCCCCCTCTCTCTCTTGTACTCCCGGGGGAGGGGGGGGAATGACCTTCAGTTGATCGAACGGTACTACTTTGGCCTTCCTGCCCTCCCCCTTTATTTCGTACACTGACTGAGAAATGCGGGCCGTTACTACCCAGGGGCCCGTCCACAGGCGTTGCAGCTTGGGACTTCGCCCTATCTTCTTGCCGGGGTGGTGGTGGTATACCGTGGCTCCCACCTCTATTTCCCGGGTGGTCGCCCTCCCGTCGTAATTGCGGCTCTGTCTGGCGACCGACGTCCCGATGTGTTCCCGGGCCAGGGCATGGGCAGTGGCGGTGTTCCTCTGCAGGCTAGCGACATACCCCGGTCTGCCCTCTCCCACCCCTTCCATGGGCTCTGGGTACAGAAGGGCCAAGGGCAGATTAGTTTCCCGCCCCAACATCATCATATTTGGTGTCACTCCGGTCGTGGAGTGCACCGAGGACCTGTATGCCGACATGACCATGGCGAGATGCTCGTCCCAATCTGAGTGGTCCTCGGCTACCACCGCGGAGAGCAACGCCTCGATGGTGCGGTTAGCCCTCTCCACCATTCCGTCCGAGCGTGGGTTGAAAGCACACGTGCGGGTCTGCCTTATTCCCAGAATGCGGATGACTTCCCGGAACAGGTTAGACTGGAAGTTGCGCCCTTGATCGGAATGGAGACTAACGGGGGCCCCAAACCGGCACACCACGGTGTCCACTAGGGCCCGAGCCACCGTGGCGGCCTCTTGGTTGGGGATGGCCACCGCTTCGGCCCATTTCGTGAAGTAGTCTATGATCACTACTATGTACAAATTCTTCCTGGGGGTTGGTGTCAGAGGTCCCATAACGTCTATGGCGATCCTCTCCATGGGCAGCCCCACCCCCACGTGTCCCATTGGAGCCCGTGTGGGGTGGGGTGCCGGCTTCCTTTCCAGACACATTTTGCACGTGGCCGTCCAGTAGGTTATGTCCCTTCTGAAGTCCGGCCAGTACCATCTTTCTTGTAGCTTCCGTACAGTTCTGTCCCTCCCAAAGTGTCCCACCATACCTCCCCCGTGCGCTGCCTCGAAAGCCTCGGCCTTCCTTTTGTCAGGTACCAGGATCTGAAACGCTCTGTTGCTTCCGGGGACGAACCACCATCTCCCTAGCAGCCCTTGCTTAATGGCCAATCTACCCAGTTGTGTAGCCAGAGATTTCACTGCGTACCCTTGGTCTGCCAGTGTCTCCTTGCACGGTTCGGTCCCTTCCTCCACCCATTTGTAGACCAACCCTAGAACGGCATCTTCCTTCTGGTCATTTTTCCAACTCTCTCTAACTTCCCCCGCTATGTCCGGGTCGTCTGCCCCCCGTCTAGTTATGGCCCGTACTGACGCCGGCACCGCCTCCTCTTCCTCGTCTGACCTCCCACACTGTCGGCAGGGGATCCGGGATAGCCCATCCGCATTGCCGTGTAGCCTACCGGCCCGGTGTTCTATAGTGTAATCATACGTGTCCAATATGGAGATCCATCTGGCCACTTGTCCCTCCGGTTCTTTGAAGGCCATAACCCATTTCAATGCTGCGTGGTCCGTGCGGATGAGGACGTTCCTCCCTAGTAGGTAATGTCGAAATTTCCGTAGCCCGAAGATAATCGCCAGCAATTCCCTTCGGGTGACGCAGTAGTTCCGTTCCGCTCTGTTGAGCGTGCGGCTGCCGTATGTGAGGACGATCTCTCGTACGTCCCCCCCCTCCCCTTGTCTTTGGGACAGCACCACCCCAAGGCCGGTGTCAGAGGCGTCAGTGTCCATGACCAGTTGTCCCTCATCCTCCGGGTAGCCCAGGATGGGTGACTCCATCAGTAGGCGACGCAACTCGTCAAAAGCCACCTGACACCCCCTGTCCCACTTAAAAATTCGTCCTTTATCTGCCATCTGTGTAAGGGGTTTCGCCAGGGTAGCGAATTCCGGGACGAAAGCCCTATAGTAACCAGCCAGCCCCAGAAAGCTCCGCACCTCCGTCAGACTCTCCGGCACCGGCCAGTCCCGTATAGCCTCTATCTTCGCCGGGTCCGTAGCTATCCCATCCTTGCTGACCACATGCCCCAAGAAACCGACCTTCCTTCTAGCCAGCTGGCATTTTGATGGTTTGATTTTCAGGCCGGCGGCCTCTAGGCGCCCCAGTACCTCCCCCAATCGTTGGAGATGGCCCTCGAAGTCTCGGGCGAAGACGACGATATCGTCGAGGTAGACCAGGCAGGACGTCCATTGTAGGCCCCGCATGGCTACCTCCATCAGTCTCTCGAACGTACCGGGGGCATTGCACAGTCCGAAGGGCATCACCGTGAACTGGTACAACCCCCGGTGCGTCGAGAACGCCGTCTTCTCCCGGTCCTCCGGGGCCATCTCCACCTGCCAGTACCCGCTGACGAGGTCCATGGTGCCGAACCATTGGGACCCCGCCAGCGTATCCAAGGAGTCGTCGATGCGTGGTAGTGGGTATGCATCCTTTCTCGTGGCCTCATTGAGACGGCGGTAGTCCACACAGAAACGCATGGTGCCGTCTTTTTTTTTTACAAGAACCACGGGGGAGGCCCAGGGCCCGTTTGCCGGTTCTATGATGCCCGAGGTTAACATTTTCTCTACCTCTGCTTCCACTAACGCCCGCCGATGCGGAGCGAGTCTCCTTGGTGGCATCCTAATCGGGGGGTGTTCCCCTGTTCGTATGTGGTGTTGAATGCAGTTTGCCCTCCCCGTATCCCCCGGTCTCAGCTGAAACGCCCCACAGTGCTTGCGCAGGAGGTTCTCCAAAGGGGTCTTCCGATCCTCCTCGACGCCCTCCGTCAAGGTGCGGATGAGGTCGTCCGCTTCCCCCGGGGTTCCCTGTGGATTGCAGGTGGCGACTCGGCACTTAGCCGCTTCCCCCTGATTTATTTCCGCCGGTTCTTCCACGGGCTCCAGCGAGGCCAGTGTCATGTCCTTGTACACGACGACTGCATCCTGTCCAGGGTTAAATATCCGCACTGGTGTGGTTTCTTTTGTCGTGTCCACCAAGGCACGCCCGACCAGCAGGCCCCTGTCTTCCTCCACCTCCCGTAGGCCTTCTACCAGGCCCCCTACTCCTCCCGTCCAGTCTCCCACCAGGTATCCCCCTATTATGGCTTCCTCCCCTGGCGGTATTACTTTGGTGTGGCAGCTTATGACTCGACAGAAGTTCAGTTCCTCTTCCTCCAGCGTTGGTAGCAGCAACCGTTCCCCCGCCAAATCCACCAGAAATCCCGTTTGTAACAGGAATCGTGATCCCACTATTGCATCCGTAGGTAACTCGGACAGCTGAAACGTCACCTCCCACGATCTACATTTGACCCGGAGCAGCACCGTGACACGCCCGTATAATTGTAGTGGCCTCCCTTCCACCGAGTATACAGCCTCGTTTGTCACCTCGTAGGCCCCTGGCTCCCCATGGGTCCGCCACCAAGAGAGGGAGAGCATGTTCACAGTAGCCCCCGTGTCCACCAGACATTCTACGCTACTGTCCCCTATTCTCCCCTCCACTAGGAGGCCGGACCCGCCCTTCTCCAAGCGTCCTACCACGATCTCTGTGCGCCCCTCTCCCATGTCGACCCTAGACTGGCCATTGTCTAGGGTCGGTTTTAGTTTTCCGCCGGCTGTGGAATGATGGCCGGCGCGGAGGCGGTTCCTCCCGCTGCGCTCCCGCTTGCCTCCCTTGCGTCAGCTGCGGCTATCTCGTCCCTCCATCTGGGGCAGCTACTCCTTTGGTGTCCCACCGCGGCACAGTGGTAGCATCGGATCTCGGACATCGGCAGCCGGTCCTTTCTCGGTCGGTTTGTTCTTTCTCCCCCCTTGTATGACGATGAGGAAGAGGAGGAGTTAGCCGGTTTCCCTAGTGCGGCCTTCATGGCCTCCCGGAATTTGGCGTTCTCTTCCCTCTCCTTTGCCATAACGTCTACCGTAGCCATGTCCGCCAGTGGGTACGCCAGCCTTGTGTACCTCTCTACTTCCTCCTCATGTGTTTGGAGGCATTCCCCCTTGTTCCTCTCCTTGCCCTTTAGTATGGCCTTGTATCTGGCGGCCTGGTTAGGGGGCTGGAACCTCGCGACGAGCGCTGCTCTCAGTTTCCTGTATCCTCCCTCCGCTCCTGGTTCTATCCCCGACAGAAGACGTCTTGCTACCCCTGTCAGGCTTAGCCCGAGGAATACCCCGGCCGTGGTTTCGTCCCAGCTGTGTCGCTGTACAACACAGATCGAAGTGAGACAGGTATTCCGAAAGGTGTGTCTGGCCGTCGAACTTCCCAGGCATGTAGACTGGTTTCACCGGCTTCCTGCCCCAGCTCCCTTCCTGCTGCAATCCTTTCCCTGCCCCCGGTGTCGTCGCCGTGACTGACCCAGCCGCATTTGGTGACAGGTACTTCTGCGCATTCAGCTGGTAACCTTGTGGTTTCCATTCCATTGCGTCCCCCCCGCCTGGTGGGCCTCCCCCCATGTATGTAGCTGAAACCAACGGCTGCATACCCCCCGGATTTGCCACTTGAGGGTCCACTTGCGGCTTGGACTCTGCGTACCCCGTCCCCCATTCTCTTTCCGCCGGCTCCGTGGACACTCCCGCATAACCCCCTTGGTTGATGGTGGCCCCACTTTGCCCCTGCACTTCAGCTGCTATAGCCGCCCTATACGCTGCTTCCCTCCTGGCTACTTCCTCTCGAGCTGCTTCTACCTTTGCTATCTCTCTCCGCACCGACTCCGCCCTCATGGCGTCCTCCTCCGCCCTTTCCACTCTCTCCGCCTCCATGCGTTTCCTCTCCGCCTCCAGGGCTGCGGCCCCTTCCCTAATCTCAGCCCGTCTTTTGGCCTCTATCCTGCTGATCTCTTCCCTTTCCCCCCTTCTCCTCTCTTCCTCCCTTTCCGTGGCTATTCGCAAAGCTTCCACTTCCCTAGCCACTGACTCCTCTATCCTCTTATTTTCCTTCACCAAGGCCATCTCCTTCATCCTCGCCCGCACCTCCTGTAGGATGTACTCATGTCCCGTGGGGGTGGCCCCGTTTCCTCCCCTTCCCTCGACTCCGTTTCCTGCTGCGGAGTCGACTCCGCACTCCTCTCCCGCGAGATCCCGCGCTGACCGCGAGAGCGGGACGGTTTCCTTGGTAACTTTGTTTACCTCCGCCGCCACCTCCTCCTCCGGCGCCCATGGTACAGTATCCGCACTTTCTCTCCCTTCTAGACTCCCCTCGTCCTCTCTTGGTGCCCATATCCTCCTTCCTTCGTCTGCTACTCCGCAGGACCTCTCTTTTTCTTTGAATGCTTTTGCCATCTCCTCCCATTTCTCGTTCTGGAGCTGCCTTTCTCTCTCCATTCTGCCGATTCTCTCGGCCTCCTCGGATCTCCACTTCATCACCCATTGTCGTTGTGACTCCGCAGCTCTCCGCATTTCCTCCTCCTCTTTTCCTTCCTCCGTTTCTGGTCCTTGTGGAAAGCCTGGAGGTGGTTTGACCGTCTCCTGAAGACTTCCGGGTCCCCCATACTCTGCTCTTCCCTCTACCTTCCTCTGCGGAGTCCGGAGGTACACGTTCTCTCCCACATCTACTTCTTCCACCTCCTCAAAGTCCCTCATCCTCTCCTCCAGATTCGCCGATGCCAACCCTAATGACCTTCGTCCCTCCATCTTCTCCGGGCGTGATTTGCTGTCTTTTTAAACCGCTTGTCACCACTGTAATAGAAAGACTAAGGCCGACTGGGGAATGCAAGGAACACGAGAACACAGACAGTTTATGAATAAAGGCTTGTATTCAGGAAAGTGCTTGACTAGAGGTTATTAATTATACATAAGGCACATCGACAGTTCTTATGACCACTGCGGAGTTAGGAGCTCAGGGAGTACGTCCGTCGCCAAGCTTGAGCCAAAGTAGACTGAGGCACGACTCCGCAGCGC
Source organism: Harmothoe impar (assembly GCA_947462335.1). Taxonomy (NCBI): domain Eukaryota; kingdom Metazoa; phylum Annelida; class Polychaeta; order Phyllodocida; family Polynoidae; genus Harmothoe; species Harmothoe impar. Next base: position 45,689,292 of record OX381720.1, on the reverse strand, counting down.
GCCCTAATATAGGGCTCGCTACGGAGGCGCCCTCTGGTGGGCGGCGGACGAACTACTCCTGCGCTCCAGACTCCGCAGCGGCTCCTTCCCGCTACAATATGTTGGCGGCACATATCACACTATCTTTACGCCACTGAAAAAGAAAATAAGCTGGTTTCTGATCACCGTGCATGTCATCAAAATCGTGTTTTGAGGAGTTTTTGTTCGCAATTCTCCATGAAAGACTGACAAAAAATGGGAAAATATAGATATATTTGGTACTAATTAACGCTTACGGTGTCACGAATCGAAAAAGCTAGGGGAGATATACATAATTACAACATACGCCAATTCATTTCTTGAAAGATGCTAAAATTTGAATTTAGTTTGATGCGAGTTGACGAGAGGACATTTCCCTCACCTTTTGGTTCCCAGGTTAAACAAAAGAGGGTGGAGGGAAGCGCCCTCTCCATATATTTCATGGCATGGTGATGAGAAACAAATGTTTTTTTGAGTGGCCTTATATAGGAAGTATTAATTTCAGTTAATCTGCTAACTAAATACATGAACCCCCAGATTATCCGTCCTTGGATTACCTACAGGTGGTCCTTATATCATTTAAGTAAGTCTCCCCATGTAACCCCTGGACGGCCTTTGGCCATACAGCCGCCTGTGGTTATTCATTTGGCACCATAAGCTACCTGTTGACTCGAACATTTATTCTGTCTCGTTGCCTAGTCGGCCCACACCATGATTTTACTAAAGTTTGCTCATATCTACATCTCTAGATGATCAACCAACTATAACAACAGAAGTGAAATTATATAGGTGGCAAGTTTATTTAAAAACTACAACGTTTACAGGTGATGAGCTCACGTTTGTTTCATGCATTGGGAGTTGTACCAAAAGGAGAGTCACTTTTCTAACCTGCTTCCTGGATTTAGCAAAGCAGTCGTGGTGCCACAATTAGGTATACATGGAGCTATAACATGGATAGGTAAGATGAATGGAAGTGTTCAGTTGGACAGTTTGGCTCCTTCCAGATAGATTTCATGGCTTTGATAATGCACACAAGGAAGAATGGTAATATGGGGGACAAGTCAATTGGCAATTTATGTATTTTTTCCACAATTAATACCGCAAATTAACCCCTCCTGTTTATATATCTGAAAGTGCATACACATGTATAAATTATCTAGCGTTGAAAAAATCAATTCTGGTATTGTGCTATATATTCTATGTACATTATCACATTCATAACCTCTATTCATGTATTACCAACAGATAATACACGCCACTAGACCATTGCTCTTACGTAAATGGATAACCAATTACATGGTGAAATATGGCAGCACTTTGGAAAGCAATGTTCATTGGAAGATGCTACCAGTGTGCGAGGCAAAAGTTCAAGCCATCGGCCTCTGTACAGGACACGAATTGGAACACATGTGATCTTCCTCTTGATACTTCTTGGACTTCCACCTATGGCCACTGGCATAACTGGCGTCACAGGCTGTACATATGTGACTGTCAGTCATGTTGATGCTGTCGTCAACATTAACTCTCCAAACTACCCTGATCCCTACCCGGTCTCTACTGAGTCTTGCTGGGTGGTTAATGTTACAAGTATTCCACACGTAGCAGACGAGATTTATCTTTTAAAACCCAGCATTGTGGGATCTGTGCTGGAGGATTCTGCCAGCTGTGTGAATGACTATGCTGAAATCAGGGATGGAGGGACTGTAGCATCAACCAGCCTTGGGAGGTGGTGTGGGAGCACAACACCTCAACTGCCCATGACTTCAGGATCAGTGTTATACATCCACTTCAGGTCAGATAATATCACTGGGGGCACTCTGAAAGGCTTTAAACTGAGTATAACTGTAGCAGTAAAAGCACAACATGGTGGCGCGGCTTCACAATATTCTGGATGTCAGGTCATGAGCCTGGCGTCTATGACATTACAGTATACCTTAATTTCACCAGGCTATCCCAACAACTACCCAGATAACTTAAACATGTGCTGGGTCGTTGTTATATCATCAACAATAAGCGACATTTCTAATAGGAGGATCCAATTGACAGTTCCTGATTCGCAGTTGGAGAATGAGGCGGAATGTGAATATGACCAGGTCACTGTTCGGGATGGAGACAGTGCTACCTCTAAACTTATTGTAGGTTGGTGTGGATCCAGTAAACCAGCCACGGTAGTATCTTGTGAACAAAAACTCTACATTTCGCTAAGAACTAACTCTATCAATACATACCGAGGTTTTATTATAAACCTCAATGTTGTCAACAAAGGCAGTGCTTCCTGCAGCTTAGATAGGTCCTCAGATGCAAGCTCCGCCATTGCAGGTGTGGTGGGGGCGGTGTGCTCTGCAGTTGTCATCTGGCTTATTTTGGTGGGGTGCAGAGCTATATATGATCACCAGAACAAACGAGCAACTGTAAGACACACCCCTGTGGTACCCCCGACACCGCTCCCCCCATCCCCAACTCCTGACCGTGGATATCGCTATCTGCCCAATTCCAGACCCAACTCACTGTCCCCTTACTACCTCCAAATGTCTCCTTCACCAGCCATAGCTACTGGCAGCAATAGTGTCAATACACCCAACCCAACCCTGAATGGTATCTTCACGCGTCAAATGCCTTCGGATTATCCATCAGAACTCTCTGTGTCTCCATACACTGTCGTGTGCGATAAAGGCTATGCTGAGCCAATGCAGCCAGGCTACATGGCAACCACTACATTTTGATTCTATTGCACATATTGTGATATTCCTTTCAGTTAGTATGGGACTAAAGAAGCTCATATTGAACGTCTTATCTGGATTGTGTTTCTCCACAAATATACGGACGTCCATAAATTTGCGGATGTCCGTAAATACACTCTCCATATATTTATGGAGCTCCGCAAATAAAGGCCTATATGTCTTTTTGGTACTTAAGCATACAGATACGGACCTCCGTATATATTTGCAGACATCCGTATATATTTGCGGAGGTCCATAAATATATTTGCGGACATCCGTAAATTTGCGGGCGTCCGTATATTTGTGGAGAAACACCATCCAGACCAATTATCTTGATGCAGCGCTATCATAACTGATCAGGCAACTAGACTACTAGAACTTTGAAGTTTGATACTAAAACATTGATTTATCCATTATGATATTAAAAAAGCAGATGTGACCAGATATACATATAGTTTCATACCATAGGGGCTTTTATACAAGTAGGGTTGAAAGCTTTAATAGACCTTAAAAGTCATCTGTATTTCCTGTTATATATAGATAACACTTGAACAAACAAGTCTGGTACTAACGTTCTTTTCTTTTGTTATTTTGTTATTGTTTTTGTTATGTTTTGTTTTATGTTATAAAACGTTGCCAACACCATGCCATCTCCCTTCTACAATAAAAACATATATACAAGAAAATGGCCTTTATATTGCTTTCATTTTATATAACGAAATCATATGATCGGGTCTGGTGGTACATGCCCTTATGGCACTCCATATAGCACTTCAAGTTAGATGCATCCTGCATCTAATTAATTCAGGCGGTTAAGTCAATAATTTTAAACATTGTAACAATAACAAACATAATTATATAAAGGGCTCAGGCCCAATATATAAGTAATATTTTTTAGAATTTTATTACTGGCTGCATCTCACCTGACTGCTACCATGTGAGACAGGGCACAAAGAATATACTTATCAATTTTATACTATTCTCATGAACATTTGTCCAGTCCCTTCTTCTGGACCCAGCATTGAACCCTCCTCTCCCTATTCTCTTTTTTTCTCATTTTCCCTTAATCCCCCCCTCTGTCTTTCCGACAGATCCCCCGCTACCCCATTCATATTTTTATTATTCTTGGTCAACAAGGGAAATGATGAAACTTGGTAAATAACACTGTCGCTAAAAACTGTTATCCAATGCTTCATGTTACCGATTTCAGTGTTGTACACCAAAGTAGTGAAAAACCGCATCTCAAGCAGGGAATCGTGTATTCTGCAGCCAAATCTCCAGTTCCCGAGACAAGTGTCTGGGTCCGGCCAGGTAGTCATGCTTAAACTCCATTGGTGCAATTCTAAAGGAGATTTTCCCCATACATTCAATTATAAGACATTACCATTGCCTTCAGTGTCGCATCAGTGGTGTCTGGGTATACACAGTTTTCTCTATTGGCCTCAAACCTCTGCTGTTTTGTACAATAGCAAATTCTAGCTGTTGCCGATATTTCAAACAGCGAGGGTTCCAAACAGACCCAGCCCATTTCAAACTCCACAGTGAGAAAAATGTGAGCGTCAGCCTGACGTTGGTCATGTCACCAAAACCACTAACTTACAAGAGCCAAGCACTTTGGTGAGACTCTGGCAATGCTGGATCCTATTCCAATATTCTATAACAATGCTGGACTCATGGAGCCTCCATCTCAGCCTCTAAGAGAGTCCAGCCTTGTCTGATCCTCACCAACGTGCTGGACCATTGTAAGTGGGTGCTTTTGGCGACAAGGTCAGCCTGAGGCTGACCCTGCCATCTTTCTTGGAGCACAGTATACAGCCGCTGGTGAGCAAAACCCTGCCTTTTAGACTGAATTTCAGCCATTTCAACAGATGCCAGGCTAAGCACATTAATATACTTATATGCCTAATATCCTGTCAATCTTAGCATGTTTTGTAACTAGTGTGACTGAACCTTAAGCCTAAACTTTGTGAGGTCGCTTAACAAAACCAATTCTAATCACTTTAATCAGCAGGAGGTTACACCACTGTGATATAATGAACTCTTAGACAACCCTCTGGCTGGCAGCTACACCTTTTATGAGTGTCTAGAGCATTGCTAATCCATCCTAAATCTCTGCCCACCTGCCTCCAACTTGGATTAAGTACAGGATTACCCACCCTTGACCATGGCCAGATTAACTGGTCAGATGTGTTATATTGTAATAATCAACAGACTTATGATGCTAGTATTTATTGCCATTAGCTCGTCGCATGAATGTGAGCAGGGTGAGTTCTCAATATGGTGGCTGTACAATGTGTATAGCTTTTCGTTCTTTCACCTAGACCCACAACACCATGAGGAGGACTGTGTTCCTGCTGGCGGTAGGACTGCTGAGCATGTGGCAGAATTGCCTCATTGCCTCAGCCAGCAATTGCACTACTATAACTCTGACAGCACAAGATGATAGACAGACCATCTCTACTGCAGGTTACCCCACATCCTACGCCGACAACCAGGATGACTGCTGGATTGTGGATGTGTCCTCCGTGCCCTCAGTGGGTACAGAGACCTACGTCATTCAGATGGACATCACCGACACTGACATGGAGAAAATAGGTTCCAGCTGCTACGACTACGGAGAGGTTCTTGATGGTGATACTTCGTCCGCCACTCGATTGGCCAAGTGGTGTAACTCTGCACCATACCCGGTGGTGAGTAGCGGGTCCAAACTCTACATGCGCTTCTTCTCGAGTTCTTCTAACAGCGGTGGGGCAGTGTTCAGGGGTTTCAGTGCACGTGTGGTGGTGGCGGTCAGGGCTGGGGTGGGCACCTTGTCTCACCAGTACAGTCCAGCCTGCACACCCTTTGCTCTGGCAGCCACCAATGTAACCTACACACTGACCAGTCCCAGCTACCCTGCCCAGTACAGTAACAGCATGGACAGCTGCTGGGTCCTCTATGTTGATAATACCATCGCGTCCAAGAGCCAGTACCTCGTGCGGCTTCAAGTCCTCGACTCAGAATTGGAGACGTCTTCGACCTGCCATTATGACGATGTCCAGGCACGTGATGGAGATTCTGCCACTGCTTCCTTCATCTCCATGTGGTGTGGGGCCACTATACCAGCTGTTGCCATCTCATGTGGACCCTACATGTATATCCGCATGCGAACTGACCATTTTGGTACATATCGTGGTTTTCGGGCTTTCGTCAATGTCGTCAGCAAGGACAGTGCCACATGCAGTCTGACGGTAGCAGCAAAGGCTGCTGGGATGTCTGTGGGCACCATCATTGGGATCGCCATGGGAGCTGTTTGTCTTGTCATCCTCATCATAGTTATCGCTTGTATCTGCAAGGCTGCGCACAAGAAGGCCAAGGGCCCCAAAGTCAGGCGCGTCCGAGCAAGGAAAGGACGAAAGAATGCTGATGTTGAGATGGTGCCAGCCCCCCAGGCCAAGCACCCTTCCTACTACAACCAGAACGCACCACCACCCTACCCTGGAGACTCGTACCCAGGTGCCCCTATTGGGGGGTACGTGGCCCCTGTGGCCGCCCCACATGGTGCCACCATGATGAGTAGCTACACTCAGCCTGCCGCCCCCGCCTACTTCAATACAGGCATGGCTGACGTGTACTGACCACTCACCGACCATCACCCATACACCATGCATGCCTGTTACCTAATGAGCACCTCTGGACCGCTGCCCACATACAAGAGGCAGCTTGTCTGATGCCTAATGAGCATCCTCTGGACCCCATACAACAGGCGGCATGCCTGGTGCCAACTGACCACTCATGGACCACCATACAACATACCACATACCGAAGCATTAAACTTTCCTGAAATGGGCATGTCCAGGTATCTCTGGACCACCACCCATATACAAGAGGTATACCTACTGTCCTCTGATCACCACCCATACAACAGGTATCATGCCTGATGCCTTTTGACTACAACTAGCACACAAGCTACACACAACAAGCAGGTCTGACGCCTACTCAATCTCAGGCCCTACTCTATAATAGTCTGGGCAAACTCATATAAAAAACTTGTTTGACTAACTTTTCTTCAGGAGTTGACCAATCAAATCCTGCACACCAGTTCCTGTGCACAGCCTGACAGGAATTAACAATCTAAATATAGCAGTTCCACCAGTCCCATTTGCAGCCCTAACGGTGGAAAGGGTACTGGTTGGGCGAGTCTGACGCCTACTGGATCCTACTGAGCACTTCTGGGCCACCATACAACAATTACCACGCACCTAGAACATTATACTTTCATGATTGGGCATTTCTGATTCTGATGCTTGGTGAGCACTTCCGGACCCCTTACAGTTTAACTTTGTATCATTTTATTCAATCCTTGGGGTAAGAAAATGAACATTCAGATAAGTTAAAGTAGATTTAATAGATCAGGCAATTGGTTTAAAATTACTGGACTGGAATACTAACAGGAACACCATCTGGCATATAAGGTGTATTATACTGAATTCCTAAATAAATCGGAGATTAAAATATATCCCGACTTCTTCATTCTTGTAATATACCATCAGAGCTGCAGCTGCATAATCCGTTACAACTCTCTCTCTCTCTCTCTCTCTCTCTCTCTCTCTCTCTCTCTCTCTCTCTCTCTCTCTCTCTCTCTCTCTCTCTCTCTCTATATATATATATATATATATATATATATATATATATATATATATATATATAATGTTTTTATGTATGAATGCAGCACTGGTGCTCGATTCATGCACTATGCCAATGCAACACTGGTAAGCCAACACTACATCAGTACGTCATGACAACAAATTAACATGACGCCTTAAGGCATCATGCTGTCGTCAAAAGGTTAACACAGTTATAAAAATATTTGTTACACAATGTACTCTTGAAAGTTATTATAAGCAAATTGTTAATTTGTCGAATGTAACATCCACTTTTCTCTGTTAACGGACATATTAATAAAGAAATTTATTCCTCGGACGGTGGCAATAGGCTGTCAGTCGATTTGGAGTATTTTGACCCTAAGTTTAGAGTAGCGATCAGCCTTAAATTGTGCCTCTGAGCCACCCTGTAGTGTAGTGAAATGTGGCTGTTTGGCAGTAAGTGGTCTATTGAAATGTGCCTCTTAGTCAGTATTATATTCAGAGGTAGTAAGCAGTATATTGAAATATGCCTCTTTCGCAATTAGTAGTATAGTGAAATGTTCTTCTTAGGGAGTGGTCATTTTTTAACAACAGGGGGGGTCGGTGGATTTTCGCGCGAGCGGGTCAGAATTTTTTTGGTCCCCCCCCCGCTACAGGGGTCGAAATGTTTTCAGTGCCCCCATCCTGGCAGGTTGAAATTGAGCGCATTCGACCCCTTTGAGCTATAGTAACACGCAGGCTTTTCCGCTAAAAAAGGGTGTAATTTTTTTGGTCCCCACCTCAGAAGGGGTCCAAATTTGTTTGGTCCCCCCCCCTTCAAGGGGTCCAAATTATGTTTGGTCCCCCCAAATCCACCAACCCCCCCGTTGTTAAAAAGTGACCACTCCCTTAGGCAGTGAGTATTGTAGTAAAAAGTGCCTACAATGCTAAATGTATTATTTGACAGTGAGTAGTATAGTGAAATGTTCCTCTTAGGCAGTGGGTAATATAGTAAAAAGTGCCTATGAGGCAATAAGTATTATGATGAAATGTGCCTCTTTGCTAACGAGTAGTATAGTAAAATGTGCCTCTGAGGCAGTGAGTGGGTTATTTAAATGTACCCCCAAGTAAGAAGTATAGTGAACTGTGCCCTCTAGCAGTGAGTAGTCTACTGAAATGTGCTTCTTAGGTAGTCAGTAGTATATTAAGATATAGTAGTATATGGCAGTGTGGCCTCTGAGGCGCTAAGTAATATACTGAAATGCATGTCTAATGCAATGAGTACTATAGTGAAATGGACCTTTGAGGCAATGAGTACCGTAAATTGCCTGTAAGCCGCAGCAACCATCTGAATGAGCCCTGGCAAAACTTGCATTTTAGAAATGTGCCTCTATGAGTAGTATACTAAAATGGGTGTCATAGGTGGGAGGTAGTTAACTGAAATGTGCCTCTGGGGTAGTGAGTAGTATACTGAGATAGTGAGTAGTATACTGAGATGTGCCTCTGAGGTAGTGAGTAGTATACTGAGATGTGCCTCTGAGGTAGTGAGTAGTATACTGAGATGTGCCTCTGAGGCAGGGAGTAGTATACCGAGGTTGCAGGTTCCTTAGTAGGGGGCACCATTGCTTGATCTGGTAGCTGGCGAGATAAGCACTGATACAGTAATCACAATGGGTACAGGCTATTACATAATGCCCCCTAAGAATTCCGCAGTGAAGGCCAGGGAGTTATCCCATTGGTTGATAGTTCAACAAGCTACACGCCTATACTGAGATGTGCCTCTGAGGCAGGGAGTAGTATACTGAGACGTGCCTCTGAGGCAGGGAGTACTATACTGAGATGTGCCTCTGAGGCAGTGAGTAGTATACTGAGACGTGCCTCTGAGGCAGGGAGTAGTATACTGAGATGTGCCTCTGAGGCATTAAGTAGTATACTGAGACGTGCCTCTGAGGCAGGGAGTAGTATACTGAGATGTGCCTCTGAGGCAGGGAGTAGTATACTGAGATGTCTCTTGGGTGGGAAGTACACATGTAGTACAAAGTAATGTGCCTGAGGCAGTGGACAATACCTTAGTTGACGTAATGAGCAGCCCCCCCTCTCCCGCCCATTTATATTTCCACATGTTTTTCTCGTATACGATGGTTAAGCAGAAATGACCAGCCTCTTGCCAAATAAACGGACCATTCGTATAAAATCACAAACAAGGATACATGGTTTATTATACATATTTAATTTACCTGCCTATGCAGTCATCATTACAAGGTTACTTCTACTTTAACATAACATGTCACTAGTTGCATGCTACATCTGTATACACATGTACACTCATATTGTTCGTTATCTACATATTGCCTCGCCCTAGTTCACATTCAATGTCTTCTCTGGCAGAGAATATAATTCTTTAAATCGATTTAGTTACAATGAGATAAATATTTCACAGAATAAAAACAGGATTGGACAAGTGTGATCCACTACGTAACAAGTGGTGTGTTTGGAGCTACGTTTCATACAGTTTCCATCTATTTGATAATATATACAAAGAGGATTGCATCTAGTTTGTGTTGAGTCAAAACCAGATATAAGTAACTCTGTCGCCATGGCACACATGACTGGAATGACTTTCTTCATTTAAATCACAAAGCAAAAGATTCAATTGAACATCACAAGAACAAGCTTTGTTTTGGGGTTAATGAAATTGAATGAACAGAACAGATTGAAAGTTATAGATATGAATTCATGATTGACAACACTTTGTCACTACTACTTCAATCACTGCAAGCAAGTTCTTCTGAACCGCCACTGTTGCTGGATCTGGGATATTTATCATCACTCATACATAAATGGTTTTATTGACAGCGAATAACAAATGGTGACAGTGGAAATGATTCTCTATAACAAATCTAAGATAGTAACCAGCATTGTGTTAGAGATAAGGTGGCTACCTGCTGTCCGACCACCTTCTCTTCACGTCCTTAATTTTCATTTAATTCATCAACTTGACATTTACATTACTCAGAGAGTTTATAGAACACATAACAGTAATTTTCTATGAAGTTGTTTCTTTCAGACACTGATGACAGTCCATGTGATTTCATACTTAAATGTGGCTGACTTTAGGCCTCTCAGAGTTTAACCGGCCGAGTACAGTTTGAGTAGCAGTATCGGCCGCCTTAAATCCTGCACGCTACTCACTTACATACTGTTCAGACCTACAACTAAGTGGTCCACACTTAAAGACTTAATGCGCCGGTTTTCTGTCTATATACATATTGTACTGACACTCTCTTATTAACAAATGCACCTTAATTTAGCAATCATTCAAGATGACATCTATAAGATTGCATTCATTCCCTTTTCGTACTGGTAGATCCTACTATCAACAAGTGTATACTTTGATGGTCAAGCTTTGCCTAAATTTGTCGCTTTAGATTACACCAAAATTGAATACATTGTTCTTGCAAAAGCCACACTTTCAGGAGTAATTTTGGAACGCCTAGCAGTAGGGGTCTGAATTGGTACCGGTGTAAGCCATTGTACCATATGTTGTCTTTACCGCATCTGGCTTTGTCGTTTGATGGCTATATACTATAATACAGCGACACCCATAAACAGCTGCTGAAGACGGTCGGCGACACGGCCGGTCCTTGTGGGAGGCATCAGGTTGGGGTACATGGGGTGGGCAGTGTCCAGCACCTTCTTAAGCATTGTGTAAGATGGCCTCTATAGACGCAAACACGCCCGTGTAGACATCGGTGGCTCTGGATTTTAGCGACAACTGAAAGTAGAGGGAAATAAGTCGAATGTTAGTGATATCTTTACTATGATGACTAACAAGTCTTTGCTGTTATCTAACCTTATCTTTTTGCTTGATTATGAAACATGATATTTTAGCAGGTAACTATTGATGGGTACAGAACTGATCAACGGTGTGTGGACTTGGGCACACGAGACCCCGATGACTGACGATACAACAAAGTCATTAGCGTGACCAAATCCAACCTCACCATCGATGAGGCCATCACACATACATATATTCCTAACATAAGTAATATGTAGACTTTTTTTCTTACATCATCCATTAACCCCTTGCAAGCAGGCACTGTCTGAATATACAAGGTAAGCTGAACCACAACCGTTGTTCCGCATTCACATAGTGGGTGTTGGGATGTGCAATTTTCTCCCAAACATATATATCTGTAACAGATCCCTCTATAGTGAGGGATTCACTATACCGGTAGTATAAAAAAGTACCCAATGGGTTATTTGGTTTATCAAAATAAACTTAAATGTTAACCCCCACCGTATTGCCCTCCTGTAGCAAGATTTAGCCATAAAGGCATCGACATGGTAATTTGTAGTTTCTGGTTTTATATAACGGTCTTCGGGTACTAATTAGTTTTAATGACGATTGTTATTGAAAAGCAATGGTTGATTGCCCTATTCATCTGAAAACTAAACACCTTAAATGCTATACACTCGCTTTGCACTGGTTAACCACTTCCGTGTCTTCAGTGACCAAAACTTTACTCCCAGACCGTATTTTGCACGTTATTTCATTCTAAAGGAACATTCAGTAATGACGTCATACACTAGAGGGGTGTCGTTAAAAATGACGGTCTGTGACGGAAGTTTTACATTGATATATGGATACCTGCAAAATGGCATGACAGATGTCTAAAAGAAGATCCCAAAATCAGCGACGTCATTTGTGAATGTTCCCTTATCATAACAATACACTCCACAAACTCCACCCAAATGATGTAGAAAGGAAGTAATCCGCATGTTTTTTTTGTGTTATTTTCAAGTTGCAAAAGTGGCAATTGCTTGCGTGTTATGTGTACCTTCTTTATCTTTATTCTATTAGAAACTAGTCTCTTTCTTAGACATATTTATTCTCATGTACTTCTATCATTTAATTTAGACAACGTCACTAATCTTTTGTAACAGTTTCATCTAAATACATAAGCGTTGCTTCATCCTTTAAGGTCAGCCCGGTACTTTAATGTCGGCATGATCCATGAATGCTGTCCTGACGAGTAACTCAAGGTTGCATTCATGCATTATACCAACCATACAGAATTGATACACTCCCAACAACAAATGAGCATGTAGCCATGAGGCAGCATACCGTCCTTAAAGGGTTAACATTGTCACTAGTTGTTACTGAAGCTTCACTGTATTAAATGTACAAAGAAGCGTATATAAAGGAGAGGGGTGTGCAGTGGGAGTAAGACTAGCGGACAGGGGTTAGGGCAAAATACCAGACGGAAAAGAAAGAAATATTAAGGTGAATAAAGCGTGTTGGTTATATCATACTAATTATGTTTCTCATTCAAAGATTACATTTTTAAACAAGATCTTATAAAGGTTGATAATCATGACTTCCCCCATGATCCAGACAGAATTTTTTTTACGCATCTAGCAAGCTTTCAGTGACACTTAGGGGGTCTCTTTTAATGTTTTTGGTTAAATCTGTATTGTTGGAATATTGATTTCCAGAACCACCCAAACCAGAAATTTTATACCTCAGACAAAGAAAAAGTAATGCCGTTTCCCAAAGTATCAACTTATTTAAGATGAGGAAAATAGAACAGTATATATCAATGACTATGTAGTATAAAGACTCTTCTCTCAGATAAACCAACAGCATCTGGCAAAATGAGTGGTCGATAAGACTACACAATTACACAGCCAGCTTCTGTTCTCGTGGTATCAGTGTTATGCGTTATCTACGTATCACGTAAAGAAAGATGTGTAGTGACAGTTGGGTAAAGTAGGAAGGTATATAGTCAGAGGTGCCTATACAGAGTCATGGACATTATACTCACGTTCTTGATTGGAAAGAAAATGGGTGAGAAAGAAGAATATAGTTCTAGGTTGCTAGTGCCCGATCGTCTTGATCACCCAGACGAGCGGCATAGCATGTACAACAATACGATGCGTAAAAGCCGCACGCAACATCGATATCAAGTTTATTTTATGTACGCGTGCGCAAACAGCAAACATAGAACAATAGAAATCAGAAGACAAAAACAGGCAAGCTGGGACTGTTGCTATTGTTGGTTGTTATGTTGACATTCTTTAGGAAGTTTGATTTGGCCTTTGATTTCTTTATATGGATTACCAAACGAGGCGAGGGCCCCAACTTTACGTCATGACATGATTAATACGTATACCTGTCGGTAATACTTCTACAGTCTCACATTTTACTTTCATATTCAAATAAGCACTCATGAGTCTGTGCGCAATACTTTCTGTACTGAAATATATCGGACTTCCCAAAGACGACTTGGTGTTGCTATTAATTCACATTCACTTATCTAAAGACATGCTTTGAATTGGTTTGATACTGACTGCACAAAGATATATGTTTCATTTGATGCAATCATGGGTGTGAGTAATCGATTTTAATACCGGTATTTTAAGAAGTTTTTTTTTAATTCAACGCCCAAGGATGTATGTATTCTCTGGTTGAGTACTACGATGTACTGCATAATTATAGGGATGGCTGGACATGCCTTTGGGTATAACTACCATGCATACATATTTGGTACTTGTTCAATGTCAGACACTACAAAACGCAGACGCAAACTTCTTCTAAATTCTTCTCTCTTTGTGTATAGTCCGTAGACTAGTACAACACGTCAATGCTCCTAACGAATAAAACTTTCTTGACGCAAATCCTCCCTTATAATCCTCCATAAAAAAGGCTAACTATCCCAAAGTCAAATTGGGCAGGGAAAGAAAGTATACATACCATAAACTGAGAGTTGCCGGGTTGAATCTTCAATTCGGCTAGCACCCAAATTCCGTTAGTGAGTTTGATGGACTGGTACAGCATATCCTGTCCCTCCACGTTCCGCTTGGCGATGGTAAACACGTTATTGTTTCGTAATTTACTCGACACTGTATCTGTAAACATCCATCGCGGTAAGTTTAATGGACTAATCATAGCGATCTAGGGAAATGTCTGCGAATTAAAACTGGAAAATGTGATATCATGAAACAGGAGAACGCAAGAGTGGGGCATCTGTAGCTATCATACTATTACTACCGGTCTCCGAAAATTTCATCCCTCAATCTGTCCCGTCGCTATAATGCGTCAGGGACGCTCTTCTACGCAGGACTACTACCACTGACCATTATACATATCTTTAGTTTTTATTTTGGTGTCCAAGAGAGATTTGAAGACCGCTCTACCCCCGGCGCATATAGACTACTCAGTACTGGCGCTCGATTAAAAAAATGGAGTGTGTGAGTGTCCTCACAGATGACTCAGGGTAATCTGTCAATTCTGGCATCAGAAATGAATTCGAATGAGTGATCTAATTTGAGCACAATACATTATTTCTCATTTCTGACGGCAGAATCGTAATCGCCAGAAAAAGCTACCCTAATTTCATATATTGGAAGTCATATATAATCAAATTCCAGGTGGTGGCTGTAGGTGAGCAGGTGGCTGTGGGAAAGCAGGTGGCTGGGGGCGAGCAGGTGGCTGTCGGCATCAGCGCCCAGCAGCGCGTAACCGCTGTTTTACATCTCGGCCGTAAAGCGAGTCGATCGGAGCATCAGCAGCGACACCATCGCCGTTTCCGTTTCGCTGTGTCGGTCGGCTACAGGGCGGCGTGTGTTACGCGTCCATGCCTTTGCCGTGCATCCCCTGTCTTAACACATAGATATAGAGTGGATGTGACTTGTTGCATAGGTCCTGGCGGTAGAATGTGCCCAGATTTTGCCCGCTTTGGGGGTAGAAAGAGAGAAATACGGGCAAATTCGCTCAAAATGTCATTTCTATCTTGCACCCAAAAACTTAATGCCTTGCAGCCTATGGAGGCCCATGGCGGCGGTAGCTTTGTTTTCATACATTTACATAATAGCGAAAGAGAGAAATAAATTCGTAAAGATCGCAGTTCAATTTAGTCAAGAAAAATTTAGATTTTTAGAAAAAATTTTGCGCTAGATCCTGTCCCCCGACCTTGCCTGTCTCATGTTTTTGTCGACTTTTGTCTATGTCGGACGATAACCAAAATATAAAGATTCTCCTATGTCACAAAATTGTCTTAAAACGCAAAATTAGTAGGTGTATATTACTCAGGGTTAATACCCTGAGTCAACAAGACGATACAATAGGCGTAATATGGATTGGTACTGTTACAATGCATTTAGAAAATCCTTCCCCTCTACTATAGCGGTATTTCCCCCTTGATAACTTGCTAGGACTGCATCTTACTTCACAGCATCACTAATATGCTGCTCTTAAAGGGTTAACCACTGTACTTCACGGACACTGACCAGCATTGTGCATAACGTCTTTGATCTCGTATTGGACTTCATTCTGGGCAGGGATGTCTTTCCATGTAGCCAGGAAGACACGTTTGTCCATCTCTCCGTCTTCCACGAATAAGACATGCATGGGCAGAATACAGCCGAAGTAGAAAACGTCGATGGAGTTCTTAACAGCAACCTGTAGACGGAGAGACACAAATAAAAGTTACATGTATCTATTTATCATATTTTCACTTATCAATTTGGTGGCAATTGGCATTTTGGTGATTAAATTTTGCACAACATCTTGCGGGATTACTTTCATTAGGGAATATTTCGAAGTCAATAATTGATCATGATGATGAATTGATCATGATGCATGAATGCAGCCCTGGCGCGTAAATTGCCGGTTCTGCATTGGTGCCTCATGCCAACCCTCTGGGACTGTATCAACCCTGTAGGGTAGGCATGATGCTTGAATGTAGCACTGGTGAGTCACTCGTCAGGGCTGCATTCATGCATCATGTGACAGCCAAATGCATGATAAAGGATGAAGGTTTCAAGATGAGGTTACTGCTTGTGCCTTACCTGTAGGTTGGTGAGGGGGTCCATACGCTGCACAGCGCCCACCGTGTTAAGGGGAACCGTCACCGTAACTGACTGGTTCGGCATGAGTGGGTTCTGGATGTTGAGCTGCTGAGCTGGGATCAGTCCAAAACTGCAATGGAGCAATTTAATTGTGATTATTGCTGGGCTTGTATTAGTTAATCTAGGCAGACTTTTAATTTCTGGTCATTCATCACCTTGATATAAGCGAGCCTACCTCACAAAACAGGCCAACCCTAGGTTTTTGCCATTTTTTATTTTCTAAATTATGCCATTAACGAGATACCGGTAATTCATGAGTCAACATGCCTATGCAAATTTCCATGAGTTTTTTTTTCTTGCTTTGATGAGTATGAACATCACTGAGAGTTTTACAAAATCAGTTGAGTTGGCTAGGTGTTCTACTTACCTATTTTTGTTGAATTGTATAGCAAAGTTGGTCATGGCTTGCATAGCACGGTTAGTGAATGAGAGGTCCATGAGTACTGTGGTGTTCTTACGGGAGAACGTTCCAGAAATCTCGAGACCTTTGCCCTTCATTGCTGGCAACCAATTCTGCAATAAAATCACATTTATCAAATCCAATCCTCAATCGAGCAGACCGATTACACAAGACTAATATATAATATCATTATATACAACATCGGACGGGCATAATTTAATATCAGCCATGTATCGTCCAATTTCTTACATTTTCATATTCAGGCTAAATGATCATTTCTTTATGATACATGAGCAATTGTGTTTAATTGCAACACCCGCCTACAAAGCTAATACAGACTAACTGTTCTCACCTCTTGTGCAGGTACATATGATGTCGCGGGGGCACCAAGACCAAATATTTCACCCAGACCTCCCATGGGGTCGCGTGGTGCTGCTCCCATACCACCAGCACCCCCGATGAGGTCGGACGAAGCTGGTTGGCTCGGTCCAAGCTGCAGTAATCACAAATACAAGGGTGAGTTTCACGACGGAATCATTCATTTTCTGTTTGGTAAGTCTAACATTTGGTTAGCCCTTAATTGGGATTCCAGACTTGCATATCTCATATCTCTCAATTCAAATTTTCATAACATGATATGACATTTACCATAAATTCTCGCGTAGAAGCTGCGGCTAGTACGAGAGTCAGATCGCCAGTGCGGCTTATAGGATTTGCACAGAGTCAGGGTGCGGCTTATACTTGAGTTTTAGCTACTATGCTACAGTACTAAAAGTCACCATAGTCAGATCGCTGGTGCGGCTTATAGGATCAGCCTAAAGTTGGGGTGCAGCTTATACGAGGCTTATACGCAAGAATTTACGATACATATTTCGCTGAAAGGAATTAGCCCCAAAACAGTACCGGTAATATCCGGTAATTTGAGTTTTATTGCTAAAAAAATTACGCTAGTGGTCTTTCTGTTACTAGCAATTTTATCTGACCATGACCTCGTGTGTCCGTATACCATACTTAACAGTTTCGTGATTCAAATTCTATTCACAAAATACATGTCGTATTATGGGTCAAAACTACATCGTAATAATCATCCTATTGATTAGCTTTCCGCCTTTTTTAGATGAGGCCTGGATTCTGTTGAACCTTATACTAATATTAACTTGTCAATCTCTTTTTATTTTTATTTTGTGTTTCTATTTTTATAATCAAGTACCAATATTTCATATACAGAGCTCCTTGAAACTCGCGTTGTTGATTTTGTCTACGCCTTGATTGCCGAGTTTCTTATGTGACAAGTTGTGCTCTATCAATTCTTACTTAATAATAACTACCGGTACATTAGGCCACACCAGAAAAAAAAGGTTTGTCAATGGATTTCACTTTTGAAAAATGGTGCGAGCGCGCGAAATTTTCATTTCCAAAAATAAGGTGGGCGAAATCCATTGACCATCTTTTCTATTTTGGTCTGCCTTAAGTACACAAAAAATACTGGATAAAATCAATAAAAACATCCCCTACTTCATGTGTGGTCTGTGCAGCTTCCTGAATTTCAAAGAAAGAGAGAACACCAACGTAAAATGACGTAAATGAAGAAAAACAAATTGTTTCATGCAAACCGATGAGTACTTTGAGTGTTACTTACGAGGCTGTCGAGGCCCTCCCCGAGGAGGTCCATGGCGGCGGTGCTCTGCTGCTGCTGCTGGTGCATGGCGGGCGGCATCTGGTGCATCGGGGGTCCCAGGTCCATGTCCAACAGGTCGCCAATCAGCGAGTCGGCACCGGGGATCACCGTGGAGACTGGAGCCGCTGCCGTGTGTGTTGCTGAGGCCAGCACCTCTGTTTGTACCATCTCCTCCGGGGAGCCCGCTCTATCAAATAGACGTTTGAAATGGTTTAGTTTTCTGAGTATGATTTCAAATCTAAATATCTGAATCTTTTCAATTAAAATTGTTATTTCTTTTTATATCTGAATTAAGGTTTAATTGGTTTACGAACAGTGAATACAATGGAAACAGTATTAGAAGACAAGTATCCACTTACGACTGTGACCGTGGTGGCAGAGCCTTGCGGATCACCGGTGCCCCACGTCCCTCCACGAAGGCGCTTGGTGGTTTATGGTACACAGAGGCGAGAGATGAAATGTGGCAGATGAGTTCGTCGAGCAAAGTGGGCTCAATCAGATCGGTCTCTTCTGAGATGAGTGGCTTCTCGGCGAGCACCACTTCCTTTGCGGCGGCGGGGTCGGTGGAGAGGAGGCGCCAGTAGATGTAGCCGCGGTCCCGCAGGTCGGGGTTGTCTGAGTCCTGGGTGGCCAGACTAAGTACCTGCTGCACCAACTCCTGAGTGTCGGTGGGACGCTTCAGGAACAGCTTCACGATGGCCGTCAGCAGCTGCAGTTGCACCTGGTTGGACAAAGCGGGTAAGCATGCATCAACATTCTATTTCAGAGTTGATGTCTATCACAAATTTTATGACTAGGATTTCAATATGAGGATGTCTATGTAATTTGCCTTACCAATTTGCAAATTGGAGATCTTATACTATTTCAGTCTATGGTTTGCCTGATATTGGGTTCATTCCATGAAATTAAACTCTCTTCAGCAGATTTTTAATAAAATCGTTACCTGTGTGTTTTCATCCTGGAAACCATCGAGGAAGCTCTCGAGCAGTTCATCAGCATTGTCGATACGCTCGGCATACTCCCCAATAATCCAGATCATGGAGGCGCGTGCTTCAGGCTCGTCCAGTGTGTCGAGGTTCTCACACAGCGTAGAGATGATACTCTCATACTTGTTGGGGTATTTACGGAAGATGTCCTAAAAAGGAACACAACATTTTAATCCTTCGAAAACTAACCACTAGGTCATTTCAGGTTGGTTGCTTGTATGTGCTTTGCATTATATTCTTCTGTTTATTGAGCGTTGCAGGGTCTGGGAGAGGGCTTGAATATGGGTGATTCTCCTGGACTTCAAAATGATAGCAGTAAAGATATTTCTCGTGTGATTAAATACATGTACAGAATGTATGAGGAAATATGATAAACATTTTCTTTACATACCTTAATGACGACAATGGCCTCTTGTACGACATAGTTGACCTTGGTTTGGATAAGGTCGAGTAGCGTGCTAACACAGCGCTCCGCAGCCTGTTCCACCTTGATGGCACAGCGGCCGATGGCACGCACAGACTTTCGCACAAAGTCGACATCCACCTCAGTGGCGTACCTGGTAGTAATGAAGTGAACATAGTTTTAATACCACAAACATCCAGACGTGTCATATCAATTTAAAATCACACAGGAATTACAGTGTATTGTCAACTTTATAAAAGTGATGAGAACTAAATTAGTTACAACATATTACGGTGGCTACGGTACTTGGATAAAATACACTACATTTAATCAGTTTATTTCTTTTTTTTCACATGTAGCAAAATATAAATTCAGTTGAAAACTAGTTAGAGAACTCACTCCTTGAGTTCAGCGAGTACTTGGGCGATGTTGGACTGGTTGGTGAGGCGGATCATGATGTCAAGTTTCTCCAGCTTTACGTAGATTGGATCGTTGTACTTGACAAAGAAGACTTTCATTTCATGCTTCAAGATGTCGGGCCTGATTAAAATTGTGGAAGTGAACGTTATTCATTAAGAGTGCAGCCATAAACGTCAGTATTTTCTTATCTGTAGGCGCAATACAGGCATACTTTTCGATTCATCTTGATTTAGAAGTTTATTGACGTTTCTTGAGAATATCTAGAACAAAATATATTCTCTAAAGTATAAAAGTGATCACATATTCGAGGGTAAAAAATCGGCTTACTTACCTCTTCTGAACGATGAGGTTGATGTTACGCAGGGCAACGTATTGAATCTCAGGTTCAGCGGAGAGCAAGGTGACAAGGGGTGGGGCAAGTTTCTTGATGAGGACATTTATGTAGTCAGCGGATGGATCCATCATTTCCATTAATTTCATCACGACCTGTGGGAAGATTTGAGAAGAGGAATTCAATACAACATAGAACCTAATCGTTGATTTGTACCTCAGAAAGGTTGAAATGACGTGCTCTATATAGATATCTTGCCAGGAAAAAATACTATAAGGTATGGAAATACTATTAAGCTTGTCGAATACAGAAATCTAAGAGAGCTTCTTTGAGCTTCCACGTATTAAACCCATTGTCTGCAAAGCAGTTTGACAGATTGAACGGAAGACCCATGTAATGATGTTTCAACTCGACTCACCTTCACGGCAGATAGCACTACTGCAGAGTTAGCGTGGGCGAGTCTAGGAGTGACACGCTCACAGATACTGTAACAGGAAAAGAGGTTTGTTCAATTGGCATTTAATGTTTCCAGGAAAAACTAGCACAGCAGGCAGCTCACAAACTTCATGAAATCCTTATCTCCATCAAATTGCAAAATACTGTATACTGAGTTTGGCCACCTACGCTATGAATGTCGACCCATCATTTACCCTACGCTAATACAGTCAACTCCCTCTAATGTGGCCACCCTTGGGACTATGAAAAAGTGGCCGCTTTGGTGGGGTGGCTGCATTAGAGGGGGTCATTTTCTGTACATTGTAGTCTGTCTGGGACTACGAAAAGTGTCTGCATTAGAGGGATTGGCTGCACTGGAGGGGTGGCCGCTAAGAGGGAGTTGACTGTACACTATCTGTAAAAATGTATAGACAGCTCAATTTCAATATCCTCTTCTACCCTACGGTAGAGCACAACATGTGCTTAAGCTATCAACTTGTGCAAAAACAGACCTCTACAGTAGGTTATCGTAGTTCTACATTCAATTACAATGGGTGTGATATATAAAATGGAGAGCTCTGTCCTGGGGACGTACCTCTGTGCTTCACGGTCGTCCTTGGGGTTGTAGTTGGCGATAGAATCTAGGATGAAGACCTGGCCCCATTCTGTACATTCGTTAAGGGCTGTGAGCAGTTTGTTGATGATCTGAGAGTTCATATCGAGAACCTGCGAAGCCGTCTGTGACGTCTCCATGATCTCAGAGATGGCAGCAACAGCGTTAGCCACTACCTGAAGTCAAAGACGGTCTGCGTCAGGTTTTAATGTATAAGAAGGGTCACTTCGAATTAACACTGTTTAAATCTATGAATGACGCATGCCAAGATGCATAGCATTTCCTTCCCATGAGTTTTACCTCGTTTTGATGAGTTTCTAGTAGTTTAATATTGTCTCAAGGTTTAATTATCAGACTAGTTTAACATCTGGCTGGCCCAAACAATACTAGCTGGTACTTTTAGTCTTAGTGGCCAGTGGTTAAAAAGTTAAATTTGAGGACAAAATAACACGTGTTTGTGTCTTAAGTGGAGAATACAAAACTCACCATTGGATTAGAGTCAGACAAGAGGTCTCGGAGTAGATCGAGGAAGCCCTGGTCTTCCACCAATTGAGCGTTAATGTCGTGAAGCTTAGCTACGCACACAGCAGCCGTCTTGCGTACATAGGGGTCTTCATCCTTGAGACACTTGCGAAGTGGCTCACAGAGGTATTCTGTGATCTTGTCAACACGGATGCAGCCCATTGTTCGTACAGCAAGAGCACGAATCAGCGGGTTGCTATCGTCGCAGTCCTACAATGGTCAAATTATGTTCAATGTTAAATACCCTTGTAGGTCAGCCTATTTGGGCATATCCTTCTGAGAATTAGCATAATGATAAACCATGTTAAAGATTGATATTTTCCCTTTACTGTTTATTTTAACGTATGGAGACCTCTGGTACGCACACAAAATTATCAAAGTTTATGCGGTTTCCCAGTTTCACTGAAATGTACGTTTCAGTGTCGGGGGAAAAACAGGATAACGGGCATAAACCATGTTTAAATAAATTCAACATTACTGGCAGGTAATCACTGAATAACTACCGTACGGGAGTGGCATACCATGAGTTTTATAGGCCACCCTGAAATGTATCTATTTGAAGCTAGCTCTATTAATGACTTGTCTCCCCGTGTGACGTACCTTGACAAAGGTGTTGACCGCCATGATGGCCATATCGGGTTGGCTCTTGGCATAGTTCATCAGGTACAGGTACACCAGTTTTTTCAACTCCAGGTTGTCGGTCTGCATACAGTTGACCACGTCAGGGAACAGAGCACTAAAAACACCAAACACAATTGTACACAATTAGAAACTTGCTTGGCACTAACAAGTGAGACCTTGTTCAATATGAAGATGCATCGTGGGTATATATGCATCGTACTTTCGTTGTTCACATGTTAATTTGGCCACTTTAATTTTAGTATGTTTTTTTGCCCTCTTTATTTTAGTTCGAATGTAATTGATAGGTAGCACTGTTGTTGGTTGCATTCCTCTTTGCATTACCAATGTATGCTCTAAATGGGCTAGTTTAACTCATTAAAGACACGGTGATTTAGTGCCCCATTATTTTTTGAAGTGATGATGAATGAATGCAACACAGACGAGTTACCCGCCAATGATAAATTCATGCATCATGCTCATAGCTGAGCTGATACGACAAAGGCATGTTTCACAGTACTCGCATGCGAGTCAGATCGCTCGTGCCGCTTATAGGATCGGCCCAAGCTCAGGGTGAGGCCTATCTAGGCGAGGTTTTACTATTATGGAACAGTACTAAAGTGACCTTAGTCTGATCCCCTGTGCGGCTTATAGGATCGGCCCAGAGTCGGGGTACGGCTTATGTATACGCGAGTTAGGCTTATACGTGAGGTTTTACAGTATATCATTCTACTGGGTACTATTTAGTGTGTAGTAGCTAGCAACATACCTGACATCTTTGCCAACTGTCATGGACGCAATCACTTTTTTGACAGCTTCTTTCTTTCTATCCTTCTTGTCGCTGTTCAGCTCGGCCTTCAACTCAAAGATTTCACCTAGTAAAACCCAAATGAACATGTAATTATACATGAATAACCTATTATGTATAAAGTAACCATTGCAAAATCAATTAATATTTCAGTTTGTATGGATGCAGGCTAATTAATTGTGGTACAGTGGACAGAACAATTACCGTATTGGTTTGGAGACTAACGGTAGTTGATATAAAGTTGTATATTTAAGATACAGAGAAAGTGCATTATATAATCAGAAGTTGAGAACTCTACAAAGTTAGGTTTGATTCTAAAATCTTGATACCTACCCTTTTTAGTAGTGGTGAAATACTTCGAGTCTGTCATTTTATTCATCTTGAAGGCCGTAGTCTACCTGAAAACGAGAATCAGTTATATCAGTTTACTGTTTCATTATCAGGCCCCCAAATGACCCAAAAAGAAAAGTAAACCCTGTTTCTGCTGTTTTTGATTGATTTGCTTTACGTCCAAGTGTACAACGATTCCCCGGACTTATCTCAAATTAGCAAGGTAGCCGTTGACAAATCCCGTAAATTCTCGCGTACTACCCGCGGGTTGTACGCGAATCAACCTCAGCTTTCATTTGATACCAAACATGCCTATATAGGGTGCGGGTTGTACGAGGGTTTTTATTACTATAGAACAGTACTAGAATAGAAGTTTTCAAACCCAGAAACGGGTTATAGAATTTTCCTAAGTTGGGGGTGCGGGTTATACGCGAGATGCGGGTTATACGCGGGAATTTACGGTAGTAGTACTCTTGCCTCGCGATATTTATTTGCAGAGCTGCCAGGTTCCAATCAAATTCGTATTCCATCACACAAAAATCGGAATTTCACTTCCTAAAATTCGTAATTGATTTCGTAATGTAAATTATTACTAAATTACCATGAATTAAAAATCAACATATTTTTGGTCAAAGCACCTCTTTTACGGCCTACAGGAGAGATGTGTTGACGACAGGTCTCGTAAAGAACTTAAAATCAAACATTTTTATACCACTGAATGTTGATTAACATTTACCAAGAGGTTTTAGGGCGTTTTAATACATCCCCACCCCTTCTCACTATATATTTGGATAGATTTTTCTATACAAATGTTTACTTTTCCACAGAAACCTCTAAATCGTTAGTAGGATGAGACAAACCTTAATGGCCCTAGAAAGTGTTGAAAATCGTAATATTACGATTAAGCAGCTCTGTATATGCTGCTTGCCCAATACAGCAGTGACCGCATCTATGGATGACTGAAACTATGAAATGAATGACCACATCTATGAGGTGGAGGAGAAAACCACTACCCGGGTACGTCCCCTAGTCATTCTGAAGGATAGCAAGTGTTCGTTTATTTTCCTGGTCCTACATACCTAGGCTAGTACAGTAGTAGGCAGGGCCAGACAAACCACATACTTTGATATCTCAGACATGGTTCAATGAGTCTGAGCAGGGATCCCAATGTTGCCGAAACTTTTTACACACACAGGCCAATGTGGCCTGCGTACGATCTCGCTACACAGGACATTTGTCTTCTACAGGCCCGTAACTAGCCTTCTTCGCGGGGTGGTTCGTTTTTCGAGATGGTGGAACTTGACATGATTATTTCAATGGTGGAACTGGACTTTTTCTAATATGATGATGGAACTTTGTATGATATATTATATTATATAAGAGGAAGCAGAATTTTACATATAATCAATCTTTTATACTTTTCTCTCTAGAATCCTTAATAATTGTCCGATCGACAAGCCGTGAAAAATGGCAAATAGCCAATAATGTCCCCTTAACAGTCTGCTAGGGTGGAACTATTTTCCTCCTTAAGGGAGGTGGGGTGGTTCGTTCGAAACGACGAACCCCCCCTAGTTACGGGCCTGTTCTACACAGGTCACATGAAATAACTGTGTATACATTGATGCCAAAAGGCCATTCAAAAGTAAATTTTATTGATAGATACAGACAAAATTTATCAAAAAAGGTGTGAATTTATTGATAGTCGTTACATGGCCATGACTTTGCTACTAATACTTATAGGACTATCTGAAAAATGCCTTCACTTTTGGAAAGATGAGATCATGGCCGGCCATTGTGGCTGATGTACAAAAGCCTCACATCGGCCATTAAGATTCTACAGCGGCAAAAACTGATATGCCGATGTCATTTCGGCAACACTGGGATCCCATGCCAGACCACCAGCATGAAGGCTCGGGCCAGCACACATGGGCAATGGCTGCCAAATCAACTTGATCAAGTGACTGATCACAGCAGTAAAAGACTCCTCCACATAAGTGCCTTTTAGTAGTTTTACGAATCCAGTATGCCCATTGGTATTTTGGAAGGCTCCCGATAAAGTTATTCTACTCCTTCATGCCCCCATCATGAAGGTCCCACACTACTTGTACCGGTAACTAAAATCTACAGCTAAAACGTAGAATCTAGATCTATGTCTTTTAATGTCTTAAAGTTTAACACATTTGGTAGGGAGGTAAAGTTATTCAATTCCAACAACAGACCTAAAGCAGAACATGACAAGCACAGATCACAGTGACTCAGCAGTGCTGCCGAAATAACGCTGGCACGCCGGCTTTTGCCGGCGTAGAATCTTAATGGCCGGCGTAGAGCTTTAGGACACAAGATAGGGCCATATTTGTAAAATTGAGTATTTTTCAATTTCTTTTAAGTTTGTGCATAGTACATGTTGTATAAAACAAGTTATAATGAATTTATAAAGGCACCTTGAAATATAAAAATTCATATGGCTTGCGTGGGAAGGAAATGGCCTGCGTAAGACGCTAGGACACAGGCCACCTTGGCCTGCGTTGAAAAAAAGTTTTCGGCAACACTGGACTCAACTATCTACATGACACAATTCTGAATACCGGTATATACAAATAAATGGCCACTTAAGACAAGACTCCCTAATACTCAATAACACCTTCCCAATGGTAAAGTACCGTACCGGTACCAAATATATTGATAGAGTATGACTGAGAACAACTCGATTGGATTGAATTTCTGCAGTCTACAAGTAGGCCTGTTGACTGTTGTTGGTTGTAATCACAGACTAAAGAATAGAAATAGGTCTGATTCATGGGTAACGGGTACATTTCTTTCATTTACTGATACATGTATAATAGTATGTGGTAGATCTATCTAGTATGAGCCTACACAAACTGAAACAGGTAAAATACCTGTAGATCTAGGCCTAGTCTACAAGTCGGCCTATAAATATCATTACATGTAGGCCTACTATCATGTAGTAAAAATGCCTGAACTGTTTCAATCATTGAAGTTTGAACAATCATCAGGATCAGAGGTCCCAGATCACTTCATTGTTTGTAAATATCTTCCCTGTAATATCTGATGCTTGGACCTAAACATTCTGTCACAATGATAAAGGTGTTATCAAACAAGGCACCTATAGACAGGATTAGGCTTACAGTGTGTCAGTAGATTAGAAACCAGCCAAGCTCCAGAATTTTAGGGGGTGTGTCCCAATCTTGGACTGTTCACTGTGGAACTGGAGACAATGTATAACAGTTAAACTGGTAGATTTGGCAGTGTTGATTTCATTTCAGAGGGAATACATGGATTCATGATAGAGAAGAAACATGTAGTGGGGGTATAGCAGAAACAGATTCAGTGCCAGCTACACATCAGAGGAGAAATCAACATAAACATTTCAGGAAAATAATCGCGATCGCAAACTGTCAAACTCCAGCGATCAAGGGTTTTCCGGAAGAGGCATATACAAATACTAGACACCATCCTTCTGAAAGTATACCTCCGAGGCACAAACTATGCACATCATATAATACAATAATATTTCAGCTTCAACATATTAAAGAACTAGCACCCTACCTTAACGGATTAACCTGATTATTGGCGATCTCCTTCAGAGAGAAGATGACCGGTTCCCCAGTAATATGGCGGAATTGACTAAGTAAAACGGCCTTGACCTTCGTGGACACCGACTTCCTGTTTGGGTTTGTGATTCCAGTCATAGCCACTAGGTGACGCTACCATTAAAATCATAATAACCTCTATAATTAACGTTTGATGACATCTTGACAACACATACAGTGCCATTATCGTATCTTAGTCTATATGTGATTGTTTCAAATAGTACATATGTCACTTAGATTTAAAGATATAGTCTTAAACGTTCTTAGTATATTGGGATCAGTAGTGTTAAAAACCAACACTAGGGGACAGGTGCGTGTTTTCGACGTTTTCTGCCAGCAAATGTACTTGTGACAGTTGGTGTATTTAACATGATCAGACAGCATTCTATGAAATGGGACAGTTGCTACCATATCATGGACGCGTTGGAGTAATGTGAGCCTTTCTGGTAGGTGTAATGTATTGTTTACCCATGGAACCACAGCCACCAGTAGCCGTTTAGGGCCTACCTAGGCATATCCCCATCATCCCATGTCATTAGCCTTGGCTTAGGCCTACAGGCTACATTATGTCTAGCTCAGGGAACCTAGTCATTGCCGTGACCCTCTGCAGCTGATGGGCCTACAGCCTGCTGGAGGGTCACTGGGCGCTCCTAGCCGAGATTCAGGGGGTCAAAAACGTATTCGACAAGAAGTACTTTCCTTGAGTCCCCACTCTATTCCAAACAATAAAAGTAATATTAAATGAATACCTTACACCTTAATCTACATTTCTATGTTATTGTGGGTGCTGGTACTCATTTCTAGCAGCCAAAAAAGACAATTTTGTGATGGATTCCCAGTATTTTACTTAGACAGCAGCAACAAATAATGAACAATGAAGGCCAAAGTGGTCATCCTATCTATAGGTATGACCACACAAGCTGGTCATCCTATGAAGATAGGATGACCACAGGCCAACTGAGTGCATACCTACGGAAAGACCCAATAGTAGTCCCCCCGACTCCAATGAGCTATCGTGAATGGAGTCGCCTCGACTAAGGGAACCTGAACTCTATATCTCCGTTCCCCTCCGCAATAAATCTGAAACTCTTCTAAGTTAAAGAGAAAATTGAAGTGTTCCCGTACGTATATGCATCAATATTCACGGACGGGAAACCAAACACGTTGTTGACTCGCAGCTCGTCTCGCCGGAAGTGCTTTTATTAGTCTCGAACCGATGCGCGTCCCGCCCGGACACTACATCCCTCCTTATGTCAGATCAAAACAACATGTTTGATTCAATACAAATGGATGACATGACATATGACATAACAATATAACCCAACGAGTGTTACTTAGGAACATAGTACAAATGTATGTCAGGCTATCCAACGCAGTTAAAAAAATAAGGAAATTCCAAATATTTATGGCCGAAAATGTGCGGGCAAGCACATGCGCGCACCCATTCCTCCACTCTCAAAGTGCTGGTTTCCTGAACTCTAATATTGCGGAGGGGAACGGAGATATAGAGTTCAGGTTCCCTGAGCTACATTATGTCAGACGGAGTCATGTTTAGAAATAGCAGCTTTGTTTGTATAACCTACCTATGGACATAGGCTTACTGTCATATGTTCCCAGTATATTCAGGGACGAGTCATTTTAATATAGCTAGCTGGGGGAGCGGGGCTTTTTATATCCCCCCCCCCCCCCACCAATTATCTGAAACCTAATTTAACCAATCCCCCATGAACTTCTCCTTTTCAGAAAATGCCCCTCCCCCCCCCCCCCAAAAAAAAATAATTTGAAAGTATAAATGTTAACCCTCCCCCCTCACGCTACTGTAAAATGCTCCTCCCCTCTAAAAAACCTATATCCACCAATTAAGCCCTCTGCCCCAGCTGCAAATAAATGACTCGTTCCTGTCATAGTTTTATGTCTAAGGGAGTGATCATCTTTTAACAACGGGGCCGGGGGGGGGGGGTTCCACGCGGAGCTCACAGGTTGAAAATCAGCGTGCGCGCGGGCGGGCCCTTTGAGACATAGTAACGCGCAGGCTTTTTGGCTCAAAACAGGTTAAATTTTTTTCACCCCCCCCCCCCAGAGGAGTCCAAATTTTTTTCACCCCCCCCTGGTCAAGGGGTCCAAATTTGCCCCCCCCCCCCCCCCCCCCCGTTGATAAGAAATGATCACTCCCTAATTCTAGGCCAATACACCAGTAGGTGAGCATGGAATGGGCACAGTAATGATGCCATACAATCAGTGACTCATGTCAGACAATCACAGAGAATATATGAACTAGGGTTGGGTCTTAATTACACATGCAATGGTGAAATATTGCTGCATTTTTAATTTTTTATGGTTTAAATCAGCAACTTCTATATAGGCCCGTTTAAACTTAAGATCATATAACTTTATTTGTATTATTACGGTTACCTAATTGTATAGGGCCGACAATCATATTAGACTTCAATAGGGGTCAAAATAATTGTGGTACCATCCCCCTAGGACCCCACCCCCTCCCCCAGCAATTATACTACCGGTATCCGTATAGTATGTAGGCCTACCGGTATGCGTACCTGAAATTACAAACAGCCATATTGGTAAGCAACAGAAAAATCTTGTATTCAACATTTTTTATTAGAATGTGTTTTTTCATCTCTAGACATGTACATCACACAAACATCCTTTCATTCCTTTCAGATTGCCCAGATTCTAGGGCGCTGCAAACTGAAATCATGGCAGAGGAAACCAATGGATCAACTTCCAACATGGATAAAGAGACTAAGATGCTGGTCTTGGAGCAGATGATGAAGAGTGAAGCTAGCATCACATGTAGCTCTGACATCATAGCTATGTCAGACAAATACTTTGAAGCTATAGAGAATCTAACTACAATTTGTCATACAGATCCAAACTTTTCTCATCTTCTCTGTGGAACAGGTTTGAACCATCTGCCCCTCCTGTTTCATTTTCGAGAGACAGAAACTCCAGACAACATTCTTGTTGCACAGCCACAGCCAGTTCAAAAGATGTTGTATGTGCACAGGCATTCTGTAATCCTTCGCGACACACAAACTCAGTGGAAGAAGAAGTGTCCGCTGATCTTCTACTTAGCTGGATTGGACTGTAGCCGTGCAGACCACACCAAAGTCTTTTTGTCGTCTCGTACCCACGGTCAGATGCTGAGAGGTGCCTTTGGTATCCCCTTCTCAGAGCTGTCAACAACGGTCCTAGAGGACGAGTATGGCACTATGAAATTCTTCTTATCAAGTCAACAGTTTCAGAATGTTTTTGATGAACAGACACCAAACTTTCTCTGTGCCTACAGACCTGTGATAGGCGCTTTCAACAAGGGTAAATTAGAAGATACAACTTATAGAAAACATGCGGTCAATCAAGATGGACACTTAATATGTACGCAGCCTAGTGAAATGTATGCTTTGAAAAGTGTCCCAGCAATTTTCCACCCGGAATGGCCTGTGAAGGCATATGAGTTTTTGACGCGTGAGCGGGCTTCTGGTTGGCCATCTTACAGCCTGGTGCAAACTGCAACTGCGCAGGGATGCCATCTGATCCCACCTTCAGTATCTACAGCCGACAACTCTGATGAATGGCAGCTGAGCTTTGATGCAGCAGAGAAGAAGCTGCTTCAGACTCTCAGCACTGTTGATAAGCAAGCATCTTTTCTGTTCCAAGCACTGATCTGTGACCGGAAGAGTCTCAACCGTGGTTTTATAACGGTAGAACACATCAAGACAACAATATTATGGACCCTTGAGAATCACTCAGTTGTGGCAAAGGACAAGCATCCATTACTTACACGTTTTATGCAAATGTGTCAAGAATTTCTTAGCATTGTAGCTAGTGGGTTTTGCCGCCATTACTTCATACCTGAGCAAAATCTATTTGATAATACACCGATGCAGGTACTAGAAGATATTCGGGACATGGTTGATGGTCTTCTAGAACAGCCATGGACACTGGTCCTTCACTGCCATCTCTTGCCATATGCCTTTTATGATCATCAGGTACAAATGGAAGCCATCTTCTTTTCAAACCATATGCAAGAGAAGGGAACCAACGTGAAGGGGTTATTGGAGCAGTTCAGTTCGTGGAGTGATAGAACCGGCTACATCATCAGGAACCAAGTGCAGGAATCTCTGAGGACGACCTTCCACGATACTGTAACATTGTACGTACTGACAGCGTGTGCACGCTTAAATGATTACTCCATCGATGAAAGCATTATTCTCCACAGGGATATCTTGCGGATGGTTCAGGATGAGAGTCTGGTTAACGAGCTGTATGGGCCTTACGTTGACATCGTCTGTACCAACCTGGCCAGCTTATACCATGTTAAGTCATTGATAGTTGCTGGTATACGGGAACGGGATTACTTTCTCATCAAGGCCGAGGCAATGATGCGGCAGTCGAAGCAGATGGATCTCTGCCTGGGGCGCACACGTCTCGCCAATTTACTGTACTCTACCAACCGCTTCCCAGAGGCTGTGCAGGAATTAGACGAGCTGCTTGCCATTCTAGACGAGCAGATGACGCATGATGCCTCTACTGAGGGATCAGACTTAGAGGAAAACGGACAGGAAGAAGCTGAGCAGGCAGCAGCTTCATCTACTGAACAGTTCTCAACAATACTGTGGGAGAAATGGCTGCAGAAGAAATTTGCCTTTGACATCATTTACAATCGTACACTGAGACCAATGTGTCCGTCAGTTATGAAGCGTTCGGTGTCACTCTCAATGTGTAGCACCCTGGGCATCCAGCGGCACAGTGTGGCCGTCTTCAGCCCCATCTTCCATGGTCGCTTCCTGCTGGCCCTATGTCATGCAGGCATGAGGGACAATGAACAAGCGTTACCAATCCTTCTCGGCTTAGAATCTGTTCTCTTTGACAAAGACCTTGTAAAGACTTTAGAAACTAGTTCCCACTCGGAAGTGAACGAGAAGAGAATTGCAGGGTACTATATTGTGCTGGGTAACTGTTACGTGGCCATTGATGAGCCAGAGAAGGCCAAAGGTGCCTTTCGTAAAGCCATGAAAGTCTTCCCCACTCCAAGAAACCCTGCCAACCTACTCTACCTCGGTGTCCGGTATGGTGACACAATCAGTGGGGTGCAGCAAGGAGCCAAGGCACTGGTTGTGGCCTCTGCTCTGTCTGTAACTTACAGCTACATCTCATCTCAGATATGAACTGTTAGCACTTTTAACAGTCACTCTATGCTTCTCGCATTTACGGAGGTAAGGAGTGACATTTAGACCATTCATTAGGTTGGGGTGGACAGGCAAACAAATTCCACCCCTTCATATTTAAGTGAAATTCTTGCACAATGCGACTTTAAGTTGTATGGCATGATATAATAAAAGTATTAGGATACTAGAGTATCAATCATGAATTTGAAAGTATTCATATACTGTATTCGACGTAATAAAGAGCCCCCTCCCCTTTTGGGGCAATTTTAAACTAGAACAAAGGCTCAAATTTCCCGATTTTGGAGACAATTAAACTCTTAAAGGCCCAGTGCCCCTATATAGAGAGCTGAGTACCTGTCCCGACTGCACTCTGACTGTTACTGGACGTGCAGTCAGTGTTGCCGAAATGACATTGGCACATCGGCTTTTGCCGATGTAGAATCGTAATGGCCTATGTGAGCCTGTCAGACATCGGCCACAATGGCCGGCCATGATCTTAGCTTCCCAGCGGTGAAATAATTTTTCAAATAGACTTAGTAGAAGCAAAGTTATGCCCATGTAACCATTATTCAATGGATTTATACATTTTGACAGCTCTCGTTAAAAGATCACCGGTATTTATGAATATACCGTATTTCCCCGTGTATAAGCCGGGGCCCGTGTATAAGCCTGGGCAAAAGGTGACTTAGTGTTGTATAAGCCGGGCCCCGAGTATAAGCCGGGGGGGGGGGTGCAATATATACTCAATGAAAGTCGTATTTCAGGCCATAACTCCACTTCTACTTGGAGTATTTACAGAATCCTTTCGGCTATATGACCCCTATTTACTCTAGAAAATGCTTGAATTGGTAAGAAAATAATTGGAAATATTGCAGTAAATGTGCCGGAAACTAGGTAATTCTGAAAATTTTAAGAAGGTATTAGAGCGTTTCTACAGCTAAAGGAATATAAGCCTGGTCAGTTTACCACTTAGTACTTATATAAGCCCGGGCTAATACGGTAGATTAGTATGAAACCCCTATATGACATCAATGTATACATGCTAGTTTCATATGGCCTGTGTAACACCTTGCTACAGACCACATTGGCCTGTGCCTAATAAAATTTCGGCAACGCTGGCTGCAGTAAGATCTGCGGGTTTAAGTTGTTAAAACGCCATACAAGTGAGTTAATAAGCGCCCAATGAAAGGGGGGGGGGGGGAGGGGCGGATAGCATGCTGTATAACCTGTGGTTCCCAACCAATTAAATACCCTGCAGTTATTTTGCTGTTTCTGTGATGCCTTACTGTGTTATTGCTTCGAGTGATACAATACTGACATGCGTTATAAATCTTTACATCTGCCAATAAACTTCTACTGAACAAATATACTCAACTTTGCAATGAACGTTTCTTTCATCTTATTTACTAGCTCTTATTGACGCAAAAAGGCCCTTTTAAGCCTGGCATTCAGTAAAAGTCGGGAACTGAGAACATTATTCAGAGGGCATGGAGGATTTTAAGATTTCTTTCCCTTGAAATATCTGATCGTAAAAGTGAAACGTTACTCTGGGAGCTTTTTTTAAATTTGATCTTTCTTTGCTTTTGGCCACTCAAATATCTCGGGAAGTTGTTAATTGAAATGGCCGTATTGGTAAGTCAAGTTATCATATTTAAATGGTCGCATTGGTAATCCAAAGAACAGACACGTAGATTCTCATTACTATAAAAAGAAAAGGCTTTGTGTTTTTATTTACCACAGAACAATAAAACCACTTTTACAGCACATAAATTCAATGTCTACAATATCAGGTGAACACAATCCTTTGTTCAGAGACCTTTCCAGAGGGTCCCCGTATTCTGTTTTCATACATATGTAAATTGTAGGGAGTCCTGAAGCAACCCGTCAGGTCTGCTCCACTTTCAGTTTCATCTTCATCGCCCACTCTGTGACGAGGTTGCAAACAGACATGATTTTTGAATTCTGTCAACCAAAACAGATCTCGCATGTGTTTAAATTAAAATGCTGCTCGGCCAAGGCGAGACAACAGACGAGGAATCTTATTTCAAACATGCACTTATTATAACATCAATATCGTTCTGTGCATTTTTTGATCCTCCACTGTCTTTTAATTTTTAGAACAGAATCCTGTTGGTCCTTGGCAGCCAACTGTACATCCGGCGTAGGTTAATAGGGTCGGTCTCTTCGGTCCATACGGTTGTCCATTCTGGAACACGAAACAAGTTTTTTTAGATTTTTTTTGTTTCATGAAAATATGTATGTATTCTAGCAATCAAGAACATCCAAAACGAGTACGAGGCCATAAGCTACTGGCCCTTTCAGCAACACATAAGTTCCATTTATAGAATCAAGTCACATTTGCCCTATCATATCTCTTACACCTTATCCCTCCACCCAAGAAATTGTACTTTAATTTAAAGTAAACTGGAATGTAACACTGACCTGTCTGGGCCACCTCGGCCTCCGCGACCTCCACGGCCGCCCCGGTCCATGCCACGTCCACCCATTGGGGGTCCGCCACGGAATCCACCACGCCCACCGAATGAATCACCACGTCCTCTGAAGCCACCACGGTCTCCTCCACGACCACGTCCGCGGCCACGGAATCCATCTGTAACACACACCAAACGCAAATATAGTATTATACTTCAGCTTAATAATTGCGGCAGAATCTTTCTCAACATTGCTAGCGAGTAGTAATGGTTTTAAATCGTTTAGGATTATTGCTCTTAAAGTTTTTTAGTTTGAAAAAAAAAAAAAAATACATTTATGATAACTTCCTTTTAACTATACCGTTGCTGTGTGCTGGGGCGCTTTGATTTGGAGGTGTTGTAACCTCCGGCGCTTATACAAGTTGCCGCCTATTCCAAGATCCCGTTTTAGTGCATAAGGCACAACAGCCGGCACTATATTACAATGGTTAAGTACTGCACCAGGATTGGACTTACCATCTGGGCCATCATCTCCATCAGGCTTGGAGGCCTTGCATCTGTTGCACTCGTTACGCCAAGCGAAGTTGTTGTTTCCACAGTCTCTGTAACATCAAAGCAGCATGTTTAGGATCTTAGTCTGTAGTGTTCAGCTGCAGCTTGATTTGTGCATCGAAATAGAGCAGCGTTTTCTGTACCAAAAATCATGTATTACAAGGCATAGAATACATATATTTGTAGATCCTATAGGTCAGAACAAAGACAAACTAGTCCACAAAAGTAACAACTTACGGGTTGGGGCACTTCCAGTCACCCTGTCTTGAGTTTCCGAAGTCCCGCTCACCACGTCCACCTCTGTCTCCGCCGCGTCCACCTCTGTCTCCACGGCCACGGTCAAATCCACCACGGCCTCTCATGTTAGGCTGGTATGCACGACGACGGGCCAACTCAACCTTGATTGGTTTCCCTTGGAAGTCCTTGTCTGAAGTAACAGGTACAGGGTTTCGTTGTTACAATTAATGTGTTATCTATGATACTGTTGTATCTGTACATCAAATTCTAGAGTTTGGGACACAATGAAGTTACCAATACCATACGATTCAAGAGTCCCCTAATACAGGACTTTAATAATCATAATTAGAAATTGTTTTTAAACATACCGTTGAACCATGTGATGGCAGACTGTGCTGCGTTGGAATCATCGTAGGTGACGGTTGCATCGCCCTTGGGCAGGCCAGACATCTTGTCCTTGTAGATCCAGATCTTGTGGGTGTTGGTCCGCTTATCCATCTAAAAGTGGAGCAGGTTAGATTAAAGGGACGAATGGTGAACAATGTGAGCAATATTTACTTCATCTGTGTTTACTAAGTTCATCAATTTCTTCTTCCTAAATCCAACAACCCATGTTTCAGTTTCAATCTAGATTGAGTTCAGAAAATATTTACATGAGTCCATAATGCTGGGAGAGTTCAACACAGTTGAAGTAATCACCTTGATGACGCCAATGGAGCCGAAGTGTTGGGCGAGTGCCTCCTCGGTTACGTCTTCAGGTAGACCTTGTACGAAGATCGTGTCCTGCTGTAATTCCATCTCAGGGTTTCCGCTGCTGAATCGGTCACCTGTCAACACACAGCACACACACATTACAAGGGGTTCAGACAACAAAGAGCAATACAATGCACTAACACGTTAAGGCAGCTTTGATGCACGTCGTCCTTTGTCGCCATGATGCATAAATGCAACACCGATGAGAAACTCGCCGGTATGCATCATGCCGACCCTATGGAGTTGGGTAACTTCCATAGGGTCTGCATTATACATCATTATACATCATTGGTGACAAACAGACTAGAGGCATCACGCTGTCCTTAAGGGGTTAATGTGGGTGAACGTGGAGGCAACAGTCATAAAATAGCAATCCTGACATCGCCAATAGGATGTGGGAACGAAAAAGTGGGTTAATAGATTTTACACTTGGACACTAAGACAACAATAACCTTACAGCCCTAGGATACTAGGTCAGTAGAAAATCAACAGGTACCTCCACGCTCGGCTATTGTGTGACATTTGGACACGCTCTTAAGTTAGTTACATTGGGACCTAGAAAGGAAGCCTGGCCCTCCCTTAAAACATTATTCTAAACCAATGCATTTAAGGGCCCAAAAATACCATCACATCACATGGGCGCTGTGAGGTCCAACAAAACACTTGGGCCAAACCAAACCACATATTG
The DNA here is from genome assembly GCA_947462335.1 of Harmothoe impar. Classification (NCBI taxonomy): domain Eukaryota; kingdom Metazoa; phylum Annelida; class Polychaeta; order Phyllodocida; family Polynoidae; genus Harmothoe; species Harmothoe impar. The sequence goes on along the minus strand of OX381720.1, from coordinate 45,652,034 downwards.
TACATATCATGCACTCAGTTGTTTGCTAGTTTTGCGCTTCACTTAAAAAAGTCATAAACACAGTGACCAAAAATATATCCACTGAGGAAAATGTACGAAGTGCTCCTGACCTGCAAAGATAACCTATGTGCAGTAGCGCACTGTACTTGTAGGGACGCTTTTCTAACCCATCACACCTGACCGCTTATTAGCTTAACCAATATTTTTCATTTGGTTAGACCACTTCAAACACTAATATGAAGTAATCCCAGGATAAACTCGCTCCCCTTTGAACCATTCAACACTTCGTTTTAAGCACAATGAATAACTGTTGTACCTGCCGCATTTAAACTTTTTAGATCTTATTACCAGTCGACAACACCCTCTTCAAATATTATCTATCTCTCCTAGTGTTGGCCATAGAACATACACGCCTCTCAATATCAAACGAACGGGGCAGTGTTTGCGACCTCCCTAAAAAAAGTGCCAATATATTTCATACCAAACCGACGCGTTTGTTATATTTATACAATGCAATATACCCATCTTTGAATGTGTGAGAAACATTTCAATACCAGCCCAACTAGACGGGGTAGCAGGTACAACATTTGGACGTTTTCAACAAGGGGATGCCACTCGGCTACAAAACATTTAAAAGACTTGTGGCAATCTCGTAACACAAAGGACCTTTGTCTGTAGATTTCTTTTATGTCATGCATGGAAATGTTATGATGCTATTCCTTCGCACTTTCCTTTAAGAACCATATTTCAGCTCATGAACTAACCAACGTTCCTTGGCGAAACACTCGACTGCTATTTGTTACATGTACATCGAAGATGGTCTGCTTCGGAACTTGTTAGTAATAGCAGTAAGTGACAAACGTAATATTCTCCTCAATACCCATCCTACTATGTTTTAACTTGCAGAATTCTTGGACAAATGTGCTTTCCTCCTGTATTTCAATCCTGGAATATTTCTTGAAATGTGTTATCGCTATAGACTTCTTTTTTAACGTTTGTAATCAATGCCGCTCACCGGATATTAGCTTGAAATAATACTGTTCCTTGACAAAAAGAAATAAGGGTTTCTGGTTGTAGTCTAAATGACGTAGTTATACCACCACAAACGAACCCATGCAAAGTATATGTATATATAGAGATGTAGGGATAAGACAACACAAATGAAGCATTAGGCCTGCATGGGAACAGGCTAAAGGCGTTTGTGTTCAGGTAGATGTGCTAGATATTTTATATGATAAATTATCAGGAGACTTTTTGGTGAACAAAGGCACACATGGCAAGACCAAATGGATGTATTGTTAGATACCAAAGTTTGTTCGTAGATTTTATCAATCAGCTTTACCCTTTCAAAATAGATATTGTATTGATCCATCAGCTGCGAAACCTACAACTATTTGAACATGATCCTCATCTGTTACAGATACTCCTTCTCTCAACCTATAGCATTTTGTCTTTTTAGATATAGTTTGATCCAGTAGAACACCTCATACGCACATCCATATTTCAGTTTTGGGGCTCTATGCCACAGTTGGAACATTTGCTCTTGCCAGTTGCTGTCTTATTATTTACCATAATACCTACAAGTCTCCATCTTGCTACCACTTACCACCAAAATCTTTGTTGTAACCTCCTCTGCCTCCTCTGTTGGATGAATAATAAGAATAGCTTTAGTACTGTCAGCCTACACGTAGTATCCGTGTTGACCAACAATACCAAGCTACAAGGCTTGACATTTTCACCGTACGAAGTCTGCATTTCTTCGAGGTTGGCCCGTTGTAGATACTCCCCGAGCTTGTGGTTATGCTTTGGCGGGTGCCAACACTCGAGGGTGACCTTGGGATATGGGCCTGCTACATAGTCTGTAGCGGATGCGTACATCACTGCAGCCACTAGCCTAAGGTTTTTTGTTTTTTTTAATTGAAATTTAGACAATTTTGACAACTCTGTAAAGAGTGTTTCCCCCAGGCCAAAATTGAGTTTAGATTGAAGCCAAATTGGCTGCGCTTTCACTTTCCCTCCCTTCCCAATAACGAATATGTATTACGTATCTCCGATCATAACTTCTCCACGTTTGGTCATCCAACGTGACAAGCTTTATATTAGAAACACTCCCTACACATGAATAGACCATCTCATTTGACATAATAGGTCATCGATGTATAAGTGTACCATTGTGTTAGCTATACTCCAGACACCTCAAAACTTCACTTCATCTGGAAAATTTCTTCGGTTCTTCGATAGTCGAATACGTTGCCCCCAAAGATAAACCCTTACACCACCATATCAAAAATTTACCGCATTATAAACGTAGATTAACAATATTGACGGGGATCTATTTATGACAATATTTTTAGAAACGGAAAAGGCCCAGTCAGTACGAGAAGCATTCAACACTTGGCAGTACTGGTGTAAACCATAGCCTAGAGAAAAGATTTCATTATTCGTTGGTACATGTGGGAAACCTATTCCCAGTTGTATTCCGGTCGTCATACCCTCTTTCAGTCCCCATTTTCAAAGGGTGGGGTAACTCATAAACTGTTCATTGTATCGTAATCACTCGCTTTCTGATAAGACTACCCCATTGTTACGCAAGTTAGCTTTCGTAATTCCCCACAGATAACTTCGCTTTGCGTGTGTTGGCTTTGTTGTTGATGCACCTTGGCTACCACATATATGAAGTAGCCACCGCATACACCTGTTTATCGTCCTGTTAGAAACAGACACTTGCAAAAAGGCATGTTTTAAGGACACATTTGTGATAATAAATCAAAGTAAGTGAGATCCTCACAAGTAACTTTAAAGAGACCATGCAGCTTTTACTTTTTTTTTTCACTTTGACACTCTAGAAGATATTATTATCATCATACCATATCACAGAGGTAATACCATGTCTATATACCGTAGGTCTAAATCGGATACCAGTATTTATGGACAGTGTTAGAAACCATTGATCATAACACTATGGGATACCAGATAAACTATACCATCTCGCACACTTGGTTTTGAAAGAATTGAGAACCATTGTTTCATCAAGCTACTTCACTTTTTTTTTTCAAAATAAAAATATGAAAGTAAAAAGAAATCGGTGCCTCAGCATTGCTGGGTGAAGTCCATTAACACTATTGTACTCCCCCCATATACTTTACCTGTTTAGTTTCATTGTATAATGAATCATGAGGCAACAGTTAGGTAGATTATACCAACTACCTGGAGTATCAATTCACCAATCACCTCCCCTGCCTAACACACTCCACTAGTAAGAATGGACTGGTTATTGAGCTTCAGTAGCACTGGTAACTTGGACTTCACCCACACAGCGTGCGACGCGTCATACCCCCTTTTTGCAGATCTCATCAGATTGTTTACTCACCTATATCCTCCTCTATCTCCACCACGGCTGCCACCTGTAAGAGCAACAAAACAACTTGTCACCTCTGAGCAAGGAATTCATGGATAAGGGTTCATATGTATCATCTACATGTGTATTTAAGACAATTGAGTAAAAGCACTATAATTTTACGGCAGATTTAGCTACAATTTAATTTTCAGTGACGGAACCTCTCATATGTAGTGACAAACTTACCGTCATGTCCACGGTGTCCACCATAGCCGCCGCCACCGCCGCTGCCTCTGTCGTAGCCGCCACCACCACCACTGCTGCCGCCATAGCTGCTTGAGCCGCCGCCACCACCATAGCTGCTCTGAGGTGTCTGCTGACCACCACCATAACCGCCACCATGGCTCTGCTGGCCGTAGCTGCTAGCTCCCTGCTGTCCGTAGCCGGAGCTGGGTGGTTGTCCGTAGCCGGAGCTTGGGGCACTGGGCTGGCCGTAGGACGGCTGTGCTGGGGGAGCAGCGGGCTGGCTGTAACCTGTAAAGCAATTGGTGAACGATCAGTGGGAGTTACCGGGCACAAACTGCATCACAATTACCAACACTGTCAGATTTACATGCTGTGATAAGCCATCACAGAGGCTTCCACACGCGAGGTAAATGGGACCCATCATACTCTGGCGACAGTATCCATGTCGGTACCTCTTTGAGGAACTCATTTTGAGACTCAAAATACCATACCTTTTTTTTAAAAACAATTACCTGTAGTAAACTTTAGATAGTTGTGTTACACACAGTCTGAACAACCAACCAGGCTTTGAAACCTTTAAAGTTAATGAATAAATTAAAGCCTTTGTTACAACCATGACATCACCTAGTATATCATTTTCCACTCACATTTCGGACACGTTGTTCCAGTGCCATATATACCTAATACATCATGACATTATACACATTTCCTTCTCAGTGACAACATGTATCACAGTGCGAAACCTCCATGTTACCTCAGTGACCGTTACTCAACTCTTACCCATGCAGTCATGACCATGTATGAATACCTACTCGGTTGTCCGCCGTATCCTCCTTGCTGGCCCCCATAGGGAGGCTGTTCTTGGCTCTGCCCATAACTGGGCGGTGGGTTGTAGCTGCTCTGTTGTCCATAGCTGGGCGGCGGTGGCTGCTGCTGCTGCCCATAGCTGGGGGGTGGCTGTTGTCCGTAACTTTGCTGTGGTGGCGGTTGCTGTCCATAGCTAGGTGGTGGCTGTTGACCTGACACATACAATGATATATAGTCAGCTCGCAAGCCTACTACCCAGAACTCTGGCCACCTCTTACTACAGGTCCAGCCGTGCTATGCTCCTACTACTGGTCAACTCTGGCCACCTCTTACTACAGGTCCAGCCGTGCAAATCTCTCAAGTTCCGATTGGGTATCTGATCATTCGTCTGATCCGCTCAATTTTTACATATTTTTCTTCTGTCGGCTTTGATTATTGCAAACCTACTCACCAACTACTTATACTACCGAAAGTATGTGAGAGTAAGTACTGATGTATGAACTTATCGCTGTTGTTACAAACATAGATACAACATATACCCTAAATATATGGTTACGTCATTCTGACCCGAGGACCACATGCACTATATAACGAGTGTGTGAAATTAACACCAGAACTTTTAATCTTGTATATCGGACACAATTCGTAAGCTGATATGGAACTGTCGCAGAAGAACTTGCGGTTTGGAACACGAACTCTTAAAATCCTGTACAACAATTGTAACCGAAATGGATCATCCAAATGGTTCACATGGGTGCACACAGCCCATGCCCGGTCCACAATTTAAACCTCTTACAGGCGACATAAGAGGTTTTGTGTTAATTTCTCACACTGCTTTACTCGGGGTTACCTCTCTATTGCTGGAGGGTAAACTATGTACTTATAGTATAACCTTTTTATACTGTGTGTAAGTTAGCATAAACTGCCACCTTTTGAACTTGTACCTTGCATTTTAACCTCCTGATATATGACTGTATAATGCTCCTTCTCTAGTGAATTTCTGAACCACATCTAGAACTATACACCAACTGCACAACACGGAACAACCATAACCTGCGTTCACCAATGTGCTTGTTACCATCTTAACCATATATTAGTCGTTATACCTGTACCATATCGACATTCAGTGCCATGTCAAGTTGGAATCTCAGCTTCTTGGAAGTAAGAGTAAAACACCAGCAGTCCTGTACGGTAACCCAGTCATTAATTGTCTTTGTGCTTTGTTCCAATCATAAAAACCATAATACACCAGCAGTTGCATCAATTTCCAGCTTCTCCTTACGCAATACAGAATACCCCTCCACCCCTAGTTTAAGACTACCACGATAATACTCTGGGTTGCTTACTTAGTCGTGTATAATACGGGCATACAAAGTGAGCCTCTTCCAGTGAATAACCAATGAAAAACGTTCAGATGCAAAAAGTTCTTTCCTAACCTCAAAATCATGTGACCAATGAACATACGGTTTGATTTACTGTTTTCTACTGTTGTCCTTTTGCTCAAATTGACATATTATGTCTTCAGATTTCCATTCTACTCAAGTCTTTTCGCTATCACGGGTCAGTTTGCTCAATACTTAAATAGGGCAACTATGTTTAATTATTTTCTGTTCATAGATTAACATCCACTCAGTTGCTGAGATTATAATATTCTACCGAGTCAACGCTTCTTCGCTACAACATAAGGTGCAGGCTCATCAACTGAAGTTTTCACACACTATACACCCGGATTTAATCCATCTCATTGAAGCTGTGCAGCCTGATAACAACCTCAAGACTTCCACTATACTGGCACCAGGCTGTTAATCCATATTGGACTTTTTTCCTCTTTGCTAAAATTGACAAAGGGCCAGACCTTCAAGTGTACCGTTTCAAAGTCGACACAAAATGATAATGTATGCAACGTGAGTTTGAAATTTACCATTTGTTTTCGTCAAACGTCCAGAAAGTAAATATCACAATACAGAGTATATGTAACCCGACTTATAGTTATGTTCATGATATAATATTCTTCATGTACTTTGCAAGTAACCACCTTTGGGGAAATGTACACCAAACGACCACATATAAATATTTACATATCTCATTCAATTCTTTGGAATGGTACGACAAAGTCCTGCTTTTCTGACGTATGTAGCAGCCTTATCATATTTATACTATACACTGGTCGTTGTGAGCTGTACAGTTGAGAAGCAGGCATTGACGGGTATTTTGTCAGCGGCAACCAAATGGTTGATTCTTTTTTTGCAAGCACCCAACCTGTAAGTGGTATGTATATTCAACGTGTTTACAGGATGTATAAAGATGTGGTTGAAAGCCCAAGAGATCTGGGCAGAGCAGTTAGTCATGTAACTTTCAATTCTCTCCATGCTATGTCAATAACCATGTCACGCAAGCTTTAGCCATATGGGGAGTGGAAAAGTTAGGAATGGTGCAGTAGAAAGTTCGTAAAAAAAATATTATAAAAAATCGCTTTCATGTTGCAACGTCTGACATGTACTAACTGGCTTGGTAGGGGTAAAGCATAATCATCTACAACATCTGACACAAATCCAAGAGTTGATTTTACATTTTAGAAACTATTTTAGTGCTTTCCCCAAACCCTCTTCTATACATGTCCTACATGCAACTTAATGGGGTATATACTTACTCTGGCCATATCCTTGAGGCTGACCGGTTAGAGGACCATAAGGGGGACCTACAATGGTAGACCAAAGGAATCAACTCCATAGTCGCTAACTTTGTGCTTCCAATACCTCCATTAGCTGCTTCATGTGGATAGGTCAATTTCATGACCACCATTCAAAAAGTATCCCATAAATTGACCTCAGGACTGGAATCATTATCCATGTTCACTTGATGTGCGTACCAGATGTTTTGCAAAACTTGACCGCATTAATTTTCAGGACTTCTCATTCCCAACTTTTCCCCAATATAGGCAGGCGTATTATTTTCAACGCAAATTGCAGTACCCTAGGACTTTGCATTTCTTGCCTCCCTAAATAATATACATGTTGATTTGTTGCCATGATGCACCACACAGCGCTAGGGAGTAAACTGCTTGCGCTGCTCCACTGCATCATGGCAAAATTCCAACACTACATGTTCGTCATGATGTATTCATGCAGCCCTGGCCTGCATGCATGCATCATTACTACAACGGGTGGAGTCAACTTTTCATAATAGGAGTGGTGACAAAACTTGACTATTAAATACACTACACCGAATACACATGCAGTCTACCTATCTCATTCAAACAATAAGGCTTTGGTAAGAATTCAGGGGAGATGCAAGAACACAATCATAAATTCTCCCGCGATGGAGTATGTGCAGAATACTCACTTTGTCCGTATGTTGAGGCCTGTCCATAGCTGCTCTGTCCGTATGCAGGTTGGCTGGCGGGTGGTGCGCCATTCTGTGGGGTGAAAGAGAGGTACTGGTCACGAATATATCCATAACTGTCTTGCATTTTGAACCCTGAGGTTGGTGACTGACTAGATAAGTAAAATGTTTATTCTAAATTTTAAGGATATGAAATATCAATTGTTATACTGCAACATACTCCTCTAGACAAAATCAGCCTTTCCCTACTCTGAAAGAGCAGCTAACGGCAAAGATTTTTTTTCCAAAAGCAGTTTTGATTTGAAGGCGGTACAAAGGCATGTCATATTTACCTGTCCATAACTTTGTTGTGGTGGAGGTTGTTGGTATGAGCTGGCATCTGTGGATCCATACCCAGAATAGCTGTACCTGCAACATACAATACACATTGTATTTTGTGATAACTTTAGCCGGAGCAATGATAATTATGTACTTGGTAATTTATTCCATTTATTTCTTCTCAGTGACATTATTTCGTCTGGTTAAAAGTTTCAACAATAAATTTGCTGTTCATCCACAAAGTAACCAGTAGGGAAGAGAAGCATGTTCCCCTGGATTTTATTTTGTAACCATCATTGAAGATGCAAACTTACCCGCTGGGCTGGGCTGGCACAGCGGCGCCGTAGTTGTACTCTGTAAATAATGAGAATCATATAGTTTAGTTTCCAAAGTGACATGAAATGTATCTCATTCATAATCATGCATTGAAATGTAAAGTTTTGAGCCCTATTATAGGTTATTTCCCGCTAGCCGTTTGAATTATGACCGGCGAGAGATCGGCTACAAATATGTCATATTTATATGGACGAAGGGTTTGTTGGGCTCTTCCCTGGAGCTTAATTGAATATATTCTTTGATGGATTCCAACCACAGTATGAGAATATCAAACAATCTTAAATGTAGTAAGGGTTTATAAACGCATATTCAGTGATTATCATATTGTGAATGAGTTTCTAACTCACATATCCAGTGAATGAACTATTCAAGCCAGATCGTGTGCATTTCTAGCACTAAAAGTACAAAATACTATCTATCACGCCATCATGATCATGTTAATCAAACTCGCATTTCGTTTCAAACGTTTGGCTTCACTCCTAGAGACCAAGCACTGAACCCCTCAAGCATTGCCAGAGGAAAAAAGTAGGTCATCACTCGGTGACTCGCAGTCGCAAGCCTGAGGCTGAGTGTCCTGGCTGACAAACAAAGAAATCGTAGATCACCGCATCTCAGCAGTAAGAAAACTAGTTCTAATGTCACGTGTTTATTTTCAATCTAATGTAGAAGAGGTGGAATATATGTCAAGAAGGTACTGGACAGGCGCACAGAAAAGCCCCCGGCTCCGCCTTCGGCGTTGGGTGAATCCACACACGCTGAATCACGTGACCTCTCTTCCGCCATGACACCCTCCTCGTCTTTTTACTGAGGCAGAGTTCCCATCAAACCACCGCGACTACTCGTAAAGTAAGTACCTCTTCTCTTCCTAACTTTACAATTCTTTGACAAAATACCTGTAGCTCATAACGGCGCGTTTATCTCAGTGACCAGGAGTATTTACACCGTGTTATTCATTTGCCGATAAATCAAGCCGTAGCCAAATTGCACAAAATGGCGACCGATTAGCCCGCAGTGCGACACGAGGAACGATTTTGAGAAAATGATAATCAGGCCACGATCACCCATGAAGCACTCGTAAATTTGATATCAAAATGTTCCCTACACCTTGCTTGACCTTCCGCACGTATTGTGTACTATTCTTCATTTCTCTAAAACTCGGGTAATTGCTAACAAAAGAGAGACACCCGGTACTTACGTTGGTCTGCCATGTTGATTCTGTTCAGTGGGGATGATTTCTGGTCACGTGACTTGAGCGCACCGCGTCCCTCCCGGCATGCACCATGGACATCACTCTCCTGGCTGAGCCTTTATCATTTCGGCATGCTTCACCCAATGGAGACCACGGTCGGAGAATCTCATTTATAAGTCTCCAAGCCGTGTTATAATTGTTCTAGTACTGTAGTAGTACAGTTGAGTGGAACTTCAGCTTCGGAGAGTGTAAGTGACGTCTCCAGCGGGCTTTTCGGAAATTGCCGCCACGCTCCTTGGCCATTCTAGCCCACAGACTGCACAGTGACAGAGTCAGTCGTGTACTGGGAGTGTAGGCCTGCGTGTGATCCGTGGTAGTATCTCACTTGTAAGGGAGTGCTCATTTTTTAACAACGGGGGGGGGGGGGGGTAAAAAATTTGAACCCCTTGACCGGGGGGGGGGGGGTAAAAAATTTAGACCCCTCTTGGGGGGGGGTCAACAAAATTCAACCTGTTTTGAGGGAAAAAGCCCGCGCGTTACTATGCTACAAAGGGGTGCGAACGCGCGCGATTTTCGGCGTGCCGGGGAGGGGTAAAAAATTTCGCCCCTCTAGGGGGGGTGAAAAAATGTTGCGCGCTGCGCGCAAAATCTCACCATCCCCCCCCCCGTTGTTAAGAAATGAGCACTCCCTAAAAGGCATAAAACGTAGTGTCTATTTACACCAAGGGAGTGGTCATTTTAATAAGGGATTTATCACTTTTCAACACCAAGGGGGGGGGAGTGTTCATTACGTGGGGGGGGGGGGAGGAGATCACGGAGGAGGGAAAACAATTGCGCCACCCCCCCCCCCCCCCCCCCTCAAGTGTGTGTGGAATATTTCGTGCCCCGCCTCCCCTCGCTGAAAATGTCTTCCTTTAGGAAGTGTTCATTTATTAATTACAGGTGGGAGGGTGGTGAGATTTCGCGCAGATTACGCCCCCCCCCCCCCCTCAACAGCACGTGGAGCGTTTGCACACCCCCTCGCCAAAGGCGGCGAAAAAATTTCGCCCACCCCCCTTTGAACTATAGTAACGTGAGAGCTTTTTTGCTAAAAAGGGGCTACATTTTTTACGCCGCCCCCCTCAAGACGGGTCCGAATGTTTTACGCCCCCCCCCCTCAGGAGGGGTCGGAAATATTTACGCTCACCCCCAAACCCACCACCATCCCCCCCCCCTGTAACTGATAAATGAACACTCCCTAAAAAGGGGCTGAACATTTTTGCGCCACCCCCCCCCCCCCCCAAAACCTACCACCCTTCCCCCCCCCCCCCTGTAACTAAGTGAGTGGTCATATTTTAACAACATGGGGGGGGGTTGGATTTGGGGGGGGGGGGCAAACAAATCAGTACAGTGACACGTTAAAAAAATTAGGCCCCCCTTTTTTTCTCTTTTTTTTTTTTACAAAAAGCCCAATACCTGGTAATATGTTACTAAAGGGGCGACATATTGAGATCCCCTGCTCCCGCGATTGTAATTAAGCGCCGAATCATTTATTGCCATTTCTCCTACAAATTCAAGTTATGGACCAGGTCAGCATAAAGCCAGTGTTGCCTATGTAGAATTGTAACGACCAATGTTAGGCCATCAGACATCAGCCACAATGGCCGGCCATTACGTTAGCTTTCCAAAAGTGAAAGAATTTTTCAGGTAGTCTTATTAGAAATAAAGATATGGCCATGCAACTAATATTGAATGGATTTATACATTTCTCAATACATTTCGTCAAAAGAACAACTATATTTATCAATATCAATTAGTATGAAATTCCCTATATGACATCAATGTATACACACTAGTTCTATTCGGCCTGTATAGAAGACAAATGGCCTATGTAAGATCTCGCTACACAGGCCACATTGGCCTGTGTGTATAAAAAGTTTTCGGCAACACTGGCATATTATCACGCTACATGTACTTCATCACATTTGCATTGCATTTTCAGATGCTGATTCAATGATAAGAGAAGATGGCGTCCTCCTCTGAAGCGACACATAAAAAGCCTACGGTGCCTCCAGCATCAACACGCCCATCCCTGACTGGAACCTTAGCTAAACTGCGCAAGTGCAGCGACAACCCAAAGAAGGTCCAAGAATACCTGGTGTTGATACGAAAATACTTCATTAAGGAAAAGGTGATTTATAAAATTCATTTTTCTATTAAATTCAGAGCCATTGAATATTAATACCAATGTCTATGTTTGTTCACAGTTTATCACAAGGTAAAAAAACATATTTCAATGCAACTTTATTGGCAGAATTCATGTCCATATACGATGGACGTGAAATTGAACTATATTGAAACCTATAGTTGAGCATCTATGTGCACAGATTTATTAAAAGGGCTATGGTAGAACAATATTTTAACATGTTTCTCTAATTTATCTGTTTTAAACCGAATTTCTGCTGTTGCAGACTGGAATTGATCGCCTGCGTCATTATGGTGGAGTGGAGACACTGATTGACATCATCAAAGGGGACAATGAGAAGTGTGTCAATATCGCTCTCAGTGTCCTTGGCAACATCTGCATGGACTCAAAAATACAGACACAGGTAATGCAATTTCTTATTACAGGGAAGGCGTAAATTTTGAAATATATATTCTTAAGGTTAGGCTAGAATGCATAATGGGTAAATCTATCATAAAAGTTTGTTGACTCTTTAACAAGCTCCGATAGTAGGGAGTGGTCATTATTTAACAACAGTTCCAGTTTCACAAATAACACAAAATTGAATAGATATCAGATGCATATACCAGACTATTTCTGACCTCTGGAACTCTTTTCAGATGGTTAATGTAGACGGAATAACGGCACTTGGTGAGTAAAATTATGCTTTAATTGGCTAATTTATAAACAAATATTTAATATATAGCAAAAAATAGAATTACACGGTAAATATACGAAACATATGTTATAGTGTAATATGCAGCCGAAATGTAAGATTTTGACTGTAGGCTTTCCCACCATTGAAGATATCCTAGCTATTTAATAACACTTCCCATTTCTGTGCAAACAGACGCTAATGAGTTTCTTACCTTGCAGGCAATGTGATAGAAAGTTCAAGTGATGCAGACATAGTGAACCGCGCTTGTCGAACTATTGGGAATCTGGCCCAGAACCCATCTGCAAACAGGGCGATTCATGAAGCAGAAGTCATCATCACAAAAATTGTAGAACATCTGATCAAGACTGAGGATATCAACTTCCAACTCACCCTGATTCGGTCCTTAAGGTACTTATAAATGCTTGACAATGTTCCTGTTCAACCTCTCACCCAATACTCATCTTCGGGAGCGAGGTGGAATACGTCAATATAGACTTGTATCTTACAGTTTTCTCCATTTTCTCCATTTTCTTTTTTATCTACTCTAGCACTCAATGATTCGATTTTGAATTTTCAGTTGATTTCATCATCGTGCCCAGTAAATACTCAAATGGCACATGTCACCAGATACATAGGACTTTCACTGCAGTAGTAACTTTTCTTTTTATCACGGCTTAATCCTGTCATGATCTTTTAGGTTGCTTGCTGATACGCCCGCTCACCGAACCACTGTGTTGAATGAAGAGGGTCTCAGGGCGGTTGCACTTTGCTTAAAATCGGAGGATGAGAAAGTCATTACAGCAGCCTACCAAGGCATATCGGTGCTATGTAGAGAGTAAGTATAAACATTTTCCTTATTTTTAAATAAGCTCCTAAATTTTTGTTTTAGATAATAGATACCCAAAGGTATGACAAATATGATATTCTTTAGCTGATGTAATAGTGTATTTAACTTGAATTTATAGAAAATTATAAATTTTTCACTAACTTTTGGATAGCTTTTCAAATTTCCTCAACAATGTGAAGATGTTTCAGTTATTTCACAATGGTTTTACCATATAATATACAAGAGTTTACTGTTTCTTTTGTCATAGGTTCAGTGATGTTTGCGCTCGCCAAATTGTTGCTGCTGATGCTCCGGCCGCAGTCCTCAAGCATACATCACACACAAATAACGATATAAAGAGAACAGCATTCAACATCCTAATCACAACATGGATGGGGCACCATGAGATGCGGGTAGCAATTGGAAATGCTGGTGGTGTTCCATTTTTCATCGAAAAAATTAACTCCATAGAAGATCAGCGAAAGCGACTCATAATGGCAAACGGATTGTGCCTTTCCTGCTGTGAGGTGGTTAACCGTGTAAGAGTGAAGGATCACGGTGGTCTTCCAATGTTCCTGAGCATGCTTCGATCTGAGGAATATAGTCGCCTTCACGACAGACTTATCTCGGCTTTAACATGTTTCTTATATGATGAGAGTAGCTGGGAAATATTGATGAAAAATGGGTTGGTGGACACACTAATCACTCACTTGAAGAGGGTGGCAAATCTTGAAGATTTGGTCAAGGTACCAGAGCAGGAGGAAACACACAGCGATGGATTAAGTCGCCCTGCAAATCAAAGCACTCTAGATAATATCGGAACTTCTGATACTTCGAATGTCAAGGAAGTTGATGCATGTCCTCAAGGACCTGTGAAGGCAGTCAAAGTAGATGTGGATCTTGTCGGCGTTCAGGATAAACCAAAGACACTTGGAACTGAAGCTCTTGCCATCGTACCTGATGCATCCTGTGATAGTTCTGGAGTTGTAGCCGGTGCATCCGGCCATGGACTTGGAGTTGTACCTGATGCATCATGTGATGATGAAACTGATCAGAAAGAGAAGTCCAATGTTACTCGCTATAGCGTAGACAGCCCCACGTATAAGTCTGTTGTAGACTGGACAGTAGACGATTACATGTCTGGACCGAAAAACATTCTCGAATCTGAGCATTACCAGGTAGGATCCCCTGATAGGCTGTCAGGGTATTCCTCACCATCAAACTATGGGCCATACAGTCCATTGAGTATTAGTTCTCTCGACCTTTCCCCAGACTCTAGTCCTCAGCCAAGATCTGTATCTCCACCCATCAGTTCACCAGAGAAAAGATCTCCATCTTCTCCTGAAAGTTCTTCTTGTCAGAGCAGTAACCTCTCACCAATATGGTCACCCGCTCATTCTAGTTGTGACGATCCTGGGTCTTCCCATTTTAGTGGCCAAAGTTCACCAGATATTCTACCACAGCTTTCCTCTCCACTGATTTTCGAAGGTGGTTCTCATGATCCATTCCTTGATGAGACATTACGCTATTCCTCCTCTGATGAAGATGCTGATCAAAGCAACATCATTGATATAAGTGACAGTGAAGATTTCAGCGCACTGATAAAAGAGGAGTCCGAGCCAATGGAGATGCTCTCCTTTGATGCTTCGAAAACACCAACTGACCCTGATGGTGACTCTGTCAAATCTGAAGTAATACAAACCCCTTCAAGATCATCAGACTTTCAAAGGCTAAATTCAGATACATCAGACACTGATGCATCAACTGAGAGTAGAGGAGGTCCAAAACACAAGCGAACACCCCTATCAAGCAAATCCGGAACAAAACGTAAAAGAGATGTGACTCCAGAAATGAGAAAAAGGATTATGTTGAACGTTGAAAAATCTGCATTGGCATCTTCTCCAGTCAACTTGGCAAAAATGTTGTCAACTGGTGTATTCATGAAAAAGCCTGCTGCCGCTTCAAAAGAACTCCCCTCTGATAAGAAGGATCACCGGCGTCAAACAGAATACTGTCTAGTCATGTTGGTCAAAAAGATATCTTGTTCTGCTGATCCTACCGACCATCTCATCAGGTCAGCAGTACTAGGAACCTTGATGGATTATGTGACTTTTGCCGTTAAACCTTTCTCCAAGTGTGGCCGCATCCTGGTTCGCCTCGCAAAGAACACTGAATGTTTTGAGGCAATAATTCTAGGACTGGTTCCTCAGTTGATCAATGACAGACTTTTTGTGAGAAAGCAGGGCCAAAGAAGAAGTGATATTAAGGGTCAAGACATCAAACCTGAACCCAAGGCAGAAGCCAAATCCAAACCTCCAGAGGTGATGAATAGGAGTATGTCAGCATGTACCTTGAAAGAGACCAAGAAGGTTGTGAGTTTCCACAAGGAAGTGACAAGGAAATTGAAACGCTCCAATCAAGGAAGGGCCACAAAGTCGTCAGCGGCAGAGAGAAATGAGGCAGCGCAGTTGAAGGAAGCACTCTTTTCAAATCTGGCCTTCATGGCAGAGACACCATTTGGCCAAGGAGTGGTAAAGCATTTGCTGCTGACTGGGACAGATCGTGAACGAATGAGGACGGCGGTTGCTCTCTCCTTGATCTGCAGGTAAGCAGAATAGTAACCTACAAAACCTAATACATTCATATGCGTTTTCATTGTTCAAAAGATAATTAAAATTGTATCTTTGGTTTTCTACTGATGTACTATCGGGTCTGGATAGTCAAAATGTTGTTTTTTTTAAGTCATAATAAATTCAGCCAACTTTATTATTTCTTAGAAAAGTCTTCTGCCATTCATATGCCACTAAATTTTACCTACTCGTAGTGATTCATATTTTACAGATTCTCAAAGTAAACTATTCAGTATGAGAGCTAGACTGTTCAAGTTGAATTTGATTTCCAACTTATTGATGTTATTTCAACTTTACTGAGAGAGTTTTATGTTTTATGTTCTTCAGAAGCAGATCACTGCAGACCAAGATGTACATCGATCATCAAGGGTTCCGCTACCTTATAATGGCCATAGAACAGGAAGATGATCCTGAGCTCCAGCGGCATACCATCCATGGCCTCTTCACTATGGCTTCTTTGAAGACAAACAAGTTTACATCCCCAGCAAAGAGGTCAAAGGCTACACCTACAAAGTCAGCAGAGGAACAGGGAATAGGTCAAGCTTCTGCTGGAAGTGCGGGTACTGCTACAGGAGATGCTGGCCGCAAGGACGACATCATTTTCAAAATGGACGATGGTTCACAAATAACCGCCTGCCGAGCGAAGTTGAGTGCACAGTCTGATGTCTTCAAGGCCATGCTGGACGGTCACTACTCAGAAGCAGGGCAGGCTGAGGTCAGCATGCCCAGAGTCACAAAGGATGCCTTCCAGATTGTTGTTGACTATCTCCATGATAAAACAATCGGGGAGACATACAGCATAGATGTTCTGCTGGAAGCCCATGGTTTGGCCGATCGATTTATTCTTGACGATTTAACAAGAGACCTGTGCAATCTAGTCATTTCTTCACATTTGCAGGTGGAGAAAATCCAAAAGATTTTTGCACATGCAGTATTGCATGAAGCATACTGGGTGATGAAGCAATGCATGGTCTTCTTACTGGTGGATCCTAGTATGAATGATGCACAGCGTCTGTCTAAGTTTCATGAGTTCTTGAGTAGCCCAGAAGGAGGTGTTGTAGTTGATGTGATAGAAGATATATTCAGGTATTGAATGATGGTACAGACGACTGGGCACAATTGACCAGGACACTTGTTACTCTTCATACAAACCCCAGCCAGTGCATTGTTGTGACTATTATTGTTAACGGTTGACCGTATAATCTTATATTTGAATGGAAGTATTAACGATTAGGAAAGAATCCTTACATGACCAGATGGTCTCAGCTAA
Organism: Harmothoe impar; assembly: GCA_947462335.1. Lineage (NCBI taxonomy): Eukaryota > Metazoa > Annelida > Polychaeta > Phyllodocida > Polynoidae > Harmothoe > Harmothoe impar. Next base: position 45,634,872 of record OX381720.1, on the reverse strand, counting down.
ATCTGTCTATATGTATACATGTACAAGGTTCTCCAATGATCTCATTTGCCCTTGTATTGGAATTGTGTTTTGTGGTATTTAAAAAGGGGACCAACATTTGACAGTGCTTCGTTTTTGGAATATTTAAGTATTTTTCGGGAAGGATATATGTTTATGAACAAATATTCAATGTTTGGGATTTGTGTTTCTTACTCATAGCATTTAACAAACAAACAATTTACCAAAGAAAAATAAATGAGTTGAATGACTACAATCTTATACTTGTAGGCATATTGGGTATTGTTTATTCTATTGTATTTTGAAATGCTGCATTATGATATGATAAAGTCAACAAAAGATTGTTTCCTGTTTTGCCCGAAGTTGACCAATAGGGCTAGTCATGAACCATAGAGTTTGGCATGGTAGGTCTGAGTATTGGTATTGGCAAACTATTCAGATTCTCCTTTGTTCTGAAGTGGTGCTTTTCGTACATCACTCGCTATGTGATCGCCTATATAGTCTAGGACAGTCTACCTTTCAGAAAGAATAATTTCCCCATGAGTTTCCAACAGACAATTTAAAGAATAAAAATATCCTATTTTCAGGATGGCTTCTATCAATAGTCTTTGTATTAACTAATGCCATTCTGCCACACTTAGTAGATTATGTTATAAGAAGCTGGGACAACAGGCCTATCTGCTGCAATCATCCCTTCAGAAATGGATAGATAACCAAAGTACACTGCAGCTTCTCCATTGAGTTTGTCTCAAGATTAATTATTCTGTTAACACTGAAAACTATCTCTGCGTACAAACCATGTAGAGGGCTTAATAAATACTCTATAAACAGACCATGAGGCACACTTATATAGAATTGCATGAGGATTAATATAATACCCTTGGATCCTGTCTGCTTGCACGGGAACATGCCCAAAATCCGGCGTATCTCAGACAGTACAGTTCAGCTATAATTTACAACCAATCAGCGCGATCTTAGGGTATGTAAAATAGAACACACCAATGCATCTGCACTGAAAAATTTCGCATAGCTATGATGGCCATGCCGGAACATACATTTGTCTAGTTGACACAGGTAGCTTTGCTACCAGTGTCTTATACGACGCCTTGGTGAGACACCCTGCTGAGAAAAACAGAAAAATGTTCATTGATTTTTTGGGGGGTTAATTATTTGGCTGAGGTCAAATTTTTGCACTATAGCCTAAAGTTCAACATTTTTCCTTTTCTATGATGTTTAAATCATCCATTTCTATCGATTGGTTGTCCCCTTAAAAAATTAACAAAAAATACCTACTGAGCCTACTTTTCGGCACTGTAGACAAACATGAATGTACTAGCGTAGACTTTATGTCCTTTTTTGCAGTAGTAGTTAATTCAATATAAAAAAAAATTCTCGTGGGGTAAGACACTTTTTTTAAGACCAAAAGTTCAATAAAAGAGGACAGGAACGATCAGTGGACAAAAAGAGGACGCGCAGTACATGAATTACTGCATTGGTGGTATCTCCTGTTATCTTTCTGTCTGTATGGCACAACACTATGTCGGGGTTTGGGACATGAGTTGGGACATGGGACTTGAGTTGGGACATGGGACATGGAACATGATTTGGGACATGTGACATGAGTTGGGACATTGGACATGGGACATAAGATGGGATATGAGTTGGGACATTGGACATGAGTTGGGACTTGGGACATTGGACATGAGTTGGGACATGGGATATGAGTTGGGATATGGGACATGAGTTGGGACATGGGACATGAGTTGGGACATGGGGTGGGACATGGAACATGATTTGGGACATGTGACATAAGATGGGATATGCGTTGGGACATGGGATATGAGTTGGGACATTAGACATGAGTTGGGACATGGGACATGAGTTGAGACATGGGACATGAGTTGGGACATGGGACATAAGTTGGGACATGGGACATGAGTTGAGACATGTGACATGAGTTGGGACATTGGACATGAGTTGGGACATAATATTACACTACACACATATTACACTCACACAAATAAATACAAATCAAATACCTGTGTCTTTTGTGATTAGGGAGTGCTCATTTTTTAACAACAGGGGGGGTGGTGGATTTGGGGGGGGGGGGGTAAAAAATTTGGACCCCTTGACCGGGGCGGGGTAAAAAATTCAGACCCCTCTTGGGGGGGGTAAAAAAAATTCAACCTGTTTTGAGGGAAAAAGCCCGCGCGTTACTATGCTACAAAGGGGCGCGAACGCGCGCGATTTTCTGTCTGCCGGGGGGGGTAAAATATTTCGACCCTCTTGGGGGAGGTGAAAAAATTTCGTGCGCTCCGCGCGAAAATTTAAACCACCCCCCGTTGTTAAAAAATGAGCACTCCCTTAGGATCACACGTTACATTTTATTTGTTTAACATGGTTTCAAGAGGATTGGAACCAGCGCTTTTGTGCGCCTTTTGTGCGCCTGAACCCCTGTTTTGGATTGTTGACGAGATACCCTGTACATAAAATTCTGAAGCTAGGATGATACATCCACCTGATACTTGTAAGGAGGCTATATGACGGCTTCATTCTGAATGGTCATAGATATCTCTGTGATTATCTTTTTTATTTTTCTGATTCTGAGAGAAACGAAATACAAATTTAATATTTCCTTGACTCATTAAGGGCAGATGTAGACAAAAGTATAAATCAATGCCAGGCTGGATGTAGACTATTTACTACATCAGGAGCGGCCAGATGTTGATTATAAATGACTTAACTCTTTGGGATATCGAAAAGTTGCGGTCCCAGGGAAAAGATTTCGCAAAAATTCGGGCCTCCTGGCTAGAAAATGAACAGATATCGATAAACCAGAATGACAAAGTAGTGTCTTTATACATGAAACCTAGACTGACATAACATGTCCACACTGCAGCACCAAATTCAAACCAGCTACAAACCAACCATTCAAAATCCCCTGAGACATAAATTATCAATTGTCAGCCTAAGCCAGGCATATTTCATGCATGTCAACTACAGCACTTACAACTGATATACCTAATCATGGATGCTACTACCTTGTCGACAAAAAGTAGGAGATCTATAGAACTAGGTAAATTTTCTGTTGCAAATAAGCTTAATTCAACACAGAAATTCTGGCGAAAATGTTGGATTTCCTGCAAAAGTAGGAAAAGTGGAATTTCTGCTAATGAAACAGGAATACCTTATAAATGTATGTAGTAGTTGTATATTATTTTGGGTGAAGGCAATCTTTACTGCTCTGTTAAATTAAACTCTAATTCAGTCATATGTATCCTTGAGTAGATTCCAAAACAATGAGTGGACACCACTATAAAAGCTGAATCATAAATCATAAGTCAAAGACAACTTGCTTCTGTTTAGATTTTATTTGTCACATGATTGGCAGTTGTATAAATATTCCATAAAATAGATTACTATGAAAGTGTGCATAAACTGATAGTTAAAATATCTAGTGTGAAATGCAAGTATTTATGAGATGATGGAAAAATCATTGTTTATATAAAGGGAAATAACAAGAAATTTGGAATGGAAAAAAATTTAAAACAATACATGTATAGCAAAAAAAATTATCTATGAAAAATCACTAATTCTTGATTGTGAAAACATATCACTAATTATTTCACCTGATCTCATTACAATGTTTTCAGTCTTCACATCTCGCAGGATGCATAGCAATTCTGATGCTGCCTAGACGTCTCAAGTCAATATTCTGAATACAGAATTCACTATCACAGTTGTTGTGTTAACCATGAAAACATGGTGATACTAAAGTATCAGGTAACATCACAGATTCTTTATTAGAACCCCTCCCCCCCCCTCCTGCTATCACAGTTAGAACCAGAAAAACTGTTACACTGACGTGACAATAAAATGTCTCGGATAAATGATAATATCACATTTGTTGCAGATCAAAGGGAAGCACTGGTGTTTGTAGCAATTCTGAAGAGATAGTCAGGTTCAAGTACTGTCCAAGTCAAGTTGCATTGCCTGAGTAGTTCATAGTTCGGTCTCATCGCCCAGGAAGGTCAGGAAATCCTCCGTTATACGGAGATTTGAAGTATCCCTAGAAAAATAGCATCGGGATGACATTTAAAATAAAGCTAGGCAGCAAATATATTTTATTTCTCTTTATATAATGAGAAGGTAGTACACTTTAGGCGTTTCCTTAGACTATGAAAACTATATGAAGCTCTTTCCTGCTAAGTCAATAACAATTCCTGATAAGGTTTAGAGTTTTCTGCAAGAAGTTATCCAGATTTTTAATTTCAAAGTTACAAGACAATGTTGTATCAAACTTACGAGAGGAGGTCTCTGAGAAAACTGCAGAAGGATTCGGGCAGTCCATCTTCCAGACCTGGCTTTCCATTCCTGATGAATTCCATTTGAGCTGCATCATCTCTTTCCCATGGGAGTCTGCAAATGTAATTATTTTCTCTATTAGAAAGCTTGAATTGATATAGATCAAAATGTTTATCCATTATTACTGTCCTAGAACTAAAAAAGTGAAATAGCTTTAAAACATTTAAAAAAAAAGAGGGTCCAAGTGAAATGCAGAATTGTGGTTTCAAGAAGGTAAAAAGTGAGTGTTAGGCCTACCTGGCATTTATCATGTAGAAGATGAGGACACCCAGGCTGAACCAGTCTGCGCCTGTATCATAGCCAAGATGCCTAATCACTTCTGGGGCCCGGAACCCAACCGTGCCAATAGGGTACACCTCCAGCGGCTTATCTCCGATCTTCCACTTCAGGGAGCTTGAGAAATCAGCCAACTTTGGAACTCCGTCCCGCATAAGTAGCACATTTCCCGGTGAAACGTCCATATGTGCATAGCCACGCTTGTGGATGTATGTCAGTGCATCGGCCAAGCAGTCAGTAACAAAGGCTACATAGTCAAGGCACCTGAAAAGAGGAAGATGTATAGCCAATGTTAATAAAGATAAAAGGAATTACCTTTGCTTGAATTTTACTAAATTATCTGTGAGTTAAATCAGAGTAAAATAACAACCCACTTTTATCCCTATGAGATCCGGAGTAATTGAGCTAAGAGAATTTAATACATATGCACCTTAAACCAACACTCTAATTAGTTGTGCCTGGGAAAAGTTAACTTATAAATGTATTCAACAAACTTAATTCATTAACTTACGGGTCATTGGCAATGACATTGGCCATTTTGCCAAGATCAGATGGAGCATAGTCTAGGACCAGGGTCTCCACCGTGTCTGCACCGAAACCATCACGATAGAATGTATGGAGGGTGATAATATTTTTGTGGTTGCCAATGCGGGCAAAGACCTGTCCCTCGGTCTCCTTACGGAAGGTGGGTGTTCCAGTCAACTTTATGGCTACTTCCATCCCGCGGTAGCTACCCTGTAGGGAAAAAAAGGCGTTATAAGATTACATGGAATATTTCTAAGAAAATTATTGAATGAGTAGATTAAATCAATTACTCAGGTTTATTTTATCTGGGATAATTAACTTGACTACAAGTTGTAACAAATGTCCTGGAATAACCAACTCATGAATACTGATAATGCTATGATTTTAACATGAACAATTTAACATATCTGTCAACATACCTTGAATACACTCCCAAAGGTCCCCTTGCCAATAATGTATGGCTTGCCATGCTCATTACTGTTGATGGAGAGGTCAGTCCTGGCTGCAGTGGATTGGACGTTTGAGGCTGAAACCTCGGTTACCTCTGTTGAGTCTGCCTGACTTGAAGCTGAGTCCTCGCAAATAGAAGCTTCAGGCTGCAAGTATAGATTATGGATTGTTCAATTAATGTCTTAAAATTTCTTCACGAGAATATCATACGGTACCAGGGCAGGCCTATAGATTTTTACTGCACTGCTGCATTGAAGCTTTTGTTCCGAATGTGTTCATTAAATTTACCTTGAGAATGGTACATGTAGTTAGTGTGATAATCTAAGAGCATTGTGCTTGACTTACCTCCAGTGACCCCCAGGGGGATGCAGCAGGTGTTGAGCGGCTAGATGATGTCTCATCAATGTAAAAGAATGCGGTGTCATCCTCACTGTTATCAGTGTATGTCACCTCATCATCCATAATGGCTTCATCAGAAGACAATGAATTGCTCTCTGTGGAGACACTGGTGTCTGGTGACTCATTGAGAGTGGTCTTGTCAGACGACACTGTGGTGTGGTCTTCCAATTCAGATTTTGAGTTGTCAGTGCCACCAGCTAGGGCTGATTGCAATGCCTTCTTGAGGAACTCATCGCATGTGTTGTAGGTTGGGGTGTGGCTAACCGCTTTGTCCGGGTAGCTCTTGCCACGTCTACAATGCTCCTTGCTCTGATGATAGAAAGGAGAAATAACACTCATCAGATTTATTATCAAGTTTTGATAATATGGTAGGGCCAGTAGGTAGGGCCAGTAAGAGGTACTATAGTCTATACTATAGGCCTAGTAATAAAGTACTAGTATAGGCTCGGTAAGGGAATAATATGATCAGATAAAAGATAGACAGTTCACAAACAATGTATTAGGCCCTAGGGAGTGTTCATTTATTAGTTACGAGGGGGGGGGGGGGGGGGGTAGACTGAATAGGGCTTACCGGAGAAGAACACTCAAGATCCTGAGCGGTTACTGGTCGGAGGCTGGCCTGCTCCACAGCTCGCTCTGCCTTTCTGAATGTGCCGAACGAAATGGGCAGATTCCAGATAATAGGGATCCACTTTATGGCGATGTGCGCCGCGGCATGGACAGTAGCAATCATGACTGTCTCTCCTTGTTGAATATATCAATATTTCTCTGATTGTTCTCCTATGAGCACAAGAAATCCACTCTTAGAAATGAGAGATATTGAAATAGTGTTGTGCTCGCTGATAAGCTGGCGGGAATATGGCAACAAGGATGACCGTTGTCTATGACAACAGCTTTGGTTGCTAGACAACCTGGATAATCTCGACACCAAGTAGGTTAGTTACTTACAACGTTTCAGTCGTAATCTAGATATATCGGTCTATGTTTTTTACGTAGGTATAGGGTTTGCTATCACTATTAATAGTGTTTCACGAACTTCCATCAATTGACTTGAATAATATGGATATGACAGCTGAAAGTGTCTTGTGTTTGAGGCTGTCGCTTTATTCTTTGCTTAGTAACGTTCTCCCTGGCAACGAGGAGACAAGAGATAGCGGCAAGGCAGCAGTCAGTCAAGGAAATGTGCCTCTCCCACTAGATCCCCTGTCGGGTTGTGGACTTGAAGAAGGTGAGTGTGCTGATAGGTAATGTGATATTTTCATAAGTTTTTTTAAATAGGCCTAGCTTTGTTGGCGTTTAAGCTATTCTCACGGTGAGGCTACGCTGGGTCTTTGAGTAGGCCTAGTCAAGGGAGTTAAATATTGTTTCTCAGATCAAAAAGATGAGGATATACTAGCCCCATTGCGATAGAGTCAGTATTCCCCCAATATCTAGAAGATATTCAGGCCTAGAAAATTTACTGATCGTTCCTTACATACTATAGAATCCATAGAGTAAATTAAAAAAAATAGGGGTACCTCTAAACTAAAGAATGTGATGAAGTCATGTTCGTTTCTGTGCTGTATAGTCTAGGCTAATAGCAAATGCAACTTGCAAGGACTTCCATATTTTTCTCATTTTTCCTCACTTATACTGTGACTGGTAGTTATAGGAAAGTGTCATTTATCCATATCATCAGACTGAAAACTTAATTTAAACCATTGTGATATAGCAGTAGTATGATCCAAATGGACAAGAAAACACTGTCAGTGATGCCTATTCAGTATTGACAATAGTTTCAAAGTTTAAATTTCGAGATAATGGTGCTATCATTTGTCCTAACCTTCTACTTTGGCAAACATTTTTTGCATGTAGTATGTAGGCCTACCGTACATATGAAATTCAGATTCACGCCTCTTATAGTTTGGATATGTTGTAACAGATAATCAGAGCTTGGCAATGAATGAAAAAAATAGGGGATACCCATAGATCTACTCCTTCCTTCTATACCGGTACTATACTATGTGCATGTCGGGAAATGGATAATGAACATCATGCACCTCACATAACAGAGGGCTATGCACTCCACCTTGTAAGCTATGTATTAGCCGCAATTATCCCATGATTCTGTCATTTTGTGTGCAGAAAGTGGATATTTGCCGTGCGGTTATCTCAGGCTAACGTACGCTCAGGATTCAGTTTCTAGACCAAGACGTTTTCTGATGCGTCAATGAGCAGATGCGTCAATGACCTGACCGGGAATCAAACCCGGGCCGCCCGCGCGGAAGACACAGCCGCTAACCACTATACCATCTTGCATGACCCCTGTATAGGGCCTTAGCAATATGATCAGTGGATAGCGCCATTACCACTGGTACTAGGTCTATTCCCAGTACTCACAGCAACCAGCTTGGCCAAATCTTGTGGCCGAGATTAGGGTACAAGCAGGGTGCAGGTATTGTGAATAGGTTGTACCTGGACACTCCTAAATGTCACCTGTGTCCAGTATAGTGTAGTGGTTAGCACTGTGGACTCATGAGGTTCAGGTTTGCTAAAGGTCCCTACTATGGTCTATATAGGCCCTATGCTACACCGGGATGCTACACCAAGACCAGGAAGTTTCTGTAGCCTCGGCAGCAGCAGTGCTGGGATAGGGAGGGGTTGTTCTCTAAAGCTGGCTGGGTTGCAAAGCTCTGAAAGCGTGCCGAAAGCCCATAGATGGTGGGGCCATCTAGCGGGAATTTTTGGTGGGCTCAGCAATTATCTTATAGTTATGGTTATGGTTATAGTTTGGTAAGCTGAACTAGAAGAAGTACCTGTAAGTTAGAATTTTTAATATTAAACATCCTAGGTAACTAGTCCCAGAATGACAGCCACCAATCAAAGTTGAGTCTTGTGCCATGGTCAATCGGGAACAAGTCAAAGAGGCATTCGCTGAGTGAGTGCTCACCCCAAACCATAACTGATGGATTCTAGATCCTTCTGACAGCCACCAGCCTCTGTTTTTATGGACATAAGAAACTGTGTAAACCATGATACATTACTCCACCAATTAAAAAGTGCTGGTATAAATCGCACCATACCATTATGGCAACACATGTACCTGAAAGGTAGAACATAATCAACTAAGGTAGATGGAATAACATCTTCACCAGAGAAGTGTGCTTCGGAGTACCACAAGTCTCCATGCTGGCGCCTACATTGTTCATCCTCTTCATAAAGTACATCCTTTTGAACACGGGTAGTGCTAAAGCCAAACTCTAACCTGATGATGTAGTTATCTATACCACCTAGGTTTATCCTGCTGTCTCCCTTAGAGGCTTACAAACAGAAGAAATGTGATGATCTTGGCCTAACCATAAATCACAAGGCTAAGATGATGTGGTTCTGTGCAGAACACTATTTTATTCATAATGCAAACAGGTATCAGGATCGAGAATACAGAAAACTTTACATACCTTGGAGCCACACTAGATCGCACCGTGAGTATGACACCGTTCGTTAACAAGACAGTTGGTAACAATAACCTCCTATCCTTTAAGTTTGGAAGACTAAGGTACTTGCTATCGATGGCTGATGCCAAAGTATTATTCCAGCAGGCGATACTACCCCACTAAGATCACTGTTCCTTCATGACGGATTCATGTACAATAACGAATACAAGTAAACTCCAAGTTATGAAGACTAGAATGCTGAGATGCATAAGAAACATTAGGGTCTGGGGGGATTCGGTAGCTGATCTTCATCACCTCTGCGAAATTCCTCACCTACAAAATGTTAGATGTTTTTTTAAATATAGATTAGAAATATTATGATTAAAGAGCTGGGTTTGTTTTTATGTATCTGACAGCTACATAACTTATCTGTACGATTCGTATACCATTATACACTTCTTCAATATTATCCTCATGAATTTTTCCTCTTTCTTTTTAAATTTGATTTTAGGCCTGTCCTAGAGGATGTCCTGTACAAGGGACCAAATGAAAGTAACAAATTCCACTGCCAGACGTCTTTCCATTCATCAGGGCATCGATAAAGTTTACGAGAAAGCACGCGACCACTGTCAGAACTTGAGTGATTTTCAACGGTGGTATGAGACAAAACTGGCTGAAATCAGTGCAATATGTGAGGAAATCTCAATCATAGAGCAGTTGGTGCTTCACAGCTCACATGGAGATGTATATCATGACCAGGCTCCTCTTGTTCTTGCTGTTGCTTACTATAAAGCATCAGATCGAATCAGGGACATGGTTGTCCGGGACACTGGATCTGGCAGGAGGACCAGGAACGAACAGCCAAACCAGATATTGAAACCATTCAAGGATGCTATGAGTCTTGCTGCAAAAGCATGCCTATTAGAAACTGACAAGTCTAAATGTGCCCTTGGAAAAGACGAATATGCCGCAATGACTCCAAAGGAGAGAAAGGAGATGCAGCTGCAGCAGTTTGGAAGTATTCTGAAGTTCTTTAGCAGTGCTGAGGACCAGGACCTTTTTGAACCGGATGATGCTTTGCTGGACAATATTGCTGGGAAAATTGCTAGTATTGTAACTACAAAGCGCCCACCAACCCCAAAAAGTAGGCGTGTGTCATTCAAGTTGCCAAGACTCAGTCTAAGGAAAAATAAAGATGAACCTCCAAGCCAAGAAGTTACAGAATCCATCCGCAAAATGGCACGCAGCCAAGCCTTAGTGTTTGAGCTCATCAAAGAAAATGAAGAGCTCCTAAAGTGCTTCTTCCTAGAGGGCAATGAAACTGTGACACTGTGTACAAGCGGCCATCCTCTACCTTCACAACTATTGCGCTGTTTCTATCGGATTGTCACGGACATCTTATGGGAGAAGTTCCAGGTGGATTACTTTCCATCAAACTTCCATGCGAAGGCCATCTGCAGGTATCGCAACCACCCAACTAACTACAAGCTCTCAAGCAAGGCTCTGTTTGAGCTGCGAGTTCGCTATGAAGCCATCAAGGATATAGAACAGAGGTATTTGGATGACCTGTTGGTGAGGTGTAAGGAAGCATCAACCATGGTAGTACAGAGGTTCACTCAGGGCTGCAACTGTGGTATGCTGTTCCACATCCTGCTGAATTCTACTACAGGAGCACCCACCCCACCATCCAAGTGAACAGACTTTGTGAAAAACAGTCAACTTATAGTGTTCATCAAATAGTTTATACATGTAGTAGTGTCCATGATATCCATAGTGATCAGTTTATTATCTGAGGTACTGCAATAGTGCATGCTTTAACCTAACCAGGCAACAGTACATGCTATTACAGCATCCAAAATAAGAATTTCTTTGGGGCATAATCATTTTTGTACGTGATAACTATTCTTGACTTTGTGATCTAATTTTGACAGTAGAAACAAATTTCACCTTCCAAGCAGTATTACTGATATCTTTGTAAATCATATTTTTGTAAATCATATTTTTCCTACAAATAAATGGTACAAACATTGCATCACTGTAGTTAAGGTTGTTTATTTGGCATACATGATTAAATACAAAACATCAGAGTAGTTTCTCACATACATATACATTCAACATCTGTGTTAGTTCAATTGAGATTAATAAACTGATTATTGTACAATGTATATAGAAAATATGAATATATAGGTTGGTCCTTCAACCATTCCACCCACAATATATGCAATTCAAAAACAAGCATAAAATCATGTAATAAACATGAAATATACTCAAAATAATCGATGTAATACACTTGATAACATATGCAGTGCATCTATGAAGGAATGTAAATCCCAACTTTAGAACCATATCACATTACCATTTCGTAACGCATGAATAATTCTCTTTGGTATGAGAAACTGACTAAGCGGCACTCACAGCCACCTTCTTGCGGAATATTTAGGCTAATCAAGGTGCCATATGATGTATTCATTCCGTCCTGCCAGTTAATGCATTTCATTTACAACTAAGAACTGAAACATAACAGAAATTCCTTAAATTAACATATCCAGTTACATGCTGCTTACAGCACCAAATTAAGGGTTGGCTATAAATTGGCATTTTAAATAAAATGCAGTGTTGTGGCGTCTTGTATGAACACGCAATGTAAAGTAATCAACCTTGGCTTTATAATTGATTTGTGAAATGGTTTTGAATCATAATACTGTGATCTTGTCACATGGAATAGCCATCATGGTAATATATTATAAATTTATCTACAATGTATCTATGGGGGTTTGGTAAAATTAGGACATCCCAGTTTGGTCTGTCACTACCAGTATATCATAAGTCAATAAGGTATATCTAAACCTTTGTGGTCACTCAACAGAACATAATATGTATCTAACAGAATAATTGGCCTAGCAAATCAATACCTTGTACTTATAATAATAATACTGCTAGTGTCCCATCAACCACAATAATTTGTACAAAATGACTGTAATGTCCCAAGCCTTGTAGAAGTCCAATACAGAATTTTACACGGCAAAAGGTACAAAACCTAAGCACATAAGTGAAATTTATCACAGAAACAAAGCAGCAACTCGTATGCGGCATATGTTATTTCATTTTGTTATAGGGATATCAAATTGAAGCTCAATTATCACATGGATTGTTGAAACACAACCATGCTAATTTCGATAGGTTTTACTGGAACAATCTGCCGCTCCCAATTCCTCAAGGACGGACCAATTGTCCATCTGCATACCGTGATAATCAGAGGAGGTATCGGTACTTCCTCATTTTTAATCCAAACAAATACTGACGTTTTATTGGATAGTTCTCATACAAATAAAGACATTAATAAAAGCTAATTCAATCAGCCAGAAGCTTAACATATTGTAGAGAAAGGGTTCCACTGGGAAAATTATCTTGACGCGAATCTCTTTGATTTATGTATTCTACCGATTTACTAACACTGAGTTATAAAACGTCCATCACCAATATTAATCACAACACAATTCACGATCAGCCTATCGACTGATAGTTTCTATAATGATTATGGACACGCAAAGAGAAACACATAAAGGAGTTTATGCTTCATGCAAAACTCGTTCAGAAGGCCTTGTTGGTGAGAACACAGACTTCCCTGAGTGGTGATCGGATTGAGATGGCATCATGAGCAGTAGACATTTTGCGTCTACCCTGTAAGGGCCGCACAGTGCTTTACTGCGCTTATGCCCTGTGTCGACATGATGTGTGAATGCAGTCTGCACTGTTGAGTAACTCGCTGGGGTTGCATTCATGCACCATGCAAAATCTTCAGGAATGTATCAACCCTGTTGGGTCTGTATGATGCTTGAAGACAACGATGGCAAATTACTCACCAAGGCTGCATTTATGCATGATGAGGATAAAGGGCCTAGCGCATTAAAATATTATGCTATCCTTGAAGGGATAAAGAATGAGATATTTTACCATTTGGGTACAGATGGTCAACGTGAGCGTAATGATAAATGATCTATATTAATAACTTATTTATGGTGCAGACATCAATATAGTACATTACTACACACATAGTTACACATTATTGTGCCCTACACATTATACAGTGGAGGATGTCAGTGTGTGTTTGTGTGTGAAGGGGGTGGCTTATGCATTTATGTTACCATTAGAAAAGAGTCAAAAATGTGTAGACCCTGATTTAAAATGAAATGGGACCTCACTGACAACTTCATAATCCACCCACTCCTTTTTCAGAATACGTATACAGGATTTGTTTAAGTTCTGTATTTGCCCGCCAGATTGACCTCGAAACGTCCCGTATTTCGTTGAGACCCTTCATCAGAATATCGCAATACAATATTTGAGAGATTTCAAATCAGCTGCGATTGCTTTCTGATGTTCACATTTACACTAACATACATGTAGTTAGGCCTACACATGTGCATACGTACAACCACTATCATGCATTGCAGTAGACTGCAGCAATAAGGACATCAATATCACGTTTTTCGTCGTTCTTGTGAGAGATCCTCGCTCATTCTAGAACTATAGGACTGATTTTCTCACTGTATACTTATACTTGGTGCATGGAGGTTTAAGATGAACCATTGTTACAAAAAAATGTCGAATCCCTTATTGGAGGGTTTAACATTCCATTTTTACAACTCTATCTACAATGCAAGGCATGTGCGTGTTGGTAGCTCGGACGATTTTGTTTGAGCAGGAATTGTTGTGTGCACTTGTGCACTCTCATCACCTTAATCGCTAGTCGTTCTGTTTAAACACGTAGATTCATCGACAATTGGTTTACATTCATAGGCTACTATATTTGTATATCAAGTGTCATCTGACAGTTTGCAACCTTAAGTTTACCATTTACTATCAGCTTGCAACCTAAAGTTTACCATTTACTATCAGCTTGCAACATAACGTTTACCATTTACTATCACCAATGGCATGAGAACATGTAACACTGTTACAGTCGATATATGTATGATGCAAGGGTGACTGGTCAAGAAGATGCAAGGGTGACTGGTCAAGAAGATGAAGAATGAAATGATTCTAAGTTGAACCCTGAATGCCCCAACTGGATGTTCATGGCTGAAATAACTGAACATAGCAACTTAATTTTATGGTGGTTTTCAGCCACTTGGATGATTATTACTTACCATGCCATGGTAAATCAAATTCAAACTAAGTTGAATTATTTACATGCATGAAAATATTTTAATAACACAAATACAGATTAATATGATGTCATTCAAAGTTAATGGTTCAGTCATTGGGACAAAAGTCCATCTGGATTCATAGCAGCTGTATCATCTTTGCGGGGCACACGCCCAAGGGGCTGGCCATAGCGCAACTTCTGGCCTGGAACGGCAGCAAATCTAAAGTCTTTTGGGGCCTCAAACAGAAGGACAATTGTAGAGCCGAGGTGAAATTGTCCAAAGTGTTCGCCTTTGGTTGCTTTAACAGTGTCGTCGGTACTGGCATCAAACCGGCAGTCGAAGAATGAGTCACGTTCATAGGGGGTAGTTGTGTTGGTGATGAGATCCTGGTAGGGAACAAAAAGGTTCAACATTAAGGCATTGCTTTGTAAGGGCAAATCACTGATATCAAACTCGGTGGACAAGAGCCTACGTTTTGACTCTTACTATGCCCTCATAGAGCATAGATTATGATGGCTGTAGGTATTTCACGAGACAGCTGAGTGAATTTCTTCCCAAAACTTATTGAGTAACCCTATAGGTTTTGAATGATTCAAGTGCTTCTCTAACACAATATCCACTTAAAATAACTGTTAGTTTGGCAAGTTGACGACATTTCAGGCCATCAGACACTGCAAAGCGGGTTTTACCGGGATGTAAGAGATGGGGTCGCCCACACCTAATCATGTGAAGCATCTTTATTTCATACAAAATAAAGTATTAACGTTTCCTCTGCTCAATTAAAACTTCCCAAGGGGATAATCGATTAACTAATTGTATCAACTTTAATAGGTGATATCGATAATTAAACAAATATAATTTGTGATGAGGGAATGAAAGTATTACCTTATCAAAGTCTACCACGATTGAGCCCACATTGGTAGCACCGACAGCAGTGAAGGAGAAGAAGCCATGCTCCCACGACCCAGTGTACACCGCACGCTCGTTGAAGCTGAACAGACCCTGCAGCCAACGTGCCATGCCCGGGTTTACACTGAATAACTCTCCTGTAAAGGAAACAATTCACCAATCAGTCAGAGTCACATGTCAGTCAACATCACATGTTTGAGTTTCTACACGCACTGTCCTCCTTGATTGGCATAATGCATGAATGCAGCACCAAACTTGCAATGTTGGATTCATGCATACTGCCAAACCTATATGGGGTTGATACACTGGTCAGAGGTATCCACCAATTCAGCTCAGGTGAGTTATTCGCTGTGTTGGTGCACAAGATGACAAACGAAGATGAAGCTTTGAGGCCATCTAAATGCAGCTTGTCAGGTCTACTTCTTGTACAATTAGAATTTTTCTCTGGGGAGAAAACAGAATTGGTAGTTTGATAAACAATGCTTTTTAGTACGTAACACACCAGTAACTGAAAAGTATTGACATACCTGGTATATGGCGTCTCATAGAGACACTCCAATCTGTTGGAGAGTGGAAGTGATGGTAGTCGCCTGGTGCCAAGTAGATGATGCACTGAAACAGTGCATTCCCTTCCCTTGTCACCAAGCCGTTTACATATTCGGCATCTGTCATGTCGTCCAGCGACCTTTCAGATGCCATTTCATCTAAGCTTTCATGAATACCATTAGGTGGCCCGAGAAATCCTCGGACGGAGTAGGATACACCCTTGACTTGTTCTAGTACGCCATCTTGAACGCGGCTAAGGTAGAGGACTTTCCCATCAGCGGGACTTGTCTGTAGAGTAAAAGAGAGCATACGGACCATGAATAACTTGCCCTGTTAGGAAAGCTTATCATTGAAACAATCTATATCGTAGCTGTCTTTACAATATGTCGTATGCTGGACATTTAAATTTAAAGTAGCTAATCTATTACAAATTTGCAGATATCATCAAGTGAGACAGATTATTTCCAAATGACGTTTTGAAAACTCAGTGGTGCAGATTCCTGTATACATACCAATATGTGTTCACTGTCTATTGGTCGGAGCCCAGGGCGCAGGTTACGACGGAAGAGCTGGCTAAGGTTTTGATATTTTAATAAACAAGGCTGCTCGGCTTCCTCCAGATCCACAGAAAAGAGCCAGGAGTAGAAGTTGAGCCCAATAAAACGTAGGAAGTAAGGAAGGTAGAGGTTGTGCAGATGGCCCCATAATTTTGAGAAGGACTTCCATGGCAGCTTTGTCATAAGCGCAGCCTGCAATGACAAAAGCAATCACAAATTATGTACCAGGCATGTATTGATCTGGCTGTCTTGAGCAAGATATGATAGTAGAGGCTTATAACCATAAGAAACAACTGCCGGTTACTCGCTGGTGAGGTTATGGGCTGCATTTCATGTCAGAGGCAGAGCATTTCCCTGTGCTTTAATATAGAGACTGCTGTATCAGACATGGAATAAATGATGAAGTATATATATATATATATATATATATATATATATATATATATATATATATATATATATATATATGTATGTGCGCTTCTCAAGCATTTTGTGATTATAAAGAGAAGCATGAAATCACTTACCTTGGTGTTGTTCTGCCGAAGTACATTGCAGTAGCGTTCTTCCACACTATGGTAGATGTCACTCTCGTCCTTTCCCACTGCCTCGAGTCGCGGGATCTGTGACGGGATCGATAGGAACCCCTTCAACAGCCACCACGACCACTGGAAGGTGCCCACCAAGAAACCTCGACTTGCATCAAGGTAGGTGGCACTCTTCCCACCGGTAGACCTGGAAGCATTGGATCCATCGCTGTCCGGGTCTGTACCATCAGACTCCCCGGACAGATGGAACTTGGCGCGAGTGTGCTTCTCCTGTATGGAATTGCTGACTGGACTTATCTGAAAGACCTTATCTTGCGTGGCACAATCAGAGACAGTAGCACTGGGTCTTCTATACTTCCACAGGTTCTTTGCTCCCTTCAATGTTCCTCCAGTGAGCGGATGAATGACACTGTTGAGGGTGAGATTGAGCGTGCGAGATGCTGTGGAGGCTGCACCTTGGAGGCCGTAGTAGAGAGAGGCTGTGAAGCATGGCATGGCGGTGAGGCTGAGGAGGCCCACCTTGGCACTGGCACTGTGGGGAGTTAGCCACCATAGGAACAGAAGCAGCAGGTAGATGTAGACCAGGATACCTGAGTACTTGCCCATGTCCCCGCTCCACACCGACTGGCACACCGAGCCCAGTTGTTGGAACGGGCGTCCGGTGAGTGGCCACACCACCCAGGCTAGAGTTGCAGTACAGATGTGCTGCAACCACCCAACGCAGAAGGACAGCACAAGCCCAACTAGTGGACCCACTCTGCAATAGAAAGAAATACCAGAGTTATTTCACACTTATTATACTACAGCGGAAAGCTTTTATACACACACTTTCACAGAAACTCCAGATTAGTGTAAATGTATCCCACATGTGTTTCAAGATATATGGGATGCCCGACATGGCAGCCTCCACCTGCAGCATGGTTTGTCGTTTCCCTAATGAACTCATTGAACCAAACTTCTTAAACGCAAACGAAGACAATAGGGAGGGTTATATGTATGAAGGAAACCATTTCATATGGTATTTTCACTGACGTCATTTTGAGAATTGTATTCCCATGCCATGATAGACCACTGGCTGAAAGGGATACACTGTATCTTTCAAGATCTGAGCTAATTGTAAAAATGACCTGTGGGCACTGATAATGATCCTCCCGCATAGACATAGAAAGAGATTCTGATCAAGGAGGCCCACATCACTTTAACGTTTTTTCCTTAGAATCGTTCACTTAAGGATGTATTGTAGGCATTGCATGTCAGGGATATGAGGAGATATCCCTTCTTGATGAGAATTGCTTCACGAATGTCGGAGGAAGTCGCTCCATTCAACGGCCAAAAAACTCTATCTCGTTGTCTTTAACTCTTAAGGCTATCTCTATTTATAATCAATTGCCGTCCCTAAACGATGTCATGCTATATTTTTTTTTATCATTTTCTCCCTCCTGTCCTTTTAATGACGTTGTCTCTATAGCAATGTATGGAAGGTGGGGGGGGGGGGGGGGGTTCTGGATGGGGGGTTCCCATGTCGATTGTCGATCTTAAAAAATGGCCATGTCACATGTAAATGTCGCTTAATAATGTCCCTGTGCCATGTTGACTTTAACAATTGTTCATGTCGCCGATTTTCAAGCCTTATGTCGCATGTCACTAGGCCTCACATCGATTATCGATTTTAAAAATGGTCATGTTGCCGTGTCGAATTTGGTGTTCCACACCCATAGGTGGGAGCCCCCTCCCTCCCCACCACATGACATTACTTAGGGACAACCCCTTTAATAATATAGCACAACGATGTAAATTAATTACTACCCTTACTTTTCAAATGAACCTTCTTTTTTGCAGCACTAACTGTTGCTGGTTTAACTGGATCCCATATTCATATGCTACCTCATTGGTTGAGGACATTAACCAAAATGTAATATATGTATACCTACAGGATATAAACCATGTATGTGTGATAATATATGTATAGCTACCTACGCTCTTAAGGCTCTGGTTCTCATCCTGAATAGGTGAGCCCGGTCTAGTGAGGCGTTCAGGTGTAGTTGGTGGCCGATTTGCCCCAACAGATACACAGGTTTGATCCCTCCCAACACCAGCGCGGCACTTATACTTGCCAAGCCCACCCAACGCATGCGTGAACAAAATAGATAACAACAATAAGATGGTTAAGAAAGGGCACAGCCAGAGGTAGGGGGTTAGAGTCCACTTTAGAAAAAATGCCCTCAGGTCAGTAACTATGGTTCCCTGCACGCACCAGGACGCGTGCACAGGGAGGGCTTTCTGCGCAGGCCCGGAAGTTGGGGTCTCGTCTGTCTGAGATGCTGCTGGTATAATCTGGCTGATAAAACAACAGACAGCAGATATACCTTCATAGCCCTGTTATTGGTCAGCAGCAACTGCTTTATCTTGATATAATGATGTTGTGACATTTGCCTGACCTTTCCCACTGCCTTCAATAGCATTCATTGTCATGCTGTGTTTGCTCTAGGGATTCATTGTCTGTAGATAAACATGGAATTGACCCCTGTAAGGCTGTTGCTGTGATAGATCAGTATAGGGACTTTTTAGGGTCCAGTGTGTGCAGGGCGTCGTGAACATCTGACGATAAGGTTTAAAGGCCCGTCTTGCCAAAGTTAACGCAAGAAGACGGCTCTTTTCCGTAGCCCCCTGTAAGGACCGCCATGTTATGGACCATAATAGCATCTTCAACCATGAGTCAATAATGATTGTTTATGATAAAGAGGAACAATTTGAGTGCTCCTCTATTCATGTCATGAGTACACTGTAAACAGTGTGCATTGCAGGAAAACGGAAAAACATGCACAGCACGCATTCACATTTAATTCACTTTGATAATTCATAAATTTATGAGCATGGATACTCTTTTCTGAATACATTTACACACATTTGTGTTGGATCTGGCATATTGACCCCTCATCCAATGCTCTATTGGTGGTCTCACGCGATCAGGCCTTAAACAATAACCATTACCGGCAATACGACTTATGCAACTGTGAAGGGTGCAAAGGCGGCATTGTGGTCGTGTCATAATTATATCCGAACTACCCTTGCACCAAGATCATGATCAAAGGGCCTAAACATATGGCGAGATTCCCACCCATTTCCCTTGACCATGACTAGGCGATTTTTATTGTGGATGACCACTGTTAATAATTAATGTAGATAGTATATTCAATAGTGCCCTTCGTGATGTAAATCCGGAGCCCAACCTGATAACTCCAGAATAAATATTACACTAAAAAAAAATTATAAAATAAAAAGTTGACGCTAAACGTCATGAGAATTATCTCAAAGGAACATATGGGTGGTACATAGAGAATACAAGAAGTAAGGTTGAGGCCGCGCATCTTCTCAGTAATTTGTGCGGAAATCAAAACAGGCAAAGGATCAAGTCCCATATATATTTGGGAAATAATCACTTCAAAGTACTTCCGCCTTCTTCCCAGTATACATCTGCCAACCCATTAGTGAGTGTATTTTGCTGTTAAATTACACAATAATGTATATACTGCCCAGTTCCAAATTCGGCATAGCTTTTTAGTATGGTAAAGCTAGGGTATATACCCGTTTTTTTTAAATCAATACTGCAATTAACACCTATTGAAATCCGGACTATTTTAGTTATGATACTAGGACAAGTTAATTGATTATAGGCCTAATAATAGGCAATGCCTTCATGTGGGCCTATACTTTCCCCACAGCGTCAATGCCTGCACGTAATATACTGATATAGGCGCGTCAAACATTCGCATACTATAAATATAGAAGGTGTACACATAAGACTGGATCCATGTGTCCAACCAATTTCTGTTCTGGCATGTATATAGTCCACTCATGCCATCCTCATATTTGAAGTGAACTTTATTTCATCTACTTTTGTTTGATTCGATTTTCATGAAACACGAGTCAGCACATTACACCTACGAATGGACCGTAATCGCAGACCAGCGAGAACTCAACTACATAATGTTATGTCACTACCCCTATAGACCATACATAATATATTCACGACTCTTGCCAAACAAAGGTTTTACTCTGCATTGACCACCATCACAAGGCAACGGGAGATCAATAGTATTGGTCAACGATCTGTATATATCAGACTTCCCTCTACAAATCTTACGTCCTTAAGCCTGTATACTTTCATATTTGTAGACAGATCAAAGTAATAGTTCCACAGAAAGGAGGCCCCCATGTGAATCATCCTTTCTGCATGACCGCTCATATCATTTTGAAATATATTTCATCAGAATGTAATGAAATAGGAAAACCTTTTCCAAATTATTATCATTATAAATGGGCAAAGAGGTGAGCAACCAACGGGAAAGGTTATGCTCACAATTATTACCGGGAAACATGCGGGCCTAACTGTGTAATCTAATCGAGGGTTGATGTCTTATGCTAAGTTCATCCTATTGTTATACTGTATGTGTTTTACAATAGTCCCTTCCATGTCTAATAATTCGGAAGCCTATCAAACACACCACCTCGAGTTTACCATCGACAGCCATTATGTTTCAGACGCTCTGAGGGTAGCTTAATTATCTCCAAGGGTCATCTCCCAGTGGTTGTACTTGGTATATAAATGCTTCTTAGTAATATTATCCTTTTATCCCGTAATATATTTTACAAGTACATACAGGTACAGTCATCCATGTAACATGTATCGAGCCGTTTGCCCATAACTCTCCCTGAGTTTTTACGTTTTACAATTACTTCGAACTGCGGCGAACATTAAACGCTCATCACCACCGGGCATCAAGACAATTAACCCTCTGAATCCTGACCATAAAACACTTAGCTTGCCATGGGAACGACCTCTGAGAACTATTGGTTCCCAGAAGGACGGACCTTATTTCAATTCCTATAGTATTCCTATGGAAATGGTGTCGACTATAGTCGAACCTATGCCTGCCATGGCGTCGACTATAGTCAACGCTAGGCCTCAAAGGGTTTTAATTAACATGTTTTGTCGGACGGGTCGCCTTACGTGTGTTTCTATGGGGTTTTATCCAGGCACCTACCTCAACTTATGGGGTTAATATCCGGGTTTGATATCCGGTTCCAAAAACTGAAGAAATAGGAGTCAACATCCTGTTCATAATGCAATATAGTGAGAAACCCTTCCGTCTGTATTATCGTCTCTATATCAATAATGCGCCATCTGCACCTAAAGGTTGACAGGTAGTCCTAGCATGAAGCCCATTAGTCAGTGTATAGTGGGGTCAACTTTGGTATATCAAGTAATAAATTAAACTGGAGAGATGCTCTGTCTTAGTCAAGATTCCAGATTGGCCCTATATATTGACAAATGAGAGAAACATCTACGTCAGCACTTGGTTGTTGACAATAATTATAGGTTGATCTCACTGTGAATTAATATAAATATAATTTTCCAAATGCACATAATATACACCCTTTTGCCTCTAAAGACAATACATACTTTGCCTATCACAGCCCTCTAAGTGTTTATATTACTTGTTATCATGTTACAAATCTTTGGTTTGAAAATATTCCACCTATTATCTTTCACTGCATTGTCTAACGTGTGCCTGATACCACTGATGGAAATGTTCTGGAAAAGTTCCAGACCATCACGACCACAATTATCCTTACATGGGTTAATGATTGAAGGCCAGGCAATATGTTGAACCCAGATAAACCTAGCACGGTATCATCGAACAAACCTTTAAGGGCAGCATAATAGTGCTTCAATGCACAATATGTCCTTTTGTGGACAAGATGTATTCATACATCGCGCCGTGCCTGATTCACTACTAAAGGGTCGTCATGATGCAGCGTCTGTGGGTTTATAACTTGCCATTGCTACCTTGGTGCATCATTTTGCAAAGTGAATATCAAACCATGGGACATTCTGCCATCCATTCAGGGTTAATGTGCCTGGATGGACATGTAGAAACTGTTCAACTGGCTGGGGCATCCTATCTCACAAAGAGAGGGGGAAGGCCATTATTATCAGATGTGTATGCATTTTAAATGTTTGATATGTGTCTGAACTTTGAGCTCATGCCGTCACTATTAATTAACACACTGCCAAGCGCATGATGTATCCTACCCAGGCAGTTCTGGCATTGGTGCATCATCATCATGGCGACAAAATTAATGACGATGAAGCCTTGATGCACCGTCATAGTGTCTAAAGATGACAGTGTGCTGGTACCTACCGATACAAGTGGACTCTTTGAGTGCATGGACATCACTTGAGTGATACCTGTGAGTGTAGTTGAGTGGTTCAGATAAGGCTTATCAATCATAGAGCTATAAAGTATAGAACTTCCATCCATATGGACCTGGAAAACGATGCACGTTTGTTGATTGTGTATATATGGGGCGCACAAGACATGGACGATCTATATAAGGGGTGTGGAGCAAAGGAAATCGACCTTCTTATTGAATATAGTGAATATCATATAATGATATATGATGTAAAAGAAGATGACTCTGGGTTGGACTGTTTGTACCTGACACTGACCAAGTTCTAACAGGTGAAGTGGGCCGTGATTTGTGGGTGTGTCTGGCCACCACTTAGCATACTGCTGAGTCAGCATATGGACCCCTTCCCAAACAGGTAGACCTGTCCACTATATAGGCGGCTCTGTGCCAACATAATGGCTTAAAACTACCAGAGCAACTATATGACATACGTCAATGGCCACACCCTATATAGATGCACTGCATTCGGTATAAAATTACCTTTACAATGCAGCCTTTGATGTTACGAACTGGGTTATCAATATAATTTATGAATATTCGGGATGACTATGACGACTGATTGCACGGTGATATACAGTGTATACAAGGGGACAAATTCAAGGAGTTTACGGCAAAGCCGTAGTGGCTTTGGGTTTTATAGGATTGTTATGAACTACAGGTGAGAAAACGAGGGGGCATAGATTTATAATTTGTTGTGTTTCTGGGGTCCTTATGCAATTCATGTATGGCATAACAATAGAATCCAATATGTGCCAATGGAATCAAATAGGTACCAATGCACCTCCATTGATGCCTATGCAAATACCATCTTGAAAATTACCTGGATCAAAAATCGGAGCCTACAAATGGGTTCCACACCCCAGAAAACCCTATTATACATGTGTCATACAAGGAAATCAGACAATCTTGAGTATTTGGTGGCCATCTTGGCATCCATCTTGGAAATTTCTCGGATTGAAAATCTGAGCCTGAAAATGGATTCTACATCCTAGAAACCCCTACTATCCATGCATCACACAAAGAAAACAATCTTGAGTTTTTGGTGGCCATCTTGGCAGCCATCTTGGAAATTTCTCGGATTGAAAATCAGAGCCTTCAAATGGATTCTACACCCCAGAAAACCCTATTATACATGTGTCATACAAGGAAATCGGACAATCTTGAGTATTTGGTGGCCATCTTGGCAGCCATCTTGGAAATTTCTCGGATTGAAAATCTGAGCCTGAAAATGGATTCTACATCCTAGAAACCCCTACTATCATTGAATCACACAAGGAAATCAGACAATCTTGAGTTTTTGGTGGCCATCTTGGCAGCCATCTTGGAAATTTCTCGGATTGAAAATCTGAGCCTGAAAATGGATTCTATATCCGAGAAAACCCTACTATCCATGTATCACACATGGAAATCAGACAACCTTGAGTTTTTGGTGGCCATCTTGGCAGCCATCTTGGAAATTTCCCGGATTGAAATTGTGAGCCTGAAAATGGATTCTACATCCCAGAAAACCCTATTATCCATGTATCACACAAGGAAATCAGACAATCTTGAGTTTTCGGCAGCCATCTTGGCAGTCAGAGGGAGGAGGAGGGGGCAGAAGGAGGGAAAGCAGAGGGAGGAGAAGGTAACAGGAAGGAGGAAAATGGGGTAGAGTGGGGGGGAGGGGTAGATGGGGTAGTAGGAGGGGGCATAGGAAGGAGGAGAGGGCAGAGGGAGGAGGAGAGGGCAGAGAAAGGAGGGAGGAGGAGGAGAGGGCAGAGGCAGGAGGAGGAGGAGAGGGCACAGGGAGGCACAGGGAGGAGGAGGGGGGCACAAGAAGGACTTGTGATGGCCTAACTTTAAAGACGGTAAAATATTATTTCAGGGTTGGTGCATGTGTGTGTGGGGTGGGGGAGGGGTAATTATGTTGGACTTCACAGTTTGTCTTTGGGCGGGCTTGAGTGATTTCAAGAGCCACCCTGGACCCACTCAACTTCTAGTATAGGTCCTGTATGTGCATAGTATGGGAATTGGCATTGACATTGACAGCTTGGCTTGACATAGGAGTCAATAGTTATTAGGCTGGTACCTATCCTTGCCATTGACAGCCACATTAGAGAACTCAAAATATGGCTGTTCACAAGATGTCTAGGCCTTACCACAAGGTACATTGGTTCTACATGTAGTAACTGAAAACAAGATCTAGGATAAATTAGTCTTGCACATGCCTACAAGGACACATGGGGATACCAGTCCTAAGCAAGGTTTAAGGGCCAGCTAGGGCTATATCTAACAATGAACAAGGGGGCCTATGCTAGTCGTTTCTTGTCGAAAAGCTGACATACTGGTCAGTGGTGTAAATGGCTTTGGGGACAAGGTTCCAAAGCCAATAAACATGTGCACATCCCAGAGAGCAGGCACTCAAAAATTAAGCGTACACCTTTTGCATGGCTATACTCACCCTATTCAAAATCACTTTCATTGAAAACAAAAATCTATCTCCTTCCTAATTACATGCACAAAAACATGCACACCCTTGCGTGGAGCATCGCTTCTGCGTGGCTGAGCACATATTGAACAAGTCTCCTGAGAGCATCCACTTAGAGAATTGCCTAACCAATCCAGTTACATGTACCAGTATCATTAATTGTACATGGCCCCGCCATCTCCAGATAATCACTCAGATACTGTATTTAGAGAATACTGTGACCTTGACGGACACAAAGTCCCGTTATCTTATGTAGTCCATGGGGTTCATGGGACTCCACCAACTGGGACTTTGCATAATACGCCCAGTTGGTAGACAACAGCCTAAAGGTGTGGCTATTCTCATGACCAAATGTAATCAATGATAAGGCCCGCACAGCCAGTGGTTGCGGCTATCATAATGCTATAGTCTTCTAGCCTGAGTAGTCATCTCTCGTGCGTGGATCACTTTACGTTTTGCGCCATTTGATTTTGGAGTAAAGGAGTGTTTAATCTTGTTGTTGCTACACCAGTCCTGAGGAGGGATATAAGCCATGTTACACAGGGTGGCAAGGAGTGTTAGAGGCACAGTACCTGTTTTAGAGGCCCTGAGTGCTACCTGTTATTATGGTGCATAATGGACTTTATGTTGCTGCCCTGCAGCTTCATGTAATGGCCTGGTACTGTTGCCGTATTAGAAGTGTTAGGTAGGCCCCTGGATGTATACCTCAACGCAGTGTGTTATGTACTACATAATGCATGCAGCTCCTGCAGGTATTCATACACAAGCTACTCATCTGTCCGTTTGTCGTCATGATGCACCATTGCAGCGCAGGCCATAGTAACTCGCCACTGCTGCATCCATGCATCATGCCGAGCCCTCGGGAGTTCATCAACACTGTAGGATTGGCATGATGTTGGGATGCATGCAGCACTGTCGAGTTACTCACCAGAACTGCATTAATGCACCATGAAGACAAAGTGTAAGCAAACACTGCCCTTAAATGGTTAAAAGGGTGTGTTTCGGGTGGTGTTTAACAAAGAGGGGCCCAGCTTAATACAATTTTTGGCAAAGTCGAATTATCTTTTATAACTAGAGATGGTAAGCCTTTAAGCCCACCCTTCGCACGTAAAAGAACTAAGACTCAGAGGAAACGATCTCACCTGCCTACCTCTGCTTTCTTGAACATGTAACGTACCCGAAACACATTTTGTGGGGCATTGTTTCATTCTTTCAAAATGGTGTTAACTATAGTAGACCCACATTTTGTTGTCATGAGGGCTTTACTCATCGTATGTTGACTCTCCATACTGCAGGCAAATCGCATTTCTGGCATTGCACTTCCATGCTTAACAATAACATATTGCTTAATCCATGCATGATGGTCCCTTTCCCCAACTTAATTTTCATATAGTCTGTTCATACTGGTCAGTTAATACCTTTATTTAAATGTAGCCAATAAGGTTTACCACGATAAAAGTGTCAATACTTCGTGTAATCTGTTCTAATGAGTCATAGAGAAGCATTACTATACCTCAGTAGAGAACAGGATGTAGATAAGATGAAATTGTCACAGAAATACTGATATTATTAGCATGCTTCCATGGGTAGATTGGGCATGCAGAGATACAGAAATACTAATATTATCAGCATCGCTTCTCACAGCTTATGTCAACTTGTGGGCCCCGTATATACACCGGTTCCATCTGAGAACACCCTTAGGCTATACCCAGTTAGTAACAGAACAATGAGAGTGTTTCTAATGCATGTAGGCTAGTAAGGGAATGGGCATATTTTATAGGGATGGTTAGCCAGGGGATCCCCAGCAGGAGTCACATCTGAATGTGCTCAGTTCAATACAAAGGTGCCCCTCCCTATGCATACTGTCACCGCTGGCAGCTCATGTAGGCAAAGCGATCAATAACCTTAGAGGGGGGGTCCTTGATGAAAGGGGTGAATCTGAGGGCAAAATGAACAGGGTTGGTCTGATATCGATTTGGTAAGCCAGGTTGAGGGAGTTGGGGGTGGCACGTAATGGTGATGAGTGGACACAACATAAAGGTGAGAGGGTGCAGCAGCTGGTGGAGGAAGGTGAGTGGGAGGAGGAGAGTGCGGCCATATACCACCACCCGCTCCATAAACATGTGTGTGTATATGCATATGTATATGCATATGTATATGTATATATATGTATATATATATGTATATATATGTATATATATATATATATATATATATATATATATATATATATATATATATATGTGACACAATCTGCGAAAAGGGCCCTTAGTGCAGGGTGCACTAAGGTCCTTTTCCCCAGTGCATGTCGCACATTTATATATATATATATATATATATATATATATATATATATATATATATATATATATATATATATATATATACATACATATATAATATAACCATACTATTAAGAAACACTCCTATGTATATATAACAGATATATTCCATTTTTTTTATTACGTTTCTTGGTTTCAATGAATAAGATACTATCAAGTTACCCCCCTTTTAGTCTAACTTGGCATACACTTTTTCATATTTCCAAATATCATACTTTTGCAAAAAAAAAAGTCATATTCATATGACATTCATGCGTC
Source organism: Harmothoe impar (assembly GCA_947462335.1). Classification (NCBI taxonomy): domain Eukaryota; kingdom Metazoa; phylum Annelida; class Polychaeta; order Phyllodocida; family Polynoidae; genus Harmothoe; species Harmothoe impar. The sequence continues at coordinate 45,606,418 of OX381720.1, read as the reverse complement.
ATACGGGGTCCGAGAATCCCGACGAGTCGCAAAGATGCACCAGGGTGCTGTTTCTCCACACTGTTTCTGCTTATCAAATTCTGTATAATATGGATGTATTCAAATGCGGACGCCCGTATTTATATGGTTAAGTACCATTTGTGGTACAAGAAACTATTCTATTTATCAATCATATATTCTCCACAAATTGCAGAATATGTTTTCCGCAAATTGCGGACGTCCATGCATTGTGGAGAAACAGCACCCAGTGCAGCTCCAGCAAGGTTACCCGGTGCTCACCAGGGCTGCATTAATTGGCGCATACCACGATGGCTAGATGCTGTCCTTATAGGGGGTTAATTTCACCCTTTATACTGATATGATTCTTATATCTAACTGTCCCGTAAGTTCTCTGATACCTAACTCCACCGGGTACACACCAATCGATACTTTGATACTAATCCTATAAAGATCGATATGAGTTATTGATTTCTCTCAGACTTATGCAGTAGGGATAAACTTGCCTTATCAGGGCAGCATAGTGCGTTCTCTTGGCATTATGCAGCACTCGCCGATGCTTCATGTATGCATCATGACAACTCTACTGGGTTGATACACTCTGAAAGGTTAGCATGATGCAACAATGCAGAGCCAGAGAGTTACTCACTGCCGCTGCATTGGTGCATCATGACATCATTGTACACTATAATGTAGATGGTTGAAAACCCCCAATGCTGATCGATATTACACGCCCCCCCCCCCCCCCCCCCCACCCACTTTCACAAATTCCTTGATCCGCCCCTGGAGGCATCAAGTCCATGCATCTTGTGTGGTTTACTAAGTAAGGGCCTCCTGACATAAAGCACTACATGTTGGTCTATGAATATAGGATATGGGTTGTGTGCAGGGAACCCTTAGGGTGGAATCATATATATGGTATATATGTCATAAAGTCATTGAATCCACACAGCGAGGTAGGAGCTAGGTATTGGCATTACAGATTTGACGAAGGAACCATGAGCGACACAACGCTCAACGACTCATCAACTGATTCAAGTGCCTGGGGCCTGGGTGCCTTCCAAGTAGAAGTACGTCCTGATTATACGTTTCCTATCCCCTCTTCAGTATGACAACAATTAGAAATATGTAAAATATCTCATATTGTATTTCGTTTCTTGAAAAGAAAGTTACCTCTTGTATATCAACGCTTTGGTCCTGAAACATGGATTTTTGCAAGTGCCATATTAAAACGGAGCGGCTATAGATAAATAGACAAATGACAACGCCCATTGATACTGTCTCTTATGTATTTCACGAGTGCAGGCTGAGTGGGATGCGCCCCAGCCCCCATGAGTAAATTACATCAGAGACAGTCTTAATGTAGAGACAGTCTTAATGTAGTTGACATTTGTGTTTATTTTCATTATTTGAAGCCATTTATTGAATATTGAAGGAAAGCCATTTTCTTAGCCCATTGAATAAGGCAGCATAGCATTCAAGGGGGGGGGGGGTGAATACGGAGCTTCCTATAGTTAAGCATAGTAAATCTTGTATTTCAAGAAAATAAGGTAAAATTCCTAAAATGTCCTTGAAAGATAACTTAGAAGTCCGGCCGCCCCGGTTATACATAAATTTAGTTCTCACTTGACCAGCACCCTACCCCCCATCGCCTAACTCAGAGGGGTCCAAATCATTTTGCCACAAAATCCATTTCGCCACTCTTGTTAAATAAATGAGAGAGCACCCGAATCTATTGTTTATAAATAGGCTATGCAGAATAGATCAATCAAAGTGGGAAAATATATACATGTGATAAAAGCTGATGATGCTTTGCTAGAAAAGACAGCATGTGGGTCGATAATTAATAAAAGTGCACTGCAATAGTGGCTATAGAGATAGGCATAATAGGTGTCCCACCAGTCAGTACAATCTGACAAAGGACAGCTAAACCTTCATTATCAATATGTATGGTCCTGGTACATGGAGTATAATTGCCAACATGAGCCCACTGATTTCATCTGTTTACCTGTTTTCGTGGTCTGAACAATTTGATAATGATCATGAGAATAAACAATCTGTCCATTTGTTTGATAGCACTACAGGATATAAATCATGTGGTACCCTCTCCCCTCTTGCGTCTAGTCAGTATACATTATGAAGTAGCCTGCTTGAAAGTAGACATAATAAATGAATCTTCTTTTTCCATTCTAAGCCTATAATTATGCCTCCAGTATAATTAAATAAAACACACATTAGAAACATCTGTTCACATCAAATTGATTTCTGAATCTACCATGTTTGAACAAAGTGTCAGCCTCCTGACCGAAAGTAGACACAGGTGCATTAAGTTCAGCCTACGCTTTTGACAAACAAAAAAGAAAGCAAGTTTGTTGCCACATGCTGAAAAAAAAAGGTCGGACGTGCTTTAATACACAAGCATGCAAGGGGACTGGGCTGTAGAGTGTGTGCATGGCCAATCGAATCAGTTCTGCCGGTCTGATTACCCAGTATGGTGTTTGCTCCCACGGATTATCATGCAGGGATCATGGAGGCAGGGAGTGGGCGAGGTGCTATCGATAATAGAGCAGGGTATCCAGAAATAGAATGCATCTGGGGAATAGATCTAATGCAGGTATACTGTGTTATGGCTGTGTATAACCACCAAATGCATACTTAATTCGATACAGTCTAGAGTATGTTATCGGCGTGCTGTATACGCGTTAATTTACATGTCGCCTTCCATTTGATATAAAGAGACACCTCCTTTAATTTGACATTACGAGCTTAACAAGGCAATTACAGAGCAATTACTTCCACTCATGGTCTAGTCAATGGGTTTCTCTATGTATGTGAATGGGACAGGAGTGTTAAGGACATCAATTGTAATTGGCCTATGGCACTTGCGGCAGATCCGCTGATGGGGTGTCCTCAGATCTCAAGGAACGTGAACTATTCTATCCGACTAGCGTGTATGTACAAACTGTGAACTTGCACCTAGAGGTTACCCTCCCCTGTACCCCATCCCAACAGCACTGCACTGCTGGTATTACCATTTAACCTTTGAAACCCTCACTTCCCCAATATGTAAAGGGCTCACTTATATTCATGGTCTGGGTCGAGAAGATGACCACCTTGAATGATTGCCAGGCATGTCTTTGCCACACATGACTATCATTTATCTCATTATGTAAACTAGCCAGTTTACTGGCTCATACCATAGCCTGTAGAGAAGTAGGCCAAGTAAGTGAAAGAGTGAACATCTTAGATTGTCAGGAAATCGTAGGGGGACGGGGGTATATAGGTCTTGGGTTGGGATTTGATCTCATGAACTTACATGATTTATAAGAGCACTATGTACATGTACATGTCGAGGACCTCCCCATCCATGAAAGTTAGCATGTGAACCATTCATTAATAATGTTGTAGGCTTCTTTACAGTACAAAGCTGATGAATGTCATATGACTATGAAAATGTGTAAATACTAATCTCATATTCAGCATGAATACAAAGATGGGGAAACGAGTCCCTTGAAAATTGACATGATGCAAGTTTGTGTGCATATACGTGAGAGTGAAATGCTCTATAATCTATGAAATAATTGATCAAATCTTGATACATTTGTACAAGGATTACGTGTATGGTTAATTAGACTGGAATTCATGCTTCATATTTTCATGTACATATTGTATAAATGCTCTGTCAGAGCATAGCCAGTAAATCTTCATTAGGGGGGGGGGGGGTCCAGCGGGGCCCACTCATATCAACTTAAAGTATCGGCTGTTATGCATGATGTACCATATACAAATATGTACACTCTTATCAAGGATCTCTAGATTACAGCTAGCCATTCAGGCCAACGCCTTTCGTCCGGGCCGGCAGTCTTTTCATCGGCTATAGCTGGTGCCCGGAAGGTTTTCGTATTGACTGATTTAGTATCTACATCATCTATTTGATTAATATGGTGAGTCACTATGCTGCCTTTAAAGGGTTAACCTTAAAGGGCAGCTTAGTGTGTTATGCCCTTTGTCATCATGATACGTGAATGCAGCCCTGGCGAGTAATTCGCAAAATCAGCTTTTCAGAACCATGCCGCGACCCTGCGGGGTTGATACACTCCTGAAGGGTTGGCATGTCATATGAATGCAGCCCTGGTGAGTGGACTCGTCAAGGCTGCATTCATCCGGGGCATTCATGCATCATGACGACAAAGGCGTCGCTGATTAAAACCGACATATCAGGTGTAGGGTACGTTAGACAATTATGTCACTGCTAGAGGGGTGGGGGTCTTTTTGGTTTACGAATACTGCTTAAACCCGCAGTTCTTACTGCACATCCAGTAACAGTCAGAGCGCAGTCGGGACAAGTACTCAGCCGTATATATAGGGGCGCTGGGCCTTTAAAGCAGGACAATGGGGTGAGTGGCTGGGTCCTGAAAATATCTCAAAAATCGTTGACATAATTGTTGAACGTTCCCTTCTATCTGTATTTGAGCTACAACAAAGGCCTACCTTATCAGTAGTAGAGCAGCCTCCACCCTGGTCAGGTTGGAAGGTGTGGGGTACGGCAGGTATCCTGAGCTCCAGGTGTCGTCCACAATACCCCCAACAGGAGGCGCTGCGGCATGAAGTGTGTCGGCCATCTTGGACCCTCCAATCAGAGGTTAGAGAAGGTCAAATCCACGCCTGCACCTTTTCCATGTAGGACTGTATAATGTTGAGGCTACTCCTGAGCCTGAAATAAATAAAATAAATAACGTTAGAGTTGCAATGGGGCAGGCTATAATACATGTACCCACACTGATACAGTGTCTATAACTGGTGGCTTACAAGACACTGACAATCTACATCATGGGTAGCTAACTGCTAGCGGTTGAAGATTGAAACGCATTATTGGGCCACCCCCTCCCCACAACTACCATGCAAATCCTTACACCAATACTTACACCAAAGTTGGCTGAGAGATCAGAAGAAATGACCTTACATGGCTGTATGTGGATGCGGTACATTGACCAGCCTCTCCCACTGTGAGTGTAAGTGATATGCGTGAGTAGCTGCATAAGTGTTATAAGCCTTGGTCAATGGTAATTATCTTGGGCTGGAGCCTTGGACAATTACCCTGTCCTTGGCTTATAACACTTTAATATATAGCGATTCACTAGTACTACATCTATCACACCTACCTATACCCATTTTACACACATGTCATCCACATGCTGTGAATAGAAGTCCACCAATATATTGTAATTGATTCAGAATACAAATGTACAAGGATTATATTCTGAGTGAACAGATTCGACAAATAGGTTGTGTTAAATATATTCTCTTTATTTCAATAGATCAACCATGCAGTTACAGAATATGATATATTCCCAGGTCTTATACTTTCAGATCACTCTGAACTCTTAAACTCAAATAGGACTATTAAAGAACCTAACTCTTGCAGGAATGGGGGGAGTTGGGGTTTTGGGGTTGAGTCCAGTCCCAATAGTAGGCCTAACAGCAGGGATCTAGGATCCACTGCTGCCTTCCTCTCTATGCTCCTGCAGCAGCAGGCAGTGGCGGATCCAGGATTTTCCAGAGGGGGGGGGCCCAAACCTGGCCAACCAAGGAGTGACTGTATGTTCCCGCGCGCAGCGCAAACGAAGTGCAGCAGCCATAGGGGGGGGGGGGGGGTTTGGGGGCATGCCCCCCCCCAAGAAAAGGCTGATGGTCTAGACTGTGTCTATATGGTATTGTATCCTTCTCTCTCTCCGCCCCCCCCCCCCTTTTTCTCCTCTCTTATTCTCTTTTTTTTTTTTTGGGGGGGGGGGGGGGGCAAGGCCCGTCGGGCCCCCCCTATATAAATAACTATCCAAACCACAGTGGGTCTGAAATCCACTTTCGCATATAGCGATCAGGAACAGGTGCCCTGGGAGACAGGCCTTAGGGTAAACTGACCTAAAGGTAACCACGTACCATGTGATGTCTACCTTAATTTTGTAGTCATTCATGCATGATAATTCCTGTCTTTGTGTATCATAGTACATATCAAGTGATACTCTTTCTAGCAAAGGACAAATAAAAACAATACCATACATAAATAACTACACAGGGCTGGGCATGTAGTGATATGCTGGAGCAAACCTAGAAATCGTTGGAGCAAAGTATTTCAGGAGGGCAGACTTTCATGAGATCTTCCGAATTCTGAGGATTGGTGGCACATTGTGTTTGGAAAATTTTGAAATTCTACCTTTTAAATTATGGGTTCTGACAAGTTTTGAACATGATATATTTGGTCCAGGAAAATTTAGAAATTCTCCCTTTAGATTAGTGTGTTCTATGGAGATTTGGGGACATATTACTCCCGAAAAACTTTAAGATTCCATCTTAAGATTTGCATACTTGAGGGATTTGTGGAGATATTGCTCCAAGAAATTTTAGTAAACTTACAGTTAAATTGGTGTATTCTAAGGACCTTTGGGCATAATATTGGTCGATAGGAACATTTAGAAATTCTACCTTTTAGCTTGATGTATTCTGATGGGTCTCTGAGTGTGTTTCAAAAAGACAATTCAGAAATTCTATCTTAGAATTATACTGGATAGAATCTAGAAATTTTATTGTTAAATTGATGTCTTCTGATAGGTATTATTGCTCCAGGGAAATTTAGAAATGTCAACTTAAATCAGCATGTTCTGTGGTGTTTGGGACATATTGCTGTATAGAATTCTATCTCTAGATTAGTATATTTTGAGGGATGTGGGGCATAATTTTTGCTCCAAGAATACCCAGAAAAAAGTTCAAAGCCTACTGGGCATGCTGCTCAAAATAAGCTAGAAATCTTACTTTCAGCTTGGTGCATTCTGTGGGCATCTTGCTACAGGATAACTTTCGAATTCTACCTCTAGATTGTTTTATTCTGTTGTGTTTGGGGGTAGATTGCTCCATTTTTCTGTTGTTAGTTGATGGGCTGTATACATATACCTAGTAGGAGTGTATATATATGAAATGATAATATTGTTCCGGGGACATTTGGAGAGGAAGGCTATTGAAAACCCTTTTAACTTCGGTTCTAATTGGAATATTTACAAAATTCTTTCAGATTTAGAAAGCCCAGAATGTACCTTATGTCCCTGTCGCATTTTCCAAGGTCCCTGTCGCACTTTTTTTGCGACATTGCGACAGTTGCCCAGCCCTGCTACATAATTAAGGTGGACATCTTACGGTACGTGGTTACCTTTAGGTCAGTCTACCCTATATACCTGCCCACAGGGTCACTATCACTTCAGTGGTCAAGGTTGAGTGGGCACAAATCTGGGAGTCCCAGGCCCTCACCTTCTTCCCTAAGATAACACCTCCCCAAAAGGGTCTAGATCAATAGGCAATGTACTGGGAAAAGGTGTTAGAATCCTTATCACAAGAGATCTAGTTTACCTACAACAAAATGCATTGCAAAATCTGAAAGATATTCAAAATATCCTCCAGATATGAGATGCACTATGTTATAATACCATTATCTGAAGAGAAAATATCAAAAAGGTGACTTTTGCTAGTAGATTGCCTACGTAGCTAGACCCTTTGTGACTTCCTTAGTTACGAGACAACTGCTCCCGCGAATATCCTTACACTGTTGTCTGGGGTGTTTCCCTGCTGAGTACAATACAGGATGTCAGTACCAGTGCTATGCCAGGCTTCATCACACGCTGCCCCGTACCTCCTCCCTCATAGCCTCAATTATGATGTACAGAGCAAATAGCCAGTGAGATGTAATGTTGGGTAAGTTACATACAACAGGGGAAGTATGTATTTACTTAGTAGGCTTCTTACACATTGACCTAGAAAGTGAGTTGTTTGTGAAAGAATGGTGTTTACTGGTCAGAGAGAAGGGGGCTGGAAGGGGGGCATCTTAGTATTTATAGATAATGTCAGGAACCTGATGCACATCAAGAAAAAAGACTATCCCCAGTACAGGTGTAAACAACAGTTTAAATGATGACATAGCAAGGCAGGTGTGTTTTCACGAGGTACAGACAGTAAACCATGTCTGAAGACTTAGCCTCCTGGAAACCAACTCAATTCTCTTGGTATACATGCAAGTCATGGCCCCAGGACAGAGCAAATGCGGCATGACATCCCATAATGAATTTACCAAAGATAGAGAACTGCTCTCTTGATACTAATAATTACCCTCTGACAGTGTGAGCACCAATTTCAATATGGGAATACCCTCAGTATATAATATGTCAATATTACACCAATAGTTGGTGAACAGATAACAAAAATAAGTAAGACACACTAAAAAGTAACTCTAGTAACAAAGAAAAATAATCTGTATTTCCCCATGTATAGATCCATGTATGGATATAACAGGGTGGGTACCTAATCCTTCCTGGTTGTGGTAGATATGTTATGGCAAGGAGGGTCCACTGCCCTTTTTATATATATATATATATATATATATATATATATATATATATATATATATATATATATGGTGTGTTGGGTCTCACCATTTAAACTCCTCAAACCAGTGTGATGGACGTGTAGTGTACCATTGGACTAGATTGTGTGTACCATTCATAAACAGAGGTGATATAGTAACTTATTATGCCACTACCGTATTGTCATGTGGACTTACTGCAAGGGATCATAAATGAACAGAGTGAAGAGGCATTCTTTTTGAATCTTTATTTCAGCAGTAGAATCTGAATTTAACTGTGTATAACCCGCACCTCGCGTATAGCCCACACCCCGACTTTGGGAGAATCTTAAACCTGCATCTGGGGTCTGAAAATCTTCATTTTAGTACTTTAGTATACTTACAAAAAATCTTGTATTACCCGCACTTACAGAATATTATATAACCCGTGCTGGAGGTTTGGCGGGTTATCAGGGGTGTGATTTGAAAATTGTAAAACTGTAGGAGAATTCTTAGGTCTCAATATAAGGTATCTAAAAACACTAAATGCAGCCCTCGAGTGAAATGTTGCTTTCCAATCGTCTCAAGCGGGGGAGGAGGGTGGGTTCTGGGGCATGGCCCCAAGAAAATTTTGAAAATCTAAAAGCCAAATGTTGCATTTTGTCACATATTCTGCTCACCCTGTGACAATTTGAGTAACAGACCCCCCCCACCCCCTGAAAAAATATCTCAGTGGATCTGGCCAAACCACGAGGGTGGACTTTTTTGCTCAAAAGTGTAGGAAATCCTACAACTGTAGGAGGAATCACATCCCTGGTTATATGTGTGAATTTACGGTACTAGTATTAGGCTCTAACACGATGGCCCACTGGAGCCTCTGAATGGCGGCAGCCATCTTGTATGACACCAAATCTCACTCCTTTGGCAAGATTTCTCGCACCCTTGGCGAGATTTCACAGCTTTCTTGGCATGGGGGAGGATAGGTGTGTGTGTGTAGAGCACTCACACCTGCCAGTAGTTGACCATTGTACACACCTCTGAGCCAAAGTGTTAATGGGGTGGCCATTGTTTCAGAGGTCCTCCTGGGTGACCACATCTGATAAATGCACACCCTACCTGTAGTAACAGCACCCACTCAGTCTACTACCAACAGTCAGCCTAGACTCACTGGCTCTATCATATCTGCATGGCCTCACTCTCCATACAGTTATTTGGTCACTCTCCAAGCAGAATTTAGTTTTTTAATTCTTATTTATTTCAGTTTTATGATAGGAATTTTTTTTAAATGCCTTGGTAGATGAAGACATGATAATATACAGTTTTCATGTATGCATAAACCATAAAATAATTAATCAGAAATACACAGTGAGACATGTCCCAAGTAGACTGTACAAAGAGGCTCAGTGCCAGCTTGTCCTACCATTTAGATATGATGTGTGCCACTAGGTGGCAGCACCCCATAACGTGTTAGAGCCTAATAAGGGGTTCATGACTGAGGGTGGTAGGGTGATATATCCAGCTCCATATACATGTGGGGAGCTCCCAACTATATATTACCTAAATACACCTAGACCTAACTAACATACCATGTAATCCTAACTAACATATAATGTGACTCTGACTAACTGATCAAATGACCTAACATAACCTAAACATGTGGTATAAATGGAAGTACAACAACTTGTCAGCCCCACATAACCTCAAGAGAACTGACCTGTGATCCATGAGCAAGAGTGAGTCTCTGGTCCTCCTCCTACAGGCTCAGCGAGACTGGGTACACCCCTAGCCACCAGTGAATTGAGCAGCCCTTCTACCAGCTCTGCCTTTCACAATGCCTCTACTGGCAGTGAGTCTCACAATGGGGAGTGGCTTTACCAAGGACTGGTTCCCCAAGACTGGTTCCCCAAGACTCGTCCTCACAGTAGGGACGCCCAACACACGGCCTGCACTGCTCCCACTACTCACACACCTCAGAGGGGCACTTCTGGCCCCAGCAGTGGCGGTATATGTGTACTGAAAGGCTTGTAGGTTGGAAAATCTATCTATGAGAAATTGAAATGAATAAGCATGAACCACTACTGCTGCAGCTGCCCGCATGAGGAATCTCTCTGAATTCAACTAGATTCAGAGACTCCACACAACAGCACCCCTGGGTTTAAATATTGGAGGCCCCAGCCTCAGAGATTAGCACCCAGCGCCATGTGGCATGAGCCACCCGCCCAGAAAAAGACTCATCAAGCTGACTGATGTCTAACATAATAAAGGCAGGCGTTACTGCTTGCTTGCTTGTTTATGCCCCCGCATAGACACCCATGGCACCCAGTGAACCCTGACACCCCATAGACACAACCCCAGGCCTGTTTTAAAACACCCACATTTAAAACAAGTCTCTAAAATTAGGCGTACATAGGCCTAATCAGGGGCGTGGCAACGGGAGGGAAGACATGTCCCCCCCCCCCCCACTTTTGACCAACCCCAAAAAAGGTCAAACCAAAAAGGTCAGTTAAAAAGGGGCCAAAAAGGGTAAATATACCCCTCAGTCCCCCCCTACTTTGAAACTGCTTGCCACGCCCCTGACTAATAAAATAAAAAAGTGTGAGGAGAAACCAGGACCTCCTAGGGCCCTATTTTTCTTCAAAACACCCCACACACCCAAACTTCCTGCAGTGAGGGTACCCAGCCAGCAGTCACAGCCCTGACTGTCACCCCCAGTGACAGCCAACTTGACCACAATTGTACATAGCCTGATGAGTCCCAAAGGATGAAACCGCTTCAGTTCAAGTTCTAGCCCCCTAAACCAGCTAAAATTCCCCAGTAACCATCACCTATCAACAAACGCTGTTGGTTACAATGGTTCCCAAGCAACCACATCATCCTGCCAACCATGACAACTGTTATGTCATCTGTATCTATGGAAACTACATGCCATGATATCATAACAGAAGGAAACTCAAATCTCCTTCATTCAAGCGGTAGCTACTATAAGCGCAGGTGTTGCTTTTAGTTCTTCGTCCCCCTTCATTATGAATAAGCATTTGTTATGAAACACTATGCACCCCAATGTTGACTGCCATGCCTGAGTGACCACTCACAGTCCATCTGAAAGGGGCCAGTAGCTAAACTACAATGTACTAGGCAGATTGGGGTTTGAAAATGCACCTTCAAACTGCGTTTGCTCCTTACAGAGATGATGTATTTTCTTCTGGGTTGTGGTAATGGACTTCTCAGAGTCTCTTTCACCGGATTCCCAGATTATATTATGTATTTTCTTGTAAAACAAAAACCACCAGACGTCCCTACTCACAGACTTCTGTCCCCAGGACTTGTTTTCACGGACTCCTCCACAGGACTCCCCTGAGCTCTCAGCTACCCCTCCTTATATACCAGCAGGTCTGCCACCCTGGCAGTTACAAAACAGCCACAGCTTGTGCTCTCAACGGATGTACTCTCAAAAGGGTCTATTCAACTCATGTGATTTTTGACATAGGGTCACAGCCGGGACCCATCTCACAATGGGTCCCAACACATGTAGCGCTTACATGAGAGGTGTTCGTGCGTCACATAGCCCCATGTGCATCACAGAGCCCTTTCAGTACCCGCCAGATTGCATTGTCCACTCCCCAGCCCAGTATCACAGGTCTTATTGATCTACTTTCTGAGAATTATTAATCAACAATCACGAAACCCTCACCCTGAGAGTTATGTACATATATTATTAATATTCTCAACTTTATATGTATTCTGAGCTACTCTATACCATTACATTAGTTCTATAATTCCATAGTTTACATATATTTTAACATTTGAGGTACCCATGCCCTTACACTACCCCCCCCCCCCCCACTTCCTCACAGAAAACATGAGGCACTCCCACTGTGCCTCCTATAATAGTATATGGTCGAAGTGTCCGGATACCAGGAATTGCCCTCTATGACCATGAGTCTATTATATATCAGCAGGGGCATGGCTATATATCAGCAGGGGCGTGGCAAGCAGTTTCAAAGTAGGGGGACTAAGGGGTATTTTGACCCTTTTTGACCCCCTTTTACTTGACCTTTTTAGTTTGACCTTTTTTAAGGTTGGTCAAAAGTGGGGGGACATGTCCCCGCGGTTGCCACGCCCCTGATCAGTCTACTGCGGATGACCATCAGCTGCAGGAGCTCCTAGCCTATCAACACGGCCAGGAATCCAGCGAGATGATCGGGACTCCACAGAGACAACCAGGATTCTGTTAAGACAATCAGGCGTCTACCGAGATAACTGGGAGTCCACCAAGATCTGTCCCTTGTTCATCTACTCCAATTGTTGTGGTCGTCTGCACAGGCATTCCAGAGAGGCCTGCCATGATAACCATGGGAGGCATGCTTGGGCCATTGCCCCAGAGGGTGCTGCTACGTCGTGGCTCCCATCCCAAAGCCCCAGCTGCATTTTCTTTCATTTGAAATAATGGAGGACTGGATTGGAATCAGTAACTAGTGTTTGGCCCATCAAATGATAATATATTTCCTCTCTGCACGCTATCTTTATTCTCATGTAGGGGGTCAGATCATGTATGATAATTGTCCCCTTTAGGTTCCATAGGAATCCATAGTTTGCAGACTATGTATTATTCAAAATAAGGATTATCTTCTTGAATTAAGGAGATTAGTTACATATTGTGCCAATAGAGGCCACTACTATGCAAGGCAACAACCTATTTATGAAACAGGGTATACATTTATGCTTAAAAGTAGGTCCCAAAATAACAGAAGGAGGTAAACATATGTAGAAATAAGGGGAATTTTGCTGGGGATTCATTCGGTGTAATAACCGTTTTTCCAATACATGGAATATATTGACCAAAAGTAGAGACAAGTGAGACATTTGGTTAATAACATCATTTAAATGAAGGTAAGAATTACCTGCCCAATATACGTGTAGTAAAATCACTTTGAATGAAGGTCTGTTTGATCTCTATCGTATAGCTACAAAAATCTGCATTTAATCTGATGAACCTCTTTCTGGTGCTCTGGCATCACCCCTTTGTCTCTCTAAGACATTGTCTATCTTTCAAATTAAATACAATCATACCCCCTTCAAACGCAAGAAAATCAGTCTTGTTTATTAAGGGGCCGTCCATAAATGACGTCACACTAATTTGAGGAATTTTCAAGACCCACCCACCCCCCTGTCACACTTTGTCACACAACAGCCAACACCCCCTAGAAAATTATGTCACAAATGTGCAGACACCCCCCCCCCTCTCCCGCTTAAGTTATGTAGGCCTAATGTATCAGAGTTGTTCATACATGAATTATGATTAAGCAATGCAAAATCAAGACTGTTGAATATAAATCTGAACATAGATGCACATAGATGCACAAAAAGGTTATTACGGTTAAATTGTTATTTAAATGGGATAAAGTATATGAGTCAAAGTCCCTCAAAATGGGTAGTGATATATTTTATCATACTAGCTTAAGTCCTAATTCAAACCCTTTCAAATTCAGTCAGCGTCAAGCCGACAAGGGACCGGCGATCCTCAGCCAGTGGCCACTATTTGATCAGTTTACAAGAGGATAAAATTTATCCACTCTCAATCTGGAAAATGCTAGACTGAATTGCAATTGCAATTATCTAAAATCAGGGATGAAAGTCTTCAAGTTTTTCCCTGAAATCAAGTTTTTTTTCAATCACAAAAAAAATAGTCAGGATATTTAGCTGTAGACACTCTTAGGATATATTTGATAATTACTCAATATAAACTCAATGAAACTTATTTTGTTTGTGTAATCCTATGAGAAGACAGCAGAATCATCACTGGTTCATCATCAGTGGTCCTTCACATACAAAGACCGGCTACACCACACTGATCTCAGTTTCAAGTTTTTCTCAGTCAATTTCAAGTTAACTTTTAAGTTACTTTTTAAGTAAGCTTGAAGCCCTCACTCTGCTCTATAGTCCTATGCATTTACACTCTTCACATGAGGCTTAGCCACTGAAACTAAGGTGCTATGCATGGAGAGTGTATGGACAGATTTCTCATTCTCCTCAGGAGGAGATAACGTCCATGACCACATGGACATGACAAATGCTTCTCCTCAGCAGGAGACGACGTCCAGGACAATATAGACATGACAAATCCTGCTGCACAGTACTAGATATTGTGTCTATAGATGCATAAATATTCATAGTGTAGTTATGAGGTATGTTATATCTTCAACTTATTTTGACATAGTTGACTTTCATCCCTGTAAAATGATGCATGTTCGCATGAGTATTCATAGCACCCAGGCATTTTATCATTCTTATCACCCTCAATCCAAGGATTCCTACCGTACTGTCGCGATAAAGCGCCTGGTCTTGAAAGAGCGCCGGTCTTGAATAAGCGCCGGTCTTGAATAAGCGCCGGGGTTATAGGGGCACTCAAATGTTTCTTAAGCACTAAAATCATGACCTTGAATAAGCGCCTGTCTTGTATAAGCGCCTGTGTAAGGGCCCCGCCAAATTGAAGAGCGCCCCGGTAATAGTGCTGACAGGTAAAAAAAAGGCGTGGCACTGGTCTTTCCGACCAGATGGTTTCTAAAGTTATCATGGGGGCAAGATCGTACCTGATAATTCCCTGCTATGGGGAACTGGTCGGCTTTGACCCTGTTGAATACATTGCATCCTGGGGAATTTCTGACTTTCAAGAGTATGTGCAGCCAATCTAGAATAAACAAACTGATCTATTGTTTTTCTTTTACCTGGGTTATGTGAATTTTTTTTTGTTAAAAAAAGTAGTCTGAAGGTTTTATTTGTATTTTTCAAAATGTGACGTCACACTGGAATTGACAACCAACCACCCCCCTGTCACACTTGGTCACACTCGGACCAACACCCACCCACCCCCTCCAGTGTGACATCATTTATGGATGGCCCCTAACTCGAATAAGAAATATATTGACCATTGCAATGGTGCATATTGGTAAATGAGCATGAAGCCATGCGACATATTGATAATATAATATTCATAGAGTAAATGTAGTATTCACATATTAGTATGTAGAGTACACGAATACTCGTACCTATCCCCGTTGCCAGCCACACATTTACAATACATTAGAGGCAACATTGTGTACTTTCTCTAGTCAAACAATTCCCAGGAGAGCACTAAGCCAGAATAAGAAGGTTACAAACTGGGTCAGTGTCAAAACGGAAATCACGTGTGTCAGCCAGACCACTTGAACAAATTACACTAGCCAAGTTACTAAAACTATAATAGACGCCCCCCCTCCCCCCCGTCGTTTTAAAATGAAAGGATCATTCCCATTAATATATTCTGGCACGAGCAGTAGTCTATTGTAAAATGTGATGATAATACATTATGTAAGAACCGTGGTAATTAAGGCAATAGAGATAAAGGCATGAGGATGCATCATAGCAGTTCTCTCTATAAGGGACAGACATCCGATATGTGAACTTTGTTAAAGTGTATCAGTACAAAGATCATGTGAGAATCCCAGCACAATTGGGGAAAAATTGCCTGTCAAGTGACTATAACAAAGACAACTCAGATTGCAAAATAAATGGGGAAATTGTCTTATGACCTACATAGTAAGATCATGGGATCGGCTCAGATTTGAGAGAGATGCAATGCCTACATTGAAATAATCATTATTTACTTTTTTAGACATCCAGGGCTCTTGTCGCCCGTTGATTTTGATAAATGGCAATGACCCTTGTCGCAAATAAGAAATATAGCTCTTGTTCCTTGTCGCCGAACCTCATGCAGTCTAATTAGTCTATTAAAAATCTGTTTTAGGTTAAAGGGTCCTGTCACCCTGTCTATTTGAGAAGTCTGGGCCATATAAAACCGCTAATGGTTAGTAAAATTGATAAACCTTTAGCTATAGTCAGTCACCATATATACCAGTTTCTAGGCAGTATGACAAGGGCACTCCCTAACTAAACATGACTCGGTTTGTGTGCACACCGTCTTATCACTCAGGCAGGCACTGAGGCTGAGTCATAGGCACTTTCCTGTTGCTATGGTATGGTGGTTGTCTCCACTAGAACAAAATAGGCCATTAGCCTTCTGCCTAGGCCCATTTACTATATATGTAATGGCCATATGTCTATATGTGTACTATGTTCCACTGAACTGTAGGTTATGGCGGTCAGTGGGGGAGGGGGAGGGGTGGGGTGGAGGGGCGAGGGGTAAGTGAAGGTCTCATGATGGTTTAATGCCAGGAGTTGATCAGGTACACATCGGACTAGCATATTGCCACAGTATGTGTAAACTTCTAGTATACTATCAAAACACATTCTATACTTAAGGCATCATGGGTAGGCACTTGGTGGGCTAGTACATATATGTACATTTAGTATAGCACAATGTACTTACCGGGGTACTTACACAGTTTTATGAGAGAAAGAAAAAGGTACATAATACCATGAGAGAAAAGGTTTTTATTTTCACTGAAATGTCTGGGTTTTCATAAAACTTTTAAAAGATTACCATATTTCATTAAAATATCGCACTTTTCATCAAAATCCCTTAGGCCACTCAAAAAAAAAAGTGGTTTCTCATCACCAAGGTCTGAGAAATCTGACGAGGGAGGCTTTTTTTAAATATATACTCGCAGGCCAATATGTATAGGACAATTTACAGGTTTCTTTGGCCAAAATTCACATTTTATTAGTTAAGAATTGATTGATATTTAGAAGTGGTTATTTGTAAATTATTTCTATACCACTGCATTGCTGGCATTATAAGCTTTAATTTGATACCAAATATGACCAATTTTATCCACTTTGAAGAGGTTTTTCATCAAAATTTGGCAAAAAAAACAACCAACAATTTAGTGACACCCCCTCCTTTTCGGCGACTTTCCGACCTGAGGGGGACCCCTCTGCACCCCCTGGACTATATAGTATAGTATAGATAATGGTCTATATAGTATAGCTATTGCTATACATTGTCCCCATACATTGTATAGCCTATAGGTCCACTCATGCTGTCTAGGCTATAGTTAGTTACAGCCATAGAACAGGAACATAACATTTTGCTACCGGTATAGATCTATAGTATAGTAACCACAGTGAGCTGACCACTGAAGTAACTGCTCTCACTGTGCCAGTCAACTGAGTCTGAGACTATGGCATCTTGTCTAATTAGAGGCAGAATCACCTACAACTATTAACCTCAATACCCGGCCTCTCTGTAGTTAATGTATACAGCCTAGAGTACCTACCCACAGTTCCGTGTCGCCAATGGTGAGTCCTGAACATCAGCTGATGACCTAGTAGTGGTCGGGGAGGGGGTGGGGGTAGGATTGAGTGTGTGTGTGTGTGTGAGGGGGGAGGGGGGGGGGTCTGACTCGCCTCGTCCCCGTGCTTCCCTCTATTCTGTACAGAGTCTGCCGGTGTGGTGGCACAGATTACAAACGCTCGGGTTAGGCATCCTCCACGCCCCGGCTACATTCTGGGACCGATCTGCTCATTACTCCTCCTTCCTCCAGTACCTGTGTATGTAAGCTCCGTGTGCGGCGGACCTGGTAAATATGCGCCTTCCTCCCTCCACCCCCTCAGACTGGTCAGCACACGCGCCTCTAGCTCCGTGAAAGCAGCCAGTGGTCAAGCGGGTGGTGGGTCGGTGAGTGCTAAAGCTGCACTGGTGCCCATGCACCCTGCCGGTGCCTGCTGGAGACTGCCGGGCGGTATGACTCCTCCAGTGTTGACGCTGAAGGGTGTGAAGGTATCAGCAGATTAGCAGGATGCAGGAAGAGAGAAGGGCAAAGACTACAGCCTACAGTACAGACAGCCCCAACCCCGGCTGCTGCCGCTGCTGTCTGAGTGCATGCGTCCTTGCCGGCCACTCCGCCTCCCACTGCTGCTGCTGCTGCTGCCACTGCGTAGGAGATAGGGCTATACTGCATGCCAGCCTATGTGGCACAGGTGTAGGACCCTATATCACTATACGGGCCCTATATACTGTATACTTGGGACTGTATACTAGACTGGGTGCACATGTGTAGAGCTATACTGTATGTCAGACGGGGTGGGACAGGTGTAGGGCTATACTGTATGTCAGACGGGGTGACACAGGTGTAGGGCAATACTGTATGTCAGACGGGGTGGCACAGGTGTAGGTGTATATTGTATGTCAGACGGGGTGGCACTGGCACAGCTTCTACACTGTATAGTGGCAGCCTGGCAGGTCTAGACCCCTATACTTTATATCAGACCATACTTAGTAGGGCTAGACTAACTGGTGAGGCCGGTGTATATTGTATGTGAGACTGGCTATAGCCCCAATCAGTCTGTACAAAATATAGGCTACTATATATGGAGTTGATGGAAGAGGTTATCGAAATAAATGTAGCAGGCCCTATTGCTGCATTAATCAGGTTAATCAGCATTAGCATGGATCTATTCATTTAGACTAACCATGGCTTCCTGATAGTAATGAATAACAGTCAATACTGGAGGATCAGGGGCGGACCCAGGAATTTAAAAATGAGGGGGGGGGGGGGCGTCGGACCCAGGAATTTGAAAATTGGGGGTCCACCAAACACCAAAGTACCGAAAAGTGACGCGCCGCGACTGGCGGCGGATCAAATTATCATTAAAAGAATCTAACTTTTTTTTCCGAAAGGGGGGATCCGGACCCCCAGGACCCCCCCCTGGATCCGCCCCATATCCAGGATTTGTCTCCCTGATTCTTGTCTCGATATAAGCTCAATGGCCATGTTAGCTGTTTAGCTAATCCTTTGGTATCAGATGCGTGCCTCTACATGGGTACCCAACTATTTGGCCGTGTCGCCGTGTCGATCTTTAGCAAAAGGGCCGTGTCGGTGTGTCGATTTTTATCTCTATAGAACATACTAGGGCCTTATAAATGGGTCTGTGTCCGTCGATTTTTAAAAGGGCCGTGTCGCCCGTGTCTATTTTTAAAAGGGCCGTGTCGCACGTGTCGAATTTTACCCATGTAGAGGCACAGATACGTATCTGATACCAAAGGATAGCTAAACAGCTAACATGGCCATTGAGCTTATATCAAGACAAGAATCGTACGTTTTATTCAATGAAACCATGCAGTTTCAATTATTCGCAATTCACATTCAGCATTTCATTTAGATGATTATATCAAACCCATGGACAGATATCAATATTGTTTTGTATGCTTGGGGTTTGTAATCTCTGACAGACAGACAACCCTGATGGATTATTGGTACACAGGCCCAATCCTCTCGGTGATTTCTTTTTCACATTTTTTCACACTTTAATAACATGATCCCATGAGGGATCACATTTCTTGCCTAGCGGACGCTTCAGAAGCAGTGTCCATCCCATTCATGATGCATGAATGCAGGACGATGCCGATGAGTGACTTGCCGGTGTTGCATTCATGCACCAACCCGATGTGCTGAAGCACTAAATACATGCATTATGCTGTTTTAAGTAGCTCTAATTTTTAATCGATACCACCTTACCGGAAATGCATGTCATAATAATAATTGACATGACAGTGAGAGACATGCCAACTAGAGGGACATGTAGCATAGACACGCCCACTACTGAATCATCACAACAGAATACCCCATACAGTCCCTCCCGCCCCCAGACTCCAGGCACCCACCCACCATACCCTGATCCAACCTCATCTGACCCCCATCATGCTACACTGGAATGTTCGAGGATGCAGCATGCCATATATATATTATGAGGGCTGTGTTATGTTGTGGTTGTAATATTCGGGGGTGATACTAGATAACAATTGATCTTAATACAGTTGTAGTCTATTTTGCTCTGCGGGCTATACTTTTCGACTGTGCCATATTTTCTATATGATGTATTGTTCAAATAATGCAACAGGTCAATCAGGGGCAGATACAGGATTTTCAAAGGGAGTGGAGATCAAATTGAATTTTTAACATTAGACAGTCCTTTTCTGGGGGAGGGGGCGCACTTTGGGTCCGCCCCGCCTATAGCTACCATAGCTAGCTGCTCATGTGAATGCTTTCTGTATTTCTGAATAATATGGCTATTATTACGATATATATGACATGTATGTGGTATCAGGATGATAGGATATCCTATATGCAACGGAGAAAAAGAAAATCCAACCATAGTCCCTATGCATTCCATAACCGGCCTTTCCCACATATTTAGGAACACCCCCTTGACTTCCCTGCACGAGCTTCTCCATACCTATCTCGTGAGTTGCTTCAGTCCATGTCTACCCCGTGTACCAGGTACAGAGGGGGTATCCCTCTGACAGCCCCTCGGCAGATATCTATCCACCAATCACAGGGCCGCGCTAGCCTAATACGGCTCACAGACGGGGCCCTGATTGGCCGAGAGCCCGCGGCGCGTGGATTCATTCATGAGTTGTACTCGAGCAACCCTGGAGTCTACCTACCGTAAACCCGCAGGTATGCAGGCCCGCGTCTCCAGGGTCCTGTCTCAGTACCGTAAACTCAGTTCTTACCACGTCTATACGTCATAGCCCACCTCGCGCAGTCCCCCAAGGTTGGATGCTACAGTAGTTGACGGAGTGGGTACAACAAGCGAATCTCCCAGGCAGGATTTGGGGAGGCCCACAAGGGACCACAAATTCATTAAACTCCGGGGGGTAATTAACACAGATATATATACCATACCAGAGAATATCAAATAGTCTATCATAAAAATACATACTTTACACAGTCTTTATCAGTTCATGTTATTGTTCTTTTTTTCTTCTCCTCACTGGGAAGACATCAAAATAGAGGTTTGGCTGTACATTTCGCCTCCCATCATTCCTCCTGTTTCTTCTAACCGCCAATAATTTCTCCCTAGCCCCTTTTAGGTTAGTACCTAGTTTTTTCTTAATCTTCTCTTTGAAAATCATTTTGTTTGGAGCCATCTGGACTTCAAAGTCCAAACTGTTCCAAAGCTGCGCCCCTCTCAAAAGGTGGTAAGTTGGCGAGGGTACTTCTCCGGTTTAATAGCGCTAACCCAGTTTAACAGTCAACTAATCTTGTTAAAACTCTTTTTTCACCTTTTCTTGAATATGCTAGTTTTAGTTTTAAACTGTTTTCGCTTCCATAGGTCCAAAACCTACCAAATTACACAGAATTAAAAACGGGGGGTAATAATTTCATGACCAGACATCAACTTCAACTTCAACACCAAGTCAGTGGTTACAGTACTGCATGAGCAGTGCTTGGGGAATTCTGCACGCTGGCAAACTGACTTTTATGTGAAGTTCTGTGTTTAATTTAGGTATTTTAATCAAAAAAATAGTAAAATAGATATGCAGTCCATGTTTTCTTACTTCTGTGATGTTTGTTTACTGCCACCGAAGTGCGGGAGTGCTATAAACCGGAGAAGTACCCTCGCCAACTTACCACCTTTTGCGCGCCCCTCTATGGTATGGGCTTTTATCATATCCATGTAATTTGGACGTAACAATAGGGAAATTTCTTTTCACATCATTCCTTGTTCTAGCTTCATCGCCTTCTTTAGGGGGAGGAAGTTTTTTGGCTTTAGAGTACATACATGACACCAATAACTCTTGCCTTCTAACCTGTTGCTTTGGCGTCTCACACAGGAGATGGACCGTATCCGTAGACTCATCCATTGTCCCTATCATAAGACAGGACCGCAGGATTCTGTTCTGTACACTCTGGAGCTTCTTTACACGCCAACTGATTGCCTTCATTTAGGACTCTATGTATCTGTTACACAGGGGCGGATCCAGGGGGGGGGGGGGGGCACAAGGGGCGCCCCCCCCCCTTTTTTGTATATTTTGATTTAGATGACAGCGCCCCCTTCCCTTTCCCAAATTCCTGGACCCGCCACTGTTACATATTATACTTGATTGTTTCTATTTACAAATGTATATGGGAGGTGCAGTGGGCAAGGCAACTACTGGACTGTGACCCCTAGGTATATGCACCATGAATCAGTCAGTTACAAGTTATACTAATAGCCAAATATATCTCATTTGGGATGAATATGACCATATGTGTAATATATATATATATATATATATATGTATATATATATATATGGGACTATGTACTAAAGTACATGCAGGCATGTACCACTCAAAGCTTTAGAGAATAAAAATAGGGCAACCATTGTCAACAGTAGATTATCTTTATATACTAATAGCCAAATATATCTCATTTGGGATGAATATGACCATATGTGTAATATATATATATATATATATATATATATATATATATATATATATATATACATATACATATATATATATATATATATATATATATATATATATATATATATATATGTATATATATATATATATATATATATATATATATATATATATATGGAACTATGTACTAAAGTACATGCAGGCATGTACCACTCAAAGCTTTAGAGAATAAAAATAGAGCAACCATTGTCAACAGTAGATTATCTTTCATAGGATACGGCAGCACCCATTGATTTTATCAAGTACAGTAACCGATTATTTGGCAACCCAATGGAATAACCCACTCCAGAATCCCACGAAATCTTAAAGTGTTTGCCTATCTTGGGTCAAAAGTATCTAGATTTACTCCTAATATCTGCCCAAGCTACTTTTTAAAACATAGAATATTGAAAAATAAAAGTAGGGGGGCCTAGGTCTCTAAGATTAAACAAGAGAATCATTTATTTTGAGAGCAATGGTAGTAAAGGTATCATCATATTTTTAAAACTTCCTAAAATATTCTTCAGATACTTTCTGATTAATGGTATCCATTTCAACATATGCTCCCGTGCATAATTCAGTGGTTTTGGGCAATTGAAAATAAAAAGTAATAATAATCAATAAATTGAAAAGTAGTGTAGAGGTTGATTTCAGTGTGGCAATCTGTAGCCCTGCCTCCGTTGGCTTGATAGGATCAGCATTGAACTTGAACACTTGGGTCGTGAGTTCGCTCCTCGGTCAGACCACCACTTTTACTGACTACTCTATAGGAGAGCCCACAGGCCACATGCACAGAAATCGTCGCAATGAACGTGTTTATGAAGAGAGGCAACCACCTTAAACCGATGGATAGGGTATTCACAGGCTTATGCTGTCCATAGTCAACACGTACGTTTGTTTTAGGATAAAGCTTTCTAAGGCCACAAAAAAAGTTGTTTCTCATCACCGCGTGCATCATAAAATCATTTGGGGCAAACCTTTTTTTTTTTTTTAAACATTTTTGATGAAAAATAATGTTAAGATTGCCAGAATATTGGCAAAGTTGGTATCAAAATAAAGGTTAAGCTGTCAGCAATGCAGTCAGCTAGGTATAACTTGGATTGTCACAACTTTTGCTGATCAACAAACTCCAAATTACAAAAATGTGAAAATTGATCGCGAAAAGTCCAAATTTCCCTACATATTTATGCCCATAGTAGGGTGGCTGGACCATTTTTTTAGAATGATATGCCATCCAGATGACAAATATCTACTGATACCTCTAATATTCGCATTTTAGAGACCACTTATGTTGTGATGATGTAGTATATAGGGAATTAGCTATAGTTGGTTGAAACTCCCTCACCCTGATACACCCTCTGACAGGTTTTAAATTCGTGCCATGCCCAAGGCTATGATCCACAGCAGTCTACTTACTGTACCACCCCTCCACCTGGGGTAATTCTGCTAAACCAATGGTCTTCCCTGTCTCCATGTACCAATCTGCCCAGTAGGAAACTATGGCGTACCATGCTACCATCTGGTGTCATAATATGTCTAAACTCATTAGGATCCTCATATCACCCTTAGGAGATTGTCTGACGCTGGCTGGCAGTAGGCTCTTTTATTTTCATTCCAAATGCATAATTTTTAGTTGATCTAGCTCTATCTGCAGTAGTTTGCCGTAAATTGCCAATTGAAGGTTTCTATAAAAATATTGAAGCATAAAAATCTTTATTATAGATAGCTTATCTGAAAAAGATATAATTTTGTCAGGTGATAACAAGACCTCCCAATGGACACCTGCATTCAAGAGGCTTCAAACAAAAAAAGAATCTCGTTGATACATGGATATGCCATCCAGCAGTGCATATTCTCCCAAGGTTCTCTTCAAGAGATCACCCAGTTATAGAGCTCAAAATAGACTCGAAATCTCAAGGTCTGTCAACATTGCCCTTGAATTACATTATGTAATATATCTAATTATGCTTATTCCAGCCTGCATATGATGGACCTATACAATATCTCTTGATACCAAGTAACTAGAACTCTAAGTCTTCCCCCTAGCTAAAATGGTGGCAAATCATAGAAGGGCCATTTAACATAGGATCAGATACAGACTTGGCGATCAGCTCGATCCTCTGGCCACCCTACCCATAGTAAAAAAAATAAAAATAAAATTAAGCAAAAAACGCCCTCGTCATATTTTTCATTGCTTGCTGATGAGCAACAATTTTCTTTTTGAGTGGCATAATTAACTTACATATTAAAGGCCACTCAAAAAAAGTAGGGTTTCTCATCACCAAGTCCTGAAAAATGTGACGAGGGAGGCGTTTTTACCTTCTGTTTTTTCACTCGTGGGCCAACATTATAGTACAATGTACAACTTTCGTGACCCAAATTCATATTTTAGTAGAAAACATT
Source organism: Harmothoe impar (assembly GCA_947462335.1). Taxonomy (NCBI): domain Eukaryota; kingdom Metazoa; phylum Annelida; class Polychaeta; order Phyllodocida; family Polynoidae; genus Harmothoe; species Harmothoe impar. The sequence continues at coordinate 45,581,462 of OX381720.1, read as the reverse complement.
TGTTGATCTCTAAAAGTGGGAAACTTATGAGCTTTAATTTGATACCAAATATGCCAATATTTGTCCATTTTTAGCACATATTTCATACAAAATCTGCAAAGAAATAGTAGGGTTGAGGCCGTGGCGATCACAGGAGACACTACAACCCCCTGGTGTTTCTAGTATGAACCTGTGAGGGCAAAAGACTCAACGCTCAGGCAGTGGTGGTGAGTAGCCTCTGGCGGCTACAAACGTAGTTGTATACATGTACACGTCCAGGGGCGGATCCAGGATTTTGAAAAGGGGGGGGGGGGGTCCACCCCAGAAGTATGAAGTTTAATACACCTAAATTATCAGCGCAACACGCATCGAAAGTGACATGCTTTGAATATTTTAGGGGGTTTGGGGGCATGCCCCCAAGGGTGAGAAATTTTAGAAAATATAGATATCAATTGGTCCAATTTATAGCATTCTGGTCTACCTCAAGACTGAAAAAAATTGAAAATATAGATGCCAATTGATGCAATTTAAAGTATTCTGTTCTAACTCAAAGTTGACAAAATGTCGTAAATTTTTTTTTTCAATTGATGCACTTTATAGCATTGTGGTGAACCCCAAGGGTGAGAAATTTTAGAAAATATAGATATCGATTGGTCCAATTTATGGCATTCTGGTCTACCTCAAGAAAAAAAATTGAAAATATAGATGCCAATTGATGCAATTTAAAGTATTCTGTTCTAACTCAAAGTTGACAAAATGTCTTACATTTTTTTTTTCAATTGATGCACTTTATAGCATTGTGGTGAACCCCAAGGGTGAGAAATTTTAGAAAATATAGATATCAATTGGTCCAATTTATGGCATTCTGGTCTACCTCAAGACTGAAAAAATTGAAAATATAGATGCCAATTGATGCAATTTAAAGTATTCTTTTCTAACCCAAAGTTGACAAAATGTTTAAACATTTTTTTCAATTAAGGCACTTTATAGTATTGTGGTGAACCCCAAGGCTGAGAAAATTTTGAAAATATAGATGACAATAGATGCAATTTATAGCATTCCGGTGTACTCCAAGGCTGAGAAAAACTTTGAGAAGATAAATGTCAATTGATTTGATTTAAAGCATTCTGGTATACCCCAAGTATGAGAAAACTTTAAAAAAAGTAGGTCTATATATATCAATTGATGGATCTTGGGAGGGATCTTGGGAGGGATCTGACCTCCCTCAATGATGATTATAGCAGTGTAAACATGCTAGGAGTAACCACCTCATGTTCCCTGTCACCTTCTGTAGTTGGACAGTCCCATTCCAACGAGTCTGCACATACAAGTTTTGTGTTTGTATACTGACTTTCTGGTGGACATCCTTATGGGTCTACCAGCTGTTTTCTTTTAATAAAAAGGGAAGGGGTCTAGACCCCCTCTACCCTGCATCTGCCCCTGCATCAGGTTTTAAATGGATATCTGGGAGTGGAAACCTGGGAGTGGACATCTGGGAGTGGACATCTGGGATTAGAGGTTCAGAAAATCTTGAAGTATAGATGTCAATTGGTACACTCTCTAGCATTCTGGTGTACTCCAAGGGTGAGAAAATTGTGAAAATATTGATGTCAATTGATGCACTTTATAGCACATTTGGGGGTGGACATCAGGGGTGGACCAAAAGGGGGGGGTCCACCCTCGGCAAAGTCTATTTGAACAGCCTTATGGGCAGACCAAAAGGGGGGGTCCGGACCCCTAGGATCCCCCCCCCCTGGATCCGCCCCTGCACGTGTGTGGTAGATATGTTACAAGTGACTTGTTGTCCCGGGCTTGTTGTATAAGTGTTACACGCCAAGGCCAGGGTAATTGAAGTGGGGTGTTTCCTGTGATGCTCTGCAATGTATAGGTCAAGCCCACTCTTATATAGTCACCCACATTTTTCTTTTAGGCCTGTTTTCTCTCATCTATTTTACCTTTATGCACTATCATGTAATCTGTCTGAGCTATGGGCTCAGTCTCATGAGTTTGTAACAGTTGAAACGTCTTTGACCGGGTGTCGTCTTTGACTGGGTGTCGTCTTTGACCGGGTGTCGTCTTTGACCAGGGGGTTATAAGATGGAATAAATGAGGCATACATAGTGAGGAAATCGGTGAGATACTGCAATAATATGTTAATACACATTCATTGGAAACATAAGTAACATTTTATATATTTATATACTGCACTTACTATGCACAGTGCAGTTGTTTAAGCTCAAAGTTATATATAAAGTGACGTCTTTGACCGAGTAGAGTGAAATAATAGTACTATGCTGTACTATGCATAGTATGCTCAGTATATAGATATAACAAAAGATGATGATGATATAGTTTTAAAACCAACACAGCCGAAGGCTGGTCAGCAGGTCCACAGGGCCCATACGGACCGAACCTGGATAACAAAATTGACTAATGTTTGCTATAAACGTGCATCAACATATGGGTGCACCATTTCCCCGCTTTTCTTACTACATAGAGCTCATTTCTGCTATTCTAATGCTGCCTGGTCAAAGACTACACCCGGTCAAAGACGACACCCGGTCAAAGACGACACCCGGTCAAAGACGTTTCAACTGTTACAAACTCATGAGACTGAGCCTATAGCATTCTTTTATAAAAACACCTCAGGAATCTGTATGTCACAAAAAGAAAATGGAAAGAAAAGAAGTTGTAAGAGATAGAAATTAGAATAAGAAATTTCCTTGAAAAACTGGGGGAAAAAAGAATTCTCCAAAAAAAGAATTGCATCACTGTAACACTTTCATTCTTTGTCAGTTATATTCTATAGGGGAGACCTGGGAGAATTGGGACAAAGGAGAACTGGGGATGCCCCTCCCCTCCCCATGCCCCTCCCCTCCCCCTCTCCTGAGGAATAGTTTGAAAACTAGAATGAATATAGGCGCCTATACATGGGCAAAATTCAACGTAAAATACAGTCAGGCCATTTCTTTTGTTCTCTCGGCCAACTGTGGTGTAAAGATGGTCTATAATATATTATATGAATGCGTTTATTGTTACTTTAAGGATACACACTACCCTCCTCTTTCCAGGCAGAAAATACACATTGAATGATCTATAGCATGATGATTTCTTGTCTGAGCATTGATTATATTACACCATTATGACCGTATATAATGCCCCTTTCAAATTCCCTGGGTTTTAATGGCCGTTGCTAGGGAAGGAATGTGAATGGAACAAAAACGTTCTATTTTAGGTCATTATTTTTTTAACAGCCCTATGGGGTAGAATATCATCAGAATTACCATTTTTGATGATTTGAAACTAATCTGGACATAATTTAGCAGGGAACCGTCTTTTTGTTAATGGATATTCCTATTATTAAGGTCTACAGAGCAGTTTAAAGTAAGAAAATTGGAAAAATATGGTGATTTTTCAATTTTTTAGATTTTTTCCCAACTTTTGAACTTTAGATAGCTCTGTAGACCTTAATAATAGGATTATCCATTAACAAAAAGACGGTTCCCTGCTAAATTATGTGTAGATTACATTAGAATCCTCAAAAATGTTAATTTTGATTAATTTTTATCCAAAAGGGCTGTTTGAAAAAAAATTACTCAAAAAAGAACGTTTTTGTTCCATTCACATTCCATCCCTAGCAACGGTCATTCTAATCCAGGGAACATGAAAGGGGCATAGTATGCGGTCATAATGGTGTATAATAAGTAATGCTCGGACAAAAACTCATTAAATTATAAGCCATTTGATGTGTATTTTCTGCCTGGAAAGAGGAGGGTAGTGTGTATCCTTAATCGACAGGTCTACACATTTCTTTTTGTGTTTCATGTGAGTGTAACTTATATATCAAGATGGATATTATTCCTGACAGATTATGTCAAATAGGACAGACACAATTGCACCACCAACATTAATCATCCCAGTAGAGTTGTTTTTAGCCCTAGAGCCTAAAGCCACATCAAAATGGCTACCATCCTGGGTTACAGTATGCAGCATAGGCAAAGCAATGTCATATGCCTTAACAATCTCCACTCCGAGAGCCCTCAGTCTGTAGGTCGTCCAGTCATTTAGAGCAGACAGAACAGGGTTTGTTTTCATAAAACCCTGTCTTTTTGGTCTCCTCACGGGGGTACTTTCCAGCCAGATGATCTTGGGATATGGAGGCCCCCTCTTAAGTTCACCAATTATGTTGATGACATCTTCCATGTATGTGATATAGGAGAAGACATCCAGGAAATGTACATCCCAGTGTCCAATGTTGAAGGCAATGACATGCCTTTTGGCCTGCAGCTTCTCCATAGGGACCAACCTATACTGTTTAATTAACCTCTTTAGTTGTGGCACAAGCTGTGCAGCTAAACCTAGGAGCCTGAACTCCATGTCCATCCAAGGGTATTCCCTGCGAATTTCCCTCACTCTACTTAACATATGGGAGTCTCCAATCATACGTAATTTGGTGGCATTCAGACAGTCAATTTGAGTTTTGCTTATTGAATAAGGGTAATAACAATTACCATTGGACCAGTACCACGCTGTAGAGATTTTTGACCAAAATCCTGGGAAATGTTCATGATTGGAACCCTGACTAGGGGACAATTGTGTACATGGGGAGAGTTTGGGCAAGCTTTTGGACCTGATGTTCAGTGAATTCCTACTCAGGTATGGTTGTAAATCCTTCAGTGTAAAGTTCTTGATTGTATGTTCTCTGTAGTTGTGGCAGCCATATTCAAATGCAGAAAACTTAATGTAGTTCACAAAAAGAGAAATCTGGAAAGAAAATTTGAAAGCGAATCATTGACTACATAGAGCACTTTTTTGGCATAACCTCATCAAGGGGGCAAATAATTAGACTCTCCTGATGGGTATCAACGTTGACTCATATCTATAGGCTGTGAGATACTGGAAAGGGTCATCTAGTCAGGGGGGGGGGTGAGCGTTCTTTGGTTACATCAATGGGACTGCTGTATTCACTATGGAATAAAATATTTCTTCATAAAGTAAGCTACCAATCAGAAGGGATGATCCTATCTTACCGATGATAACTGGGGCAGTGATGGGCAGGTGAGGTGGTAGGTGCCATTCTGAAGGTCTACTGTGCGGCAGGCGGCACGGGCGTCCTCAGCATACACCAACCCTGAGATGGTAGCCCCTCCTCCTGTCGGTCTGTCCTGCTGGTATTCGTTACATATCACCATGATGTCTGTCAGAATTTAAGGAAAATGGTATGGGAACATTTCTTGGTGTGATATAACATGTAGACGGATATCAACGTCAGTCAGATACTAGAAACAAGTTGATTGTGTGGCTACCTACACTGTAAAAAAGGTGTTTAGTTTTTAAATATGTCTAGGTCTAAACATGTTTAAAACCTAAACATTTTGGCTAGGTAGGTGTATTATTGATCATGTATTTAGGAATTAAACACTTTCATTCTAAATACCTAAACGGTTAGGCTAAACATGTTTTGATGTTTAGCATTTAAACAGTCTAAAGGGTATGTGTTTAGGCTGTAAATATGTGATGTTTAGGTGTTTAGGTTTTAAAGCACACACCAGGTGGCAGCTCTATTTGTAAATTGTACTTTCTACTGACAGTCATACATTATTGTATGCTACAAAAACCTTTGTATTTCAATATAAAGTGATTTCATATTATAAGAGAGTGATAGAATATACACACCATAGATAATTGACCACTTGAATCTTACATCATTACGAATTATGATGAAATCAATCAGCTGCTAGATAGACACCTATTTTGTGTATTTTAGGAATGAATATAGCCACCTTCCCTAACCATCAAGTGTATGTTCTGATGGGTGCTTCAGCCTATGTCTAATCTATGTGGATGACACTATGGCTATAATACTGTCTCATTTTGCCGATCCCTATCAGGAACTGGACATGGATCAGGGATGTGATTAATTATGAACTTATATCTCTTTATATAAAATCCCTAAACACAAAACTGCAAATCTAAACATTTAGGGATTTAAGCACAAAGCCTGAAATCTAAACAATTGAAAATGAAAACATTTTTTAGACCTAAGCACCTACATTTCTGATTACTTTACTAATGAGCTAAACATGTTTAGAAATATATTGTGCTTACAAATACGTGGCAGGATTGTGTTTAGTATTGTGTCTAGGATCTAAACACATTTTTTACATATCCATAATTTTGATATTTCCTAATGTCAATTACAGGACGTGCAGTGTTCTCAAAACAAAGTGCCCTGAATACATGGCCATAAAATGCCCGGCCATAATGTCTGTTGGTGAAGATATCTGGGGGGTTACATTTGACTAAGTATCCCTATTTTTCAGGTTTGCCATGTTTTGGAACACTTGTACAAAAGTCTCATATTGTTTTCTGGAAGAAGCTGTTCGTGTGTAAATTAAAAGTGAAGTAATATACTGATACTAATCACAGAAACCTTACATTTCACATATCAGTGTGTTGATACAGCTCACCTAATTATAAGCAGCAGTTCCAACTAAGAAAACCGGCGTTTATTCAACGTGTGGGAGCCTTTGGAAACATCGTTGGAACACAAATCTTATTGTAACACACAAATTTGAGCAAGATGCTTGGCAAGATTTTCTTTTTCTCTCTTGCAACAACGTTTCCTGAAACCCCCTGTTATCTTGATGTATAAGAAACGCTCTGTTGTTTACTAGGGTAAAGCTATTCTATACCAAACAGGGGCATTGTAACTCATACCTGCATCAACTCTATCAGCCAGATGGCAAGAATACTTGTAGTCAGTCTCTTCTCCTTCCTTACATCTTCCTATCTTTGCCGTAACCTTGACAATCACCCTCCTCACAGCCTCAAACTCGTACTCATTCACCTTATAGATCTCTACAGCTTGCCGCATGTCCCCTGTGTTGTTAAATGCCTTACGAAGGTCCATACCCTGGGCAATATAACTGTTCTTTAGGTACTCCAGGGCCGCAAAATCAAACACACTCTCCCCAGTCAGGGCAATTCCAAAATGATGCTCATCCTGAATTGTAGATCTCAACTGGCAGAGTTCACTGTGATTGAAGCAATCCCTTGGAAGTTGTATCTTAACATGTTGAAGGCCTGGTTGGGATCCTGTAGTAAAGGGTCCATTGAGCACTTGGTGATAAACAATGCAGGTAGATAGTAGCACCGTGCATGACACTATAGTGAATACCACCCCTAGTTTACGATGTCCTAACATGATGGAGTTGGAGTGGACGATATGTTTCAATTGTACATTATCCAATACGCGTGCAATATCTTGAAGTAAGCATTCAGCTTGATATACGTGTGTTTATATATACGGTGTTAGATAATAGGATCATTGGGATTTAGGTTAACCGTTAAGGAACCCCTGCCAGGTAGCAGTGTATTTGAAGCATAGTGCATGGGGAGGAGGTGGGATTAAACTTTGGCAGCACGATCTCACCTATTTATGAATGCATCATTTCACGTTCATCTAATCTACATGAAGTCTAAATTACCTCGGCATAAGTAATGCCGGAATTAATGTGCAGAGTATTAAGGGCAATTACACTATATATATATATATAATATATAATATGTATAATATATGTGGACAGTGTATAGTTAATATTGCATGCAGGCATCATGATGATACATGGACAACACGAACACAGATGTATGATAGTATAATGCTTGTTTTATTGCACTTGGTTCACATGACAGCATTATGTTGTTTTAAACAAACTCCAGACAGGTTCTCAGAACAGCTTCTTTCCCCATTCAAGTCCCATGTGCAATAGCACCACTAGTTAAATTCTAGCTAATCCATTTAATTCTTGGCACTTTAATACTGACTCTATCTTACCTTGCATTCAACACGTTCCTTGTACAAGTAGATAAACCAGCTGTTTACCGCACACATTCAGGGGTTATCAACCTCTTTACACATATTCACAGATATTCGGCATGCAAAATTACAAACACAGCCAACGTGGAAATGTATCGCGCCTATATAAGATAAAAAATAGAGCCTACTTGAGCAGGGTATCTAATTATGGTTATCTTTAATAACATTCCCACCCTTAAAAATCGTTTGAACGCTAGATGGCATGATTTCAAGTGAGCTTAATTGATTTTGTATTAAGTTGTACTATTGATCCTCAGAGAATGATTGTGAAAAGTTTAGGTTGAATAAGTTGGTAAATGGGGGTTAGATGGTGGCATGTGTCACATGATGTGTTATGACGTCACGCTGGGTTCCGGCATCTTACTTTTACTCTGCCTTTTTCGCGTATGTCCTCGTGGCCGTCACGTCCTTGCACACACACGTCTAGTAGAAATGGAGGAAGTGAAACGTTTTAGAAACAATAACTCCTTTTACGGTTTTTGAAATTATCTTATTCTTTGTAAATATTTAAAAAAAAAATACATTAAAAGATTATCTGGAGAAGTCAATTCATATGTAACCATCAACTTGACTGGAACGGCACAGGCCTATACATAATTATGTGTATATACATGCGTTTAAATGTTATTGGTGATATTGGTACAATCCCAGGTAACATAAGTACATTGGGCCATGATTGGGCCAATATACCACTTAAAAATGGGCCAATATTGGCATTTTGATATTGGCCCACCGCTGGTTTGACCGCTGGCCCAGTAATGGCTCATGCTCGGAAAAAAGAATATTGATTTCATGTTGGCCCAATGGTGGGCCAACATTACAATGTTTTTACATTATTCCAAGGTTAGAAATTAAACATTGGGGCAACCTTGAAATACATATGTCACCCCAACATATGATTTTCAATATAGGACCACTGCAACAATCACTAATATTGAACAATACTATTTTTATGTGTATAATTGAATGTGCAAGCATACTAAAGACATGACTGTCAAGTATCATCAGTTTAGAAAAAGCCATTTCTGTCTTTTTAATCCATCTTGATCTCTATCCCAAATTGGTTAGACACCATACAAACTGTATTACTATCATTCAGGACTTATCTAACTCCATTACCCACACATGAGGTGTCTTCAAGTTACTCTTTGACAAATTTCTACTGATGTCATGCAGTAAATGGCACTTTTAGGTATCAAATTTCATCCATGAACTTCCTCTGACCTTTAAACATGTAGAGCACACTGGGGATCACATTTATAACCCAATATGATGGCAAAGTAGGAGCCATCCTGTAAGATATTCTTCAGGCAACATTGAATCCCCCTGGTGTAGATCACAGCTAATATTGGACAAGTGTATTAAGAATTTATGTTGGTCCAACATCAGAAATAATATGATGGCCCTGAGATGTTCCAACGCTGGGCCAACGCTGGGTCAATATCAGCCATATCAAGCATGGACCAGCTCTGGCCCAGCGGTCAACCCAGCAATGGCCCATTGTCGGAATTGCCAAGGGTGGGCCATCATTGTAATTTGTATATTGAACCAGTGTGTGCATTACCTACGATGGGCCATGGTTGGTAAAACGATTGCGATGGAGTCGATCATTGCCGACATTGGCCCAATATACCCTTGCTACCTGGGTAATGTATTCATGAAGAATCATTCAGTAGGAACTGAACCTGTTTAATTATCTGGTTTTGTATGTCCAGTTCTTATAATAATAAACATATATACAATTATTCAATTATTCAATACACTAGTAGTTGATTGCTGACTTACCATGACCATGTTGTTATCATCCTTAAGTTCACGGGTGAGAACTGACTCTGGGTCCCCTTTCTGACTCTGCACCATTTTACGGTCTCCATCCATAGTACATGTGGTCTACAAGTACAAAATAAGTTATAATTATTAATAATAATCAAACACAGCAGACATATGTTATCATATGCCTTTCACTAGTTTCTCTAGTGGGGGGAGTCCCATGGGGGACTGCTTGCTCATTTTCTAACGATTGAATTGTCAGATATGGAGAACCAGATAATTTAGATATAAAAGTGCCAGAATGATATACCTGAACAAAAGATAATATAATAGTAACACGGTTGGGCCTCAAGGAAAATATATCTACATACTATAACCAACCACTATAGTGATCAGGCTCAGTGTACCCCACCTTGACAGTCCTGCCATCTGCTGTCGTTTCATCGAACTCCTGTCCAATAGTGAAGCTGACATCGGTAGTTTTGAATGTGGATACCGTTTTGATCCGCCATGAGTCGCCGTCCACTGTGATCTCCTGTGTGGGTTTGGCAGCATTCCCCATCTTCCTCGTTACTAGACCAACCCCTGATAAAGAGAGAGAAAATATTGAATTGCTTTTAGTTTGAATTATAATCCAATTTGTAGTCAAACCTAGAGCCATTGCCCAATTATAGTATCTGCAATATCCCAACCTACATGTATAACCATTTTTTACTAAGGCCAAACAAAAAAATAAACTGTGTTCAGGTAGCACGGCCCCAAAAAATAGGTTAGGCCGGTTGATTTTTTAAAGGATTTTCTTTTAGGAATATAAGGGAAAATCTCTTTGTTGGATTGGGTATTTGGTAGTGTAGAACAAATATCTGTCTAATTAAGCCATTATCAGTTTTGTTTTTCCATACAAAGAATTCCCACCCTTCTAGTAATCAAATAATAATGCTTCGGATAGCTCAAGGTCATTAGGTTTGTCTTATGCCCTTTGGTGATACCCTGCACTAGGGAAAATTAATTTTTTTTAAACAAGATTAGGCCACTCAAGCAGTGAAAAATATGACGAGGGCGTTTTTTATTTAATTTTTTTTTTTTTTTACTCGGGGCTTAAAATACATGGGGAAATTTGGACTTTTCGCGATCAATTTTCCCATTTTAGTATTTCGGAGTTTATTGATCAGTAAAAGTTGTTATAATGGAAGTTATTCCTAGCTGACTGCATTACTGACAGCATAAGCTTTAATTTGATACCAAAATTGCCAATATTTCATCCAATTTTAACATATTTTTCATCAAACATGTAAAAAAGAAAAAAAAAAGGTTTCCCAAATCATGAATTTTATGATGCGCGCGGTGATGAGAAACAATTTTTTTTTCGAGTGGCCTTAGGGTCGGGCAAAAATGGTGGGGTTGGTCGGGTTACCGTACCATAACACAAGTTTTTTTTTGTTTGGCCTAAGTATGTAAGGTGCATTATCAAAATGCTCCATGTCATCTCCCATGGCAAGGCGGAAGGGTAAACCTCATGATAAAACATGTTTTTGACATATACACAATGTTTTTTGTTCGATAAACAATGTTTCGACAGGAGAAAACAACATGCTTTCATCGAATAACCATGTTTTTGGCTATGCCTTTTAATCAGAAACAATGTTTTTCAGTCGACATCCACAGTTGATAAACAATGTTTTTTGTTCGATAAACAATGTTTCGACAGGAGAAAACAACATGCTTTCATCGAATAACCATGTTTTTGGCTATGCCTTTTAATCAGAAACAATGTTTTTCAGTCGACATCCACAGTTGATAAACAATGTTTTTTGTTCGATAAACAATGTTTCGACAGGAGAAAACAACATGCTTTCATCGAATAACCATGTTTTTGGCTATGCCTTTTAATCAGAAACAATGTTTTTCAGTCGACATCCACAGTTGATAAATTATCAGCACATGGTCCCGAAAAAAACGTGTTTTTTTTCAGGAAATGTGGATATTAGCAAAAAACACTATTCCCAGCTAACAAAAATACGTTATTTTACGTCAAGATAACGTTTTAAACGTGTGTTTTTAAACGTTTTACCACACTAAGGAGCCATACAGAAACGTTATATAACGTTGTATAACGTTTGTTGTTTATTTGGATTTACCTTTCTGAAAGTGTCCACCGGGGGCACTTAGTGAGTTTCTAAATGTTCTGAGGATCGACAGGATCCAGCCATCTGTCTCCAACAATAATCCTTAACCCTTAAGCTCAATACCCAACACCATGAGTACAATCATACAAGTACATGTTATGGCCCTCCATCGTCCTCTCCCACATGTAGCCTAGCCATGACACCACTGTGACATGTAATGTGTGTTATTCGGGGTGTTATTGGACGAGTACATGGAGGAAAGTTGTCATGCTGACCCTTGACCTGAGCTGCTCGGCCTCATGACTGAATTATATAGCTCGGCCTACAAGTACAGTACAGTACACTCTGACACAGTAACCTTCAGTCCCTCCAGCCACGTCATGTGGTCATTATAACCACTATAACCGACCGTGTGGTCATAATGGAAGTAAAACCAAGCCCAATGCATCCTGATCTACATCCTACTTATTTACTTTTAGTTTTACACCATATAGGACCTACCTAAATATACACTGAACAATTCTCAATGGCAAAGTTGTGGGCGCCCTATAAACCAGGCCAAAAAAAGGTGGGTTACAGGCAACATGGTCAGAATTTCTAGGTAGGTCCGGTTTCAAAAAATATTTGTTTTTACATAGAGAGTACCAGGAATGAGTCACAAATCGACAAATCAGCTCGGGACCCACCAGAATGACTCCAAAATTCCTCCATTGACTAGGAATATCAAGAAGTTGTTGGATATATATACCTCTTAGAAAGCCATTTGCTGAAGTTTATTAATTATTCAGGCCTCTGGGGTCACTGGGAGCTTGTTAAACTTGAAAGAATTAGTAATAAATGAGGAAAAAAAGTAACAAACATTTCTTTTTAAAATAAAAACAAACACCTCCAAAATTGGGGAAAAAATGCTAGGGTCGGCCCTTTTTTTAATCCAGGGTCGGGTTGCCTGAAACACACCTTTCATTTATTTTGGCCCCATGTCCAATGACGAGAAGTAATTTGCCTATTTGCATATATTATACATGTATAGGCTATGTGTAATCCATACCCCCGGACCATACCCTCTCATACCATCCCGTTTTCTCCCTCCTCTATCCAGCCAGCCTGTCTAGTATGAATAACAGTAGTCATAAATCAGATTTTCCCACTCCTGGCCTATGAATTATGATGTATTCTCTATTTGTTTTTAAAAGATAAAAGACCAAGCAAGTCTATCACCACCACAAGCATATCACCCACTTTCCCACCCTGCTAGATCACCCTTGGCCTGACCCCTGAACCACTTTGGCGTTGTGGGTTACCATGGCAGGGTATCTCAGGGTAACATGTGTCCTGGTTTCCATGGCAACGTGGATGGGGCGGAGCAGGTGTCCTGTCTGGCTCTTGTGGGTCAAGGCCATTCGGCTCTCACACGATGTCTGGGTAGTGTGGGGGTGAGTTGGTGGTGACTTATGAGCCCGGGGGGGGGGGGGGTACTCAGTATAGGAATGGGTACCAAATTCGGTAATGATCCCGAAGAGCTGTAGGGGCTGTCACAATTGAAATAAAAATAATGAACCCTAAAATCTCATACATGACTTGAGTAATCCATATAATTCCAAAATAACCTCACATTAAATGAAAGAGGCCTCTTAACAGTGGGCTGTCATCTGATTTCTTAGAAGATAGGGGGCTATAAAATTAATACACAATTTCAAGGGGCTGTCAAATGACCAAATGGGGGGGGGGGGGGGCTGTAGTTTCGCAGTTGGTACCTAGTATCAAAGAGTGACTCCCCCCCCCCCCCGGCAGGGCTTATGAGGTTGGGCGTTGAGACAGTTGTTGTGTTATAGCATGTCTAGTTGGTACATGTAGCCATGATGGGATTACCACATGATTATAGTCTAGTTAGAAACGTAGGTATATGTATACCCAATTAACATATAATCATGTAGGGTCAATTAAGGTCCTATCACTCATCATTGGTATTGGCTGAATCAATAGCATGCAATATAAAATGTGGTATGTAAGACTTGAGTCAAATATTGAATCTGGGACTAACTCCACGGGCATGTAAATTTATCATTGACCACATTAAAGGGATATCAAAATATCAATTTAGGAACAAGTCCTTTCTTACTAACTAGAGGCAGGGAGGGGGCTGTGGGATTTTCCCGCAAGGGCAATTTCTACCCGACCCTATCCCTACCAATAACTTTGTAAGTAACTTTGCCTAAATGTTTTATTGTCATATGTCCATTAATATCTAAACCCTTAGGTTATGATCTCAGTATGAGGGATCCTGTAAACCTGGTCAGTGACACGCTTTACCTTTAATGTCAGCAGCATTGGGCGATTCATCGCAGTGACCACCAACACCAGGTATATTGTCAATAAGAGTGTCTGGCAATGATGCATTAGATCAGTGCCTACTATATACGTCATTGGATCTACCCAGTGTTAAAAAAGTAGATAAACACTTGTTGTTTTTTTGTTGGAAAAGTTCAATTTTTCTTTTGATTGAAATATTAAACGTCGTTCTAACAAAGAGTGATGGATGTCCAATTTAATTATTTGTTGGGTGCTTCTGTAGCTTTACGCCCGATAATAGACAACCCAGTTCTCGTGGGCGGCTGTGAACTGATGGCACCTATATCAGTATATGTGAGTCCAGTCTCTGCAGAGGGTCCCATGCCATGCGGCCTATTTCCCATTGGTGACAGATTCTCAGAATTCCGCCCAGTGTCATGGAGCCTAATAAAGTGTATCTGCTGATGCCGCCTGCATGGCAGACACATAGCCGGCTGTATGTGTCAGCCATGTCGACCCACTTTGTAGATATGATTTAGGGCAGGACAGGGCACATCAGACACCAGTTGATATGTCTGATATCACTGTTGTTGAATGGCGACGTGATTGCCCTGTCACCTCTGCCTACACCCCCTTCCCTCCCCCAGTACAATGGTGGACCCAGACATTTGGGAAAGGCTGGTAAGGATGGGAGCGTGATACTGATAGACAGTATATGGGGTATTAAAATTAAGATTTACATAAAATGTACAGCAAAGTACGGGGTGCGCCCCCTACGCCCCCTCCCATGGATCCGGCCCTACAGTATAAGTAGAAAAGAATCTCTTCAAAGAACTCCCTCTTCCTATGCAGACCATCAAAGATATAGTGAAAAGTAACCCTTTTTAGCGCTCCTCTTTTAAAGATAGATACTCTTAGAAACAAAGTTATCTCACTTTATTGGCTATATAATTATGTTAAACATGGTATACAGTGTCCATGTTCCATCACACCCCCGTCATTGGACACTGGGGAATTAGCATGGGAGACGACCGTTCAGCGGACAAGGACATGCATAGCTGGCCCATGTCTGACTTGCCTATCTCAGACAATCATGATGGCGTCTGGACTCTTTACTACTGTCTTATGGGCGGGGTCTCTCAGAGATCAATTCTATTCACAAATCCTGTCCCGGGAAATAGTCACTCTTGTTCTGTGGAAAAAGTCGGGAAATACGCTACCAGCTAAGTGTTCATGTACACTTCCAGTAATAAAAGTGACGTCACTCTCATTGACGCCTAACGGGGGGCGGGGGGGGGGGGGGTCTAAGAACTTTATTGACCGGGGGGGGGGGGGCAAACATAACATTTCACCACTTTCAAAGTCGGAAGCGCAAAATGATATTGCTGCTTGGAAAATATTGATAGGAAGGGGAATACGACCCCCCCCCCCCCCCACAACCACCACCACACACACTCCTAAGTCAGCATCTGATTATAATACAGCTTAAATCACCCATGCTCAGGGGTATTTTCAGTCTATAAACTCGTTCAGTTCCTGGTTCCCATCACCCTATGTGATGACACATGGATGTGGGATGTGGGAAAGGGTCACTACACCCCTCCAGCAGCTGATCTCATCAGTACTCCCCAATAATGCCGGCTCTAATCATACAGACACAGGCCAAATAATGACACAAATTACTTTTTGACAGAGCTCCACAGAACAATATTACAGCTATAGTACAAAGGGGCGTTCTCATCAAAAGTTGATAGCAATTGCCAATAATTGTGTCACTGCCTGGGTAGTGCTTTGACAATAGGGGACATGAGGGTAAAGGCTGTCATCAGTGCAATTGACGCCTTGTCTATCCATGAAATACATACATGTGAGAGAATGTGGGTACTCCCACGAGGACAACATCGACTCAACAAGGTCATAAAACGGGCCACAGAATGTAATAGTAAAAGTGATTTGGCCAGCTTGATAGAAATGTGCATATTTTATCGCTGCTCTTTGCGATGATAAATTTATTCTGTCTATCAGATGCGCGTATGAGAAGTCGTAAGGAAAAGAGATTGACAACTGAAGATAGGGTCCACAATCATCTAGTTGAGGCACAAGCTGATATACTGGATATGCAATTATGTGAGTGATGGTCAAGCGGTCAGACACATATTCTTGTAGATTAACATGGGCAATTTTGTTTAATCAACATGGAAATTAACATACATTTCTTAAAATCAACAAAGTAATATAAGCATTAATCGACAGGGGACCTTAATCCTTGCCGTATCAGTCCCAAGTACATTTGGGACGGGTCTAGATATCGCAGGACCAGGGTGAGGACAAAGCCTAAGTCGTCCTTTGTGGATTAACCACACTGTCTAACTATAGTATCAGAGACAGCTGGAGCCTGCCCTGGGGCATAACGCGTTAACCCTTTAATGTGAAATGAATTGATGCCCCAAGGCTTCATGTTAAGTTGCCGTCATGCTGCTACGTTAACACGATGCATGCATGCAGCTCTGACGAGTTACTTGCCAGTACTGCACCCATGCATCAGAGCGATAAAGGGATATAGATTCGATAGTTCCGTTAAAGTATTATTATGCACCTCATGTGTGGGTTCATCAGTGTCCATATCGGATTAGGTTAAGTCTGGCTTTTTACCCGGCATAGCATCTGATTACTCCCGCCACAGCGTTGACTTTATGGCTCTAAGATGGGATTTATTTACATATACAAACCTTTAAGTGAATATTAATCTGAGATTATTAATATTTATGAGGATGACGTGGATGGGATAGCACTGATTGGCACCTGGACGTAGCAGACAGAGGTAATAGGGCCCCCAGGTGCCGTGGGTGTTCTGCCTGCTGTGCTGCCTAGTGCCATATGGGATACAGTTCTGTACATGAAATACAACAGCAACTAATAATCTTCCTCCCGGATGAACGACCGCATGGTGCTTTAATGTGCTATGCACTTTGTTGTCATCACTCATGATGCATGAATGCACTCCGACACCCGGGCTGAATTTATGCATCACACAGACAACATGGGAGTGTAACCCTATGGGTCATGCAGCAATGGTGTGTACGCACAACACATTAAAACGCTATGCGGCCCTTAAAGGGCTAAGCTGCATACTGCTCTGAATCTGTACACCGAAGCCACCCACGGGGCCACCCCCACAAAAAGATAAGCTTACACAAACAACATCAGGTTTTATTTGCAAATATCAAAGTTAGAATGTTGTGTTTTATTTGCCTAAAGTATCATCACCAAGGTTACCTCTCCCTAACGTTCGGTACCAAACAGATGACAGCTGGTACTCGCCAGAAACCATGAGAAAGGACAAAGACCGCCGAGGGCAGGTGTCCCTTTTTCTGTGTGTCATGGGGTGGGGTGCAGGGCCTTGGGAAATTCTGATTTGTGTTTTGTCATTTGTGGGAGGGGAGGGCGGATACATATTTCGATTCTTTTGCTATCCCCTGGAGCTACTAGTATGTCATTTCCTCGACCATGTTAACAGAGCTATATGATTAATAAGTATATAATATGTGACATATACTGGGAAAAGAGACCTTAGTGCACCCTGCACTAAGGTCACTTTTCGCAGATAGTGTCACATATGTAGACATTGCTATTATTTGAAGACTTCTGAAATGGAGTCTTTCTTTATGTCCATACATTGCAACACCTGCTATTAAAACTTGCCCGTAAGAAAAATGATAATAACATAATTATTTAGGAGAGGCTATCCTACTGGCGCAAGTCTATGTAGTCGGACCACAAAGCTGGCCTGTGGTTGGTCAGAGCTGTACACGCCCCCCTCGGTGCCGGCTAGACGTACGTTATTATATCAAAAAATAATTTATTACATTCATCCCCTGGATGACAGCATACATTTACTGTATACCGTATCGGATTAGTGAGTTTATGCCTATACCCATGGAATGAGTAATTACATGGTCTGTTGCTATTCCTTTCTCTGTCCGATCCTCTCATCGGGGGCTGGGAAAATATTATACCGATACATCGCTTGAAAAAAAATCATGCTATTTTTCATTTCAATCAAGATCCTAGTCCTATTTGAAAATTATATAACTGGAGTTACCTTTTTATGCATGAAAATGATCTGTGTAATTTTGTATGAGATAGTGTGGTTGCTTATCTGTGGTTTCTAGCCTGAATCGACATTCAGTCTAAACTCGGGCTATGACCTCACAGCCCCACAACAGTTGACATCAACGCGTGGTGCCATGGACGGCTCCAGTACACTCCCGTAACCCTTCAAGCACTATAGTATTACGCCATTTACCGTTATGATGCGCGAATGCAGCCCTGAGAAGTACCCCACCAGTACTACAACTACCACTGTACCAGGTTGATACACTCTCAAATAAAGGGTTAGCATGATGCACCAATGTAGCATTGGCGAGTTACTCACCCGCGATGCATTGGTGCTGCATCACAACGACAAATAAACCTGGGGCGTCACACCGTCATTAAAGGGCTAAAAGTAGTTATCTTTCTGTCCCAGCCTCTACTAATGGCCTATTGTTCCATTTGGTGACGAAGGAACCCCCAGCGCCAAGCAGTATCAAATGGAGGCATATGTACGGGTTAGTGTGGGGTATACAAACTAATATATCACAAGGGAGAAAAACACAAGTGATTTTACAGGAGGTCTAGAGGCATGACCCTCCATGAGCATATTGAAATTTTAGATGTCAAATGCTGCATTCTGGTTTCATGAGTATTATAATTTAGCATATGTATAAATAGATATCTCTCTACATAAATATCTAGCTATATCAATAACATGGTGTGGCCCCCATGTCTCTACACGTAAATGCTTGAGAAGGGCATCCCCTACCCCCCCCCCTCGACCGCAGTGCTGCTGCCCTGCGATACAATGTATATCGTGCATCGTAACACATGTTATAAATAACAACTAGCATGTTTTATCTCATTCCCCCTGTTATTGAATTCCCCACGAGGAACCCAGGATAGCGCCATATGTCCCATATTAATAATAACCATGAGGATCTCACCCCGGATCTCACCCATGTTCTTATTCTTCACTGCACCCACAAACCGCTGCCGATGCCATGGTTGTAAATAATAAATAAAACCACTGTTATAAACTCTAAATAATGTCCATGCTTACCCAGAGCCTTCATGTAATCGTCAAAGGCCTCAGAGGCGGTGAGGTTCCACTTCCCACTGAAGGCTGCCATTGTTGTAGGTGAGGAGGAGGTGTGGAGGCGGTGTGGAGGCTGTGGGAGGCTGCGGCGGACTGAGGGAGGCAGAGGAGCCGGCCGGCGTCATGGGATGGGAGCCAGGAGGCGAAGGCGGGGGGGGGGGGGGGGTGGATGATGCTGCTGCTGCTGCATGAGTAGAATAGACTTGCTCAAGTCACTGACACCTAATGCATGTATTGCCCTATGATTGCAATCACGACTCCTGGACATAGACTGTAGATGTACCTAGAGTCTCTGCACCGGGGGACTAGATATTTACTGAAGATGCTATTAAAGTTTCAAATGATTTTATGGTACAAGACTTGGAGTGACTATTTTATAGGGCTAATATGTTCTCTAAAAGTTGTTCCGGTTCAATTTAAAATGCTTCAAACTGTATTCCTTGCAACATGCAAATAAGAGTCTCCCGATGGGTATCAAAGTTGACTCATATCTAGGCTGTGAGATACTAGAAAGGGTCATCTAGCGGGGGGTGAGCGTTCTTTGGTTACATCAATGGGACTGCTGTATTCACCATGGAATGAAAAAAAATTCAATCAGGGAAGCTACCAATCAGAGCGGATGATCCTATCTTACCGATGATAACAGGGGCAGTGATGGGCAGGTGAGGTGGTAGGTGCCATTCTGTAGGTCTACTGTGCGGCAGGTGGCACAGGCATCCTCAGCATACACCAACCCTGAGATGGTAGCCCCTCCTCCTGTCGGTCTGTCCAGCTGGTATTCATTACATATCACCATGATGTCTGTCAGAATTTAAGAAAATGGTATGGGGATTTTTTTCTCCATGTGATATAACATGTAGACGGATATCAATGTCAGTCAGATACTAGAAACAACTTGATTGTGCGGCCACCTATGCATCAAAACTTTCATATCCATAATTTTGATATTTCCTATTAAATGTCAATTACTGCATGTGCAGTGTTCTGAAAACAAAGTGCCCTGAATACATGGCCATAAAATGCCTGGCCATAATATCTCTTGGTGAAGATTACTGGGGGGTTACATTTGTCTATCCCTAAGATTTTAGTTTTGTCATGTTTTGGAAGACCTGTACAAAAGTCCCTTATTGTATTCTGGAAGAAGCTCTTCATGTGTAAAGGTGTAGTGATATACTGCTATTATCATAGAAACTTGATATTTCACATATCCTTGTGTTGATATAGTTCACCTAATTATAACCAGTGTTTATTCAACGCGCAGGAGCCTTTGGAAACACTGCTGGAACACAAATCTTATTGTAACACACAAAACTGAGGAAGATACTTGGCAAGATTATCTTTTTCTCTCTTGCAACAACCTGAAACCCCCTGTTAGGCCACACTTTTTTTATTCTTTGGGTTACGGACACCATGAAAATTTTCTCAGGCACAGAGGATGAAATAAAAAATTAAAAGATTAAAAATAAAAATTTGTCTAACACGTTTTACTACCCAAAAATCTTTAAGAATGGTTCGATTTACACGCCGTAAAAACTGACATATGGCAATTTATTTGGAGATTCACAATTTTATTTTTAGAGCGGGGGTGTTCATGGTAGTGCGGCGGGCCTTTAAGGGGCCGTCCATAAAGTATGTCACGCTTTTTTGGGCCATTTTGAACACCCCCCCCCCACCCCCATGTCACACTTTTTCCGACACCCCCTGGAAAAGTATGTCACAGATCTGCTGACACCCCCCCCCCCCTTTGCATATGATTAGGTACCATATCAGTCTAGTCCCATAATTTGATAAAGGACCTACATGCATTATCTAAACCCAGTAATTTTTATAAGGCTTGTACATTTCTAGAGGGTAATGGCTTGTTTACTAATTCTCAGAATGGATTTAGGGCAAAAAGAGGCACTCAGGATACAGTAATAAAACTACTCCGTGATGTCTATTTTAGTTTGAATAATGATAAATATGTTGGTGCAGTGTTCATAGATTATCGAAAAGCATTTTACACAATTAATCATAGCAAATTATTAGATAAAATGCCTGACTTTGGTTTCAATGAAAATGTTATAAATTGGTTTAGGAATTATTTATCTGGAAGGACTCAAAAAACAATAGCAAATTGTGTTCATTCAGACTGGTTGGAAATTACGTATGGAGTCCCTCAGAGTTCTATCCTAGGGCCTTTACTGTTTATATTATATGTTAATGATTTGTCCCAACTAGGTTTGAGGAGTAAGGTACTACAATATGCTGATGACACTGTTCTGTACTTTGAGAGTGATAATTTAGAAGTAATTAGAGAAACGCTTCAGAGTGACTTGGACATTTTAACAAGATATTGTGATGCTAATCAACTAACCATTAATGCCAAAAAGACTAAGTTAATGCTCTATACTTATGAAGAGGGACTTAATCTAGGAAAGTTATTAGTAAAAGGAAATGAGCTAGAACTTGTGAACAACTATAAGTATCTGGGTATCACTCTTGAATCCTCCTTAACTTTTAAGAAAGAGTTTGGGAAGGTAATTAGTAGGGTGAATCATAAAATTTGGATTTTGAGTCACTTTAGAAGTAGTTTTGATTTAGAGTCTTCGTTAACCATATTGAAAACTATGCTGTTACCGTATATTGATTGTGGTAATTTATTTCTAACTGGTCTGAGTTTTACTGATCATAAAAGAATGCAAGTTCTCCAAAATAATGCACTCAGAGTCTGCTTTCAGGTACATGATCCTATAGAGGTATCAGTTAAAAATTGCATATTGACGCAGGAATCCTCCCAATTGACTTGAGGAGAAAGTATTTGCAAGGAGTGTTGAGCTATAGGTTATTGACAATAAAGGGTCTTGATTTAGTAAACAATAGAATAACTAGGGCTGCTGATGGGCCGTTAATAAAAATGTATTTATTACATACGGAAAGGGTCAGAAAATCACCACCAAATAGTGCTCAATGTGAATGGAATATGATACCTCCACAAGTGAGATTAGCAGAGTCAAAATTGTCTTTTAAAGGCATGTTGAGAAAATTAGTAAAAAAGTTTTTCATCGAAAAATGGCGGTATGATTTACAGTTTACCAATGATGCATTGGTGAATATATATAACTATGAGTAGCAAGTTCATTTCTATATCTATATGTTAATGATAATGTCTGGTTTCTGTAATATAACAGATCCAAGTATTGTTATTTATGTTATTTATTTATTTCTGCTATCTAACTTATGATCGTCTGTGTGTATACTATTTGGGTATAATTTGAGGGTATTCAATTATTAAACAATGTATATCAAGGTATGTTGTGTATTTAACAAGCCGTATGTGGATCTGTGAGTACCGTGAATTCCCGTGTACTACCCGCGGGTTGTACGCGAATCAAACCCAGCTTTCATTTGATACCAAACATGCCTATACAGGGTGCGGGTTATACAAGGGTTTTTATTACTATAGAACAGTACTAAATTCAAGATTTTCAGATCCAAAAACGGGTTATAGGATTCTCCTGAGTTGGGGGTGCGGGTTATACGCGAGATGCGGGTAGTACGCGGGAATTTACGGTAGTATATATTTAACATAGTTCCAAAATACATGTTGTATTCCATGGTGTAACAGCCAAACTACTTATTATTGATCTGGTTATATTCTGGATGTGGTTGATATAACAATTTACAATTGCATTTGAGATAATGTGGCAACTAATTTTCATGTTCATCACCCCCCCCCCCCTCCCCCCCCCCCTCTAAGTAATATCATCTAAGGGTTTTTCAACTCTTCCAGTATAATCAAAGCTAAAAGAAAGGTTTTATATGATCGTCAAAGTGGTTGTTAGCTTTAAGGAAGAATACAAAACCTTCTTGCTCCTAACTGAGCACTCCAAGTGATTCCTCATAGATTGCATGCTCAGTATAATAAAACTTTTAAATTGAAATTGAATTGACAATTAGATTGCTACTACAATGTGTTAAAGTATGACATTAGTCAAATCTCCGAAATACCTTTAGCCCTGATGTTAAAGGATATTTATTGAAAAGACCCATTCTAATTACAATTGTTCAAAGTCGCAGTATCATGTTCACACCAATAATCATGGCACTCTAGATCTCTGTGGCTGAGGTTTCCTCGATCCATTGATTCTTGACAGTGTTTACAGGATTAACAGGTGTGCCACTGCTATCCTGTCACTCCTCCAGTGTTGGAAGTTTTGTGGCAGGGGTGGATCCAGGAACTTGAGGAAAAGGGGGCGTGATTTAGGCTGATGTACTGATGGTATTGGACCCATTTACATTAAAATCTATAGCAAGAAGGGGCGGGATGCCCCCTGTGTCCCCCACCTGGATCCATCCTTGCGTGGTATCCAAATACTATCCACACCAGATCTTCATGGTCCGTGTTCTGGATAGCATACATGAGTTCACATAATTGCCTAGCGGCAATACATGCTGGACTGATAAGTACTAGAATCAGACTATAGGTCATGCTGGAAGAACCTTGTTTTGATTTCTCTGATTTCTTCTTCCTTTGGCCACATGTCTTCAGATGTTAAGTGACTGACCTAATTGATGTTACTGTAAAACCTCGCATATAAGCCTTACTTGCATATAAGCCGCACCCCGACCTTGGGCTGATCCTATATGCCACACCAGAGATCTGATTATGGTGACTTTTAGCACTGTACCATAGAAGCAAAAACTCGTGTATAAGCCGCACCCTGAACCTGGGCGATCCTATAAGCCGCACCGCCGATCTGACTCACATACTATAAAAAATATTAGTAGTGGCTTATACGTGAGGTTTTACGGTAGGCATAATTCACATTTCTTGCAGATTCATTTGTATTCCTTATTCTGTACACTAAGAAATGCAAAGTCATGAAGCAGACTCTTTGGGATATTGTCTGCAGATCTTGGGAGGATGTTGCTGCTGGCTAACAAATACTGAGGGGTATTTCTCTGACCCATGTAGTTTCACTGAAAGGCCATCGTTGGCTGTGTGGACCACAGCCTTTGGTACTCGTAAGAACCTGTCCCTGATTAACATCATATAAGAGCTCCTTGGGTTTGGGCAACGTTTTTTGTCTGGGCGCTTTACAATCTACTGGAAATAATGGCTTTCCCTCACACACACATGTGTTGCTCACAATTTCTTGATTTTGTTTCTAACAGTAGTATTTCTTCTACATCTTCTTTATACTCTGCAATCTCTTTATTTTCCAGCTCTTGATCCATGGTCCTTCCTTGAGAAGGTATCCTAGTTCGCCCCTGTTAACCCTTTAGGGCCGAGTAAAGAAATTATAGTCGATGCTCGGCCCCCCCCTCATGGCATCAACTATACTTGATGCTCGGCCCTAAAGGGTTAAACACACTCTAACCTGGGGCATTAGTGACTTTCAAATGTGCATCCAAGTTTGCATTAACAAACTAATCTATCACACAGTTATAATTGACCAAGGGCACCCTGGGTTTTAGGGGGACAGTTCTGGCGAAAATGAGGTAGATTTACAGTCAACTTTGATGTAGATGCATTCATTTCCTGTTGCATATTTTGAATAAAGAACAGCACTGCTACTAACTTACAACCTATGTCTGTCTGCCCCTTCATCCAAAAATTTGAAAAAAAAAGTTTCCTAGTTAAAAATTATGGGAGAAAAAAGGTCAATTTCATGTCAAAATATACCTCTCTGTGAACCAATGATAAAGAATAGCAGAGTAACCTTGAATCCACCCTTTAAAAGAGTCATGTTCACACAGACACCCATAGAGCTTAGTGTTAAAGGGAAGGTGAGATCAGGATCCTTTTCCTGGAACATCCGGGAAAGTGCATCAGCATTTACATGCCTTACCCCAGCTCTATGCTGGATCTGACTTTGCTCCAAACCAAACTCGGAAAGGTGTGAAAGCCGATGTCCCATCATTCCTTCAGCATCCTTGAAATTCAATAACCATCTCAAGGAGGAATGATCCGTTCTTAACGTGAAGTTTGACCCCCAGAGGAAATGCTTAAACTTTTTGGTGTAAACCACCACAGCCAGCAATTCCCTCTTGGTGGTACAATAATTTCTCTGAGTTTTACTCATGGTATTACTAGCAAAGGCAATGGGCACTTCCACTCCTTCTTGGACTTGACTGAGGGCAGCCCCAATACTCTCATTGCTAGCATCTGTATCCAATATAAAGTGTCCATCCGGTGTGGGATACTTAAGCACCGGAGTTTCTACAAACAACTTTTTTATTAATAAAAAAGCGGCATCCCTTGGGAACTCTTCCTTCCTATTTCCAGGAGTCCAGTGCGACAGACACTGGATAGGATAGGCTACCCCGGAGTAACCTGGCTGGAAATCCCTATAGTATGAGCAAAATCCTAGGAAGGATCGCACATCCTTGGGACCCCTCGGTACTTCCCATTCTGTAACACTCCGGATCTTTTCCGGGTCCACCTTAACACCTTCCATGGAAATTATCCGCCCTAGGTAATTAATGTCCTTCTTGAACAGATTACATTTCTTCGGCTTCAATTTGAGGCCGTTAGACATGATCCGGTTCAAGACTTCCTCTTGATTATTCAGACAGCTCGTGAAAGTTTTTCCAAACACAATCGCGTCATCCAAGAAAACTAGACATTTCTGCCACAATAGGTCACTTAACAAAGTTTCCATCATATCTTCAAATGTCGCTGGGGCATTACAGAGCCCAAACAGCATTACCTTATATTCAAATAAACCGATATGGCTAGAGAATCTTCTCCATATCTTCAGGCTTCATGTCTACTTGCCAATAACCGGACTGCAGGTCCAGGGTACAAAACCATTCATTCCCCCCGAGGGAATCAATAATCTCAT
Source organism: Harmothoe impar (assembly GCA_947462335.1). Lineage (NCBI taxonomy): Eukaryota > Metazoa > Annelida > Polychaeta > Phyllodocida > Polynoidae > Harmothoe > Harmothoe impar. The sequence continues at coordinate 45,555,395 of OX381720.1, read as the reverse complement.
CTATCCTTGGTAGAGGATACGAGTTTTTCTTAGTCAACCCATTCAGTTTCCGGTAGTCTATACAGAATCGTATGGTACCATCCTTCTTGGTCACCATACATGCGGGTGAGGACCAAGGGCTCATACTGGGAACGATTACGTTATCCCTCGGCATTTTAGTAATTTCCTCCTCGGCTACAATCTTTTTCTTAAGAGGCAATCTCCTATAAGGAATCTTAAAAGCAGGGTTATCCCCAGTTTTAATCTCATGCAACACCTTGTTGGTTCTCCCCAGGGGTTCCCCGGGGGCTGCAAAGGCTTTCCTGCATCTCTTCAACATGGCTCTCAGAGCTTCCTGCTCAACCTCATCCTTTATGAATGACTCCGTTAACAACTTGGTTAACACCTCATGTAATTCCTCCTCCCCACCTTCCTTCAACCCTAAATCTTGCTGACTACTGGTGACTGCCTCCCCCGGGCTGCCTCCGCAAGTATCACTTTCCCAACCTCAGTGCCATTTTCAAGATAAATGGTGGAATTTCCGGGATTAGAAATGGGTGTCACGGTCCATCTGGAATTTCCTACGAGGGTATCCGCAGATTTTAATCCCTTCCAGGATAACATAGCCACATCAGGCTCAATTACCACTAATCCTTTCTGGATCAGCCTCCCTGAACTTACTGATACGTCACAGGTCATTCCGGGGGAATTTTCACAGTCTGCGCCACACTGGCTACACTACTAATTATTCTCAATTTACAGAGTATGGTCATATCATATGGGTGTTCAATCCTCAACTTCCCACTCTTCGGGTTCAAGGTCGCTCAGAAAAGTGCTGCAAAATCCAACCCAAGGATGCCATCATCTTCAATCTCTGCTATGGTCGGGGCCCACACAAACTCTTTCCCGGCCACAGAGATTATCAGAAAAGTCCGACCAAATGTCCTCATCCTAGTACCATCGGCCGTGCACGTGTTTACCCTCATTGTAAGGTTATCACGCATACTCGGCAATAAGCCGATGAACCTCTTAGAGACCATGAAGTGGCTAGCTCCAGTAACCATAAGAAATTCCCCTGTCTTTCCTTGTACAGAACAGGAAACATACCACCTCTTCCCATCAGTTACTGAGGGGTTCCTAGTAAACCGGTGAAGGTCACTATCAGTGCCCAGGTCAAATCCACATCCTTTCAGGTGTTCCAGACAAGGATGACCGGGGGAAGCCTGGTTCCTCCAACCTTAACCAACTCTTTGGTTATTGACTCCTCTAAACTGGTACTAGGTTTCCCATCCGTGCATCCCTGAGCGCCTGTTGTACCAGCCTCCCCAGCCTCATGGTTTCCGGGATGATCAGTCCCATCTCCCTTCTTGCTGGACGCATTCACTATTAATGAACCTTCACCACTAACGTTGGTGATAATCTGGCTTCTTTCCTCAGGGGTTACCGTTCTGCCATCCCCGTTAACCCCCTCTAATTTCCCGAAACCTCACTCCTTAGAACCGGTTTCTCCACTTTGCACTCAGATGCAAAGTGTCCCTTCACTTGACACTGGTAACACTGCAGTGTTACGATCCACCCTAGGGCGGCGCCTGGTTTGATTTATGGATGATTCCGTTAACAACTTGGTTAACTCCTCATGTAATTCCTCCTCCCCACCTTCCTTCAACCCTAAATCTTGCTGACTACTGGTGACTAATCTCTAATTTCTAATTTCCCGAAACCTCACTCCTTAGAACCGGTTTCTCCACTTTGCATTAAGATGCGGCGCCTGGTTTGATTCTCAAAGACTTCGTTCATGCGTTTTATCATGGACTCCATTAAAGTATTTAACAGGCTTTCCGACGCCTTTGTTTTATCCGAAGTGGCCTTCTCCGGGATCTTGTTTTTCTGACTGTTATCAGTCTTAATCTCCCGAGAGTTGGGTTTCCGTGGGGTTTCCGAATAACTATTTGTACTCGGAAGCTTCCCGGAAGCTGAGGATGAGTTAGATTTCTGACGTCCTTTAAACTTCAGAGCATCTACTCTCTCCTCCCCATCATATTCTTCCCCAGAAGAATCGATCTCATCTAAGGAATGTTGAATTCCAGAGACGCGCTGACCCCTATTGGCAGGTACTACACCAGCCAATAAAAAAAATTCTTTTTGTCATTTTGATCAATCTCCATGAACAAATCTGCCAAGGAAGAACCTGCTTCCCGAGCTCGACCACAGACTTTTGGATGGTAAGGGTAACTGAGACCACTTATGAATCTCACAAATAGGGACTATATATATATATATATATATATATATATATATATATATATATATATATATATATATATATATATTTTTTTTTTTTCTTTTTAAAATTTAGTCATCATACCTTACAACATAGTCTGACTAATTTTCTGGCTCACCTGTATATGTATGCTTAGTTAATGTTACATATATCAAATCACAATATAATACTCAGCATCCCTACTCCACTCTGGTCTAGCCTGCCTCAACAATTGCTTCAGTTCCAGGCCATAAATCTTCCTGAGGTTTCTGCGTTCTTCTCCTAAACAGAGTCCAGTGATCAACAGTCACCATCTTACCAAACATATAGCAAGCTAATAATTCCAATTGGTCGTATGTTGCTTCAGGCCATAAGTGTCTCTCCACTCTTCCACCGCTATTTTACCAGGCCCATCACTTAACCAGATAACAAAAGCCCCCAGGGATTCATCTTTGCTCCAGCAATTATACTTGCAATCATCTAAAAGAGTTTGGTATTCTTCCTTCAAGGGACGTAAACCCCTGTAAGGTTTCGTAACACGCGCAGTTCGCTTAGCTGCATAAGAAGAATGTACTAATTGACCTGACATACGTCTACTCCAGGCCAACAGGTCTGTACCGTCTTGACCTCGGCTAGAGCAATCCAGCCCCAAATTACCTATAGCAGGGTCGCGGTTATGCAATCGGTGCTCAGCAGGGGTCATTGTTACTCTCCTGTTTAATCCCAACTGCTTTCTCTGTGCTTCGTCAGAAGAATTATCTACCACTGACTCAGTACCATCATCAAAGTGTGGGCCTTGATAGCCTGTCAACCCTACTTTATGTTTCGGTGTAGTAGACGACTTTCCCTGGATTTCCCACTGGTGCCCTTTGTCAATATCCTCCTCCCGCTTACCTCCCAAGTCCTTAGAGACTCCTAGGTAAGTGAGTTTGAGTTGAGTTTGAATTTTAAAAAGTTTTATTGAGCAATCACTGACGTGGTCTTCCTTCACAATATAGGGGTGACCAGACCCTCGACAATCAAATATATGTATCGGTATAATAATAAACACATGTATCACACTTGTTTCTTTTTATGAAAACAATTAGTAACGAGGGGTTTTAAGAGACCCGGTTCGAATAATCAATAATCCAATAGTACAGGTATTGTATTTTCAATGGAGTCGTATGATAAACAAGCGTGAGGAAGCTACAAGAGGTCATCACTAAAGTCAAGATTTGTGTACAAGATTGGCAAGGTAGGGTTCGCACATAGATAGACTAATATAATAATAATCTACATGAAGAAGGAATCTAATGAATTAAATAATGCAATAGTGTGCATCACTCCGGGCTTGAGAAGTTAGCTCTTACCGGTACTAGGTCCGTGATAATGACTAGTGATAAGGGTAGGGCTTATCAAAGAAGCCCAGTACATGAGTAGGATATAGAGACGGAATACTGATACAAGAATTATATAGAATAGTAAAGAACAAACATTTATACAAACCGAGACATGCTTTTTAGAGGAATACCATGTCCCCCAGTGCCCAGAATTACTCCCACCTACAAACCACAATATTAGCTAAAAGTATCACTATGATCGTGCACTTTATCATTAAGTGCAGTACGTTCAGGCCACACAGTGTGTGTTTAGTTTTATGAGTACAACGATAAACAATAAAAGGAGAGAACTAAGATGGTGTATCAAAACGACGTACAAGTTCACACAAGTTATCGACGAGGCACAACCTGGACATTTTTTATGGCAGTTTTAAAGGCATTTTTGTCAACTAATTTCTGTACCTCGGCGTCAAGTTTGTCCCAGTAACTGACTCCCCTGTGCCAGGGGCTTTTAGAGGTACTGACATACGTACAGGGTTTCATTTCAAATTTGATCTTTTGGTCGGCTCGTGTTCTCCTCAGGTTTACCTCAATTTGAAAACCTATTTTTTTGGACATTTTGTACATTAGCATAAGTAAGTGGACAACACGGCGTTGGTCGAGTCTGGCAATTTTGAAGTGGTAATGGAGGGCCGTGACCGAGGTGCGCTCGTACATGTTACTAAATTTACAAATTCTGAGTGCACGGTTTTGTACTTTTTGCACTTTCTCAATGAGGTCATTGGTCGTGCAGTCAATAATATAACTGGCATAGTCAGTGAAGGGGACAACCTTTTGTTTGTATATTAGGAAACATTGTTTTTCATCAACATATTTTCTAATGCCTCCAAGTAGGTGGAGTTTATAACCAAGATTTTTTAAAAGCGTATTTACATGATCTTTGAACAGGAATCTTTTGTCAACAGTGACACCTAGATACTTGTAGTTGTCAACCTCTTCAAGTTGCGTACCGTTTATGTGCACAGTCAGTGGGGGTACATAGGGCTGGTAGTTATTTTTTACAAATCTCATGACTTTGGTCTTATTTTTGTTGATTGTGAGGCAGTTTTCATTGCACCGGGTGGCTGCTTTGGACATATCATCATTCAACATACGATCAGACTCTTGAAAGGAATTTGTGCTTGATATTAATACTATGTCGTCGGCGTACATGAAAATCTTGGATGATGTGATATTTCTAGGAAAGTCGTTGATAAATATTAAAAAGTATTAGTTGTAGGAGGTGGATATGAATATTATGTCGAATCTGGGCAATACCTATACTACCCTTCTCGTCATAATCTCCCGGCTTCCCATATTGAGCCGGGTCATCTCCAGAAAAGGGATTCAGTGAACCATAACTGTGATTCACTATCTCATCTCGATATTTATTCTTATAATGTCTAGATACCTCCTCCTCGGCGGATATTTCCTTGTTATCAGGAACTTTAATATCCCTGCTAACAACTTGCTCTACTGGTTCCCGACACAGAGAACGTCCTATGATATTCACTCTCCTAGAACCGGCTTCTCCGCCTTTATATAAAGAGGCTTCTACATTGACTTTGCAATAGAGTTTTCCTAGCTTCCAAGGAACAGACGGCTTTCACCTCTGCCTTTCGTTTCTGTTCTAATTCCTCGGTTTCCTCCAGAATCTGCATCCTGTTTTTTTCGTTGTCCTTGACCAACTGGTCCCTGCCTTTTTCAAGCTCCTCTTTACCCTGCTTCAAGGCATACCATTCCCTAGAGTACTGCTTCAACTCCTTTTCATATTTCTCCTTAAGAGACAGGGAGTTCTCATTAACCTTCCGGGTCTCAGCGACCTCAGCTTGAATTTTCTGAAACTCATGCGATTCTAGAGCAACCTTCTTTTTCATATACCGGTTGTCCTCTATCAACCTTTCCCTCTCCTCAATCAATGCCACTTTCGTTTTCTGATTATTAGAGAGTATCTCATTTCGTTCCTTTACCAGGGACGCCAATTCCTCAGTCAATGCAGCATATTGATCCTCCATTGATTGTCTGTCCAACCGGACATTCTCCCAGTAGAGTTCCTCCTCTTCCCGAGCATATCGCTCGTCATATTCCTTCTGGAATCTTTCATCCCCTTTGTAGGGACTCCAGGAGAGGTCTTGAACCTTCCTCTTCTTGTGTCTTGTCACCACCTGTGGCAAGTCTCCCGGCCTCAAGCTCTCCACAGGGTCATACCCTACCATTTCCAGGCGAATTGATTCCAACTCCCCGTCACTCAGCTCTGACCCTGAGCTGTCAGGACTATCGGCGGAAGCCATGTCTGTCCAATAAGGACTCCCTGTTCTGTTTAATCTGAACATATTCCCGAACAATTATCTTGTTCTGCTACCTTCGCTGCTACTGGTCACGGCACCAGTTTAGAGGTTCATAGTTATTCTAGTTTAAGGAACAACGAGAACGGCAGTTTCCAGGTGCGAGAATAACAGACTTTATTACAAAGTGAATCATGTTCCTGAACAGGGGAACACTCGGTGTGAAATCAACACACAGCTTGTATCACTTTTCTATACAAATATAGGAAACAGTCAGTATAATATCAATATACAGCGTTGTCCGCACAGTTGGACATAGTGAAGTCTATCGCATCAGCCGGACCTGCACTGACTGCCCTTCCAGGTAAACACACGGGTCTTATATAACCACTGGTCCTCTGATCACGTGGCCAGGTGGGAGGGTCGGCCACCCACCTGAGAGCAGCCCACGGTAACCTGGAGAGAACCCGAGTCCTCTCCCAGGAACGGTGTGCGCTAGCTTCCAGGTAGAGAAGCCGAGTAAACAGTAGACGTTACCCGGAAATACCGTGTATGAGATTAATATGTAATATTATGCCCCTGTGTTTTCTAGATGCGTCAAAAGCATTTGACAGGGTTAACCATGCCAAGCTATTCAGTATAGCTATTTATTTTTCTGCGGCCTCGTGAAATACGGCCCGAAGGTCAACTCGTGAAATAACCCTCCAACAGACCAAAAACTCGTGCACCTTTGTCTATATAGTTTCTCCTTACTTGTTTAATATATATATATATGGATGACTTATCCAGTAAGCTAAATGGTTGTAAAACTGGTTGTATAAGTGGACCAAACATTGTAAATCATCTGTTGTATGCTGATGACTTGGTCATATTTACCCCTGCTAGTCATGGTCTATCTAGCCTGTTAAAGGTCTGCAGGCAATATGGTATTGAAAATGATATCAATTATAACCCTCTCAAGAGTGCGCTAATGGTAGTCCGATCCCCTATGGCCAAACAGATGAGGACGCCCATTTTAACTCTAAATGGCTCTACTCTTGATGAATGTGAGGAGGTCAAGTACCTGGGTCACATTATTTGTAATTCACTTAAGGATGATAATGATATTTTACGACAGCGCAGAATGTTATATGCTCAGGGCAACATGCTTGTACATGTACGTAAGTTTTAGATGTGCAGTGTTGAGGTTAAAATTCAATTATTTAGAGCTCTTACTGTACACCTTTGTATACTGCTCAGTTAGGCCACACCAAAAAAGATTGGACGTGTGATTGAGATCACACTAGACTCAGGGTCAGGTAGAGGTGTGAAGGGAAATGTATCATTTATCATAGTAAGAAAGAGAAAGGGTGCACTCTTGTATTAATGGGATTCTTAAAGATGTGACCTTTGACCTTGATTTTGACCTTTTTCTGACCTAGATATCATCCTACACATAACAGAAATGGATTCAGCACCTTTGGTTTACCCTAGTCCACTATCCATATCCATCCATTGCTCCCCCTATTATATCCTGGCTGGACCGTTTCGGATAGCATACCCAAATTGTGCGTCACAAGTCAGGAACTGACAACTACCTATAGGCCTGCACCACACAACCTATAGGTCGCATGACGCAGGTGCCCTAAGAAAGTCACACCGAGTGAGGCAAGCCGCGCAAAAAAAGGGTATACTCGAAAAAAATGTGTACATTGACTTTTTTTTGGGGGGGTACTTGAGCCCAAATTCTAATTTTCATGTCCCCCGATATTGGCTATCTATGTCTTTTGTCCTCTCACGTCTATGTCCGACACACACTGAATAAAAAGCTCCCATGTCCATATTGTAAATAATTACCCCGGTAGAGAGAGGGGGAGGGGGGTACTCACATTTCCATATAGTCTTTGTTGCGATACGTGCATTGTCAGTGCAAAGTGAATCAGGGTTATCACAACACTGATCTGTTACACAAATAATATCAAGTAACCTCCCCTGTAAATTACCTCTAGTACTTAAGTGTTTGATAGATGTCTGAAAAAAAGCGTCTCACCTACCCCTCCCATAGAGATAGCATTGGTTGTCACGAACTATCCAAATTTGGGGTTATCGGTTATCTACACGCTCCCATAGAGCTCTATGCTGAAGCAAATTACCAGCAATTACTGCCTAATATTATTTTTCGTTTTTTAGGGGGTTACAGTTGGAATTTGTAAAAAACAAATACACCATTAGATAGATATTGTGGAAAGTGATCTAATGACACCATGCAAGATGCAAAGAGTGAAATATTGACCAAATGGGAGCAATTTCATTTTTTCAAGGAAAAGAGGTGTCCAGAATCGTCTCACTAGACTCAGGGCAGACCCTGAGTCAAAAAGAGTTGGTCAATGGATTTCACTTTTCAAAAAATGGTGCGAGCGAGCGAAACAATTTTTTTTTTCAAGATTTTTTTTTGTCAATGGGAAAAGTGGAGCGAGCGACAATTCTTTTTTTTTTTACTCAGCCGCCAAAAAAAGTTCTTAGTGGACCCCTAACAGAAAAATCTATTGGTTGATCTGGGCGAATTACTAGAAGAAAATTTCAAAAAAAAATTAAAATTCTCAATTTCGGAAAAAATGAGGCAAGCAAAATCCATTGACAAAAATTTCCATTTCTGAAAATGAGGTACGCGAAATCCATTGACCAACCTTTATTTTTTGGTCTGGCCTTATGGAGTAATTACAATAGGGCTTTTGTGCAATGGTTAACGGTAGCGTACAATGATGCACTTCATATGTTACTTGGCATCCCGAGATATGCTAGTGCCGGTGAGACTTTTGCTGGTTGTTCTCTTCCGACATGCAGTGCTACAATTAGAAGACTAATATACAGTTTGTGCCTCTACATGGGTAAAAATCGACACGTGCGACACGGCGACACGGGGGTTTTAAAAATCGACGCGTGCGACACGGGGGTTCTAAAAATCGACGGACACAGAAAATCCTGGGATAAAAATCGACAGACACAGTACACCCTGGGATAAAAATCGACAGACACAGTCAAGTTTGACTTAAAAGTCGACAGACACAGCATCTAGGCTAGAGTGTGAAAGTGTGTGTGTGTGGGGGGGGGCGGGGCAGGGGGTAGGTGTTACCGCCACAGATGCTACCAGCATGGGTATTGGGTGGGGGAGGTGTGAAGGCATTGGGTGGGGGGAGGTGTTAGGTATTGGGTGGGGAGAGGGTATTGTGCCTCTATCTGAGTTTTGAGTTTTTTACATGCATGGTAAAAATCGACACAGGCTCCACAACCCTATCAAAAATAGACGGACTTAAGTAGAATACAAGGGATAAAAATCGACACGACCCTTAATTGCTAAAAATCGACACGGCGACACGGGCATATATTTGGGTACCCATGTAGAGGCACCAGTTTCATGTCAACTGACAGGGTCAAAAAATTAGTTGATCAAAAGATTGGTGGATCCAAGAAGTGATACCCAGTACACATCTCATATCTGGAGATGCTGGTATCAAGATTTGTACATACACTTTAATCTTCCTTAATAACTGTATTCTTTTATCTGTCTATATGTAAGTGTGTTTTTATAGCCTATGGACTTTTTGTACTACGATTGAGTCTGAAATAAAGATTTGAATTGAATTGACACATAGGTCAGTAATGACCTCCCCTTTGTAATCAATAAAAGCCATTATTATTGAATTGAATGCCTGTAATTTGAGATTGTAGATCAGATATGTAAATAAACATCTATCAACTGATTGAGCTGGGAGAAAAATGCATGTTCTGCTTTTCTTCTTCATCTATAACTTGTTTAGTGTGGTCAAATGTCCTCAGTCCTATTTTAGTCCTATGGTGGTTCAATTGTTTGCATAGAGATGGCGGCATTGCAGTGCATTCCCCTGGTGGTGAGAAAGCTAGGTCAAGATATCTGGGTCACCATGCTGGTAAACAAGCCTACAACTACAAGGCTCATGGAAATTCTATGTTTACAGCATAATATAGTCCATCTGTATCAATTGGAGCTTAAATACTTGGTATCAGGAAGAGACATAGCTGCACCAACAAGCCACCCACAGACTGGTACTCTGAGGTATGAGGAAAGCAGCATACAGGACAGAAAGTGGCCTTGGTGTAGCCTACTGTATAACATTTACACTTAAAGCACATCTACTTGTTCCTGAACTTTACAGTACTGACAGGCTGACTTGAGATGGAGCGTGGTGAGGTGTTTGACTTGTGTCACTGGCATGGGGCAGATGTGGATAAGAGGTCAGATATAGTCCATGCCATAATACAGAACCGTCGTACCAAACACCTACAGGACATTGTGGACACTGGCTGGGATGTGAATGAGGCTCTGGCCATAGACCTGTCTGACTCTGCACCTATATTAGTCAGGCGTAGAAGGACTGCACTGCAGCTGGCAGTCATTAAACCAGCATGGACTGAGGGGGTGAGACTGCTCATCACTGCAGGTGCCAACCCCAATCTCCGCCCTGAGGCATTAGACCCCTTAACAATGGCAGTCTCTCAGGGCAGAATAGACGATCAACTTGGTGCTGTCAAACTCCTTCTGGCCCATGGTGCTGACCCGAACGGGGCAAACCAACTTGTCGAAGATTCACCTTTGGTTTACGCCATCAAATTCAGTAACGATAATGACTTTGATACAAGGATTGTTGATCTCTTGTTGGAAAATGGAGCAGATCCTAACTTGATTAAGGCCGGTTTATTGCCATGGGGTTACTGCAGTAAGGTTCCTATTTATCTAGCACTGGATGGATTACAGCTTACCTTCAGCAATCTGAAGCAGCGACAAGAGAGAGACATCAATGTTACCCGGACTTTTATTAGACGCGAAATAGAAAATGCCAAAAAGACAAGTGCTGCATTGTTCGGAAGTCTTGTGCGATGTGGAGCAGATGTCAATTGGAATATATCTCTGGTAAACTTAGATGTGAGGGTGATTGAGCTGTATTGCAGGTCCATATTACAACGACTCGTGTTGCCCTTTTATCCGCAGGAACAGTACGAGTTTCTACAAGAACACCTGGACCTCCTCTACAAGGCCAGGTGTGATATCGAGAGACGCGACGTACACAACAGGTCTGCTCTGGAATCTGTTGTTCGTGAATGTGGAAACAGTAACACAGTGAGGTGGCTCATCAGGCATGGGGCGGATACCACCTGCGTACAATTCAGGCATCTTCACGGGTTGCTTATACCGCGTAAAGTACGGTCCTGGTATGTCCACGGGTTCATGTCTCAGTACGCTCCCCGCCTGGTATGGAACGAAACACCCCTTATACTAATCAGAGCTGGCATGATAATCCCCAAAATGCTGCATCTTCATCTGATTGTGATCCAACAGGCCATTCAGGCCTTCCTGGCCATTGATGACCCTGATGAAGCTGCGGAGGCCAGTCTCCATACTGAGATAAGGGACCAGTGGGATCAGATCGTGGAGGCAGATGCCCTGGAAATGAAGAGAATCAAATCCAGGACGAGGAACCCATCTGCCTATAATTACGAGAGAACCCAGCAGATGGCATACCTTGAGGAATTCAGCGATGAATCGCTGTATGTCTACCCGGAGGACGAGTACACCCGAAACCCGAATGACCAATGGCAGTATAGTTTAAAACTTATCAATAAAATACTGGCATACATCTCAAAGATGCACTCACTACAGTGGTGGTGCCGTCGCTGTCTCCGTGACGACCTAGAGTGTCTGGCCCCATCTGCAATTAAGGCCATCCAGATACCAGCCATCCTGAAACGCTATGTGTTATGCCATGAACTCTAGATCTGCTACATCTCTGGTACATCTGCTACCTACATCTCTGGTCATTAATATCTCTGGTGGATCTTCACCCCTGCCATGGACCTACATATTCCATGAACGTTCATGCCTCTGGTCATTAAGATTACGTCACCAATACGAATTCAGGCAAATATGCTTCAAGCTTGCCATTTGTTTTATAATTATTCCTGAATGTTATGTTTTCTCTTGAGACCAATCAGATTATAGAACTTGAATGATTAGCTGATATAATGGTTCGTGGATCATCTAAATTGACCTACAAATATTTAGACATCCATTTCTATCCCTTAATACATTTTCGAGGGCATATTAAAGAGATTACAGCATTTGTCATATGGGAATGGAGAGTCCTATCACATACGTGTAAGGTGCCTTTGCCAATACAAGTACCGTAAGATCTCGCGAATAAACTGCACCAAGACTTTGGGAGAACGCTATAACCTGCACTAAGGTTCCGAAATTGTGCACTTTAGTACACTTCTGAAATCCATTGTAAAAAAAAAAGTTGTATATCTTTCACCTGGATCTGCATATAAAATGAGGGTTGTACGCAAGACTTTGAGATGGATCTAATGTAGCTTTACGCCCCATAAATGTTCCAGCTTAGACATGTCCTGCTACATCCTCTCTGATTAAGGTAACAGAATAATAGAGCCGACGCAATAAAATACTGCTAGGCCATCAGCAACCGGCAGGTATGGCCTCTATTCCCCGTTTTCCAACAGTGAGAAATATGTATATGTGGCTTTATATGAAGAGATACTTTTTTTGTGTGTGCGGTTTATTTTTTATATCTTTTCAAAACTAATAACGGAATACGGTATACAATATGTACATGTTTATTTGGAGGATGTATGAACATTGCTTTGGGAATGGACATTTTGAATTCCTTTTGAAGGCATTGAGTTTACAGAAATACACAAAGAACATTTCTATGACATTTCTGTAGTATATATCAAAAGTGAACACATACAATTAAGGAAGCCATACAAAAAGATTTATCTGTGTGGAGGTGCGCGGATCGTCCTCTTTTACTAAAATAAATACGTGGCAGCTTATTTTAAATTTCAAAAATATACATTCTTTTAAATATACAGGTAATCTTTTTTTCCCAGTCAGATGACCAGTCAAACAGGAAGTGTGGTTTATGCGCCAGCACGAAGAATCCTATCTGCATGGCGGCTCATACATATTCACAGGGAGACTCTTCTACCCTCCATTGTTTGGCGGGTTGTTTAATAATGTCATTATAAATGAACAGACTGAATACTTAAGATGCAATGGTACCCAGTAACCCATCAGTATCTAAGATACAATATATTGGACCTTATGAAGGAGATAAACACGGATGTTAGCAGACCTGTGTATAAACATTAAGAAGAAATAATATACTTCTCATAAACTTAAGCTAGTGACTATTTTACTTGTGTATCCGTAGTACCATAGTCTCCATGCACTGTCTATTAAATAGACAGGACATATTATGACGTTCTGTCAGCAAATCTTTCTATAATAAATTACTAATCTGTTCAGCTATTGATTGCACTTCGTTTGTTTTTCTTCTTTGTGACTTTTGGCAAACGCTGTAGTTTAAATGTTGTTCTGCAAAGACAAACCATGAATACATGTTACGATCATAAATCTAGATGCTACTGTTTAGATAACGATACTAGCATTACTATCTCTGCTACCGGTATATGAAATTATCGTCATGAAAATGTAAATCATTTTAAGAATGTTATATTTTGATCTATATTTGATTATACCTGTAAAGGACAATATGATTATGGAATATGGCACAACAGGGCTACGATGATATATATCTTTTAGAAGGGTGATAATTGAAGACACTTACTGGCATGTTGAACAAATTGGGCTAAAAGTGCAGAATACTGAAATTGGAAAAAGTGAAAAATGTGTAGTAGTAGCAATATTATCTGTAACAACATACACATACGTTTGTAATGAATACGCAATTCATACATTGATGATTATCTTCTCTCAAGTATTAATATTTTGTAACTACTGTTTTTTCTGAGTATATCATTGCTAATGTCAATGACGCTGTAAACTAAAGTAAATAATACATGTACCATCATCATAGATGTCCACCATAGTATTAAGACCAATTTAGGATTTACCAATGGTTCTATATTCACCCTCACGTTTTCTGAACAATCAATATAGGCTAATCATATTTACTATAACTACAAAGTGTTGAGTCATATATGACACCATTTCATTCCATCACAACATTATGTATATGAGACATAGATATATCTAAAATACCAGTTTTAAAGTTGTATCCACAATATACTGTACCTGAGAGACAGACGGAGCAGACATATCCCACGTCTATGAGATGTCTGTGACAGAAGCAGGCAGCGCGGTAGTCCACAGCCATCATGGGGGGCAGTGTCAACTTCTTACGCATGGGCACATCTGGCAGGAACACCCACTATACCCAGAGCACAGTATTAGTACACGTACAAATTATTAAACCAGGCATGATTAATCTACACTTTCAAAGGCTCATGAATTATACATTCCGAATTATTAAGTAGAAATACATTAAATGTTCATGAAAAAATATCCCCACTGTTATTAAGTATAGAAAACAACATTACATGTAGAACTTACAGTTGTCGATATTCAAAGCGAACAAATTGATGGGCAATTTAACTTAATATGATTCGATATCTGTAACTATCTGTTACCGTACTCACCAATAGGTATTGCAGGAGGCCCAGTAGTTGTGGAATTTTGAGGTAGGTGCCGCCACTTATATCACACGCCTGTAAACAAGGGAGACAGTCCTTATGAAATTGTCTTCATCTGCCTACTTACAAACACTTTTAGTCTACTGTTGTTTTCTTTACCTACGGTACTTATGTTCTTAATTTTTTTTCTGGGGGAGGGGTCAACAGGGGATGGCTGGTTGTGGATAGGGGTAGGCAACCTCAGCTTAGGAACTCTTATGGTGCGATACATTTTATCTCTTCCCGCCCACACCATTGGTAAACCTTTTAAACTCACCTGTTGCAAAAGTCCTGATTCACTGTCTAATATACAAGCATCTATGGCGACATTCTGAAAATAGAAGCACAATACTGTTATTTTCTAACCATAATTCACTTGATTAAAAATGCCTATCATTTATTAGTTTTATTTTATACGCCGGATTTGTGTTAAAGGGTATCGCTACCTGTTCGATGATCTAGATATTCTATTGATTTCTGCATATAACTTAGTACAATATTAGTTCAATACATTAGGAACTAGAAAAAGTAAAGAAAATGGCATGGTACAGTGCTCAGTTCTATGGGAAAGCCACTTGAAAAAGATAGTTCTTAACTAAGCTAAAAGAGAATTTTTATTTTGTGGTCGGATGACCATGTTCTTCTATTGCTATCTTCGAATCACTTTGGATTAGATTAGTTGGCAGAATAAACAAATAGAAAATGGAAAAAAAATTACATGTTGTGGTGCTCATTTTTCTGTAATACCCATTTAAAGAAAAAGTACTTCCTTTGCGAGGCAATCTAGCCCTATAGCCCATGCAATGGACGTTGCTGCTTAAATACTCTCTATGTGAAAATTAGACTATAATGCAAAATTCCTTCTCCCCTTTATTTTACCCCCCCCCCCCCCAAAAAAAAAAAAAATAAAATAACCATACCTTTTTTCGAGAAAAGGTCATGGCACCTTCTGGGATAGAACTCCTGATCCTCTGATTGCAAAGCAGGCATCATAACCACTACACTACAGATTCTGGTGGAGATCTGACGAACTGTTGTGCTATTATTCCATACATATCTTATTGACATATGCCATGAGAGGGCAGCACTAGCTACATAGTACAATGTCGTTTCTCTGACATCCACAGGGTTCCAGCACCTACTTTTGTAGCGATACCCTTTAAATTAAGCTCTCGGCTTCTATCGAGGTGTTCTACTTACTTGTTTCTGTGCGGTAAAGACCATATTCATGAAGTTCATATACTGTGAGGGGTTATCCTCTGCTCCCTTCACCACCTGAAATTAATTCAAGAAAGACATGGGGTATGTAATAAATGCAAGAATTTGTATATGATCTAATTAGCCAAGCCACCTTTGGTCAATACTCTGCAGTTAAATTGATATCACTTGATACAGAAATACCAACGAAAAAGTAGAATTTCCTACAGAATAACAAAATGGCAACTCCGTACTTACCTGTATATAAATATGTTAACAGAATTTAAGAACATTTAAATTCTAGTACATGAACAGTGGATGAATTGATCTGTACTTACCAGCACTCTGGAGGAAAAGGTATCCCCAATCTCAGCCTCCTTTGTTAGACGGTTGATATCTGGAGACCTGTTAAGGATGTATCGCCTTATGTTGACGCACACCGGTTTGAGTACATTCATCTGTTATCACCCACTATGTGATATCACATTTGGCTATAGATTAATGTCACCTGATGTCAGTGCTTTGTAGTTGGTACTTTCGAGTCCAAAAATGGTGTTATAAATTTGGATATTCATACAAGTTCATAGATAATACCACTTCACCTCAGTCACTGGCACAAAGCACTCTATATAGATTTTTATGTGTGAAGTTGGGAGACAGGTCAGATATTCTTTCCCCATACAATGTAACACTTAACTAATACAACATTTTTTGTTTACTATCCCTTGTGGTTGGGATTCTACTGTAACAGATTAATTTCATTTTCACGTTATATAAAACCGTCAAAGGGATACAACACAATGCCATGGCCATAGCTCCAGCTACCAAAGAATCTGACGCTACCAAACCTCCTTCGATATCTGGAAAAAGAGAAAGAGCATATGATCACTAACCATCTTGTAATGTTACTGGGGGCTACAGGCACAGTAAAAAGAGTTTTATGCTTTTTGATAAATGGCAGTATTTAAAAGTATCTATTTAAAATGGAGTACCTCTGAATTAATATTGAATCGTTTGCACATCATGAGTATCAAGTTGTTGTTTTTCTTCAAAAGTACATAGAATAGCAGGGTTCGCGCTAGCCACTCGCCAAATCGCCAATGGCGAATCAAAGTTAAATTTGGCTAATGTCATCCACTGAGAATTCGCCAAATTGGCTATTAAATTGTGACAGTGGGGCAGTTTCTACCTGCTGACTATAGTCATGTTATATGTCATTGGAAAGAGGAAATTAAGGAGAAGCCAGCCAGTCTGATTGTATTTAGATATATTAAACGTGATCATGAATATTCCCAAAAGAAAGTAAAGTCCTTTTTTCAAGGACAAAAAAAGATTTAGCTACCAAATAGCAAATCTCCAGGGCTACTGGCCAGTGTAACACATAACCGGAAATGGGAACACCGTGATAATAATGCTTAGTGAAAAAGGTTTGGCTAATCAATGCTCAATTTGGCTAATCAAAATGGGTGCAAATTCGCCAAATTGGCTAATAGAATTCACGTCCTAGCGCTAACCCAGAATAGTGGTCAATATAAACTATAATCACATACACACACATTGCTTACCTGCATTGACTAGTTCTTTGAGGGCATCCTTCACTGTGGTGTCCACCAGAGCGAACAACTCATACTTGCCGTCAGCCTCACCGCGCTGCGCCACCTCCTCCTCCTCCCCGTTGGTGACTGGTGTGTCCGAGTCGGTTCCAGGCTTAGGGTACAGGAACTGACTGGTTACAGCAAAAATAAAAAAATGTTTTTAATTTTACAGTCTTCAGGGATATGATCTAGCGTTAGTAGAATAATTGAAATTTGTTAATGGTCTATTCGGGTATTGATCTCACAGAAAATAGCAAAAAATGTTGACCTCTCGAAAAAAAAAGAAGTGTGTGACCGTGTAAAATTCCATCCCATTGCCCCCCCCCCCCCAACCAAAAGTTACTTCTTTAAGATGATATTAGAGTGCATGTGACAGGTACTATAATTCAGCATTTGTGACCCAAACTGGGTATAGGTATAGATATAGGTATAGGTATAGATAAAGGTTGGGTTTTAATACCTGAACACAACTTTTCTGCCATTATTGGATCAATGATAACATGACCTGTTGCTGTCCTTACCTTGAGTCGGTGTGTGCGGCGATGATGGCCAGCTTGTTGCGGTGGTTCATCATGAGGTGCGTGTTGGCGAGGACGAGAACGGCCTCCATACACCGGGACAGCACCAGCTGCAGACAAGACAAGGGCTGCATGTTACTGATGTCAAGGGTATACATGTACCCTTGGAATTCTAACATGGTATCATAGTCTCCGTGAAAACTTTTTCGCCATGCAGGACATTCGGTTATTTCGCAAGAAAGGCTTAATTTTTGCAGGCCCGGATAACTGAGGGCAATTTTCATATCTCATGAATAAAAAAAATTATAATGCAAGAATTTACATTTACCTGTATATTCCTATTGAAACATTGTAATATGTATAATTTTGAGTTATGTTATTCAAAATGTTCATGCAAAATGCTTTTCTCTCTAGAAACCTTAATAATGGTCCGATTTACAAGCCGAAAAAACTGGCATGTAGCCAGAGATCCAGTCAGTCATTGGGACCGACGAGTCCAGCCAGTCCAGCAGCCTTTTACCGGGCTATAGCCGGTGTCCGGCACGTTTTCACAGACTGGGATCAGGGAACTGTTTTAATCCAAATTTACTGGCAATAGCTGTTATCATGGGTCTGCGTGTCTGCGTGGTTGTTATAGAGGGATGATCGCAAATATTTGCAATAAAGGGGTGGTTGCAATTCCCGGGTCCCCCCCCCCCCCCCCAAGAGGGGCCGAAAAGTTTAACCTACTCCCCCGGTTAAAAAGTCGGCTTTTTTCCCCCCCCTCCAAAACCACCTGTCCCCCCCGTTTCAAAAAATGATCAACCCCTATTGCTGTAGATCTAGATCTATTCTATTCAATTCTTTATTGAGGTACAAAGATCCATAAGGGTATTATATAACAAAACAATACTAAAATAGAACAGATATATATTCACCAGCATATCATTTGCTCAACTTAACACATAAAAATGTATAGACTGCTTAGTGCCAGTGACTGCAGATGTTAGATGTAAACTGGGTGTCACTTGTCAATACATGTACCAAGCACCAAACGGCGAAACTGAAACCTGAAACTGAACACTAGTCTTCTCATTGTGGCAGCAAACGTGGGTAGGGCCTACCGTATTAAACTTAAAGCCACAAACTGCAATAAGCTCCTCTGGCACTTGCCTAGTGCACTCCAAGGGGCATCCTGAGTACCGGTAATCATGAAGTTTCAAGTTTCATTGTATCCGACAGTAATTTTCCGCAAAGCCACAGTGCTGTAATTCCACCATAGCTGAGCAGTAGATAGAGGTGTGCAGTGGGTCCTAAAATAGCTAAATTTTGACTTCTTAGGCCACCAGAATGAAAGTAAGAGTTTATAGTCCGAAACTTTTAGAAAATAGATGCGGCCTTTTCATTTTTTATTATTGAGGGTGTCCCTAAAAAGCTGAATTTCCAAAGTTTTCTGGGGTGTTTATTTTTTGAAAATTTTACAATTTTGGCCCGATTTTTAAAGAAATATGAATAATGAAAGAATACAATAATAATGAACTTTTCATGCGGCCCCTCTGAAGGCATGCAGGCGGTGGACGGTAAACTCTCACTTTCATTCTGATGGCCTTAGTTCTAGGCTATGCTACACATACAGAATTTCCTGGTCCCTTGAGCCTTGTCGGGTCCCTTGTATAGGCCTATGTCATAGCATTCTCAAAAGGGGCCCTCCATAAATTAAGTCACACAAATATGGTCTATTTTAAACAATTCAATTTCAATTTCAATTTTCAATTTTTGTTTATTCACATCCTCATGAGAGGTAAAGGAAAAAAAATGAGAGAGAAAATCAGATTCAGCCGATAGTTACAATGGCATCACTGATGTACAATGTACAAAGTTTTGGTACAAAGTTATAAGGTTTACAATACACTCTATGTTCTGCGTAGATCTACATGATAGACACTAATAGTCTGCGAACTCTATATTTGACTAGGTAAAATTAATGGAACTGGCAAGTTATTAGCTATACAACATTCCATCTTTTGATCAGGTAGTATAGGGCCTAGGCCGGACTGGAGCTGGTTGCGGCGGCCACTACTGATAAGAGCAGATGGGCTGGGTACCAGCATGTCCCTGGAAGTGATGGTTACCCAGGGACAAGGAACCAGTCAGTCTGTGTCTTATCAGTGCTGATAACCGCACCCAGCGAAGTTTTAAATGGCGGACCCACTGGGTATGAATCTACAGCCTTCAGGCATGGGATTGTGTTTTGAAGAAAAATCCAAAAGCAGCCAAAAGATATGATCTGGGGGGAATTTTGTATGATTTGCATGGCATAGAGACTAAGACCCCCCCCCCCCCCCCCATTAATGTTAAAATCTTTTTTCATTGGATCTGCACAAATCACAGGGATGACCTTTTTGGCCTTAAAAATCAGGAAATCCGGATAAATCCGGAAGAATCCCATGCCTGAGCCCTATAAGCCAGGTACATCTGGCAGCACCAATAAATATATAGAGATTCTCTGTCTTTTTCAGCACCAATGAGCACCAGGTTGACTAGTAAGGATGCAAAGACAGTGTGATGCAATGAAAACAAAGAGATAATAATTAAGAGATAATAGCACCACTCTTATTAATTAATTAACCAGGATTGACAGAGCTTTAATTTAGTGCAGTCTTCTTATGCTTAGATCTTTGAATCTTAGACCTGTCCTTTTTTCGCAAGTGGTATCCTTTTTGTGAGTTTAAATTTTTCCATAACTGTAGCACAAAATTCTGATAGGTTACTTAGGACAATGGGGTCTTTGTTATTAAAGAGGTTTGCCATGGTTACAGTGCTTGGGCGGGATGGTATATTGTTGGCAAGGAGGATTGATCGGTCATGATCGAAGGTGCTGCAGTGAAAGATGTAATGAAATTCATCTCCTATGTCACCACTCTTACATAAAGGGCACTTTCTCTCCGAATGCTCAACTCTGGTATACCTTCCCATTACGATTGGGAGACTGTGGTTCCCACACCTGAATCTGCTCATGTATGTTCTATTTTTGGCATTAAGATTGACTATATATGTGTCAGGTTTAGCTCATTTTTAAAGATTATGTAGTTATAACAGTGGCCAGAATCCATAACAGTGCTGTGTGAGCCTTCTTTTCACTGTGGCTTTTATGAAGCTGTGTGAAGTAGTTATAGACTCGTCACCAAAGACATTGCCAAGCCCACTCTGGTTAAGACCCATCCCACTGTCCAGCTTTTCCCCATAGTGGGACAGTCTGAGATACAATGTGTCTATGTGACTGTCCCAATGAGGGGACCCTGGGCGATAATATAAGTACTTACCTCTCCATGCTGCTTCAACACCTGTTGTCCCCACCAGACAGGGTTTGTATCGACGACAATCACAAGTAGACTTGGCTGCCTGTCATCTGCAACAAAATGAAGGACAATACATGACATGCATCATCAACATAGCGGATTTAAATCAAGTATAACATTAATTTCAGAAAGTCAACATACCGGCCATTTTGCCGAGTGCTTGATGTTATGGTTCGTCTGATTGGCTATTGAACCGGAAATGATCCGTCAGAGCCAATCATCGCCAACGTAACAAATATTTCGTCTGCACTTCCGGTTAAGGATCCATGCTGGGCTGATGAAAGACATTTTCATGTATATTGCTGTTATCTGAGCAGAAAACATGAATAAGGAAGGCAAGTGACATTCATGGGTGTTTATTATTAACTAGACATATGTCCCCATATCGTGATTTATGAATGTGTTGTTCTCTCATGCCAATAATTTTAGGTGAAGGGTTGACAGGTGCCCCTTTTGGCATTGTAAACACTGAACAGCTGTCACTGCAGTGACTGGGCACAGTATAATAATCATTGTTACCATATAGTGTAGTGCAAATCCGCAGTCTATACTGCATTACAGATCCACATGCCTTAAGGAATGATTATATAGTGGGACCAGTGGGCCTACTAGGAAGGGCAAGCATGATATTGTGTAGACCATGAATTGATGTAGTGACCAACTGCAGGGTTGGGTCCCTCCTCATTAACATTTGGTCAATTCATGGTCCCTTTAATTATGGATTTAAACATTGAAACTGACCCCTAATCTGAAGCGTAGACCCAGTTAGAAATAGCATAGACCTACATATTAAACGAGTATTACCGGGTACACCTTTATATTCATGGAAATAGCAACAACCTGCTTCAGGCTTATACTCTTTTTCATATGCCTATAGTATAGGTCATTTTGATCATTACAGTGTTTCTTTCTATACTAAGAAGTGTGTCTGTACACCAAATCATTGTTACATCATTTCTATCAATATTATATGTAGATCCCAAAACATAACGTCGGGAATCCTTAAATTGGCTGTATTGGCTTAATTTTTAACTTCACGAATTGTAGAGTTATTCAATGTAGTAAAAAAAAAACTAGATCCAAGGTTGCAAAGGCCAACAATACAAATATCTGCAGATCTGTCCACATTCGTGATAGTATTTAACAATATACATAATAGTGTCAAGGGGACACATAATCATAGTGTAATCAGTATTGAGGGGAGGCGGGTCAGGAATATCATGGGAATTAATCCAGAAATTCATGAATCCATAATGCATAAGTAGGATAAGACTACCGGTATTAAAGATTCCATGGACGTCAGATCTACGCACAATGTCTCTCAAACTGGTCTGATGCAATGCAATCCATGTCTTTCCACTACTACTGAGTCACTCCAGGTATGTAGATCTATATGACCTCAGCAAGTGTGGGTTTATACCTAAACTCACGCACTAAGATCAGCATACACTCATCCACCTGACAAAGAGAAACACTGAGGAGATATTCTCTACCTGAACCAGCCTTTGCTAACAAGTGGACATATTTTGAAAGCATGGAAGTAGAACTTGCCAACATTGATTATAATAAAGTCATTTTTGCAAGTCCTGATACATTTCACACACATTTACAATGGCGACACACATGGATTCTTACAGACAGATTCTTCAAGGTAATGGTAATTGAGTGGTGGATCTTTTAAGCTACCGGAACTTCCCCCAAGAAGTGTCAAAATTGCCCCGCCCCCTTTGACTTAAAAGTATGGTCTAACGTGTTTTTCTCCATACTCCCCCGCCCTGCCCCCCCCAAAAAAAAAAGAAGAAGAAGAAGAAGAAGACATGGTGAAAAAAGAGCCGGCAGAGCATATTAAAGATGGCAAAGTAACAAGTAGCATACATAGTTTTAGATCTGATATATCAAATGTTGCCCACAGGCATTTCTGATCTTTCTCTGTCGCTTTATTCAACAGACATTCTCCAGTATTTCAACCAGACCCTGGAGAGGGATCCAAATGTATCCGAAGCCGTGGCCGCAATTGAGACCTTGATCGAATTCATCAAGGTTAATCCAGGTAAGCACAGAGAATGAGAGCCTATAGTTAACGATATGTTCCGGTAGACTGAATATATATCATGATATTTGCCGTTTCTTCGCTAATACAATACATATAATTAGTGCTAAGGTATATAATTGAATGGCTCCTGATAAAAAGATTATCGATGTAGTTGTAAGTACATGTGGTATAGAAATAATTGTACCAATAGACAAAGCTATTTTTGAAAAGAAAATTAAATTTTTCTCATGCTCCCTTTGCAGCGGAGACACTGGTGGAGTTGAGAGAGACAATTAAGGATGCTATCGACACGCTCACACAGACCGATCATGGACTGGTCACCTCCATCTCATCTGGCTGCGAGCTATTCCTGCGCTTCATCACGCTCACCGCACTTGACAACCCAGTAACCCACATTCGCTTCTTGTGTAGTAATAGCTTTATAAGAATAAATTGCCTAACTGCCCTTTAAGTCATCAATTTATGTTTGTAAATTTCTTTGATCCTTTTCTCTCAAGGTAATAGAATATAACTCCACTTCAGTCGGCATCGGACACTTTTAGTGTGACTAACTGGAAAATTTCCTCTTTGTTTCATCAAGGATTTACGAGAATGCAAAAAGATTCTTGTAGAGCGTGGAAACATGTTCCTCTCCAAGGTTGCAAGTTCCAGGAAAAAGATTGCTAAACTCGGACATCCCTTCATCAGAGACGGTGCTGTAAGTGAAATAAACTTTTATGTAATATTTCTCATCCTCTCCTACTAAAATGATAACTTCTGTGAATTCCCGAGAACCAACCCCCAGGTGCGGGTTATAGAAAACTGGCAGATTGGGGTGCGGGTTGTACAAGGATTTTCATAAGTATACTACAGTATTTAAGTGGTTATTATCAGACCAGGTGCGGGTTATACAAAGTCTAGGTGAGGGTTATACGTGAGATGCCGGTTATACACGGGCATTTGCAGAACTCAACACATGTGCACTCTCACTTGTGACTCCGGAACACCAAAAGAAACATAGAAAAATAATGTGAAAAAAAGTTAACTTAATATTTTCTTCTCTACATCAGACAATCTTGACACACTCGCGGTCGCGGGTGGTCATGCAGGTTTTGAAGGCTGCTATGGAGGCCAAGAAGCGGTTTACGGTCTACGTGACCGAGTCCAATCCCGACCGTGCAGGGTAAGTCTACACCTCATCTCACATTATACAGGCCAGTATTAGTATTGGTATCTTGCAGAGCAATGATGATGAATTTAACAATGATCTGTAAGAAAACAAGTAGTGTTTTTGCATTTCTTGATTTCTGCAATTGAATTCTCATGTGTCCTTTACTTACAGTTACCAGATGTACAATGATCTCACCGAGCTGGGCATTCCGACCATCGTTGTACTGGACTGCGCCGTCGGCTATATTGTAGAAAAGGTACTACTGCTACACTATACTTTAATGGCTATGGCATGGACTTTGTACTCATCTAAAAGACAGCATAGTGCTTTAAACACTATACCATTTTGTTATCATGATGTAGTTCAGTTCTAGTAGTATCAATGCTGCACCAGACTGGTGAGTAGCTCGTCAATGCTGTATTCATGTACATATATACAGTATAGGGATTGACCTACTCCTGAAGGGTCGACTTCATGCACTAATATATTAATGCTACATGGAATTTGAAAAATTGCACTTCACTCATAGTGTAATACAACCTGCCGTACTATTTAGTGTGTAGGCCTGTCTCTACCTCAAACACAGGAGAGTTCAATATTGTAGAGCTAAACCCAACCTTGACCTGGTCCAATTCCAGGTTGACTTTGTGCTGGTGGGCGCGGAGGGTGTGGTGGAGAGCGGCGGCATCATTAACAAAGTGGGCACCTACACCATGGCCATAGCCGCCAAGGAAATGAACAAACCCTTCTATGTAGTCGCCGAAAGCTTCAAGTTTGCCCGCCTTTATCCGTTAAACCAGCAGGATGTCCCCAACAGGTTTAAGGTGAGTGGCACTATCAAAGGTCACCAACTTTATGGGTAAATGTAATGCTGATTTGAAAATACAGTGAATGATAAATAGCACACAAATGGTGAAATTACTTCTTTTTGATTGTGGAAAAATGTACATGTAGCTACCTTCGTTTTTCTAAGGTGGTTAATAGACTTCATTTGAATTAGTCACAAATATCCCTTGATTTGCTTACAGTACCAAGCGTCTAAACTCTCATCAAATGTGGATCTGAGCCGAGAACACCCGATGGTGGACTACACACCGCCGGGCTACTTGACACTTCTGTTCACCGACCTGGGCGTACTCACACCATCGGCTGTCAGCGACGAACTCATCAAACTTTACTTATAGCCTTGTCATTAGAGAGGGATAATGGGTTTCAATAGAGTGAAAGTGGGGTACTTTGTTAAAGCACGATAAAAGGGCAGGGGTGGGGGGCTATGGGATGTGAAAGCGGTATTGAATGAAAGGAAAAGCATCTGGAAACTTGTTGTCCATTGTATGTAAAAAATGTGCTTAAAATAAACCTTTTATGATGCGATAGTGTTTAAAATTCTTTGTTATTGCGTCATAACGATTATTTGTCTGAAAAGAATCTTTTGTAGAAACCTTTTCTCAAGACTAGATGTACCAAGCTTACTGCTGTAAATCTCAGACCCCGGTGAATGAATGGGAGGACACCCTCGATATGCCCGACTACATGTAGTCGCAGCCTTAGTCTATATTTCAAAATGGACATGGATGGAAACCTTTTAAATATTTACGGTTTTAACTGGTACAAATGAAACACAAAGCCTTATTAAATATGCAGTACGTTGTTTGTTTACTATTCATAATGAAGTACATAGATGAATACTCAACAGCGTAATACGTTGGATGTTGCATATACATTATGATATCAGTGCATACATGATCTTACAGTATGACAATTAACTGGAAAGAAAGTTGTACAACCACCTCGGCTTGTCTTCTCTTAAATACAGTATTATATTAATCTAAATAAATCCTCTCTTTTCCCATACCACTCATAAGTAGAATATCCGAAAAGAAAAATAAGTGGAACCCAACTCTTTTTGTGATAATGATATTGATATAGTTTTGAGTTTATATGATTGCACAGTAAAAGTAGTAGTAATGTCAACAGCAGAGTATACGAGGCAGTCTGACAACGCTCACCAAGCACCCGGGTATAAGAGACTGGCGGCAGGACGCGGCCCTGGTCACGATGGATGCTCTGAGCCGAAAAATAGTTTGATACCGCAACCAATCACTGTACGAGTACCGTATGATAATGTGCTTCACAAGAATATTCCCAGTTAGTCGCTTTATATATTGACTCGAGCTTTTAGCATTTCTGCAATAATTGTGAAGCCGATCATGCAGATTGTACACCTTTGTAATCTTTTACATCGCGTGAGTTATCACTTCTGATTTGATGCTCACATTTTTATTATTTTTGGATTTTTTGCAATTACTTTTTTATATTAACATTTTCATCGCAAGTTTTAAACACGGCTACACCGGAGCATCCAGCTCCAATCAGAGTTTCGCCCATGCCAGCATCGTTTGTAATCTTGTACAATCCTAACTCACTAGGCACGAGTGCATTTTTAATAGTGAATTGATACGGCCTTCTCCGTTTTGCACAGTGCCTTCCCTCCTCTTACTCAGCAACGGATATTTCTTTTATCTCAAAACGTATACATACAGAACTTAGCCCAAATTGGATGTTATCACATACATACTTTGATAGGGTACATCACAAACAAAACGACAATCGGAATAGGGTGTAGGATATGGTGTCATTGTGGTACCAGTAATAGGAGTATGAACAAAGTATTGGCACTTGATTTCATAATTTCCCCTTTGTGATGCGATATCATTTCCTAACCAAGAAATTCCCCGGTCGTGTACACTGTATATATTATCGGGTTGGGTGGTTGGTGGTGACTCCCTGTGATGCGCCTGTGACGCTGGATTAGCATCGTGACATGACGTAGCAGCTCCGAACTATATCATTGATCGAACTATGTCTGCAATGATGTCGCAAGTTTCCCTTCGCGATCAACATGACGCTCATTATATTCAGATAAATAGTGAAACTTGGGTTACATGCGACTGAAGCGTTTCCCAAAGTACCCCCGGCATTGTTGTAACATGCTTGTTCTCGTTTCACAGTGCATAAGCGACAAACCAAAACTCACCCCGAACTTCCATATGCCTTGGCCAAATGTGACTCACACTGAAGAAACATGTATTAGCTTACTGTGCCTTGCCTGAATTAGATACATATAAATCGGTGAACTGCAATTTAAATGAAATAGTGTATTAAACAAACTGCAACTCACTCTCAACACATGATGCGATGCGTAGCTCGGTGACCGGTCTGAATATCATTACTATAACCCAAACACAATACGTAAACGTGACAACAGAAACAGGCTCACTACACAGACTAAATTACACCTTCTGCTTTCAGTGAGTGCTCTGTTCCACTTCAATCGTCGCTGGGCAGAATAACATAAGCCTGCGGGTGCACCTCGATAACAAAACACCGAGTGCACGTCCCCATTCGTAGTTTCTGAACCATTTGCACAACCCCCAGTTTAGGCTTCCTAAGTGAATGACACAACTATGTACAACGAGAAGAAAATGAAGCAAAGCGACCAATGTACATTAGGCGATATTTACATGATATTTATAATACACATCTAGACTGAACCAGTCTGTCAGGTCACTCAACACACCCCTCATTGAAGGGTGGTAAAAATAGAGGTCGACACGTCCATATGTTTTGCAGATTATGTGCAGAATGGACCCATGTCAGAGATGGCAACTTTAATATACATTTATTTTTAATATACATTTAAATACAATAGACACCGCTCCATTAGGCCGCAGTCGATTCCCCATCGACAACTACAGAATCACCTTAGTTCATCTATAATCTAGTAAATTATAGCCCCACAGATTAATTGATTCCTTTTCTGGTCTATATACTTTGTACAGGGTAGTCTTACTACAAGTGCATTTACAAGAGTGTCGGGGCCCTAGTCTACAATGGTTCCTCCGTTAAATTGTGCGCTAAGATTAACCAATAGACTTATATCAACTCAACACTAGCAAATTACAACTACCCAATATATTACATTATACAGACAACTATTCAGTATTTACCTAACACAAGATGGCACCCACTCATGTCAGCAATAAATGTGAGCATCCACGTAGAAAGGATCCTCCGCGCACACCAGCGCAGAGTATCTTTTCTGTATGGCTGCTCACAAAAATTCCGCTCTTCTCGTTCTGCCCTTTTTTCCATATCCATACATGCTTTGCCTTTGCTTCACATCCTCTTTTCAGCCTTCAATTGCTTTTGGTATACATCTGTTCATTTCCACTTTCTTGCTTTAGCAGTTCCGTAGACTACAAATACAGCCACTTTTGATACAACCCGCTTACCTACACTTCGGTAGTTTTGATCATTGTTTCCACTTCTTTCGACGATACTAATGCCAGAATTTGCTCATTGTCCCCTGTACATCACCTGTTTAGCACAAGACACCAAACATACTAAATGTTCTGATAAGGGTAGGACTCGTACAGAAAACCTTAAATATTAGCTCTTTTTACAGGTCTTAGAGTTCTATACACAACCATGATTTGTACTCCCATTAGAAACGTTGGATCTATGCCCCAACATTTGCTATTGATTTTGATATACACAATGTTGTATACGCACCGTTAAAGACAACAGAGGAAGCACTCTCCCAGTTAGCTTTGTATAACCCACCAGAGTAATACACGATATTCACTTTTGTACACCTTCATTTCTTGTATATGGGAATTTCTGCTTCGGTTTAACATTTCCCGACCCAACAGGCATTTGTCGAGTCAACCGTTGAACCCTTTTCGGCAACTTAATGGTATTAGGGAACTGGAGGCACAGGTGTACAACACTTCTATCAAAATGCAATTCCACAAAGCGCTTGAGCTCAAGTATCCAAGCAAAAAGCTAAATTCAATTGTTATCCTTTTTGTTTATGCATATACTGCAAATGTACACCGTATTTTGGAACCTGTACCTCAGCTCCATAATATTATATACAAAGCATGTGTACGTACAACTAGCTTTTGCCGCAAAAAAGATGACTTGTCGTTTAACCCGTAAATACAACAATCTTACAAAGCAGATAGTATGGGTCTCTAGACGAGAACAATTTCAAATGTTTGTACCCTTCTTTTTGTACAGTAGTAATGTAGAACAAGTGGTCAGTTTTCTGATTAACCCTTTAAGGGCCGCATAGAACCGTAATCAGCTATGCCTTGGTTGTCATAATGTAGGCTCTTCTCTCAGATTCTATCCATGAATAAATCCCAACTATTCTTTGATACAAAGAATTGCTTCAGCAATACCGTTCTGAATCATCTACATGGCATCTTACATCCAAAAGCGACAAGACTCACAAGTCACGTTTGTATCTGCTTGCCACATTTGGGTGGGCCCGTACGGATGGATAGTCAAGTGACCCAAATAAGTATCACTGACATGGTGAACATTTCTCAGAGCAGGCAATTCGCAACTTACTGTATCGGATGCATGGTGCATGAATGTTTTTGTACACAGTACAGATTTCGGTCTTTATCACTAACTGCTTTAATAAAGGTTGTCTTATCATAACTATTGACTGCTTGTGAACCTTCATACCCCGCCCTAACCTCTTGTCTAGTAGCAGTTGTAACCAGGTAATGCTTAAACCCAGGTTTGAAGTCTACACATTATGTACACAGGATCTCAATTACAGCGTCCCTACACTGTGTTTAATCTGAACTTTTTAGTACACCTTTATACATACACATAGGAACAGTTCTGACCCAAGCAATAGGTTCCAGACAAAACATGGGCGATACTGATTATTGCTAGCATCAATTGACTGACAACTTCTGACATTATTGGGCACACTCCTACATGGAGAGCTGGAACAGTTTTTGATGAGAGCAACGTACTTGTATGATCCCTTTACCAGGCAGTCCTTTTTTTTTCTAGACGTCAGTCGCTGTTGGGGAAATGTTAAAGCTCAGGCAATGACGAAGGCAAGACATGTCGTGGAGAAGGATGAGGGTTGAGGGGCAGGGCAGGATGGGATAGCGCTGCTCGTGGGTTCGCTGGTGTCCAGAGGTGCGGCAACACATGCCGCCACCTCGTGCAGCCTGCGTCATGGGCTGCTGGCGAATCACGCACGACACAGCGGCAGCCCGCGGGTCTGCCAGGGGGCGCCACAGGGGGGCGCCACCAGAGGGCACCACCTAGCTGGACGTCACTGTCACTGACCGGTCAGGTTGTCCATTGGTCATACCTCCGTTAGCCATCCCCCCGCGACACGTGGGGGTGGCCAGGGTAGCATTGCCATTCACCATGCCGTGCCCATTGGGGAAGACAAAGTGGTTGATGTTGCTCTCAGAGCAGCCGTTCTGCCCATCGGCCAACACCTGGGAGGCCGACACTGAGGTGAAGCCGCTGCCTCCGTTGGTGGACACCATGGTGGAGGCCATGGTGGGGTTCTCTGCAATGATGGCCACGAAGCACTGGCGGCACACCCGCACCGGGGTGTTGAGTTGTTGTTGGGGCACCGGGATAGAGTAGCTGGTACACTCGTTGCAGAACACATGGCCGCAGTTTCTGAAGCATGAAAGGATATTTTATAGTATGTATGTTATTTTATAGTATAAGGTTATATTTTATATCATTATTTCATTATTTATTTTATATAATTTTTTTTGCCGGTAAACTACAATTTCCTCTAAAAGCGAATTTACGGTAGGTAACTTCTATTATCGGTCATCAATTAGTTCTTACTCTATTTGTGCTTACCTGCAGTGATGTCTTCTCCGTACAATCCAGAACTCTACGTCACACCCGGCACAGTGTGTGACGGCATGGTCGGGCACCCAGAGCGTCATGCGGGCGTCCTTCTCCTCCACCGGCTCCCAGCTCATGTCAGACGTCAATGACGAGGCACGCTCCCCACTCTCCTGGGAGTCAGCTAGCGAACTCTGTTGGGGGATAGTCAATAACAGTGTGATTATCAGAAGTTACAAGGCGCACACATAGTCCGGTATTTCAGGTTACCAGGTGCAAATATAGTTGCGGTAATTTACATAGTATTTTTTTCCAGTACTGGTATATACTAATCTATTCTAACTGATCTAATTTATTTACATTCATAAACCTTGATAACGGCAACAAATCAAAGAACCAGAGTTCAACAGGGTAAACTGAAATGTTAACTTTCAAACAGCGTACGTGTATGTCTGTCTTGCCTTTAGGATAGCCAAATAGGTCTGGAAAGTTTAGGAGGACTACAATTCATTCAAAAGCGAATCTTATATGATTATCTATGGGGCTGGACATTCAAGATACCAAACCCTGGTAGCAACATCTATGCAGGATGGGCCTTGCTTCAGCAACACCCTTTAGACTGTATGGACTGTTGGTGTATGGAACATCAACTCAAAGAGCTGTATAATGCTATGCCCTTTTGTCGTTAAGACATGAATCGAAACTGGCGAGTAACTCGCCAGGGCTGTATTCATGCATTGTATCCACCCTACTGGGTGATACACTCCCGCAGAGTAAGCATGATGAACATGCCATATTTGTTCGAGACAGTTGATAAAAGTAGCACATACATTGTCCTGGTTGTCTGTGAGCTGGTTGGGGGCGCCGGCTGCCCCGCTGGCGTAGTGTGACAGAGCCTGGCGTGTGATGTGGAGTTGTCGCTGCAGCTGCTCGATGCGTGTCTGGTACTCCGCCTCCATCTGTACCAGCCGTGCCTGTCCTGTACTCATCCACGTCACCAGACCGTCCTGGTCCAGCGCACACGTCGCATTGTTCACCCGCCCCGCCCAGCGCCAGCAGCCCTGAAATGGTACAGTGGGTGGTATGGTAATGTGTTTCTATCAGCAGCCCTGAAATGGTACAGTGGACGGTATTGTAATCTGTTTCTATAAGCAGCCCTGAAATGGTACAGTGGACGGTATTGTAATCTGTTTCTATAAGCAGCCCTGAAATGGTACAGTGGATGGTATGGTAATGTGCTTCTATAAGCAGCCCCGAAATGGTACAGTGGATGGTATGGTAATGTGTTTCTATAAGCAGCCCTGAAATGGTACAGTGGGTGGTATGGTAATGTGTTTCTATAAGCAGCCCCGAAATGGTACAGTGGACGGTATGGTAATGTGTTTCTATAACCAGCCCCGAAATGGTACAGTGGACGGTATGGTAATGTGTTTCTATAAGCAGCCCCGAAATGGTACAGTGGACGGTATGGTAATGTGTTTCTATAACCAGCCCCGAAATGGTACAGTGGACGGTATGGTAATGTGTTTCTATAAGCAGGCCTGAAATGGTACGGTGGATGGTATGGTAATGTGTTTCTATAAGCAGGCCTGAAATGGTACGGTGGATGGTATGGTAATGTGTTTCTCTTAGCTAATCGGTATCCAGTCTTGGCATCATATTAATCGTCTGTACTGTTATGAATTAAGGGTAGGCTACAGGCTATGTACATAAAGTGAGAGCTCACCCTGATTTCGGTGGCTGGTGTTGTTGGGCTGGAGGAGCTTGGTGTCCGTGATTGACAAGTCGGGGGCGTATAGGTATCAGAGTCACGACTCGACCCAGACGAGTGGACACATATGCTCTGCGTGGGCATTACATTCTGTGAATTGGAATAGATATGAAGGGTAGTAATTTAGCGTATTTTTAGGATACTATTTCAATGGAATGCTACGATAAACTTGGGTATGTTTTCCATAGGCTATATCTTGATGGGACCACTTGCAAGCAAATACGAAGTTTGACTGTAAAGACTTCTAGCTTCAGTCATTGGCCATAAATAATTAGTATATAGTAAGAAATTTTGGCAATAGACCAAGTACTCTATCTACTAACCTGCGATAGGCTGAAGTCGAGCATCTTGGCCGAGTCTGGGATGTGCAGCTTGAGAAGCTGCAGAGACATGCTGTGGTTATTGACAATGGGTGAGCTCACAGACCCTTTGTGGTGGCCGTGTGAGTGGGAGATGCCTCCAAGCACGTGCGAATCACTGATATCTGTGGTGCTCGTACTGACAGTAGTACTTCGCTCCAGCGACAGTCCTCCATTCACCCCAGACGTGAGCTCACACGTCTTATCCTCGTCCTCCTCCTCCTCACTACCTTGCTCAACTTTTGAGTCTTCATCACTCCGGGGGCTCTCATTGGCTGCTGCCACTGAGGCAGCATCTTTAGAGTCCCCCGACCCCGAGGGACCTTGGTCGAAATCTCCGGTGAGCGTGTCAGTTGATGTCTCGATAGCCGTCTCGGAGGAGGACCGCTTTCCCAGCGACACTGAGGAGTCGTCGTCTGCGGAGGAATGTTTCAGTATTTCCCTATCACTGATTGCCTGAGGGACGGGTGCCGAGGAGCAGGCCTCTGTGATGCACACAGAGCTCAGGGCTGCTCCTAGACCATCCTCAGCACCACGCTCGGCCTCTGCCTTGGGAGAGGCAGCGGCGTCATTGTGCGCGTTATTGTCTGTATCACTGGGTTGTTGGCTGTGCGGCGTATACCTCACACCATCAGGCTGAATCACAATTTGCTTGTTGGCGGCAGTCTCGGCATCATCCGCGGCTCCACTGCCCTCCTGGCTACCCACCGTGTTGGTGACAATGTTCGGGTCGCTCAGTCTCCGGTGGGCCAGCGGGCCGTTACCGACACCATTAGTCTCCATGGTGGCAACAATGTTGTCACAGGAGCGGGTCTTGGTTAGCAGTTTCTGGTCAGGGTCAAGTTCACTGCTGGGGCTGTTGTCAGCCAAGTCTCCGTCGTCAGGGATCTGGTCACTGAGACTATCGGCCGGCATTGTCTCTGTAGCATCTGAGAGGTAGACAGCCGACCAGAAGTACATGTGCCGCATGTGGTATGACGGCCGCAGCACCTGTAGGGGATGCAAAGATGTACACTGTTATCTAGCACAACATAACATAACTTCTTTTCCAAGGACTATCATATTGAGGTTTGTTTTCGATTTGTGAAGGCTCATATATCATTGATCATTGGTATCGATCTTCTCATAGAACACATCTGTTAAACTTCAGCTTTGATACAAAACATGCTTAAACAGGGTGCTACATACTACAGTACTAAATAAGCAATTGGCAGACCCCCTGTGCGGCTTATAAGCTTGGTCAAATTTAAGTGTGTGGCTTTATACCAGGGTTTAGGCTTCTACATGAATTTTTATGGTACATATAAGCTTTTTTTTACATCCATACACTAGTCAATGTCATAGATTAAAACATATAATCCACTTATTCATCAGTCTCAAACTTACCTGATGAACATTAGGAGTGTAGAGGTAGTTCTTGAACTTGGTGTTGGAAGGCTGTAGCAGACTCCATACAGAACATGTTTGCCGCGGTACCTTCTCCGCGAGCCGACTCTGCGTATGGTTCCCAAGGAACGTGCCAAACAAGCAGGAGTAGGCGTGCTGCACCAACTTCACCTGCAGCCAAACATCAGCAAATTGGTGTTATTTCACTTTATCAAGTGTGAGGTGGCCTCAATTTATTAAGTATGGTAAATTATTGGGAAAGGCCCGCAGGTAATAGCGACCAAGCCTCCAGTGCAGGTTATACCTTTTCTCAAAGTCTAGGTGCTTTGTACAAGGCTTTTTATAGCCATAATAGTAGCCATAATCAGACCCCAGGTGCAGGTAATGCAACTTTCCTCAAAGTCTAGTGCAGTATACGCGAGATGGGTTAGATGCAGAAATGTCATTATGTAACTTAAAACCTAAATCATTTACCATGATGATATAGTCAGTTCTACTCACCAGGAAAGCTTCATTGAACTGGAAGGCACAAGGGACCTGTTTAAGGGTCTGGTGTACACAGTCGAGGAACTGTAGGAAGACGGGACAGCGCTCGTTGGTGTCGGCCGTGCACACGCCATGCCCACAGCGGTCAGCAAACTTGTGGCCAAAGTCCAGCCACTCCTTCTCCACAAGCACCCGGAAACCCTGGTATGAAGAACAAAGTAGGCTCTCAGTTTATTTATTTATTAAGATCAATAAGGTCAGTTAGTATTCCCTCAAGACATCTCTGGATTCTTTTTAGTACTTTGTTCATGAAAACTATTCCCAGGTATAATATGTACACTTGCTTCCCAATATATCTTGACTAATTCTGTTTGAAGCAATATTGCAATATCGACTATCAGATACATGTATCATATTGGAGAGCCAACTCACCTCAATTGTGCGGTAGTAAGGGTCAAGGAAGAGTTCGCTGAGAGCAGTGATTTGCGGTGTGCGGTCCCATCCGTCAGAGCAGTGAACGAGCACGGGGCGGCCCTCCTTGTCAATGGTGTTAACCACGATGAGCGCAGCCCGCATCAAACCACTGATGTGCATGTGCCACTTGGTGTTCTCCAACAGAGACAGCCAACTGCAAGACAAGTTAGTTCACAATGACAACACCCTATTTAGGTTGACAGTGACACTTATAGGACGGTAGGATGCCTCATGGTTTCATCTTTTAAGCAATTAACTTGTGTATGGTTACCGACCGTAAGGAAGGTTAACAGGGCAATTACCTTGTGTGGTGAGTCATGCCGACATTATGGTTTTGATACACTCCCTAAGTGTCAGCATGATACATCAATGCAGCACCGGTGACTATATTGCTGGTGCTACATACATTGAAAAGGACATTGTGATTAAAGCACTAGGTTGCCCTTGAAGATCAAATGATGAAACAATATCAAAGGTCTATAATTATCATCTACAAGAATTTGCAAGACATTTAAATATCCTAAATTGTATCATACACCCATAAGGAGAGTAAACTGTTGTTAGTTTGCAGCAACTGTCAAGGTCCCAGTAGTCCGCCTACACAGTCTGACCCATTATACAGCAACTGACACAATTATGTCATGTCTATATTGGGACAAAGAGCATCCTGTAAGGTAAGTGCTGTGTCATGTTTGTCCTTACAGTACCAGGTGTAGAAACCCTACAACTGCACCCTTAAAACTACCATATACCAACAACAAGTAACTCACACGGCCAGACATGGAAGCCGACCACAGCACTTATACAGCCTCTATCAATAATCAATTGATAAGGCTAACGAAATGGTTTATTCAGGTATTATACTAAACAGTGACTTTCTATATTCCATTATTCCGGGGTGATTGGAGTAGGCCCAAGGGCATATTGTACCTGAACACAAGATGTTTTTAGGTCTGACGAGACAGAGCAAAAATGGTCGCCATATATATAAAGCAGTGGTTTTGATGCCGCCAACTAGCAGAAACCGGACTTACTTGGGCTGGTCAGCGGGCGCGGCGCACAGAGCCCGCAAGGCGTGGAAACTCTTCCTGATGGTGTGGATGTTGGCCAGGTTCATGAACTGGATCTCACAGTTGGGGTAATACTCTGTAACAACAATGTTACACACCATTAGTACAAGTTCAAGTCAAGTTTCAAGGGTTTTTATTTCACCAGAAAAGCTTACAGTATTCATCTCTTGCGGTTGATATACCTGTATCACCCTCCTGGAAGCCAGCTATGACTTTCTAGCTTACAGTTCAATATTATCTATGTGCGCACAGCCACACAGAACGGATGATCCATGACCCTTTCTTCATGGCTGTGTATACTTATTGAAAAAGGCGGGCTCTTATTATTATAGACAGAGAGCTAAGTATGGTATAAAGTCAATACATATGCATTTATTTTCAACCAATTTGGCATATTTGTATACATTACCTGAGCATTCTACACCGCCACCTTTAGCTCGGTTGGCAACGGCAGCAGCATATGACCGAGCGTCCACAATCAGCATCTTCTTCAGTGAAGTCTCGGAATCTTCTGTGATGGCTGTTGCTGAAAACATAAAATAAAACGTATTGTAACGTTCATCCTAACTTTGCCAGATGTATGTTTAAAAAGAATTCTTTATTAGCCTTTTACGTCGATTTTGATATCAATATTCATTTGTATAAGATCTAGAAATGAATAATCACGAGTTCTTGCATTAAGATATCAACATTAGATAATACCGTACCATGATCTTTAGCAGAGGGTGTGGTGGCTTGAAGCTGAGTGCCCGCATCAAACGAACAGGCCATGGAGATGTTCTGGAGGAGGTTCTCGTCTGATCCACTTCTCCAGCCGAGCCACCCTACCTCGGGTTGTGAGGACCGCACCAGCACAGCGCCACTCCGCACATCCCTGAAACACGCAGTGAACACATACTTTACTATCATCACAGCTACATAGGGAAAACCTTTATGGACTGAGGAAGCTTAAATTCATCTTTACAGAGATTATAAGACTAGATTCAACAAGAATCTTACATGAATGAGATTCTATACGCAAGCTTCACAGCTTCATATTCATACACATAGCTTTTCCCGATGATTGTTAGAAAGACTCCTACCTCCAGACGACAGATGGGAATCTTCGCGACGTGCGGAAACTGGCCACGCTCTCAAGGTCCTTATCAGTGA
Organism: Harmothoe impar; assembly: GCA_947462335.1. Taxonomy (NCBI): domain Eukaryota; kingdom Metazoa; phylum Annelida; class Polychaeta; order Phyllodocida; family Polynoidae; genus Harmothoe; species Harmothoe impar. Next base: position 45,517,703 of record OX381720.1, on the reverse strand, counting down.
CAGATGCCGGCACCAAGTGCAGCACGGGATACGTCCCACACAATCTGAGGGAACAGAGATCAACCACTTGTAGTTAACTTGTCTATTGAGGAAATTTCATAGTGATCAGGTTAGTTATTTCTCCCTGCATCTCTTCTGGTCTTCTGAGTTTGGGGTTCGATGTTAGGGATCTAGGGGTAAGAGTTACTATACACTTATGGCTATGTGATGAGGAAAATTGAATTTATAAAGTTGTTACGTATAGTATCGGTATGATGGTATCTGGTGACAGTGATACATACTTGAAGTCATCATTGGCGTAGGAAATCCTCCAAGCCCGCTTTAGGTCGAAGCACAGACGCTCTATCTCCTTTCCGATGCTATAGCCAGGAAACTCGCCTGAAATAAAAGGAAATCTTATAATTCTATGATGTAAATCAATATCCTTCAACCTAATTACCGGAATGTTCAACGTTTCTTTTCAACCCTCAAAAATCATTGTTTTGTACTGAAGAACTCCCAATAAGCAATATCGGCGCAGTTACCTGAGATATGAATGTAGCCCAGATATCAAACTATCACTTCATGGATTTACTTTAACTTACATGGCTGACAAAGCTGTGCTCCCACGTCACCGTCAACCCCACCGAGGCCAGAGCGAGCGTCGAGGCACCAGGCATGGAAGGCGAAGGCAAAGACCTGCGTCAACTTAGTCGGATGTGTGAGGGCCACTCCTAACCGCTTGTACCAATCCAAGCAGCTCTCATTGGTGGAAAAGGTGCACCTGCAATAGTGAAACAAAACAAATACATTATCAACTGTCAGATATATCTGTATCATTTCTTCAATTTATCTATTCGTCTATAGGATTCTACAGTCATGCAACATAGTCCTTGACCGTCTGTTTCTCACTTTCTCAGCATTATCTTTTATACCGTAGCACACAAAAGACACATACAATCAATTTCCACCAGTACGAAGAGAAAGATGTATGCCTGCCTTTGACTTAATCTGGTTAAAGTTTATCATACTGTAAATACATACCGGACTGAGCGAGCATCCTTGCAGTAGATATAAAGGAAGAAGATATCCCGACACTCAATGCTGTCAATGAGGCCGAGCGGGATGTTGACGAAGGAGTCTGTGTAGCGGACGAAGAAGCGGAAGTTGGAGAGTGCAGCCACGCCGTCTGAGGTGCGCCCCAGGTGCAGGACACTCTCCCCGCACAGTGCCGGGAAGGGAACGGTCAGCGTCTCGTCCTCTGACACCAGCGCCATCTTGGGGTAGAGCTCGCTCGCCAGGATGGGCACTAGGCTGCCAGCTTCAGACTCGTCTGTCTCAGACTGTGGGGAAAATACAAGATTAAGAATCAGTTGATGCATCCATGTTTTTTTTTTTGTTTTAACCTCTGATTAACGAGTTTAAAAAAAAGTATTATACCCCAAGCAAGAAATATTTTGAGGTAACATGGTCAGAAAATGTATGCTAGATAGGTTGGATGAGCATTTTTCTGTGATAACTAGGAATACCAGATTTCTTTTTGGAAAAGTTGTTTCCAAAAAGTTATACAGTTTTAGTTACTTTAAGTAACGAGATACAAACACATGTAGTATAATTTACACGACTGTGTCAGTCTGTAACATAGTGGCTTTTCCCCCATAACACAGCTGGGTATCATGATCACAACTACATACATGTCTCCTATTGTTATGCATACTGTGCTACATATATAGCTGGCACACCTGTACATGTATGCATGTATCTATGCATGTGGACATTGCTGATACATGTCATGCCAGAACTATGTCCAGATAACCCTTTCATGCAATATGATTTGTTGATATCCAGTATTATGCATTCATTCATTATTTCCTATATGTTGAATTGTTGTTTTTGATTTTGTCTTTAAAGCATGTTTTCTCATTTCAGTTCATTCAAGCACTACTAAGCTGTCAATGGCCAAGGGATATTATCTTCAAAATATATTGAGTAGTTAATCCTTTCTATAATTGAATACACATCCAGAGACTCTAGGCATTTCAAAGAGTAAAAAATAATGAAATATAGGGTAATGATTTCATCAAAACTTATGCTAATGAATACCATCAGGATTTCCTCAATTTACTTCCGTAAGCAGAGAATGGGCTGCTGACATCAAACTGTCAGTTAAACTTTCCATTGCTTCATCGTGTGAGGGCTAGTTTTTATGTCAGTAAGTTGCTACAGTAGCAGCAATATAACATCAAGTGGTCTCCGTGTACCTAACTGGACCTAGCGGGACTGCCGCCAGAACCAAGTAGCCGCGGGCATAGTGAGATATTATTGGCTCGGCGGGTTGTTTCAGTTCAGCGCAGAGACTGAACCACCTTAAAAAGACCTGGGTGTCGCACTTTAATGGGACAGAAGTAGGTCTGCACACGGGCACCATCAACAGGATGCCAAGTCTCCTACCAAGGAGCTCCTCCTACACTAACCCTTTAAGTACAGCATGAGGCCTCAAGACTTCATCATCATTTGTCTTCCTGATGCACCAAGGCAACTTCAGCGAGTAACTCACCGGCGCTGCATCGGTGCACCATGCTGACTAATTGGGAATCTATCAACGCACAGAGGGCCATGCATCATTACCACAAAAGGGCATAGCACATTTAAGGACTATGCTGCCCTTAAAGGGCAAGGAGATAGATATGCCCACCACCTGCTTTATACAGGTCCCTACAAACATAAGGCGTAACTTGGCTACTTTACCTGCTGGCAAAGGGTTCGGAACAGTATTAGTTATTTTTGTTTCTTGACTTTCATATATTTCCTACTAAAAATTAATAAACCATTGTACCATTATGGTAACGTACCAAAAAAGTTGTAAACTAATCCAGTGTAGTATGTTAAGATGCACTGAGCGTTCTATTAAATCTGAACGAAAATTCGATCTAGCTAAGATTCCTCTGTAGAATTACACCATGCGTGGAACGTATCCATAAGATTATTATTAATACATTTTTCAATGTATCTTATCGTGGGCTCTCTACAAAGCATTACCAGATTTCTGCATATTCTATGAACATTTCATTGTCAATGTCTCTGTATTGTAAATATGATGTTTGGTCACTATAAAGAACCTTCAAACACACCAACTCATACATCTTGCATGTTGAATATAGACTGCATGACTTGTGTTCTCCGAACCTGTCGTTATTCACAATACCACAATACCAGTACATGGGCTGTGTAGGAGGACCTTCGGCCTTATAGAGACAGTTGGCGAGACCTCCTGGTGAGAGACGCTTGACCGGCATACCAACAGGCCGGTAACATGCCTACAGCCACAGCCCCAAGGCTGTATAGGGACGACACAACGAGCAGCCACGCAGAAAGGATGCCCCACACCGGGACACACGGAGCATCCTTTCTGTGTAGCTGGTAACAGTGGACATATGGGGATCCATGTCAGAACAATGTGAGCAGCCAAACAGAAAGGGTCGTCCCCGTAGCCCCGTACAGAGAACCTTTCCTGCTTGGCTGCTCACAAGTCAGTGCTGAGGCATGGTTGGGGGGACAGGCATAGCATTTAGGAGAATGGGGCTAATTTGCCCTAATTAGGCCAAAAAAAGGTGAGTTTCAGGCACCATGATCCAAAGAATTAGGATGGGTAGATTTTATTATTTTTTAAATATTGGAGATACCTGGAATGAGTCGCCACATTGACCCGGGGGTCATCAGGACGACCCACCGATTCTTACAATAATTAGGAATATCTTGAAATTGTTGGATAATCTTGTTAAAAAGGTTGGACCATTTATTAGGCATGGGATCTGTTCTCTCCTGACCAAAAAAATCTTAAATTTCCAAAAAAAAAAGCTGAGTATTTTTGAACCTAGGGTCGGGTTGCCTGAAACACACCTTTTTTTGGGGCCCTACGTGTTACTTTGCTGTCATGTGGTGTGATTCCATACAAACATTACCAGGGACCTGTGTAACTTGTTTATAAATGCTGCACTGGCAGCTACTCGCCGGAGCTGCATTCATGGACCATGACGATAATGCACCAAAGCAGCATGAACATGATGATACCCGTAAAGGCATATTCCTAGTGTAAAACCTGCTCTAGACTATGCTGCCTTCTACATGGACACAAGGGTGTCCTTAGTGCTCATCACCTACACATGTCATGGCCCTGAACGCTCTGTACGAGTATATCAAGTACACGGTATACAGGTAGCAGACACTTCTCTAACTGGCCCCTGGTGATTCAGTTACATGGTATGTGGAGGAGTGGCTACCTTAGCGAGAGGCCATTCTTCAACTCTAGGAGGGAGAAGTATGGGCCCCCTCCAGGGCCGCGGCCCGCTAAGTGAACACTGTTTAGTGTGACCAATGACATACAATAGAAGTCTATGGGGTGCCCAGTGATGGTACAGCTGACTCTAGCCTCCAGAGCATGCCCCTGACCCACTCAGCTGCCAATGGCGTGCACTATTGTTATATAATGACAGCGGTATATACCAGTGTGTCATTATTTGTATATTCTTATCCAATGGGTTGGACACATAGGAAATGATGATACACGTAGAGCTCTATTACCATTGATGACAACAGACATTTTTTTGTTATCTAGTCTCGTCATTGACCGTCTGATACTTTTAACAGACAGGAGGTCATTCGCTTTGAGGCAAGTGTCTTGGCTGTCTGCCTCATATAGACTTCAAATGTCTCAAGAAATAGCCTTAGGTTTAGAAAATCACCATCTAGCCAAACCTAGCCATGGATGAGAATGTATTTCAATGTGTTACTTAGTATAAAGAACCATATTGAGTATAAACTGACGTAAATTGGACACCATAATACGTGCCAACTCTGATAAATACTTTCATAATTATTGCAGTTAAAACTGGGGTATTAGATGTGATCACTACAGAATGAAAGTAATAATCCTGGGGAAGATAAATTGTGTATTTAAGAAAGAAAGTTTTACTCCTGTAATTACCCTAATCAGCTTCCTTCAGTTAATTAACAACATATTTCATGTCTTACGATCTTGTTGACTTAAAATACTGAGATTAATTTGAGCTGAAATACACAGCAAGGGATTGGACTTTAGATTCATTTACTCTCACAGAATCTAATGAATGAAATCGACTAGCCACTCAGAAGCTCTATTCAACGGAGCAGCGTGAAATGTCAAGTGTCGCGTTCAATTTGTCCCAATCAGGACTGCCATTAAAAACTATTAGACTAATGTCCGGTGTTCATATTGGCTTGCGTACCTTTGGAGCGCAGTCACAATGATCAGGTTTCTCACGGAGATGCTGTTAGTAGAAGGAAAACGTACTTCAGAGTTAAACCTACTCCACCCAGCTGAGCTATAATCGTACATTCAATGTGGCATTTTGCAATTCTCAGTTTGACATGTACTCCTTTTATTTGGAGAGTTTCTGCATGGATTGGTACATATAAAAGCGCCTTCCTAAAATAAATCCAGAAGGGCTTATTCAACTTCAAGGTAAACAACATTAAACCACCTACTATGTGCACTAATAATAGGTTCACCTGGTCATGAACTTTAGCCGCAAACACCTTTGGGAAGGACTTATATAAATGTCGATCCATGTTGAGGAGCTGAGTATTGGCAGCCATTTCTAACCCTTTAAGGTCGGATGATGCTTCAAAGTGCGTGTATTTTTATCGTCCATGATGCACCAATGCAGTAATGGTGAGTTACTCATGCCGAACTTCTGGAGTGTATCAACTCTTTAGGATAGATGGATGCCGTGGTGCATTCATTTATGCATCATGACGAAAAACGGACATGGTGCATTAAAGGGCTCGATGCTGCCCGTACAGGGATAATGCTATACATGTATTTTGTAATCCGATCATACACCAGTTGCCCGAAAATATATACATGAACCCGACATGAACATATCATTGAGATGAATCATGCCTTTTTACAGCATTTTTAATTCGCTGATTCAAGTACACAAGGATCTCTATATTGTCACCACAAAAGCTGACTCGAAAGGAATTTTGATAAATACATTTGATTTCGTTTCATTATGTGTGCATTGTATCACGTAATTCTATGGATTATAATTGTATGGACACAGATTCCGCTGATACATGGATCACTCAGTGTTGCGGCTCAATGTAAATGATAGTTAAGCCCCGTTTCCAACTCACTGCACTCGTTATCAGTGCCTATCAGTCGGCAACATTCTGTACATGCTGACCTGACTCGGTATTGACTTTTACGGCTGTGTGTACAAACTAGTACAGATACTGATAGCAGGACTCAGGACTCTAGTGCCACTAAACTACTTACAGATAGCAGTACAGGGATGGGAATAGGGACATAGTACACTACAAACCCACAGCTATGGTCCATATTATAGTCCCTGTAGTCACCCAAAGTCATGCCAAAACTGAATCGCTCCTCCCTATTCTCACTCATCTCTGACGACAAGAGGATTAGGGGTCGGGGATTTATTCTATCATTGGTTGTTGGGCCTCTTTCGTCGGAATAGGTTTTAACTATGCCGGGGTGCATAAAGGGCGTAAGATGGGCTTGGGTGATGACCCATGTAGGTATACATGTAGTCTCCCTGGAGTCTACATTTGTCGAGTACATGTACAACGTCTACAAGTGGTCTAGGTTGTCGTACAGATGTCGTTGTTCTTACTGGGTCTGGGTCAGGTAGTCTCCAACATTGCCCCTGGAGGGAGACATGCTAATCGCCTGCCGCTTATCGCCAGTTTCGTTCTCCCGTGTCCAAATGGCAGCTACCGAACACTCTGGGAATTCCTATTTAAATCTATAACTATAGGAGTAAGCCTGGTACATTTAAAATACTGAGCGGAAAAAAAGCACTGTCAAACGTTGCCAAAACACATACTTAACCATGTGATCGTCTCACTTACTCCCGCTGTCATGATTAACCCGTAAAGGGCAGCATATAAAGGTGTTATGCATCTTTTTGGTAAAATGAAGCATAAATGCAGCACCGGATCGGAAAGTTACTCGTGGGTGCCACATTCATGCCAACCCTAAGAGGCCTTAAGATTCTGCATGATGCAACAATGATGCAACATACTCACCTTCAATGCAAGAGTATCATGATGACAACTGATCATGAAGCCCTGTGGCATCATGTCGTCCTTAAAGGGTTAACTTAAACATGTGGCATGTATTTCTTTCTTAGTCTTTGGTGTGCTTCACTATTAAGCATACACTCTTCACCATTAAATCATCTTGATCTCTCTCATCCATAGCAGCCCACCTGGTGTCTGCAGTGCCCTACATGGTGAGCTGCATCTCCCCCTCCAGGGTCAGTGAGCGGTCAGTGCTGCTATTGTCATCTACTGATCTCTATCTCAGCTTTGTACGAGGCAGGAGGTATGTGTGGATGTAGGGGGGGGGGGGTCACTGTAGATAGCTGATGCAAGCACAACAAACCTGAGTATTTTAAGTTCACTCTAGCTAATGTATCGGGATATGTTCTTAGAAAGAATGTGAACAGCACACGGCGAATACCTTTATCTATTTCTTTCTTAATGTATGTAGTTTATCGTCTAGATATATATTGAACCACATACAGTTCATTGTATATATCTAAATATGTAGCTATGTAGATTGTATAACACTCTTACTGTGAATACATAAAGAGAGGCATCTTTAAATTTGATGTAACCTTAGCCTACTTGTATCACATAAATGCATAATGTCCCTCTCCCGTTTCTTACCATCATTACAATATATCCCCAAATGAAAGTAAATGAATAAATTAAAAAAAACAGCTTTCAACTGTCTGAGTGTCATCTTCCTATACAGAAATGTCGCTTTGTATGTTAGGTAATGTAGTACACAGGTCGTGCTACTTATCTTGTCCTTGTTGGCTCAGGGATACCCTGTTATTGATATAGACTCATAATGAGGTCCACTCTCTAAGACCTTCACTACCCACACACAACGTTCATGTTGTAGACATGTATGGTCGAGGGTCACTGGTGGGCATATCCTTTATGAGAAAAATATTAATTAGACCCCCAGCCCCTCTATGTATTTACTGTACCACCATCACCATCTCACATAGAGCCAAGCATGAAAGGATGCTCAGGGTTTATCAGCTGTGAGAACATACTAAACATAGATGGTCTAAAGCATTATCTCCTACTTCCGTGTACTGTACCAAGTGGATATGGCTTCTTTCGTTTTTAAAGGACTCTGCCCTCAGTAAGCTATTGTGTGGTAATCTTGTGGCGCATTGCACGTACATTTATAACAGCCCCAATGTTATGTCGATTCACGTTTAGGAGATCTGACTAATGATCCAGTAACTGATATGGATCTAGACTTCCCAATGTCACTACATAGACAGAAGTTCACCGGGCCCAATTTCACAAGACTGAGCCGAGTGAAATGCGAAAAGTGAAGAATGATGCAATTCACTCATCTGAATGAACAGACTATTTGGAGTAAAATTGCATTTTCCAGCCTCGAGGTACGACCTCAGTAATATCACAAGCCCCCTGTGCGATATAACTTCCTCCCATGTCCAGTATAACACAGCGAGTATGAGGCTCCGTTTTCAAAGTAAATCCTATTAACTACTTACACAGTCAATGGGTGTCTCTGTGACCACAAACAGCAGAAGGTCCTCCTGTGGGCCGTGTGCACCACCCACCTCCAGGGTCAGGTCCAGCTTCCACCACAGACCCTCCCCACTCACCTCAGCTCCCCTCTCCATGCCGCCCCTAGCTACAGCAGGGAGAGATATGGAGGCTACTCGCACTGGTTATCTGATAAGATAAGGTCCTCTGTACACCAGGTTGTGTTTCAGGTGGACCAAGTCACATGGCAATGTTTGTAAACAAAGAGCCAGACGTAAGGCATTGCCTTTTTATGACGTCAGTTTATGTTGGTGTATTCTAAGTCATAACCACTGGTGCATGTGTAAGACAAGGGTAGATATGTGTATGGTATATTTGTGAGTAGCCACGGAGAAAGGATGCCCCACACGGGGTCCTTTCTGCTTGGCTGCTTCCACTGCCCTGTCATGCCCCCTCTCCTCCTTCCAGTGTAAGCTGCCAAACAGAAAGAGCAACCTGTGCGCTCCCCGTACAGTGAATCCTTTCTGCGTGGCTGCCCACACATGTGTCTATATGTATCAAACCTTGAGTATATGTCCTTGAAACATAGATAGAAGTCCCAGGATATAGGTAAGGGATAATCCCAACATCAGCCACTAATGCACACTTAGTGATTTACCTGACACACATTTAGCATTCAGGACCCTTTCTCCAAGTTTTAAGATAGGCAGACATGGATGTTATGTGAAATATAGGCCAGCATTATATGTGACCAGTGATATCACTTCTTGGATGACGCAGGAAATCTTACTATTTACGTATATAGATTTATGACTTCAGTTGATGTTTACTTTATGTACATGTGTTACTTTTAGCAAATAATTTCTTAATTGGACCCCCCCCCCCCCCCCAAATCACCATTATTACCCCAAGTTGAAGAAGCACTAATTTTACTTCTTTGTGGATTACTGGTAGCTTCAGCGGAGAAATAGGACGGCTCCAGTGGTGAAGCAATATCAAGTCAGATACGACCACTGCATTGCAGGCACATAACAATGGCCAACTACTGGTAAGGTGCTTACAGGTAGGTAGGTAGCTACATTCAGTGCCAAGGTCTCCCGTTGGGTTAAATCGTGAAACCATTCTTCTGTTTACAAACATTGTGAATCATAATATTTACAACCTCAGCTCTGCGTTGGTCTACACAAGGGCTAAACACAACCTATTCTGTGTGAGGCAACTGTTGACTCTGGACGGTTGAACACGTAAAGGAAACAAAGAAGTAGCTATGTGCACTATTCTAGGGAGGAAATACTCGTAGAGGACGGAAGACTAGGACATCATAAGTGAGCAGCCACGCAGAAAGGATGCTTCCTTTTTTCATCTGTATACCTCATTTTCATTTCCGATTTTACTGAATTGAATAGATTTTTTAAAAGACGCTTATTTGTGTAGGCCATTGAAGCATATGTGGCGAACACAAGAAGAACACAATGAATGGCTTGATTTATGAGAATTGTTTTTTCACCACTGCATTTTTAACCTTTTTTTTCTGCATAACCTGAAAAGTGAGTTTTAAATCCCCCAGTCACAAAACCAAGACAGTTGTGCAGGTCGCAGCCTGGCGGCACAGCTGTCAATAAGGGGACCGACTCTACTCATGAAGAGTTTTTGTCTCCCTCAAGTTGGACAAAGTAGTTCAGGTATGTTTGCAAATATGTCATACTTTATGTATGACCTGGAGGCATTACTCAAAACGATCATCGGTAGGGCAGAGGTAGGGTATATGGCATGTACAGGAAGGGGTGGGGGGCGTCTGAAATGTGATTGGGCCGATTGACCCAGGTCCTCTGGCTTTCCCTTTCCCCAGCCCCCTGAAGGTCCCAGGGCCAGCACAATCCATACAGAAACAAACGTAACAGATACAATATCTATACTCGTCCCTGCTGCATTGATGCATCACGCTGACCCCATAATATGGGGGTATACACACCCAAAGAGTCGGCATGATGCACCAACGCAGTACCAGTGAGTTGCTCCCCAGCATCATGAGTGCATCATGACACCACGTGAACATGAACATGAACCATGATGCCTCATTTGTTTCTTCATTGGTTGACTCCCCCCGATGGCACGGGTCTCAGTGTTGTAAACGGTGTACCTGAAGTATGTGTAAGAGGCCTTAGACTAACTGAGGACACGCTAGGCGGCCAGGAATGCTACCAGATGTGCTATTTACATTCCTCCATGACTTATGTTCAGCAGAGGGTCCCCACTCAATGTCTGTTATGTCCCTTTGCTGATATTGCTCGATATAAACATGGCCGTCTGTACTTCTAAAAGGCACAATTCTTGCTACCCCTCCAGTAGCAGTCGGAGTGGAACGAGGTGCGGCATCTTGAGCTTTTATAGAGGAGGTGGGGGTTTAACACACAGCCGTCCTGCAGCCTCTACGTCCACCAACTATGTACATGTACACACAGAGGTGAAGGCAGCTACAGAATGGCCACTGACTCTGAGTCATACTTGTTATCAAGGACTGCATGTACTAAGTTGTTTATAAATATTTCCAACATAAATCTTAACTAATTTCACTACCAATACCGCTCTCCAAGTTACCATACATTACATTGTTATACATTTCTATTGTATCCTAGTATTAAATACAACAATACTGCATAGTATCTCCATCGTTCAGTATGAGACTACTAAAGTATGACCTAAAATACAACCCAAATGATATTACTGTACAACACGGCTCATGTGTAGCCTTTGTGCATGTACATTTATACATCTTGTATTGTTATCTGATTCTTCTATGTGTAATTTGTCTCCCGAAATGGGGATATTTTACTTATAAAAAAGCCCAACTTGATCATTCCAACCGACGGTCATATATCAATTACCCCCCCCCCCCTTCCATATATCAAGTTTTAGTATATCTGGTATCTTTTGGATGAACGTCCATCAAACAAATCATCTGCCTTTGTCGACAGTGATACACGCTGTACCAACAATCCACTTATTGTACAGCTACCGTATCATCCCATAATTTTATCCCATCCCTCTCCTGACTTACCCCTACTACCTTTGGCCTTGAACCTCCCACTCCCATCCGGGTCGCCAGTAGCCAGACTCCTGGATACAACCACTTACCCCTATACTCCCCACACAAAAACACCTGCTGAATATATACAGGTGTGCAGCCCGACACGTCCCCTGTACACCCCCTGTGGTGGCCACTACTGCTGGCATTCCTCCAGGGGCTCCCTCACTACAGTGAGTCATAACTTGGCAGATATCGTAGTGTCACTGCTATAGGAGAAGACATGCTACCCATGACCTCTCTTTTTGATGAAACTCTAAAGTCTCACATCATTTTCTGAATAATCCACACCAAGACTCTGAGCAAATCCCCATACCCGTATACCTGGGTTCTGATTATGGCTATGCTAGTACAATGTACTGCAGTATACTTGGTGTACCCGGTACTTCCAAAAACCCTAATATATATAACCCGCACCAGGACAACCATATTAGCATCTGTGGGATTCTGATTCGGGTTGTAGGCCAGACTTTACAGCATGTGTAGATGGGTGACCATGGATCGAGTTGCCAACAGAGTGAGGATGAGAAAGGAGGACAGGGAATGGACAACTACACTCTTTGCCAACAAATTCAGCTAGACAGTCAATAGTAAAGAAATAGCTGGCCATAGTAGTAGGCAGACTTGTTATCATATTTGTAGCTGACACTGACAAGGTCTAAGTGGGCAGGCTGGTGGCAGGCTGCCTATCTGGGTCGGCAGCCTGGATTAGACCCTGACAGGGCAGCATCTAGCCGCCTCACCTCCCCACCTACCGCCCTTCACTTTGTCTCCTTTGTAGAAGGAAGCTGGTGACTGGAGGCTGGTTACTGGATATCCCATTCTCCCTCAGCCTTTGACAATGTTTCCGTCTGTGGTATATTATTTATAATTCAGTCAGCTTAGGTGTGGACACAACTTGAACCCTTTAGCAGAAGCATAGTGTTTTAATGTGCTTATTATACCTTGTCATCATGATGCATGAGTGCAGCTGCGGTGACTAACTCGTCAGTGCTGTGATGATCATGTGGTGATCATGATCATGATGCACCAATGCAGTGCCGGTGCATTACTTGCCGATGCTGCATTTGTGCATCAATACGACAAATGAACATAAACTGTGAGGCATTATCAAGCTCTCAAAGGGCCAAGGGTGCTGACGTGACATGGCAGGGGAGTCAGGTGTCTGGGTGTGGGTCTAGTCTGGTTCTCTCCTCCAGGGCGGGGGACTTACGGGTAGTGAACGCCTTAAGGTGTAAGACATCAGACCCTGTGTTATGGAAAACTGCGGTATCAAGCAACTCATTGTCCTCCGGTACATTTTAGTTGGAGAGTGTGTGTGTATTTCTGAATGGTTTTGTGTACAGAAGGGTTGGGTGATTATATCATGTTTCCTGTATCTAAAAGATACAATTTATTTTCCCCAGTGAACGAAATGCTTCATCGTCATTTGTTAAATTATAATAAGGAGGAAATCCGATTTGTGTGAGTGTTAATCATAAACATCCCTTATACCGGTAGTCATCTCGTAATAGTACTATATTATGATATTATGATATTAAGTCTTGAAGGTACTAAGCATTAGACATGTTGACTATATACACCAATATAGACTTGACAAATATGACCCCATGGACTAAGACAACACTACATGAACTCAGTGTGAAGTCCACTTCCTGGGGTCATACTCAAATTGTTCTCAAGTGGGCATGACATGCTTCTTTTCATATTTATAAATGTACATTGTACTCCGCCATTGTTCTATTAGTTTTCCATTACACAGAATTATATAGGTTTATTTTAACTGCCCCATGAACCATCTAATTTCGGTGCATGTTTTACTGCAGGAAATTAGGGAGTGGTCATTTTTTAACAACAGGGGGGGTTGGTGGATTTGGGGGGGGACCAAAAAAATTTGGACCCCTTGAAGGGGGGGGGAACCAAAAAAATTTGGACCCCTCTTGAGGGGGGGACCAAAAAAATTACATCCCCTTTTAGCGGAAAAGCCCGCGCATTACTATAGCTCAAAGGGTTCGGCCGTGCTCTATTTCAGCCTGCTGGAGGGGGGGGACCAAAAAATTTTCGACCCCTCTCGCGGGGGGGACCAAAAAAATTTCGACCCGCTCGTGCGGAAATCCACCGACCCCCCCCTGTTGTTAAAAAATGACCACTCCCTTACGTGAATTAGTTATTAGGACATGTGTAAATGGGGGAAAGGGTGGAGTACATCACTCCATGAAAGAATTTTGTAGATCATTGGCAGTCAGTGGCATCGGTTCTACCTTTACCTCTGTCCCTATATACACTTCCCAAAAGGATCGGAGATAAGGCGTAGGCGAGGTCTGTGTACATGTAATATACTGACTAATGTGCACGGTTCACAACCAGTGTATAAGCAGTGCTGAACACACTAATGCACTGGCTCTTGAACCATCAGAATTAATGCAGGGAAATAGGACTCCAGTTGTCTGCTTCTAAAGTCCACAATCACTAATGTTATCCATCGCTCAAAAGAGCACTTTCGTTTTACACATAAAGCCAACGCATGTAGGAAGCATATGGAGAGACAGAGATTTCAATGATCTTTGTACATCAATGGATAGGGTCTATCATAATGATATTGAGTTATCTGGTTATTGCCATGTAAAATTCGCTGTCATAGGGGAATGTCAGGTCAATGAAATCCTGTTCAGCCTATCATTGGTATCAGTTGTTCTGTCAGACTATACCAGAGCTGCTCTATGGATGGGAACTATGGCTTGTGAGCTGGATCTCCGTGGAAGGGCAGGGAGGTTACTCGACTTCATATTGACACAGGTGTTCTACCTGTGCGTTCTACCTAGACCTATGACCACCCCTTTAATAGCCTTACTAGGGAGCTTTAGACCCAAGAGTGCCCGTTTTCGTGAAAACTGGGAAAACTAGGACAATTTTTAGAATTTTTGGTTGAGAATTGAAACCTTGCTAGGTGGAAAAGGTGCATTTACCAGACGCCAGACATGTGTGTAAGTTTTTTTTTTTTTTTTTTTTTTTATTCAAGGTTTAGATTTGATTGGACAGACTCTTCAGTACCAGGCATATAGCCTGGGTCCGATCTCCCTTTATCAGTCCAATGGAGTGATGTGTGTCGTCACTCTCCCTTACTGTTCCATTTGCTTGATAAATGTTTTCCGTACACACAGCTAGCTAGCTAAGATGCCAAGTAATATTCTATAGAAATTAGGTATAAGGTGCCAGCACCACAGTACAGACAGGACGGACCGGAAACTTCTAGTCTTTGTCCATCAGCGGGCATCTGTTTAATACCCTACCTAACTTGGAGATCGGATTACAACCCATTTATTCAAATGCCTATCCCTATACTAATTGCCATTGACAATAGCTCAGAGATATCCCTGCCTTTCTAACTTCCATTATCCATTCACAACAGAGGGGAAGTGCATGTATCATATGGGGTGAGTACTCGTGTTTGAGAGGAGAGAGAGAGAGGATTGTCACTAACACTACACTGCTACATCAACCCCCTCATAAAGGAGGTGCGAGTTGTCATTCCTCCACCTTTGGTAGAAGTAGGTCACCAGTTTTTTCAGGATGATTTTCTTGAAGGGCGTTTTCTCTGTGGTCCAGCGTACTTCTGGTTTTAGGCTATTCCATCTTGCGAATGCTTGGTAGGTGGGATTGTTCAGCAGAGAGGCTTGCTTTGGGTGGGATTGCTTGATTACTGGGGCTCCGGTGGCACGTGTACCTGTGCACGGAAGGGTTCTCAGGTCACCTGTATGAAGTAGCCTGTGGCACATCGTATTTTGTAGGTAAATTCTCCTTAGGTCTAGAGGAAGGACTTTCCCTCTGATGTGGAGATCCTTAATGTGCACTGCCTGGGGATCCCTCACATTAAAGCATAGCCTGAGCCCAGAATTCTGCAATACCTGAAGTTTCGTGTGCTGTGCTATCGTTGCTCTGGTTAGGAAGACACTACCATAATCTAGATATGGGAGAATCATTGACTTGTACACTATCAGAGCCGTACCCAGATCTAAGAATTGTCTTATGAACTTCAACATCCAGAGTTTATGGCTCACCGAGCTAGACATCTTCTCAAACTGCTCTTCATAGGATAGACTGCTGTCGATCATTACCCCTAGGTATTTATAGCTGGTTGTGCTTTGTAGGGGCTCTCCCTTTAACCTCACTACAAGGTCTGCGGATTCATTACTCCTGGATATTAACATGCTTTGTGATTTTGCTGGATTGATAGTCAGCTTGTTCTGATTGCACCATTTGCTGACTGCGTCCATATCCTGCTGCATCTGCCTGTTTACCTCGTCCATATCCTTGTTGCTGTATATGAGGAGGGTGTCATCGGCATATAAACTCACTGTTGAGTTAAGGCCAAGCTGGGGTAAGTCATTCACATACAAAATGAATAGGAGCGGGCCGAGTATGGATCCCTGAGGGACTCCATACTCTACCCCCTCCCAGCCTGACAGAGTGTCATTACAGATTGTTCTCTGCCTCCGGCCTTCCAAGTAGCTTTCAAACCAATGGATCGCGTGCTGGTCCAGTCCATAGCGGGGTAGTTTCCTCAGCAGCAAGGTGTGGTCCAATGTGTCAAACGCCTTGGAGAAATCTAGGAAAATGGCCCCTGTATGCTCTTTCTTTACCTGGGCTTCATATGCCTCAGTGTTAACTTTAAATACTGCGTCTAGTGTACAGTGTTCCTTTCTGAACCCGTGTTGCTCTTTGCTTAGCAGGCTGTTTCTCTCCATGTAGTCATAAAGCTGGGAATGAATCACCCTCTCCAGAATCTTCCCCGGGACAGGGAGAAGGGAGATCGGTCTCAGTTCAGATGGGCCTGTTGGTGCTGTTGTTTTTGGTAGGGGAACTACCTTGGCCCCTTTCCACTGGGATGGAAACTTTCCTTCTGTTATGCACAGATTGATGAGACGTGTGAACTGGTCTATCATGCAGAGTAGCGCGTCTCGCAGCAGTCTGGATGAGATAGTTTCAATTCCCGAGGATTGTGTTATATTTATTTCTTTTACCAGCTTCAGTACTTCAGGCCTTGTCACATTTTGCAATGCAAAGACTGATTCAGTCTGCCGGGGTGAGGGGACATCCCCCTCTTCCTCTGGTATTTTTTCTGCCAACACTCTTCCTATGGACGCAAAATATTCATTGATTACCGTAGAAACTTCTTCTGATGGTATGGGATTCTCTTCCATATCCAAGAGGTGGATTGGTTTTCTCCTTTTCTTCTGTGGTAGTAGCTGGTTGAGCGCCTCCCAGAACTTCTTTTTGTGCTTTTTGTATTGTTGTATCTTCCTTAGTATGAACTCTCCTTTTGCCCTCCTTACCATCCTGTTGGTGTAAGTTCTAAGAGCTCTGGCTCTTTGCTGGATATCTGGGTCCTTACCCTTGAGTGCCCTCTTGTACGTGTCATCTCTCTCTCGCATCATCTCCACCACATCATTGGTCAGCCATTCTGGTCTTTGGTCTCTGAAGCTGTACTGTTTCATGGGGTACAGCTGGTCAGCAATCTCCATCATAACTTCTTGCATTGTACCCCACATTTCTTCCGAGTTTTTATCCCTAAGTAACTCATCCCAGTCTTTTTGCTTTATTAGCCCCTCCATCTTCTGGTAGTCATATTTAAAATATGACCTACCACTAAATTCCGTTTTTATGTGTTGCACTTTCTTTTTCTTCATTATGCTGAATACAGGGGAGTGGTCACTAATGCCCACCTTGATGAGGCCCGCCGCCATTATGTCGCCAGCCGAGGTGTAGATCTGGTCCAAGGTATTCACGTCATTGTGCAGGGGGCGCGTTGGCTCAGTAATCAGTGGGTGCACATGGAATTTTTTAGAAATTGTATCCATTACTGTTTTCACATGCACCTCCGGTGCTAGGTTTATGTTAAAGTCTCCCCCAATGTAGAGTGCCAATTTGGGGTAGTATTGTCTGATACAGCTTAGGGCTTTAAGTAATAACTCACTGAAGATGTCTTTGTCTCCATCGTGTGGTCTATACAAACTAACTATTACCTCAGGCTTACATCCCTTCCTATGAATTTTAACCGCCAGGAGTTCACAGTCTTTGTTCATTATGTTACACTCGGGGGCCCTTATCCTCATTTGGGGAATGGAATCTCTGACGTAAATGCTAACGCCCCCTGCTTTGTCGACTATCCTGTCTTTTCTGTGCATAGTGTAACCTTCCATTTCAAAAAATCCATCTGTCCATGGTTTCAGCCAGGTTTCGGAGAAGGCAATGACGTGGGGCTTCCTAGAGTAGGTAAAAAGTCTGAGTGTCTCAATTTTACCCTTCATGCTCTGGGCATTCCAGAAAATGACCTTGAACCCTTTTACCTCTGAGCTATCGTGTGTTCTTTTTGAAATCAGTTTCCATGCCATATCTCCCTGCTTTCCCACGTTCAGATGACCCTTTTTCCCGGTAGTTGATGCGTGAATAATATTTCCCATATTGCTCCGCCTCCCTTCTCCCTGGACGTTGTATAGAAGTTTCCACATGTAACAAGACATAAACCAGGTCTTTATCCCCCATAGTGCCCGCACCCTGGGGGATTTTGCCTGTAATAAGGGTGTCAGTTTTATGTCCTGCGACAGGGGTTTGCATGCTGGAGATAATAGGAGGCGTGGGACCCTTCCTAATCCGGCGATGAGCTGCACCTTTTCTGGCCTGGATGACCATTATGCTGCAGCTGGTTTGTAGTTTTTTGACCCCGGGTAGTCCCTCCCCTCTCTATGTCTCTCTCTCATGTCAAAGGATGTACAACTTCATTAGCGGGATGAGTTCTAGTGCAATGTAATTAATTCCCTGAAACGTGCTAACTTGGCGCACGGTGCGCACACGTTGGCATGGCTGGAGTAGTGGAGGTGTGAGGAAATGCATGAGTCACATGCATGCTGGTTGCCTAATGAACACGCCTCAGATGGTTCTTAGGGTGGAAGGGGTACTCATCATGATATCTGTTTATGCTTATCTCACTGTATAGATCTGTACCTTGCTAGATTCACTGGCGGCGTGCACCATTCCGTGAACGAGGGAATGATCAGAATACCTCTCTGGATGGTTCAAGTTTCTAGCCGGCGCGCGTTATTGCTCTCTGTGCAGATTTTTGGCCTCGACACAAACCCAACTTGGGTTTGTGTCGAGTGCATAAATTAACAGTGATTATCCACCGGTTAATAATGATAGTCGTATCCGTACACAGGGGTATTTGACCTGGGCTCTCTCTACAGAGTGCCCCCCTCCCCCTCCCGTCCCCTGGAGCTGGATGCAGCCATGGGTGGCAGAATAGAATACATACAGAGTGCCCCCCCCCCCCGGCCTCTGGAGCTAGATGCAGCCATGGGTGGCAGAATAGAATACATACAGAGTGCCCCCCCCCCCGCTCCTGGAGCTGGATGCAGCCATGGGTGGCAGAATAGAATACATACAGAGTGCCCCCCCCCCCGCCCCTTGAGCTGGATGCATCCATGGGTGGCAGAATAGAATACATACAGAGTGCCCCCCCCCTTCCTCTGGAGCTGGATGCATCCATGGGTGGCAGAACAGAATACATATAGAGTGCCCCCCCCCCCCGGGTCCCCTTGAGCTGGATGCATCCATGGGTTGCAGAATAGAATACATATAGAGTGCCCCCCCCGGTCCTCTGGAGCGGGATGCAGCCATGGGTGGCAGAATAGAATACATATAGAGTGCCCCCCCCCCCGGTCCTCTGGAGCTGGATGCAGCCATGGGTGGCAGAATAGAATACATATAGAGTGCCCCCCCCGGGTCCCCTGGAGCTGGATGCAGCCATGGGTGGCAGAATAGAATACATATAGAGTGCCCCCCCGGGTCCTCTGGAGCTGGATGCAGCCATGGGTGGCAGAATAGAATACATACAGAATGCCCCCCCCCCCTTCCTCTGGAGCTGGATGCATCCATGGGTGGCAGAATAGAATACATATAGAGTGCCCCCCCCCCGGGTCCCCTGGAGCTGGATGCAGCCATGGGTGGCAGAATAGAATACATATAGAGTGCCCCCCCCCCGCCCCTTGAGCTGGATGCATCCATGGGTGGCAGAATAGAATACATACAGAGTGCCCCCCCCCTTCCTCTGGAGCTGGATGCATCCATGGGTGGCAGAACAGAATACATATAGAGTGCCCCCCCCCCCGGGTCCCCTTGAGCTGGATGCATCCATGGGTTGCAGAACAGAATAGAATACATACAGAATGCCCCCCCCCCCTTCCTCTGGAGCTGGATGCATCCATGGGTGGCAGAATAGAATACATATAGAGTGCCCCCCCCCCCGGGTCCCCTGGAGCTGGATGCAGCCATGGGTGGCAGAATAGAATACATATAGAGTGCCCCCCCCCGGGTCCCCTGGAGCTGGATGCAGCCATGGGTGGCAGAATAGAATACATATAGAGTGCCCCCCCGGGTCCTCTGGAGCTGGATGCAGCCATGGGTGGCAGAATAGAATACATATAGAGTGCCCCCCCCCCCGGGTCCTCTGGAGCTGGATGCAGCCATGGATGGCAGAATAGAATACATACAGAGTGCCCCCCCCCCCGGCCCCTGGAGCTGGATGCAGCCATGGGTGGCCGAGGTACAGGAGGGAGTGGCCGAGGGTGCAACCAATCACCGCTCCCACTAGTGACGGCTAGACCTGATTGTGAGCCAACTCTCCGTCCTTATAACCCCCCCCCCCCCCCCCACACACACTCACCATCATCATCCTACTCCACTCCATCTCCCTCCCTCCCCTGCCGCCTCTCACCCCCTTCACTATCCACTGATATAAATGTCGAGTCGATAACTACCGTAAATTACTGCCTCTCACCTGCATCTCTCATAGAAGCTGCGTTGCGAAAAAATAGAAGCCGCAGTCAGACCTAAGGAAAAACATATAGCCCACACATAGCCTTCTATACAGCTCGCGTATAAGCCGCACCCCAACTCGAGGGAATGCTATAAGCGGGTTAATCAGAGCTGCACTGGGGTCTGATTCACAGATATAAACCAGCGAGTTATACGCAGGAACTTACGGTATAACACCATACCTAGCCCCAACAACCAACAGTACCTTCGCATCATCAACACAGGCCATTCTCTGATAGCACCTAGACAAACACTGGACTCCTGGGCTCAGTTTGTGCCCTCTTGTAATTGGCCATGCACCATGACAATGGCAGACTCTACTCACTGTTTAAATGCCTACTGAACTAATATTGTTGATAGCCTGGAGATCTAGGGTTTCCCCGTATTCCCATTCATGCCTACGTTCAGTCTCACAGACAGACCTGGAGGATTTCTAAGTAGGGTCAATGTTATCAGGATTATATCAGATGATTTAATTCCCCAGGTACCCCTTATTTGCAATATGAAACAGAAAGGAGTTCTGACAGGGATATCCGTATATGTATACATTATATTTTCTTCTTTTATAACCCTCTATCTAGAGTAAGCCATGGATAAACAGATATATTCAAGTAAGGGATGGGGGCGAACATGTACTATTATCTTCATGGGCCATAATTCAAGCTAGATTTAATATGTACCGTATCTATAAAACTTTCTGTTACTTTAAAACATCCTGTAGAATTGTCTGTGAGTGAATATTCAGACGTTCCCATCCTGTTATTGATTAGGGCCCTGAGATGGCCATTAGCGTTCCTGGTTGTGATTTGGGAGGAGCATCTTGCCATTAGCCTGATTAAATGGTCGGTGCTCAGTCGTTACAATCAATGTCAGGGCTTCCCCCTGTAATACAGACTGTAATACTTGGTTGTTTTAAAGATGGGGGAAGGGGGCAAAAATATGTGGGACTCCTTGAGAGGGGGGGAGGAACCAAACAAATTTCATTCTTTCTTAGTGAAAAAAGCCAGCGCATTACTAAGTTTAGCTAAAACGGGATCGGACGCTATACATTTGAACACACAGGGGCGGGAGTCGTATGGCGTATTTGAACATTTCAGCAGGATCCACCCCTCCTCCCCGTTGTTAAAAGTACATTTTGATGACTTAGAGAAATTCGCGAAGGGATCCATCATGCATTTGTTTGTGCAAACTGTAAAGACAATTAACCTAGTTGTCAATGTAGTTACCTGAATTACATTCCCTGAATACGTGTACTAGTACACGTATTCAGGTAATGCCCTAGAACACGTCAGCAGACTATATGTCACGGTGAGAGGTGTATCTGCCTCATGGAACTCACCCCCTTTGGGCCGCCTCATATAATATGGCATGTACAGGGGGTGCCAAAGATCTATCTCTATTCTGAGTCCCCAATGTCTATGAATACCCCTGGACAATAAAAGCTACAATATGACACACCCTGCCTGATGTACCCCATGCACTGTACCACACCCCTCAGTGGGTGGATAATAGACTTTGGTAACGATAGGTTCCAGACTAGTTAGGGCCGTTCGCTTCTTGATCTAACGCAGGGAGTCGCCTTCGCCTCTAAAAAAAGGCAGGTGACACAAAAACAATAGAGGCTGCTGTGTTTTCGACAGCTCGTATAACTGTCAATATTATCAACACTGTTTTTAGACCTGCATACACAGTGTTCTGCATCCCAAGTTAGTCAGGACACAAAAGGTTATCTCTTCTTGCAGTAGGCCTCTATTACTAATGCCCTTTTGTCCATATATAGTAATGCATTATTAGCCACGTGTTGGATATGTATTTACAGCATCGTTTACTAGTTATCACCCCGGTAACTTAACTTATTAGATATAGCTGGTGACCATCTAGCCGCATAGGCATTGAACACACCACATTTACGTTGCTCTATGACCCACACCTCTTCATACCAAAAACGTGCCACCCATTCCTACAACCTGGCTGATTGCAAAGAGGACGAGCAGCCTTAGAATCTCCAGATCGCTTTGATCAAGTTACCCTACTTTGACAACTATAAAGTGTCTACCTGACACCTTTTCGTTGGTAAGGATATTTTTATATTTGATCTTGCAAGTTCATTATACCAGGTTGATCCCATCCTCTTCTTGTTGTAGTACATTGTACATGTATTGTGTCAGCTTGGTAAATTTAGTTGAAAGATTTGCAAGAAATGTTACCTGTGTGCTCTCAATATCTATAATATTTTGCTTCTGTGTTAGTGTTAATTCCGTTATTGGGGGCTCTCAGTCACAGAACCTTTCTCTGGAAATTCCGTGTTTATTGAACTGGATCCAAATCCTGAAACCATTGTAAGATGATGTAATTATCAAGATGTTTTAAGCGATAATCTTATTACAACGTGAATAATCCAAATGCCATCAGAATCAGAGTTCCAGGGAAATAAAACTGGCATGATCTGGTTAACTCTGGTTCACACTTCAGACATCCACATGTTGGATATAAGTCACGGTTGGCAGCCCAGTCTGGCACATGGCATCTAATTATAGTGATCCAGATCAGCCTATGTCAGATCTGAAAAGGGGTTACATGAATCTTACACCGCCTGGACCAGTTTATTAATGGCCACCTTGTGATTGAGGCTTTACACTCTTAATATTTTCTTACAGGATATCTGTACCTTGAAATGGATCGTCAAAATTGAAGGCAACTTCACCAATCTTTGCCTCAAATTTCTTATGACCAATTGGGAAAACCGGCACCGTCCTTTAAGTTAGTGATAGTATACTTTGGTTTATTTGCCTCGTGTTTCCGCTACACGCTTCTGTGTTCTATACTCACGGTAAATGTTGTGTCGCAAATATCTGGCAAACATTACCTGTACGCCACACATACGTATGTGTTGTATCATTGGTGCATCTAAGTTCATCTATATCTTGATACAAAGGTGCGAACTGTTGTGGATAAGAATATCGAAGAAATATATCATATCTTGCCTCTGTGCAATATGTCCTCTTTTCTACTGGGATGTGCAAATAGGGTAATACATACGTAGTTTCCTCTATTTGAGAGGAATTGATTTTGTGCCGACTTATATCTCCGGTATGCAGATAAAGTGAGGACTGGGATCAATTTAGCCAGTGTCGGTCTACCCGATACACGTAAGGTGCGCGTTCCTATGTGGCTCAAGATTCTAATAGTAATGTACCTTTCACATAACTTACTACATGTACTGCAATACTTTGCATCTACAAGACGTTTATAGGATATCTAGGGCAATATATATTATGAGGCAATAACATCTACATGAAATTGCAATAAAGTAACATACACAGGATTCCTGCACCGCTCTAATATGTACATAAAGGTTCAATAAAAACTGGGGTTAGGAGGAGACGTATCTATAAATTGCAGATGATGTTCATTCATACACTTAACTGTAACTGCAGTGTTATTCGTCATTAGAAGGACAACACATAAATTGACAGTGTACCGAGTACTTAGTACATAGAAATGGCCCATTACTGTCTAGTTGTTAACTAATGGCCTTAATTCCCATGACACTCACAACATTACAGTCCTAAGGGAATCCACAACTCCCAAAGCAATTCCCCTTTGTGCTCCATGGCTTTTGATTACTATTTAATAGTTATTGGAGAATGCACTTAACATTTGGCATAGTTCTTCAGGAGGCTAGTGCCATCGTGGCACAGGAAGGTCCTGGCAGTATTTCATAGGTATAGTAAGGAAGGAGCGGCGAGGGATGACCGTAGCCACTATGAGGGATGCATGGCTATAAATAGGGTGGAATTTCAGGTATGGTTAATATTGATACTAAGGTCATCGAGTAGTGGAGAGCATGGCAAATTACACATTATGAGTTATGGAGCGCTACTAGTCTGATATCCCTAATAATAAGCGGTTCCTAATTATTCCTTATGCTGTTATTAAAGTATATGATAGTAGTGGTATATAAAGCACTATACCCCTCTCCACCCCCCCCCCCCCCCCGAGATACTTGGCCCAATAAGGAGTTGCTTGCTGCAGGGGACAGGATACTGCGCATTGATGGCATCCAGGTTGAGGTGAGTCACCCCTGTAACCATGGATAGCTGTCCCCTGCCTCACCAACCACCAGAGTGGTGGGAGGTCTCAGGGGACCCATTCAGGTATAAAGCTCTGTACATGACCCTGCCTCCTCAGCTACAGCTATCTGAGTATGGGCCCTGTGTCTGGGTAAGGTCTACATATAGTGGTGGTATATGCCTGATCAGCTAAGTAGAGAGGATGCTCCGTGTGGGGTGAGGCGGGTCATCCTTTCTGCGTGGCAGCTGACTTGAGTTGGCTGTGTGGAGTATATTGGCCCACTAAGCAGCCCTCCCCCTGCACCCCCTGACACAGAGGCACCATTCAGTTAGTGTAGCAGGTAGAAAGATCAATGTAGGAGCCAGGTCACGTGGGGAGGGGACGGGTTGGCAAGGGAACTCATCTACCCTCTACTCTATCCCTCATAATAATAATGCAGCTACTCAACACAGCTCCACCAATACCATTTGCTGTTTGGTGGCTTCTTCCATGTTTCCCCCAATATCCCCCTTTTAGTGATATAGCCTCAAGATTGTATAGATATGAGAGAGGTAAGGCAAGGAACAGAGAAAGGACTCAATGGGAGGAGCAGGAGCCTTTATAGCCCACACTTACCTCATGATAGATGTCCACGAGTTCCCACATTTCCCATAAAACCATGATTCTGCTTTTCATACAAGATCCATATAAGGTTCTCTCCTCACGATGCCTCTCGTATAAAGCACTACCCTGCACTGAGCGTGCCATTTTTTATAGATGCATATATACATGTATGTGAGTATTATTCTACCCAATTTCCCTTGCCAAATTTACTCTGAGTCAGTTTTAGGACAAGTAGTCGTTCTGATTAAGCACCTGTGGTAGCTGCTCTAGTAGGTAACCCCTACAGGAGGAGCACGGCACAGGGGGCCGGTGTAGCAGCAGCCCAGCGCCATGCTGGCAGTGAATAAGGTAGGTCAGACGTTACAGATGTGAAGTGTAACAGTTATATGTATGTCTATTATAGGGTTGTTAATCACACTAGGTTGACACTTCCCACTTACTGACATACATTGACATACATCACTCCTCCCTCCACTCCTGCACCTTGGGCCTCCAGGAGGTGGTGGTACACAGGTGTGTTACTCCAGGGTAGTCAACATTCCAGCAACACCTTGTATGTGGATATACTCTGATGGGCCCTTGGTGTCCAGTGTTGCCGAAATGACATCGGTACATCGGTTTTTGCCGATGTAGAATCGTAATGGCCGATGTGGGCTCATCAGACATCGGCCATGATCTCAGCTTTCCAACAGTGAAAGAATTTTTCAGATATTCCTACTAGAAGCAAAGTTATAGTTCTGGAAGTATCATTCAATGTATTTTCATTTTTTAATGAATTTTGTAGGTTCTCGTTACATTATGGTTCATTATGCCTGTGTAGAAAGCGAATGGCCTGTGTAAGGCCTTGCGACACAGGCCACATTGGCCTGTGTGCATAAAAAGATTTCGGCAACACTGGGTGTCAGTTTAGATTATACTAAATGTGATGAGGTCGGACACATTCAATGTCCAACTGATGGGCTAGCTTTATGTTCTTCCAGAACAGTCATTTAACATAAACAAACTCAAGGCTTCATCTCAACCTCAGGGATGAAAGTGACCTATCTAAATATAAAATTGAAATGTTCAAATTGAGGCCCCTGAATAAGGTCCTCTATAGTTAAGTCCAGCGTTTTGCGACATAAAAAAGACTTGAAATCAGGAAAAAACGTTCATCCCTGCAACCTGTTGTCATACGTACGCCAGTGCTACATTCATGCATCATACAAAAGGACATAGTGTAATCAAGAACCACGCTATAGTTAAAAGCTTAAGATGTCCGCCAAGGCTGCACCTTAAGTATAATCCATTGACTGCTTCTCGGTCCGTAGACAATGGAGGATTCCAAGAACATTTAGTTCTCATTACGTTTGTAGCCATGGTAACCTCCCCTAATTACAAACTGTCCTCTAAGAATGATTGCCTTACCAGGCTGCTGTCCACGTGACAGGGTTATTGTTCAGACCACTTACACCACTTACTTGTTTTGACATGGTCGGTCGGGTGATCTGAAACAAACCTTCTTTTTTTTTGGCCTTAGCTCTACCTCTGGTTTATTCCATTATACAAAAGTAGTAGACGATAACTGGTATGTATTTATGACAATGTAATTTCAGCAGAACCACTCAGGAGTAAATAGACTGTATATTATGAGCTATTTTACTACCCGTGCTAAATATAGGGTGTCAGCGGGATTTGATATCGCCGATATTCATAATGAATCAGATTCCGCTAGACTGCAGACAAGTATTTTCCGGTAACCGGTCTATAGCTAGTGGGTACTGCACTATGCAGCACATGGTAGGTGGGTCACATATGGATCTGCTATTGTTGTATTACACAAAGCAGCCTGAGCATGCGGCATGTCACACATTACTGTAAAACTCTGCACAGAAGCCGCAGGTTTTGGAGGGAATTCTGGGCTCAGTTTGGCCTATGAGGCTGCTTCAATTAACCTTCTTCTTTTTTTTATTATTAGCCCAGTAAATTACAGGATAAAGATATTTGAATTACCGCAAATCAGCTCATGAATTGCTCATAAAGCGGCAGGGTAGGCTTATAAGTGGTCGGCTTCTGTGTGGGGTTTTACAGTAGAGCCTGACGACACAGCCCCCACACGTCATGACCTGGCCATGCTGACGACAGCCATGAGGTCATTCATGTAGATACCATCATAACATAGTTGAACAGGGGTCAGAAATATCAAGTAAAGAATTTGATTTTTCAAAGTCACCAAGTGAACCAGATGGAAGGTACACAGCAGGTTGCCTTGTGAGTGTTTGTGATGTTTCCCACTTTATTCATTAAAAAAACAACAAAATAACGTTATTTTTGTTTGTCCGGCAAGTGTCACTATATTGATATTCACCGATGTGAATGAGAGAAGGAGGAGACCATGGATGTTTAACTCAATAACTGCTTCAAGGGCAGTACCTGTCTGTTGCTAACTGAGCTTGCAGACCTGTACTTGGGGGTAGGAGGCTCTTGAAGTATGCCTTAAGCACTTAAATAAATCTGAAATAGGAGCCTGTCCTCTTAAAGCGCTGAATATAATCAGCCCTCCAAAGCTATAAGCACCGGAGCACTTATTCACGACAGAATGGAATGGTATGGTATGAAAATAAGCGAGCGGGTTAAGCTGCGCGAAAACACCAAGCATGTCCATCTCCTCCAATCAGAGCATGCATGACCTCTTCCTCCACCTCTTTGTTATTATGGCCTGTATTCTGCTCTAACATGCTGCTAGGTTTTTTCCCTAATTCTTTTTCTCTCTGGACTGGTTTCTGTCTGGGCGGAGACAAGCTGAGAGGTAACAAGGTTTCACGGAGCGGCAGGAGACGAGGACCAGCCTCGTCTAGTTTAAGCCTATAAGGGCAGCATAGTGTTTTAATGCAGCAAGAGTGTGTCCTTTCGTCAAAATGATGACTGAAGCCCTGCTGAGCTGGCGAGTAACTCTCGAATGCTGCCGAGCGAGCTGTATAAATATACAGCAGTCCAACATTATCGCACTCCAATGCACTATATGGGTATATATCTAAAACTGGACATCGACATCCATGTATTAGAGTCCTTCTAACAGAAAGCTATATTCAGTCTCATCAAAGTAGAAATACATAGGTTGCTATATGAAGGAGAAGGCCATGTTCATGCCTATGTGTATGTCTGTGTGGGTGTACATGAGTCTGTGTCCACGAGTGTCTGCATTCATGCTACAGTTATAGGGTGTTTTAGGGAAATTTCCCTCTTTTGCCATTTTGAACTTTTTTTCTCACCAAATAGGGGGTTTTTAGACAAATTTCACTCTTTTGCGATTTTGAACTTTTTTCTCGCTAATTCAGGTGTTTTTAGGCAAATTTCACTTTTTTGCGATTTTGAACGTTTTCTCGCCAAATAGGTAGTTTTAAAGGCAAATTTCACTTTTTTGCAATTTTGAACTTTTTTCTCGCCAAATAGGTTTTTTTTAAAGCAAATTTCACATTTTTGCGATTTTGAACTTTTTTCTCGCCAAATAGGGTGTTTTTAGGCAAATTTCACTTTTATGCGATTTTGAACTTTTTTCTCGCCAAATAGGGGGTTTTTAGGCAAATTTCACTTCTTTGCGATTTTGAACTTTTTTCTCGCCAAAAGCTGCGGAATCTACCTCCATGCGTGATCCCATTGATGGACTCTGGATAGACCCATGCATAGTGAAGACCTACATAGTGGACATGAGGTCAAGTTAAAAAGTGCAAGTCACTTGTTTTGCAACTTGCACTGAACTGAACCTAATAGCCCTTGACTGGATTGTCAACAATCAATTAAACTATGACCAAACTCCCTCTATTTCGGAGACCAAATACACTATCAAATGATTTATATTTTTTCAAAATAACACCCTGTGTAGAATGGCTCGGTATTCAGGAATCCTACTGCGAGTAAAAAAATGTCAAATTCTAATTCTAAATACCTGAAAATTGAGAAATGCTGACGTTCACGGTTTATGTAGGAAATGTACTAAAAACAGCAAAAAAAGGCAACAAAACCCTAATTTTCTCAAAAACTGTTCAGTAGGATTTTTTCTAACTGAGGTTCCACTGTTTTCTACCCTCATATTACACATTGGCATAGAGAATATATTGACACCTAGTCAGGATTTTGCGCTAGGAGTAATCTGTGAGGCGAAAAACAGCCAAAATGAGCCACTGGTCTGAAGTATAAAACTGGGCATCGATCACTATAGAGCTACAAAGAGACAGAGAATCGATGTCCAGTAATAATGCACCCTGCTAAGGCTACTAGACTGATACACCCCTGAAATAGGGAAAAGCTACAGGTATCATTGGTATCAATTAGATCCACTGATAAATGAATCATTTAGGCTTATAATTATGTTGGTATAAAGTAAGCTACCTCAACCACATTGTACTGTAACGTAACTTATGTCTGACATGGAAACTTAAACTACAACAGAAACAAGACAATTTCTAGAAATACTGTTGAGGACTTACCATGGCTGTTGGTCGGTGAGTTGGTGAGTTGTCGGTGTCTCGGAGCGAGTAGCTCGGCCTCAGCGAACGTGCAGCCCCGCAACACTCCCAAACCCCAACCCAACTCGTCCTGAAAAACACAAAGAATCATGACCTTTTAGCTCTCATTATGTTCATATAGTATACACATATAGAACATAGTATACACTACCGTAAAAGAATAAAACCAAATGTGTGTAATTTATCCATGGCAGCTGTTTTACAACCATCATTTTTATCTTTCGTCTAGCCAGCAGTGTGGTCTGGTCCATTATGTGATGACCATAAATTGTGTATGCATTGTGACAGAAATGACCATAATTGCCGGCCGCAGGCCCAATTTAGATACAGAAAGAACAGCGAGACAGCGGTGGTCTTTTTAACTCTTTAAGGACACGATGCTCAATCATGTTGATGATGCCCCCAACACAGCACCGCGAGTTGCAGGCTAGTGCTGCACTAGTGCATTATGTCCACCATCGAGGAATGTATCAATCCCATAGTACTAAGAGCATGCAAAGCTAAGTGTCATATCAACTAAAGGGGACAGATCATAGTGCATTGGCATTGGAACCACATGCTGCCATCAAGGTTTACGGTCTCCGTCAGACATAAGCGAGACAATTTATTTGTGGCGACACTCGGAGGTCAGTCCAGGCAGACAGTTAGACATCCCTAAGGGAGTGCTCATTTTTTAACAACAGGGGGGGGGGGGGGGGGGGGGGGTGGTGAGATTTTTCGCGGAGCGTGCGAAAATTTTTCACCCCCCCGCTAGAGGGGTCAAAATTTTTTACCCCCCCCCCGGCAGGCCGAAAATCGCGCGCGTTCGCGCCCCTTTGTAGCATAGTAACGCGCGGGCTTTTCCCCTCAAAACAGGTTGAATTTTTTTCACCCCCCCCCCAAGAGGGGTCTAAATTTTTTACCCCCCCCCCCCGGTCAAGGGGTCCAACTTTTTTACCCCCCCCCCCCCCCCCAAATCCACCACCCCCCCCTGTTGTTAAAAAATGAGCACTCCCTAACTGGCGCCTTAACTAGACAGTTAACTGCTCAATTTATGTCACTTAATAGGCAGCTTTTTGTAGTTGATTCATCCTATAATACGGTTGTTCCCATTCATACTTATTTTAGAACTGATTGTGTATCTATCATTAGACTGCTACATATCTTGTGTTATTTCTTTATAAATAAGTTTTTTACCTGTTGTATTGGGACACACTTATTTCCCATATTAAATGTCAGTATGTACAATGGTTTGTATGACTAAACAATCAATCCATAGTAACTTATTCAGAAAGTGTATGTCACTTTAGAAAATTCATATTAGTATTAAGCATGTCAATAATTTGGTATGCTTCTAATCTGGTCTTGGTGTAACTCATTCTGAGACGGATCTATGTCATATCATTGCTGGCAGTAAACTTCCCCCAGAGAGCTTGAAGCTGGAGGCTCTATGGCTGATTAGGTCCTTCAGCAGGCTGAACCTAATTGCTTAGTGAACCCGGCCTAATCCGGCCTAATCGTATACTAACTCATGCTAGCTTATCTAATCAAGGTGACTCTTGCAGAGGTTGGGGGGAAATTGTGATTGTGTATGCGACTCCAAACAGAGTCTTTGTAAACCTTATAACGATGTGTATGAACCTACTTAGTATCTGCTGTGAGATTGAGGACCACCTAAATAGTGATGTCACAGCAACCCCTGAAAGCCACATGACCCACCAGATCAATCACAGCATTGTGATATATTGATCTGTTTGGCCCAAGCTAACGTTAAACTATATAGATCCACATAACAGTGTTATATACTTACAACAAGTACATTGTACAGCATAAGGTAATACAATGTCCTCCTTTACATCAGCAAGGAAACGCAGAGTCTGCACGGGTGGAATAATGTTTGCCCAATCTCCTCTGCAGCATTACCTGCATACAGTGCAGTGGCTTATTGGTAAAGAGAAGCCACAGCAGAAGCCACATCAATATGTGGTCAACATACAACGCCACACATATGTATATATACTTAGAAGTTAGCCTGAGAGCCCGCTGTATCTACCATTTTTTAATTTCGCTATAATAAGCAGTGGTAAGAGATCCCACCGTCGCCCGAGGTGAATACAGTTGGCCATCTGATTGATCTGCAGCTTGTTCATTTTTTTACTGTTCCATTACATTTTCTTTATCGCTTATACAAGGCAGGGATACCTATTCAAGAAATATATGCAGTGCTGATGACATATTTCAATCCCACCCCCATCGGTTATACAAAACCGGCGATCATCCAAAACCCAGCATTTTAATCTCTCAAGCAGCACATAGAGGCCGTTTACGGTTTTATTTCCGGCTGGCACTTTTATTTCCGGCTGCAGCAGCGGAGAGGAAGCCACCAGTTCCGCTTGTGGTGCCAGTCTAGCAGGAGGCCAGGTAGACCTGGCACCTAGACATGGGTAGGGAGGGGGGGGGGTAAAGGTTGGGGGGGGGGGGGGGGTTCTGGTCGGAGGTACTGAGAGAGGTGTGAGAGGAGCAGGAGGGGGCTTGGGACAACGCCAAGGTTATGTGGATTACAACTTATCATACCGGAATATGGACCGGTTATACAATTAGGAAAATATGGCATTTACACAAATTCATAATGCTCTGATAATTTCACCAGTAATTTTCCCTACAGTAATATGTAGTCAATGCCTCGCATTTTTGACACCGATATTCCAATTAATTTCAAATCATCTATCTAAACAAGAGGTCTATGTCAAGTTGTCCCTCTAATGCCACAACTTTTCACCATGTTGTCCACTTCAAAAAATATCTGATACATATAAAATCCCAGAGTTCACATAACATTTGGTAAATGATACCCCACCCCCCTTCTCCAATAGCTCTACACAGATTACACCTGTTGCTTGAGACTAGGGAGTAAAGCCTAAAGGATCTCTTTGTTCCTACACAGTACATGTATGGATTAATCATTAGGTATTAACGAGTATTTCCATGATACATGTAATTGACGGCTGTATGCACCTGTGTTGATAAGTAGCTGTAGGTAAGCTGGTTAGGGAGTGGTCATTTATTAACAACAGGGGGGGTTGGTGAATTTGGGGGGGGGGACCAACAAAATTTGGACCCCTTGAAGGGGGGGGACCAAAAAAATTTGGACCCCTTCTGAGGGGGGGACCAAAAAAATTACACCCTTTTTAGCGGAAAAGCCCGCGCGTTACTATAGCTCAAAGGGGTCGACTGCGCTCAATTTCAACCTGCCTGGGGGGGGGGGGGGACTGAAAAAATTTCGACCCCTCTAGAGGGGGGGACCAAAAAAATTCTGACCCGCTCGCGCGAAAATCCACCGACCCCCCCCTGTTGTTAAAAAATGACCACTCCCTTAGAGGAGATTACTGGCTGCTTTATCAAGGGCAACTTCTAAATACGTCAGTCTTAATACACACCAGGTCGAGGTTTAATATTTCATGGTACTTCTATTTTCCGAGAAAGTGCGAGTTCTCGAAGTAAATGTTTGGCTAAAACTAAACCATTTAGCGTGTTAACCCTATCCACTGCTAGGAATTCCCCTTGTGCTGTGGTCCCCTGGCACACACCCACTCTAAACAGTATTAAAACAAGCCTAAACTCCATTGTATTCAACATCCTAGTAAGGGCAGTAGGTGGAACGGCAGGGGGAAAAACAACAACTGTGAGAATGACTCCGCCTTCAAACTGGTCACCAAGTGCAGCGTTGGGGATCAGTGCTAGGGATCAGTAACAGTTGGTGGTGCTGGCATGTGGTGCGGGTATGAAGGTGTGGACAGCTATGGGGGCCACACAGGGCGTACACCCTCAAATTGCAGGGGCCACAGATTATGACCTCACATACTTTGGACCTTAGACTTCAAGACCCCCCCCCCCCTTCACTAATTTGGCTTTGAAGATGTATGCCCCAGGTCATATTTCGTCACAAAACGCAAA
Source organism: Harmothoe impar (assembly GCA_947462335.1). Classification (NCBI taxonomy): domain Eukaryota; kingdom Metazoa; phylum Annelida; class Polychaeta; order Phyllodocida; family Polynoidae; genus Harmothoe; species Harmothoe impar. Next base: position 45,484,049 of record OX381720.1, on the reverse strand, counting down.
GACTCTACTCAAAACTCACCGCCCTTCCCCCCGCACGCCCTGTCCAGTCACATCATTTCTGAACGTTCCCTATTCTAAGTAATACTGTAGATTAGAAGTTATAACAACATGGCACCCGGAACCTTGACCCAGATCGTTCATCAAACTGAGATTTGGTACCAAATTAATCAATGACACCGCTGCCCCTGTGAAAACTACCAGAAATAATAATTGCCTCATATCCTAAGTCTGCGATTCAGGAACTGAGGATCCTGTATTCATCGGTAGCCGGGGGAGGCCAGTACGTGTCATGTAGGAGGTCTCCACATCAATAACCTGACCCACACACACATTATTTACAGCCTCCAAGGCTGCACCACCAGTCACTAATACTGGGAGAAGCAGGCCATAGCATACAACAGGTGCCAAGGCTGTATGACACACAGAAAGCCGCAGCCAAAAACTGCAGCTGTAAACTTGTCACCCTATGGTTACGTATAGCGCCGTATACAAGGTATAGGGGGATGGGTATTACTATTGAGTACTTCCGCCTTCATAGACCAGTATGGCTCAGACAGCAGTGATGTCAGAGGGGACCCAGACATCCACCCTGGGACCAGACCCCTGGGCTGGGGGTGAATGCTGTGTCGGAAAACACTACCTCACAGGCCCCTGGTTGTTGTTTTTTTTGTGGTTTTTTTTCCCCTTTCTTCATTTCTGTTTTGAGGGTGGGGGTATTGTGGATATTTATTTACGACCAGCCCTGCAATGTAGCTGTGGGTAATCTTAAATAAAACCAATTACCTTTTTTAGCCATGCAACAAGTGGGATTTATAACATAAAACAGACAATACTATGATACAGTATTGCCGTTATAAACATGTTGACGTATCATAAGGACCTCGTGGGCCCTACTACGCCCTCATGTCTATACACGGATATACAGATATCCTGATACTGATACGGATTCCGGTACATACATCTGTTTTCACGACTATAACAAACCTTAACCACCGTAAAACCTCACATTTAAGTCGAATCATATGGAATTTATTAAGAGTCGACCCCCCCCCCCCCCCTTAAAAAGAAAATGTGGTTTATCGGGGTCTGGGATGGTGTCTGGCCAAACGTCTAATTCGACCTTAGATGAGGTCAACTTATAGTATTAGTTATAGACGAAGTTTTACGGTTGTTATGTTTTAGTCCATACATGTATTATACATGTATACTAGTAGTTATCTTATTAAATGGGAGTGCACAAGGGAGACATTAAAAAAAGTAGAACTACAGCGTACGTGGATTCAATATTGATAAAGGGAGTGTCTGATAAATATAGTAATTTGTTCAGGGCGAGTTGGCTATTGTTCTGTGCTATATGACACCGCTGAAGAGCAAATACATCACTTGTCTGAATGTTAAAATCAATACCATAGTTGGCAGACCTCGTATTCACTGGATTATTTTGGCATTCAAAATAGTTATTTTAAATTATCATCTTACCTCTAATTTGAAATTGGTTTTACTTTTACACATGTAGATGATATTACACTATGTGTTAAGATGAGAATAAATTAATGTCACAAGTATACATCAACCAATGAGCCGCCCCCCCCCCCCGCCATAGCGTATAGAGCTGTATAAAAGGGGCCGACTCTGTATTGAAGGTAAGACAGAAATACAGCTCATTGATTGACTGACCGATGCCTGACCCCAAGGACTGGGTCAGGCGGCTTATCAACCACACACACACATACACACAGGGATTGTTATGGTACGTCTGAGCTGGGCTGATATGACTGTATCAAGGAGATATCAACACGAACGGGCAATTCCCAACGAGATATGGTCACGTAGGAGAGATAACTTTGCTATCTTATTCTTATACTTGTTTGAACCTCCGCAAACCAGAACTTCAACGACAAAATATTTGAGTTACTATTTTATTACTTTGTCTATAAATACAATACAAACTTAGTCAAAGTCAACACTCAACGTTTTGGGTAGAGACCTCTCATGAGCGGCACATGCTATTCTCAAATTTGCCCCCCCCCCCTCTCCCCCACCCTCACCTATACCCCACCTATGAAAAAAAGTGCTCGTCCCCTTTTTAAATCAATGTGATAATATAACTTCATTCTCAAAATATCATGTGCCAGGTATATTAGGATATTTCAAGTGTCCTGTACTAAACCTGGATATCAAATCGTGCATTTAAAAAAACAAATATTATCTGAGTGGTGAGTGGGTTCATCACAAGAATCGAGCAACTGATGTATCACACATTTGTCATAATTTGGTACATCCATTTGGTATCGCACACGGGCCTGCTTCTCCTCCCCACCTTGTTCTCATGTTGAACATGTTGTTTAGGTCATTAACACTAACATCAAACAGCTGTGGCCTGCTAGTGGGTGGTCATCAACAGGGGAGTACAGAAGGCGGGGAGGGGGGTATTGAGGGGAGGGGGGGGGGGGTACTCTTACAGGTCTAAGAATCTATGAAACACCACCACATGACCAGATGATCAACACAACACACATACACGATCCCTGTTGCATAAACCAGTAAGACATGTTCAGGTTTCAGATTATTTAGTAGCCAAGAACCATAGTTCACACTTTGAGCCTTCATAAATACACCCCTCCCCACATAGATCCAATGTGGGACCTTGTAACAGGTGGTGGGTTATACACTCGGTGTGGGCCAGGGAAGAGTAAATACATCAAAGACATCGCTTCATGTATATATAAATTATATTTTAACCATTTAACTTTGATTCACTAGCACATTAACTGTGAATTCCATGCTACGATATTGATAGTTGACAAGATCTATAGTCAAGCTAATAAGTCGAATTTAATAAGTCTATAATCGATTTGACTCTTTCGCTGTCGTAGAAGTACTTGTATACATTTTGTAATACCCATGCTCATACTGATAATCCATACTTTTAGAATCAATGTCAACTATTACGATCAGATACCATAACTGTGCATGCATGTAAGTGTATAAACAGGTTAGCATACATTGTTATAACTGGGACACACGTACATGTATGGTGCATACACAGGCATGCTGTATTGCCATACAATATACAATGTACCTTGATAATATTTTCGGCCTATGGTTACGTAGCAGCTAACACAAATATAGATGTGGAGCACCTGAGACTATACACAAGGCGGAACAAACAAGCACAACCTACTGCCCCGCAAGCTGCATTCATTATTCATGTTCAGAACTAGGACACTCCATAGGGTCTCAGGGAACATGGATAATGACTTGAAAATTGCACAATCGATCGCTGTGAACCTATAGTATAGTGTAATTGTACAGTGTAACCACTGATAAGTGTAGTACCATTAGTACATGACCGCAGGGTTTCTGAGGTTTGTTAACCCTGTGAGGACGGCATGATGCCACAAGGTTCAAATTCATCTATTGCCATGATGCATCAGCGCAGTATCATCGCTGCATTAGTGCATCATACAAACCCAGTAGGGTCGGCATACGCATGAATGCAGCACCGGCAGGTTACTTACCGGTGCTGCATTCATGCATCATGTTGCATTAAATCACTATGCTGTCCCTATAGGCATGACCAGGGTGCGAGCATTACCAGCTGGTAAGTTGGAATGTAAAGAAGTGTGTGTAAAGGCAGAGATGGAGGAGTGCAATAGTTACCTCAGAGCACACATTCAATTTGGAAAGATTTCGTCCTGCATAAAATGAACAGTATTAATCAATGTGGAATTCAAATCTAGACTGAACTTCAGTTTTTCATCAAATGTTTATAAATATGGAAGTGGAAATTGAATTCAACTTGAATTTATTATGAGACGTATAACCACGCCAGCTTTAGCCTTCCCACAAAGTTCAACAATCGAACAAAAACGGAGATGACCCGGCGCTCACTTGCTTTCTTCTATTCTTAAAATGTTTAATCAATCATGTAGAGAGGACTGCCTGTGTCCCTCAGCGTGGAGCATCATATCTGCGTGGCTGTTTACATATAATATCACTGAGCGAGTGCAACACACAAATGTGGGGGTCTAAGTTATTAGAGGGGGTGAGTCGCAGGTCAAGGTGAGGGGTCAAGGCCAAGTCTTGGAGTGGATCCAGCTTAAATTGGTTAAGCAAGGGTCAAGTGCCAGGACTGGACTGCTATAAATGCACATGTATACCTCCTCTGGGCGACCTGGGCCTAGTTTAGGTCTCCACAACTTAATATGAATGCACATTACTCACCATATCTGTTGAGCATTTTAGTGTCTAAATCTATGAATAGTATCTAATACATATCTTTTCTAGGTTGAGTGATCGTATTACAGTACGCGCACTTGACACATATACATACACGTACGTCTTCTGTTTACAATGCAGATTAGAAAGTGGCTTTATTTTGTACACCATTGCAATATGAAAAGCATGTCAACATGCACAAGCTATGTATACAGGGTATGGTATAATTATGCTATGCTTTACCATTTTCTACCAACCTAACATTTGGAGAGTGCATTAGAACGCTTGGTTCAAGGCACTGGAGACTAAACATTTACACTCAGTTACAAAGTATACACAAGCTCCTAAGTGCAGCATGGATGGGTTTCTATTCCCACCAGCATGTGAAGCACTTAAAGTTAAATATGTATGGCCCAGGGTAGCTCAAACACGGAAGGCTAACCCTCACCTCCCGTGGTGGCCCGGTGACCTAACCGACTTGTCCGTCCGTGTCTGCTTCCTCCATGGCAAGACTCGTGTTTAATGTACAGCATTGATCTCTATGTGGAGGACGGTGGGGGATGAGTCATATATATATTATATGGCTTGGGTGGCGTGGGAGTATAATAAAATAGAGGCCTGTGGTGGACTAGGGTTAAAGCTTAAAAAGCTTCATTACTGGACGGGGTCTCAGAAATAAATACACACATGGTCATGTCATTACATGTATTCGCTGCATGCATCATAATTCTACCCGCATTTGTCACCTAGTTAATCAGTGGTGAGTGGGTCATTTGGTTATTTAGTTGGGGGAGGGATGGAGAGGCGTTTAATATTTGTTTATGCATATTGTCAGTGACTGGGAGGGGTGAAAAACATTGCAGAAAATCCACCAACCCCCGTCACCATCTAGTTATAAATGACTCGTCCCTAAAGCCGGGGCATTCAGATCTGGCACAAGTCCAGACCAGGCCTGGGCTTCTGGACACCCCGTGACCCCCCCCCCCCCCCCCCGACACACACACTCACAGGTCGCACCGACCCAGTGTATGGGGACTGGGTTAGATACAAAGGCATAGGGTAGCTGGGAGGTGCTTGCTGCTTCTGTGAACATCAGTTATTTACATCAACAAGTCTGTGATAAACCAGCACCATTTAACCACAACCCCACTGTGCTACACACATGGGTCGCCAATAAAAGAAACATGGCTAGATTCACAAATAATGTATACATTATTTCTAACTCGCCATATCGATTCAATCAATGTGCTGTAGATAGCGGTTTCTGTTTGTAGTCCAGTCCGTATTAATTGATTATTTTGTTTATTATTTAAAGCAATTACAGACTCTTCTGTTTCCCTTTCTTCTTTGTAACATGTCTTAACTACCGTCCAGTCACAGAGGGACTGACACCAAGAACTGTATTTTTGTCATTTTCCCTGTGTTGCTTTTGGTTGTACTTTATTTGTGAGAAGGAAATGGCTTGCATAAGATGTCAAGATGCAGGTCACAGTGGCCTGCGTTATAAAAAAAATGTTTTCGGCAACACTGCTGGAAGGACACATCGAATTATTGTTTCGTAGTAAACTTTGGTGTCTGTTATTACTGGCAGATGTATCTAGAATATAGTACAGAGCTGCCAACCTCAAATCCTCCAAAATCGTATTTTTTAGGGATTTTTTAGACTGAAAAGCGTATATAGCGTACTCTATTTACCCTAAAATCGTACTAAAAGCGTATTTTTATTTAGGGGCCCTGCATTAATGTAACATTAGTAAAAACATGATAATTTGTCAGAAAAAAAAGCAGAAACCAGAATCTGTCAAAAATACAGGTTACTTGTGGTTGCAATTCCTGAGACCCGAGACCCAACATAGGGTGTCCAAACATCCCCCCCCCCTCCAGTTCTCATGGTCGTAGGATGTACAAATAAGCATTTCCCATCCTATAAATATGGATTTGCAGGGACGGAACCGGGGGGAGGGGGTGTTCTGGGGGTCTGGATGATAATGATAAACATTGTAGTTTTTTCTAATGATATTGTGTTATGCTGCAAGTCACGGTACAATGCTGTTAGATTGAAACTTGCTATCATGAGAAAATACACTCTGTTTGTTTGTAGATTTTTCCAATGTTCCATGATGGCATAGGCCCCTAATGCTCTTTTGTTGTCTGATGGATCCTCCTTCCCCCCACCCAACATTCTCAAAAAATCTGTCCCTGTCTGATTGTAAGAAATAATATATGAATTCATTCACATGTACACGTGACCAGGCCTCATTTGATCAATTCTGCAATGGTGTGTAAGGGATATGCTAGCATGGAAAATTTTGCAATTTTATTTGGATATTTGGGCCCCAAAATTACCCTCTCACCACTGGGTTATAGAAGAGAGCATTATCTAGACTAAAATGTGTACTCAATTCATATGAAATGATAGCTAATGAAAGCCAAAAAGCGTACTGGATACCTCAAAAGCGTACTAAATCGTACTCAAAATGCAAAAGCGTATTCTGGCTTAAAATGAGGCCAAAAAGCGTACTAATACGCCAAAAGCGTACTACTTGGCAGCCCTGATATAGCAATAAGAGACGGCTAATTTAATTCAAAATTTGGACCCCTTGACCCGGGGGGGGGGTACAAGAATGTAGACCCCACTGCACGTAATTATGCTACAAAGGGGCGCGACTTACAATTTTCGACCCGCTGGGTGGGGGTGGGGTAAATAATTTTGACCTGGAGGGAGAATTTTGTGCGCTCCGAGCGAAATCTCCCCCCTCCCTTGTTAAAAAATGAGCACTGCCTAAATTAACTGACTACCGTAGCAGGCTGATGTCACATTGGTAGGCATTACCACGAGCACATCCGATAAAGGATCCCCATAAAGAATGGATCTTCAGCAATCAATAGATACCTTTTGGTGCTCTGTGATATTATCTCATGGATAAGAAAGCTCAATTGTTTCTGGCCTTGTTTCTTAATTATGAGGACACATTATCATGATTATGCTTGGTTGACATGTTTATTATCAACTATGATTGCACGGACATTGTTTTTATTACATATATTAAACATAAGAGTCTCAGGTGCAATATGCCATATGATATGCGAGACAAACTCTGATACAATGTACTGTCTAGACTAGTGATAGTGATAGATTCTACAGTCGATTTTAGGCTTTTTCAAGTTTCATTCCTTTTCTCAAAGTTTCTGGGGAATTTTTGGCGCGATCAAGACTAGTGTGAGATAGATTGGCATTACATATTCACTGAGTCACTCGCCGATATACCTACTATACTAGTCTATATATGATGTACACTCCTATAAATATTGGACTTGGCTCTAAAATTTTAGCCCTTTTCTGATACTATTAACCTGCCCTTGGGCTTGGCTTTGGAGCCAGGCTAGAGGTGGAGGTGCCACGCCCCCTTACAACGCATGTTTAAATTGGTTTGTATGGTTGAGCCTGTGACACAATAGTTTATAACGAATAGCAGGGCTTAGTTAGTTCTAGGGTCTATCAATGATATCAACACACCTTTAGTTTATAGTTTTACTAATTACTTCTCTTGCCTTGGCCTTGTTGAAAGTTAGTTGGTCTCACTCACACTGTGAGTGAGACCAACTCACAGTCTCACTCAAAGTTTAATAACTGTAGTCAATCATAATTGTGTTTAGACTTGATGATTTGAGTCCTGCCAGATATCAAACTTGAAGTTAGAACTTTTTATCTTACAATAACAGCTGTGGGAACCCCAGAGTGTGATAAAATTGACTAAACTTGACAGGCACCTGTCAGATTGTCACTCGGTCAGTGTCGGACTAACTTGCCAAGGCTTCCATTTCCAAGCGTCACGACAGTTGCTTTGTTTTGACCTTGGAGTCCAACGCTTTTACAACGATACTTGGTGGGGTTTCTCTCGTTTATAAACACAATATCACACAAACAGGTACAAAAACAAACTCTTTAAAATGAAAAACACAGCGTCGCGCGCAGGAACTGTGCGATAAGTGATGTAACACGGACCAAAGCGATTGTTGACAAACTTGCTTTCTCACTGGGGCCGCCTTGGAGGCTTGGCCGAGCGGAGGATGCCGGAACTCTTGTCACAAACATGCAGTGAAAACGAAGCCAGCAATGGACTGCTCTTACCTTCAACGCCGTCGAGTTGTGCAGCTACGTTTCTATTTTCCTTTGACGGGTTATATTCCGCTATGAGAAGGCTGAGCTCCGCAATATTCCTCCAAACAAACTCATACCCGACCGAAAACAAACCCTCAAAACAGATAATATGGCGCTCACAGAACGTCAACAATCCGTGACGTCACGAACTTGTGTGGTCACGTGACCACATTGCATCATTCTGTTGCAGCGAAATAGTTTACCCCATGAAACAACTTTCCCGCGCTCTCACAACACCGGATAACAAGTCATCGGACGTGCATCGATACAGATCTGTTACGTACACTGAGTGTATGAGGTCATTATAATAGACATAATGCCATGGGGTGGATATCACATAGATCTAGCATTCTTCCTTTGCACACAGCATGAACGTAAATAGGCCCACACATTTAGATTCTTGGTCACAGCAAGTCAGTGAATTTACCAATCCCTTGCCGGGGCCTTGGGCTTGGTTTAGAGGCTAAGGGAGTGGCAATTATTTATCCATAGGGGGGGGGGGGGGGCTCCATAAAGTATGTCACGCCCGAGGGTGTGTGTGTGTCTTTTTTAGTTTGGCAAAGTGTGACAATGATACCACAGTGGGTGGGTGGTTTATACACTGGTGTGACATCGCACTTTCCAATTTTTCTGGACAATGATGATAGATACTGTATGAATTAGTGACATCTCTAGGACCTCTGGCCTAAATACATGCTTGTGATTCTTGTAGACCTGTAGTTCCTAGCCCGTTCCATTACACCCAAGTTAGCCTGCATCTGCTAAAATGAAATTGTTGAGCCATCTGGATCCTCTAGGAAGGACCACTGGTCCAGAGCTGGAAAAGAATAACTTTGCCCAAGCTTGAAATGTTTTGGCCGAAATATGGTCACAGACTGTGACGGGTAAAGACACAGTGGTTCCCGAAGATATAGAAGAAATACCAGTGTCAACTACAAAGCTTGAGGAATGGTGAGCATGTGAGGAAACGCCATTATTTCTTCCAGATTGTAAAGCACCCAGACAAAACACTTGTTCGAATTCAAGGAGCTCTTACAAATTTGATGTTGATCAGGGACACAGGTTCCTATACCTGAGCCATGCCATTTGGTCCACACAGCCGAATATAGCTTACAAGTGAAACTAGATGGGCCAGGAACTACCCATCAGTATTTATTCTTCTTGCACTCAGCATTAAATGGTCACTACACATGTGAAAACATTTGGCCAGAGGAAGCAGAAAGGAGAGAAATAAAATAAAATAAGGACTCGTGTATATGCACAGAGCAGGAGGAACTGGAGTGGATAGAGTAAGCATATGTGAATAGCACAGGTCTTCCAACACCAGAGTAGTCACAGGATAGCAGTTATTCCTGTGAACACTGTCAAGAATTTGTAGATCGTGAATATTTCAGTCACAAGGATAAAAAAGAATCTAAGTGTATTGGGTACTGGTATGAACATGTTACCTCCACTTTGCACAGTCAGCTTTCAAATCACATTACCATCTGGTTAAAACGGATTTCAAGGCTTTGATTGACACATTTACATGTGATGTCATACTTGAACACATTTTAGAAAACTCTGATTGTAATCAAAATCACTGGGTTAAGATTTATATTCAATACAATTCAAAAAAAGAAATCGCCCCTTCAACGAAGTGTTCAGGTATTAGAATATTTACAGGGGGATGGTAAGTTAGGTTTGACCCCTCCTGAGGATCAAGTACACGTAGGTATACATAACAAGGCCCTTTTGTTTTAAGTAACAAGATAACAAGTATACTGATCCTACTGCCTTCTAACCTGCACATAAAACATCCAGATCCAGAGAGAATGATTGACAATTTTCTGCATCCAGAAATAGTTTTCAGTTAAATAATGCATAGCTGTTGACAGGAAAAAACAAATGAGTACATGATCCACTTTTTATGACTCCAAAATTTGAAGAAAAAAAACCACAAAAAAAGAAATCAATACTGTAATAATTGATAACCCATCCCTGAGTCATTTGTGATGTTAATCACACATTCTAGCGCTAACATTTTAATAATGAGGTTGTTTTTCTATGAGCTAATCGAGCCATTGCTGAACGCAGACTGTTATATATGGCTATAGTTATTCCGAGTGACATCTGGGGGTAAGGTACTAAACTATATTGCTGATCACCTTAATCACCTTACCAAAGTTTCCTCCAGGGTAGTAGTACAACGTTGCTGCGCCACCTGTTGCCATTTAGAAGACTTACTGAGGCTCATGGAACCAGAGGATAGGGCAAAAAAAAAGAAGGTTTGTTTCAGGTAACATGGGAGGAAAATGTAGGGTCGGTAGGTCGGATTTTATTTTATCTTTTTTTTTTTAACATGAATGAACCAGCCAATTTTTTTGAAACCCCTATAATTGACCAAAAATTGGTAAAAAAGCTAAAATTTCTTCAAAATTGCATAAAAAAACGTAGGGTCGGCCCTGTTTTGATGGGGTCGGTCGGGTTACCCAAGTAACATGCCCAACTGGCGCCCAGTTGGGTTTACCTTGGGAAACCTTGGGCTAGACTGGGCTGTGTTTTGATCTGGGCAAATCCATGGGCTTCAGTGGGGCCCCAGTTGGGCTAAGTGAATATTATAACATGCCTTGTAGATATCCCTGACATCTTGAATCATGCTCTCTATAAATAAATTTCCAAGTATGAACATGTTATATGCACTATTGTGTAGGAAATGTATGATTGGGCTTTAGGTGGGCTTGGACTGGGCCAATTTTCTTTTTCCGAAATGCTTTATGGAAGTCCCTAACAGTGTGAATCAAACTCTCCTTTAAAAAAAATTAATTCGAAATTTTGTAATGGTGATTTTGCTGGAAAATCATAGTTGGGCTTTCGTTGGGTTTGATGTGGGCCTCCCAACAAGTAGTTCACAGCGTTAACACTAGATGGCCATGTGGTTCTAAGCTTTGACACTAGATTGCCTCTGTATACCATGTAGAGAGAAATCCTCCAATTCAAGATCACTTCTTCATAAATACAATACAGCCAAAATATGCCATGCAGTTAATACATGTATAAGAATGAAGATATTTCAATGCAGTTTGGATAATATATGGAAGTTACCATTATTAGTAACTTACAGGAGATAAAGGGACAAGGCAAGGCAATAGCTGGACTTGGGCCTGTAGAAATACACACGGCCTATTTATTACAAAAAACAAAGAAAAAGAAAAATAATATTGGCCCCTGCAGCCTGCCTGGCCAGGTTCTGGTCAATGGCCGACCAGGCAAGCTACCGGCACACTGGAGGCTAGGAACAGTGGCGCCCCCTGGTGTGTCACTAATACATTACACAATATGATTGAGTCTCAACATTAGTAACTTACAGGAGATAAAGGGACAAGGCAAGGCAATAGCTGGACTTGGGCCTGTAGAAATACACACGGCAGACTCCAAGTAAGTAAATGAAATAAACAATCTACACCGAGAAAGATGAAGATAAGCAACGTGATACAATCTGGTCGGTGTCTATCCTCATAGAGTAAGGTTTGGTGAGATAAAGCAGGGCTGCCATACTGGCCCAATCCCCTGCTTGCCTGATGTCTTCGATACTAAGTCCTAGTCTATACATGTATAGCGCTCCCGCCCGGCGTAATGAGTGCATGCCGGCCCGTTCTGATTGGAAACCGGCTGATTTCAAGAGTCGTTTCAAAAACTTCAATAACTGTGCGTAAGTCACCGGGACTCGGGTGGCGCCCCTCTGAAGCACGAACACCGGTGCCAACAAGTCCGTGCTGGGGAACTCTTTCAAATGTCTCTGAACCAAAGAAGCCGCACACAAAGGGGAACCCGGTGCGAAAGTGATAGGTACTTTATGGACCCTCTGGCCGTATTGGATTGTCTTTGAACTGGAGATTGCCAGCTCTATGCCCCAAGCTGTGGAGCTAACAGCTCCTCGTCGTAGATAATGTCCCGTCGTGTCGGTGGCTGTGTCAGGAACTAAATTGCTCTTCCTGAGCAAACCACGGTAACTCAGTGCCAGACAAGACCATAGCACCCTGTCTTCCGGGTCACTCATGTCCACAAAAGAAAACATCTTCAGAATGTCAGCGAGTGAGAAAGAGGGCCTCACTGGTTCTGGGTCGCCCAGAACTCTGCGGACTCCCGCCAAAGTCATGATAAAGTCGAAGTTTGACCGAATTGGCTTCGCGTCATAACCAAAATAAGAGTTCAAAGAAATCACTCCACTGATATAATTCTGTATGGTTGTGTAAGATAAGCTTTTCGACATGTACACAACATACCTGCACATATGTGCGGTGTCCGTCGGCAGAGCCGGTATCAAAACTGATTGACTGAACTTAATATAACGTTTCCATTGGGAGCTCTTAGTTTTCCAAGTGTTCGGTGCCCAAGCCTTCGACCTGAGCTCCGCTGCCTCCCGGTCTAGCTGAAGCCTCCTTTGGACCACCTCTACAACAGAGGAACAAAGGCAAACTATTAGCGTCAGTGGCTCGTGACAGGGTATCCGCGAGCACATTATCCTTCCCTGGTAGATAAACACCCACTAACTGACAATTACTAATCACACATAACCAAAACAATTTTCTCAATAAACACATGGCCACAGAATTCACACTTTTACCCTTATTCAGGGCACTGACTACCTGAGTGTTGTCTGTAATACAATAAACTTTATGGTCCCGCCACAAATGGCTCCAGCGCTCTACTGCCTCATATATTGGGTAGAGCTCTCTCACATTGATATTCTCCGGGATATCCATGGTAGGATGAGGCCTACAGTGGCCATGAATGTCGTCTGTCATGACGATGTCATCCAACCAGTGTCCACATATCCAGTCTAGATCGGTGTACGCACCATACCCGATCCCTGATGCATCAGTGCAGATCATAGATGTATGGAGCGGGGGTTGAATAATCTTCGCTGAACCGTTGAACCACCTCGCGAACTGTTTCCACCATTCTAGATCTTCCTGGAAAGACGCGGATAAAGTCACATAACGCTTCTTCGCGCTGAACACACGTAGCATAGACACCACCCTGTGGGAAAATGTCCTACCCCCCCGGACTAAAGTAGAGCAGTGGCTTAGCACACCACATAAGCGCTGGAGTTGGCGTTTTGTCGCCCTGCGGCGACCAGCAAAAAATGCCAACTCAACATCTAACTTGTCCAACTTGTCCTGGGGGAGTCGTAGTGACATCTCTAGCGAATCCAGTTCCACCCCTAAATAACGCTGAATCTGCGCGGGGGACTGCACCTTCTTGTACGAGATATAGAATCCCAACGAGCGAAGTGTCTGGTGCAGAAAAAGCTGTGCCTCCTTGCACTGCTCGTACGTGTCGGCCATTAAAAGAAAATCATCTAGGTAGTTGACACAGAAATAACCGTAGGCATTAACATAACGAGCGACTGCATCCGATATACTATTGAAGATGTGCGGCGCCACTCTAGTACCAAAGCTCATAAAATTGTCCTGAATAAACTGGTCCTGTCCATTCACATTCCAAACCAGACCTTGGAGCTCTCTATCACATGGCCGTACCAATACCGTGCGGTACGCGCTTCCCAGATCTGAGACGGCCATGAAGCAGCCCGGAGTCATGTGATCTGAAACCGTGTCGATGGAGTTGTAACTAAATGACTTGAAGGTGGTGTCCATGTAATTGTTAATGCTTAGCAAAGATGGGCGGCTTGCATCTGTTATAGGCCTATAACCTCCCGATGCTTTGTGAACCGCTCCCATCGCGTGCACACAATGTGGCGGCTTGTCCACTATTGTTAACTTCCCACTCTCCAATTCGGTGCACATGATCTCGTTGATGGCCTCAAAAGCGTCTATTGTCGCCGAGCTATAATTTAAGCAGAAATAACTGTCTATCGCGACACCCGGGTCGGTTAACTTAAAACCATGGCAAACACCATCCAACAAAAAATGGGAATTGGGGTCCCAGTTACCGCGGCCATAGACTTCTGAAGGGCCACCCGACAACATTTCCCGCCAACCATTTAACTTAAACTGTGAACGGACACTGCTCAGGAAATGAGGGGCCGAAGAGTCCCATAAAGGGGTGTAATTACTATAATTATCCAACAACTCCTCTATACTAGCCGTGCACATAAGATCACCATAACTACTAGGGTACAAAGAGTCCAGGTCATAATTATAATCACAGTCCTGACTGAAAACAGCTGGGAGCACTGGTGAAGCTACGGTGCGCGTACACGAGAAGTTTATCGTCCTATCCGCAGACGCGGGCATCTCGTGTGCGTAACTTGCCGAGTCTCTCGTCGGTCAAGGCCGACCCTGCTGTTGCTGCTGTTGATGATGCTGGTGTGGCTGTTGATGCTGTTGCTGCTGCTGGGACTGATATTGACCACCTTGATTGTCATATCCCCCGCGGCAGTCTCTACTCTTGTGCTGACCGCTGCACTCTCCACAAGCGTGCTTCTTGTAGCAAGGGTTGAAGTTACACTCTGTGTTGTTCCACTTCCAGCAGAAATCCGGGGGCCAATCTGACATCTGGCGGTCAAAACGAGGGCCACGATTGCGGCGACGTCTGCCGCGACCCCCGCCCGAACCCGACTGACTGGTCCCGGCATGAGGGGATGACCCCGCGAGCATCCGTTTCACCACTAGCATGTGTTCTGCACTAAGATGGGCTTCTACTGACCTTACATCACCTGCTACAAAGTCAACCAGATCACCCTTTATCACTCTTGAAACTACCTCATGGTCATACCTAGCCAGCTGGTCGGGACCGAAAGCTCCACCCTGGCCCTTAAGTGTTATAAACCTCATGTGGGATCTATAGCCTGCAAGTGTGATTCTGGCCAAATTGGACTTGATAACAAAATCCAGAACACCATTCATACCATTCATCAATTCCTGAAAACTCATTTCATGGTATAACTTGTCAACATCAATATAACAGTCTGGTCTCAACTTGTTAGTTGACCTCTTCCTCTTACTAGTATCAGACATCAACTTCAGATTCTTGAGCCAATCTGTATCAGGCATACCTTGAGCATTGGTCTGGGTGCTGAATAGACCATTGACATCCCCCTCTAGTAGGCCTAGTGCAGCTGTAGTCAGTCCAGCACTAGCCAAACCAGACTGGAGAGTGTGCTGAGCCGGATGTTGAACTTGGCCAGATCCCAACTGCTGTTGGGGGCTGAACATGGAGCCATCCTTGTAGTATAGCTGTGGCTGTTGAGGCTGTTGTGGCTGTTGGGGCTGTTGAAGTTGACACCATCTCAGGTAGGCTTCATAAGAGGTGTCAGTGACAGTGTGAGAGGGGGAATGAGTGTCACCCAAACCAGGTGCCAGTCCCTCTACCTGGCCCATCCTGAATGAGTGCTCCACTGCACCCCCACCCATAGCATTCAGAGTACTGCCAGCGGTAGTCCGATCAGCTGATCGTACCCCGGTGTACCCACTGAGATTGAAATTGTCAAAACTACTGCCCTCAACAAGGCTACTCCCCGGGGGTTGCGCGCCTCTACCTGGGGGTTGCGCGCCTCCTCCCGGCTGCTGCGCGCCTCTACCCGGGTGTGTGAGGGGATAAAGTTCACCTTGCTGCTTTTTAATGGTCAGAAACTGCTGAAAATCCGCCAATAAAGCATCTTTGCCGCTATCCTCGCCTCCCGCGGCCTGTCCGCCATGATGGGTGTTTACACCAGCGGCCGCGTTCGAGTCCGCGCCATGGTGAGGAGTCTTTGCCGCTGGTCCCCGGGTGTCCGCGTGAGGGGCGCCGGGTACCAGCCCGCCGTCCGCGCTATTGTCGCTCACCACGGTCGACTTTTGACCCTCGAACTCCTCCCGGACGCGCCTGATGTAGGCCGCACCGTCCGCAACATGGTTGTGGATCGCCGCATTTGCCGCACGAGCCTCCTCCAGTTGAATTTGTAAGTCTCTCACCTTCCTTTGCCGCATGAGAACCACCTCTCTCTGCTTTTCCTGACCCAGAGAGTGGATCAGGTTGTTTATAGTCGCACTATAGACATCGTCAGATGCGACATTCTCACCCGCGGGATCCTCCTCCTCAGGGCTCTGCCGCCCGGCCTCTGTGGTCTGTTGGCGGGGGGCCGAGCTCTGCTCCCCGGGGGCGTCCTCACTCCCGGTCTCGTCATGGTCCGCTGACTCGCCTGGACCCGACCTAGTCATGGTCGGGGACATTGGCGGATCTGGAACTTGCTGTCTCCTCGCATTAGGTGCTCCACATGTGGGGCACACCTTATTGTTGCCATTAAAGGTGGCCCCACATTCTAGGTTGGTGCAAACCACCATCCTGCTGGTTAGTGCACACTAAAACTGCTAGTACACACTAAAATAATATTGGCCCCTGCAGCCTGCCTGGCCAGGTTCTGGTCAATGGCCGACCAGGCAAGCTACCGGCACACTGGAGGCTAGGAACAGTGGCGCCCCCTGGTGTGTCACTAATACATTACACAATATGATTGAGTCTCAACATATTGTGTAAAGTAATGTAGAAAATGAAGTATTAACCTGGAGACCCCTATCCTGTGGTTCCTAAGGAACTATAAGACATGGACCCACATATCCCTAAGATATCAGCTAAAGATTTGATGGCTAGGATGAAATTGTATTGACTTACTAAAATAGCCACTTGCACAAGTCCCTACCTTTGCTGACTTGAACCTGATGAATACATTTTCATGTAGAAAATGTATGACATGAACGATTTTCTGCAGGGATACCCTAGCTGAATCCTACTTGGGCCAGCCCAACCTGTGCCCATCCTAAGCCCAGTTAGATATTAGTCATTAAATTAATATATTGCTATATATTAACTAAAATCAATTACTAGACTGCCGTATTATGTAAGTTGTAAACCTAAAATATGAAAGTGGGGCCCGTCCGGGGCCCAGTCGGGGCCCAGTTTGGGCTAGCCCGCTTGGGCCCGGACATTTGCCCAGTGCCCGTTCTCGCAGGGCCCCAGTCGGGCAGCCCAACCGGGGCCCAGTTGCCAGCCCAACCAGGGCCCAACTGGGGCCCAGTTAGGTTTGCTACTTGGGTACCTGAAACAAACCGGGTTTTTTTGGCCTAGGGCAAACTGAAAGTTATGGAGAAGTGACATTGCTTTTGTGAGAATGATTAGGGAAAGATCCCTGGAAAGAGCGAACAAGCCACCCCTACCCCCACCAAAAGCTCCCATCCCAGTTTTGACGTGGTCAACGCTTTAAAGGAAAATTCTCACACCGTTAAAAGTAAAAGACTATCTGCCCAAGTGTGCATTATATGTAGAGGCATACTTATCAAGATAGTTTCTTATAAAAGGGGAAAAGCATGATGATGTAAACGTAGGACACCAGGGGTGTTTTTTATAGGGTCCACAGAAATCTTAGAACAATTCGAAATCCGGTATGTTTTCAGCACATTTAATCTCAACACCATGGGAAATGTACTTTATATCGCTGTCTACACTAATGAGCCAAAAAGTAGCATTGGTATTTTCCCACTAAAATGTATTAGTATACGATTACTGTGCAAGAACAAATGTTGGCCCAGTTCTCCCAGTGTCACAATTGCTTCAGAATTCCCCTATTGTAATCAGAGACATGGAGGGGCTTCTAGGCCCTGATATAATGAATATCAATAGTATATGATTATGGTAGTTATCACAGAATATATACGTTTTGAAATATCATGTTATTACTCTCAAGGGCTCTCGACAGGTTGGTTCAAATTAACACATATGCATGCATTATTTGACCCCATGTGGACCTCTATGTGACCTCTATTTGACCCCATTTGACCTCTATGTGGAGACTATACATATCATACACCAAATTGATCATATTCAATATTTCTATCAAATTAGTTCCATTTGGGAGGGTTTAAGAAGCCATGGAGTGGAACAAAAAGTTCTTTTTTTCTTAGAACAGCATTATGGTATGGAAAAAGAACATTTTTATAACTTTTGATAATTGGAGATTAATCTAGAGGTCATTCCCTGGAGCCCCTTTATCTCTTTTAGCTATACCTCAATTATTAAGCTCTACAGGGCTATTCAACGTAGCATAGTCACTTGAAAATTTTTGAAAATTGTAGAAAGCAGGCGAAAATAGGGGAAAATAGGGGATTTTGGTCATTTTTCATGAAAAAACCTCACTACTAACAAATAATTGTAGGTCTACTATTTTCTTATGTACTTCCGAATTTATAGCGGCAAAAGGTCTCCACTCATGTCATGTTGAAATCTAGACGGTATAATTATTAGGAGATAGGTACAGATAAGAGGGGTAAAACATAAATTTCTAATAGAAACTAAATTTTCCGCCCAGGAGAGAAAATTACCTCCTAAAAACGGCCTTAATGTTAATTGTCCCACTTTACTAGGGAGTTGGATAAACCCAGCAGTAGCGCCCACTAAGGGCCCGCTTCTGTGACCCGTTTTTCACTGCCCCTGAGAGAGGTTTACTTGGCACCTCTCACTAAAATCCCTTTCCTGACTTTAATTACTGACCTACAAAATTGGTAGAGGCCTCTTTTTTTCACAAGATGAAGGTGGTCAATATGGATATATTTATCCTTGGAAAGAGATAATAATCTCAGATTGGTATTGATCGAAATATAAGTTTGATTTTATTTATGTCAAAATTTAATGAAAGAATTGAGACTGTTTAAGACTGGTACCATGGGGATGCAGGTTATTGTATTACTGATGATATATGTGAAATCTAGGTATGTCGGCCCATGCCTAATGTTGCCTGGAGACACTTAAGGATAAACTAGTAGGTCAAATGGCATTTGTAATTAGGTCAAAGGTCATCAGACCCATAGGCCTACATAATTATAGGTCTACGTGTTTACACATGGGTTTGGAGTGTTGGTCCCCTGACCAACCCATGAGGCCAAGATGGCGAAGCCATCTTGGCCTCATGGGTTGGTCAGGGGATCCAACACGACAAAGACATGAGTAAATACGGTTCTATCATTGTTTAATCAATTAATTAATAAAATAGGCCCCTATACACCTACCTGTACCACAGAATCACATGGTAATATGTTAAAATGACCCTATAACAGCCTTAATGAGCTTAATGACGTCAGAGCATGGTGTTGGTCCTCTGACCAACACCATGAACGTTGGTCCACTGTTTTCTATGGGAGATGCACAGCCAACCATGATAGAACACAAGGTCCCACTCAATGTCAGTTCGACACTTTCTTAAATTCCATGTGAATATATGCATATACAGCAAGAAAATGCAAAAATATAACCTGCTGTTCTAGCCTGCTCTGATCAGTTTAGATCACAGTATTGATCTGACTTTATGATTGTTCCTATCCAGATTACACAGGAACTAGATGCAGTAGGAAGATGATCAAAACAGTTCTGGAAAGCTGTCACAATGCTCTATTGGGCTTGACTTATTCCATAATATTTGACACAATTTTGAAAATTTATCCAACTCCCTAAGTCTTGACCTGATGTCCCACTTTACCTGAATCTACCCTAGGTCCTATATCATCTTTATTTAGCCATAACTGGTCAACCATTCCCCTGTTTTCCTCTGCCGTTCCCTCCTCTGCCATTCAGGTAGTCCGTATACCTACTCCAGCCCTCATTTATGATAAGTTAAATGCACCAATCTTCATGTCTGTAGGCTATCCAACTGGATAACCTTTCTAACCTGCCACGCCCACCGTGTGTTTTGGAACTCTCCAGAATTACGAGGCGGAGGCGAGGAGACAACGCCATAAAAATGACGTCACATCCGCATCAGGCGACCCAGCAGGAGGAGGATGGCAAGAATCGGCCGACCCTAGAAATGACGTATACAGTCTAGGGAATCCCCTGGGATGCCCGGGCTGCAGGGGTCACGTGACGATGCTGCAGACCGCGTCTGCGGCATCCTTGCAAGCTGGCCACACTATTTTCTATTGGCATAGGAGCTTAGAGATTGTGTATTTTGAAGGAGAATTTCTGCATTTCACGTGAGTTTATTACCGCTTTATTACCGCCAGCATTGCATATTTTGAGTGTAAATGTGCAGTATTTCAACACTCACTGTGGCTCCAGAGGGGTTAAAAGCGACCTGGCTACCTGGGCTGTTTTCCAGGCGACCTGGCGACCTGGTAGAGTAAAGGGCCCTATTATCGCCAGTTTAAGGGTAAATCTCCCTTGTTTTAAAAATTACCAGCCCCTTCGGGGCCGGGATGGTGGGAACTTCAGCTAAGCGAGTGTTCATTTATTAGTTACGTGGGGGGGGGGGGGGCGCAAAAATTTCCGACCCTTCCTGAGGGGGGGCATACAAAATTCTGACTCCTCCTGAGGGTGGGGCGTAAAAAATGTAGCCCCTTTTTAACAAAAAAAGTCTGCGCCACCTCCGCGAAATTTTACGCCCCCCCCTTGAGAGCGTGTAACGTTTCGTGCCCCCCTCACCGAAGGCGCCGAAATTTTTCGCCCCCCCTTTGAACTATAGTAACGTGTGAGCTTTTTGGCTAAAAAGGGGCTTAAATTTTTAAATTGTAAAAAATGTAGCCCCTTTTTAGCAAAAAAGTCTGCGCGTTACTATAGTTCAAAGAGGGGGCGCGAAACGTTCCACGCACTCTCGAGGCCCTCCGCGCTAAATCTGGGGGTGCACAGGTGACAGGGGTCCCCGCCTGAGGTCGGAAAGTCACCGAAATAAAGGGGTCCAGGTCGAAAAGTCGCTTTGGAGCCTTTAGGTGTCACGGTACTAATTGGCACAGTGATGTTCTAATATTTTCCTCTTTTTCACTATCAAGTGGCTCCAAATGTGGTTCAAAATTTGATGGCGTTCATAAATGACGCCTTAAACAAAAGCTGACGTCATTTCCCATCTTTTAAAAATGTCTGTCAATAGGGGAGTCAGATTAGATTTTGCGCTAGTTGCCATGGAAAAAGCATAGTCTGAATATGATCAATTTTTCAAGTGCCGCACCGACCTGTGACCTTGACTTTGACCTCAAAGCGTGACCCCTTGGTTACCATGGATACCAAAAACTTTTTAAAACTTTTTTTAAACCAAGCATTGCCCATCTTCTGGTATGCCTATTATTACTCCCAGTCAAAAATAAGGTCTCCTAGCACTGATTATATCCACTAGAATTCCGTTTTTAGTAGGGACTATTTGGCTGTCCTAGGTTTCCTGGGCGGATTAGTACTGTGACACCTTTAGGGAGTGTTCATTTATTAATTACAAGGGGGGTGGTGAGATTTCGCGCGGAGGGGCGAAAAAATTTTACGCCCCCCCCCCCTCGAGAGCGCGTGTAACGTTTCGTGCCCCCCTCACCGAAGGCGCCGGAATTTTTTCGCCCCCCCCCCTTTGAACTATAGTAACGCGCAGGCTTTTTGGCTAAAAAGGGGCTTAAATTTTTACGCCCCCCCCCTCAAGAGGGGTCAGAATTTTTTACGCCCCCCCCCCCTCAAAAGGGGTCGGAAATTTTTACGCCCCCCCCCAAACCAAAAATTTCCGACCCTTCCTGAGGGGGGGGGCATACAAAATTCTGACTCCTCCTGAGGGTGGGGCGTAAAAAATGTAGCCCCTTTTTAGCAAAAAAGTCTGCGCCACCTCCGCGAAATTTTACGCCCCCCCCTCGAGAGCGTGTAACGTTTCGTGCCCCCCTCACCGAAGGCGCCGAAATTTTTTCGCCCCCCCCCCCCTTTGAACTATAGTAACGCGCGAGCTTTTTGGCTAAAAAGGGGCTTAAATTTTTTAATTGTAAAAAATGTAGCCCCTTTTTAGCAAAAAAGTCTGCGCGTTACTATTTTTTTATTTTTTTTATAACTGATATTTATTCAGGAGGTAAGAGAAAGGTTCCTGAGGATCCTGTTTGCATCGGGCTCCTGACCGTGCTGACTTTTATTACTTGTTTATACATATATCTGGGCGTGCAAAGGCATTACACCACTAGTTTCTGACACTCGTAAATTACAGTAAGCCTGTGCCATTTATCATGACAAAAAAGTTGACTTAGAAAATTGAGAATAGAGCAATTGTGATGGTGTTCCATCTATAGTTCAAAGAGGGGGCGCGAAACGTTCCACGCACTCTCGAGGCCCTCCGCGCTAAATCTGGGGGTGCACAGGGGTCCCCCCCTGAGGTCGGAAAGTCACCGAAATAAAGGGGTCCAGGTCAAAAAGTCGCTTTGGAGCCTTTAGGGAGTGTTCATTTATTAATTACAAGGAGGGGTGGTGAGATTTCGCGCGGAGGGGCGAAAAAATTTTACGCCCCCCCCCCCTCGAGAGCGCGTGTAACGTTTCGTGCCCCCCTCACCGAAGGCGCCGGAATTTTTTCGCCCCCCCCTTTGAACTATAGTAACGCGCGGGCTTTTTGGCTAAAAAGGGGCTTAAATTTTTACGCCCTCCCCTCAAGAGGGGTCAGAATTTTTTACGCTCCCCCCTCAGAAGGGGTCGGAAATTTTTACGCCCCCCCCAAACCCACCACCCCCCCTGTAAATAATAAATGAACACTCCCTAACGTTTCGTGCCCCCCTCGCCGAAGGCGCCGAAAATTTTTCGCCCCCCCCCCCTTTAAACTATAGTAACGTGCAGGCTTTTTGGCTAAAAAGGGGCTTAAATTTTTACGCCCCCCCCTCAAGAGGGGTCAGAATTTTTTACGCCCCCCCCTAAAAGGGGTCGGAAATTTTTACGCCCCCCCCCCAAACCCACCACCCCCCCTGTAAATAATAAATGAACACTCCCTTAGGGTAAATGTGGGTAATATCCCGCACCCCCCTAAAAGGCACATTTATCAGAATTATTTTTTGAATTTTTTTTTTTAGTTAGGGAGTGATCATTTTTTAACAACAGGGGGGGTGGTGGGTTTCCGCGTGGAGCGCGCGAAATATTTTACCCCCTGGTCAGTAGAATTTTATGTGTCACGGGCACTGGACACAGCGATTTGTCGAGCCCTGAACTTATATTATATTAATTAATATTAATTATATTATTGCCTTAGTTCGGAAGTCGCCTCCAAAACAGCCCAGGTCGCCAGGTCGCTTTTGAGCCATCCGGAGCCACAAATCTCACCAACCCCCCCCCCCCCGGAATTAATAAATGAACACTCCCTAACCCAGGCGCGGATTCAGAGGGGGGCGGACCCCGCGTACGCCCCCCCTATTTTCCTGTATATTTTCCTGTATATTTCAATGTAAATATTTCTAATACCCCCAGTACATTACCTATTTCACGCCCCTGCTTTCAAAATTCCTGGATCCATTTCAAATATTTCTACTAGAACCAAAGTTATGGAGTTCATTTATTAGTTACAGGGGGGGGTGGTGTGTTTGGGACCCCTCCCGAGAGGGGGGGGCATAAAAAATTCTGACCCCTCTTGAGGGTGGGGCGTAAAAATTTAAGCCCCTTTTTAGCAAAATAGCCTGCACGTTACTATAGTTCAAGGGGGGGGGCGAAAAATTTTCGGCGCCTCCAGGGAGGGGGGCGTAAAAATTTCCGACCCCTCCTGATAGGGGGGGGGCGCGTAAAAAATTCTGACCCCTCTTGAGGGTGGGGCGTAAAAATTTAAGCCCCTTTTTAGCAAAATAGCCTGCGAGTTACAATAGTTCAAGGGGGGGAGGCGAAAAATTTTCGGCGCCTTCAGGGAGGGGGGCGCGAAACGTTCCACACGCTCTCGAGGGGGAGGGGCTAAAAAAATTTCGACCCTCCGCGCAAAATCTCACCACCCCCCTGGAATTAATAAATAAACACTCCCTTAGGGATTGATCATTTTTACAACAGGGGGGGTGGTGGGTTTTGGGGGGGGGTAAAGAAATTTGGACCCCATGACCAGTGGGGGGCAAAAAAATATGGACCAAAAAGCCAGTGCGTTACTTTGCTTCAAAGGGCCCGTGCGCGAGCTGCCCTAAGGTGACTGTAGGTGTACCTCAGGTAGTTCACGCTTTCCTCCACTTTCCAAAACTGAAATAATTTTTCAAATATTCCTACTAGAACCAAATTTACTATATGATTCTATACATTTATGTTATATTCTCTTTCTTTCAGTGATTACGATGCCTGTAGGAAAAACTGACGTGGGAAGGTATATAGAAGCACAATTAAAGCCTTTATGGGAGGACTTCCTGCTGGCAAATCCTGATGTGATACATAATAGTGCTGATAAAGCTACTTGTCTCCCGCTTCACCACAAGTTGTACCAACCGGTTTGTGATTTCTTGGGAGAAACCGGCACTGAGTTTGCGCTACCACTTTTCACCAAGGAGCAACAGAAAGCAAATGGCCAAAGTTGCAAATTGTATCAGGCTATCAAGAGAGCCCTTAAAAGGTACTTTATTGTCTTATTTGGTTTATATCTTCCCGGCAAGCACTCAAGCCTATTTCAGTGGGGTGATTCGCTAGTACCAAATGCCGTTTTATACATAGAGGAATAATCATGCTTGTCAAATATAGATAATAATTAGAATAATGAGAGATAGGCCTACACCTTATTGGCCATTATGGTAGATCAACACCATCGTGTATTCATGAAGCAATTTTAGCATCAGCGACTGTTATACCTCATTAGAAAGCTCATGACTTCAATTTTCAGTGTTGCTGAAATGACATAGGCATAGAATCGTAATGGCTGATGTGGCCTCATCAGATATCCCCATTAGACATCGGCCACCATGGCCGGCCATGATCTCAGCTTTCCAACAGTGAAAGAAATTTCTAGATATTCCTATTAGAAGCAAAGTTACATTTGTGGAAGTATTAATCAATAAATTTACTTTTATAAATGAATTTTGTTGGTTTTCATTAAACTATGGTTCATATATGTTTTCCTTTTTCCTTTTACAGGAATGAATGGGGTCTTCAACAAGATGGTGAAGAACTTTGCAATGATCATGAAGGTAAGAGTAATCATCACAGCATTCAAAAGCTATTTTCACACCTGAATGTCTCATCTATAAGCCAAATCTTCATACAGGTTACAAAAACTATTAGGTAAAAGATCCCATATGTCCCTCTGGCATTCTGTGTGGTCTCTTCTCTCGACAGGACTTATCAGACTAATCTAGTTACCATAGGGGCAACATTTAAAAAAGGTTGGTTTCCGGTAACATGGCCTGGACAGCTAGGCCGGCCGATTTTCTTATTTTTAAAATCTATTTTTTTTGCTTTCCACATTTTTAGGCCTGTTTTGAGAGTTTTTGCTATAAAATCCTTGATAATTGTCTGATTTACGAACCGTAGAAACTGGGAAATAGCTACGTTTCCCAGGAATTGGAAACAATAGGGGGACCCGGCATTGTTTTCCTATACCCGGTCATGTGACTGGAAACAAACCTTTCTTTTTAATTGGGCTTAGTATAGGCCCCTACTGCCAAAAGCCCTTGTATGATAAGCACCCTATATGGGCAGGTCATGTATCAAAAGGAATCTGATTCTTAGCAGCGTACAAGCAGCGGCTTCTACGTGAGACTTAACAGCAATGTCAGGTGCAATATTTTCCCTTTTCCTTTTCTACTGCTAGGTGAAATGTATCCACAGGCAGCCAAAGATAAATTGCGTCTGATAGAGGCTCTAATCGAATCAACAGATCTTCCTCCCCGTCAGCAGGTGAAGGTGCTTCGCCATCTTGACCATCTGTATGACACATTACAGTCTGGAACTTTCAATGCAGGTGAGACTGATGTTAGGGAGTGATAATTTTTCAACAAAAAGGCTTGTTGGGGGCTGGGTCTGTTTTCACCAAAACAACTTTACTATGCTTAACCATTAAGCTGGTAAAGATCCTTAACCCTTTGTGGGCGAGCATCAACTATAGTTGATGCCATGGCTGGGCAAGCATCGACTATAGTTGATGCCATGGCAGGACGAGCATCGACTATAGTCATCATAACTCTATGGGATTTAGCATAGGCTCGTCCTTAGGGAAAACTCCTGCAAAAAGTCTCGCCCTCCTACCTAACAGCATCAGTTTTGGGCCATCCTCAAAGGGTTAAAGACGACAGCTTATAGCTGGTTGCTGGCTGTATAAGTACTATCAACATAGATGCGCGCCATGCACAGGCATTACGCAGTAGCACACAAACTCGCAAGGCAGATGCAAGCTTCGATTCACATCACCTCTTCTAAAGATCGAATTTAACCTACCGCTGTTGATCTCTTGTATTTAGGACTGGAGGTATAGTCTTCCCCAGTTACCTCACGCTACACAATTTGCTTAAAGGGCTACTGTAACGTCCACCACTACTTTGTATCATTGTATTATACTTTGTATCATTGTATTATACAAGTATTATCGTATACCCTATAGTATGACACTATAAGACATAATAAGTACATAACGGCTTATAAATCATGGCCATGGGGCGGGGGGGGGTATCTGATGCTTTGTGCCTTAATGCATTTGCTTCTTCTGACGGTTTGCTCTAATTTGCATTTCAACCCAATCAGATAAAATAGAACTGTCGAATATTTTCTCATTGACTCATACAATTGCATGTGTATTTCCAACTTTTTTTGTTCATAAATTTGCCATGATGCATGAGAAATTGAATACCTCTCACTGCATAGAACTTCTGCTTTAAGCTCCTTTTCAGTTTGTGGAAAGTTGATTAAAGAAGGACTTTAAGCAACTTTAAGCAAACTTGTCAGAAAAACTTAAAGAACCAAAAGTCAGAATTTAATCAACCTTTAATAATGCTTAATGGCCTTCTTTCCGAGGGTCCAAAAGGTGATTAAAGCCTTCATCAAAGCATGACTAAAGCCGACTAAAGAAGGACTTGGAGTTTGCCTAAAGTTGTTGAAAGCTGATTAAAGAAAGACTTGGGGTTTGGCTAAAGATGTTGAAAGCTGATTAAAGAAAGACTTGGGGTTTGCTAAAAGTCGTTAAAAGCTGATTAAAGAAGGACTTGGGGTTTGCTTAAAGTTCCTGAAAGCTGATTAAAGAATGATTTGGGGTTTGCTAAAATCGTTGAAAGCTGATTAAAGAACGACTTGGGGTTTGCCTAAAGTTGTTGGGAGCTGATTAAAGAACGACTTGGGGTTTACATTGCAGAAATTTGAGTAACCCCGACTTGCAGTTTGCTTAAAGTTGGTTACAATTAATCAAATTATTTTGGGGACATTTCTGGGAAACATCACTTTAACGAAATATAGGGACCCTGGAGACTTTGGTTTGTAGAGGCTGGGGCCAGGTTGTGGAGGCTGGGATGTGGAGGCTGGGACTGGGTTGTGGAGGCTGGGACTGGGTTGTGGAGGCTGGGGCCGGGTTGTGAAGCCTTGGAGTAGTTTGTAGCAGCAGGAGGTGTATCCAGTAGCCCAGGCAGGAGTGAAGTGAGGAGCACCACCAGCAGCCCCCCAATATAAAGGGGGTGCTGTGGCGGTCACGTGACTGCCATGAGACCTCCCTCTGATTGGCTAAGGAGGTCAGGTGGCCTCTGATGTGCACTGAAGTGGATCAGTCTCACATTGGCGGTCGTTGTGTGTGGATTGTGGCGCTCCTAGAGGGGCTAGGGAGTCTCAAGAGGACTCATTGAAAAGCCCCCGAGACTCCTAAGAGTCCCAACTGTAAATCTCGCTGTGCTCTAAGCCGTTCTTGAGTTACAGCTCCAAATGTGTATAGAAGCTACAGGAAGGCTGAGGGAACTAATAAACATGTGAAAGCAAAATAAAGGATACAAACGGAGAGCTTTATTAAAGGTTGATGAGCTGTAAAGTTGATGCTTTTATATCTAATTTATTAAATGCATGATCATCGATTTTACATTTATGATATTCTATGGTAGCATGTAGCGGCCACATGCTCCCTCCTGGCGGCTCTATACTGCCACACATACCGCCACAACCCTCCCCCAGCTGCCTGCACCTCCAGGGCGCGTACAAGGCGTCATCTGCTCCCTCCTGGCGGCTCTATACTGCAACACATACCGCCACACTCCTCCCCCAGCTGCCTGCACCTCCAGGGCGCGT
Organism: Harmothoe impar; assembly: GCA_947462335.1. Classification (NCBI taxonomy): domain Eukaryota; kingdom Metazoa; phylum Annelida; class Polychaeta; order Phyllodocida; family Polynoidae; genus Harmothoe; species Harmothoe impar. The sequence continues at coordinate 45,455,776 of OX381720.1, read as the reverse complement.
ACAAGGCGTCATATGCTCCCTCCTGGCGGCTCTGTACTGCCCTACAGACCGCCACACCTCTCCCCCAGCTGCCTGCACCTCCAGGGCGCGTACAAGGCGTCATATGCTCCCTCCTGGCGGCTCTGTACTGCCCTACAGACCGCCACACCTCTCCCCTAGCTGCCTGCACCTCCAGGGCGCGTACAAGGCGTCATCTGCTCCCTCCTGGCGGCTCTTTACTGCCACACAGACCGCCACACCTCTCCCCCAGCTGCCTGCACCTCCAGGGCGCGTACAAGGGGCCACATGCTCCCTCCTGGCGGCTCTAAACTGCCACACAGACCGCCACAACCCTCCCCCATCTACCTGCACCTCCAGGGCGTGCAGAAGGGTACCAGGGTTGCTCCTGGGCTTGTCCTACTTTAAGTAGTTGCTTAAAGTTGCAGGAAAGTCGCTGGTCCTGCGTTAAGCAACTTTAAGCATACTTTAATGTTGTTGCTTTGTAAAAGTTGACAAAAGTTGCTTCAAGTTGCAGGATAGTATCTGGTCCTTCTTTAAGCAGATTTTCTGCTACTTTAAGCAACGCTTAAAGCTGCTTAGATTGGAAGAATTATGCAGTGTCTAGTGAGTATCTGTTTGCAAGGCTGGGGGGGGGGGTTAAAGGAGCAATATCACCACTCGAGGTGCTACCCCATAGTAGACTAGAACAGTACTAGAACTTTGACTTGGGCACTCTCAGTGATTATGCCGCTTTAACTGAACGTGGGCAAGTAGGCTGTAAACATTGGAATTCATTTCTATGTGGAATTACCGGTACCACTTCTCTCATATTTAAAGTAATATGATAGAGAGCTGCCATTTCGCCCACGGAATGAATGTGGGTCACCCAGTAGCCTTACTGACGTGAGAGGATCTGGAGGCTTAGTAGGGGTACGAGAGTGGCTACGTGTTATCAGGACAAAATTTTCCTGAAACCCCCTTAATTTAAGTTTTTTTCATCATGAGTTCCCCCAACATACAGAAAATATGTTTTGTAAAATAGATTTATTTGTAAAATCGAAACGTTTTCTAAACACAAGGCTTTCTAATAATATTAAGATTTGTCTCAACCATTTCCAGATAATTCAAAAGGAGGAGACTAATTTTTTTTTCAGCAGTCAGAACCACATGTCATCATTTCTGGTAGCATCTTATGTAAATGAATGGTCCTCTCCCAGAAACATATCAATCCATCACTATGAAACTTGTGGGACTTTGCATAGAACAGGATTATATCAAAATATAGTGCAGCATGGTACAAATGCACATACAGTAGAATGTAGAGTTTATTTGTTGGGCTGATTCCATACATTTCCCCACTGTATTTTGACATTTAAAAAATCGGAAAATCGAGACCAAAAATCGCGATAATCGGAATCAACTAAATGAGATGTCATTGATATCCCAAGCTGTGATACATATCATGTGTACTAGAAGGCACCCCAATCACCCTGCCCTCCGTGACGTCACAACATGGCCAGAGCTGATAAGGCCAGGTGGGATGGGTGTGGGTGGAGGTGGGGGAGGTGGCGGCCTACTGTATGGCCGCAGTTGGAGTGTCAGAACTCTTATATATGTGAATGCTACGGGCTGTTTATGGTCTAAGTAGAGTTAGGGAAAAGAGAATAGGTAAAAATCGTGTCACTGGTTCTTTAATGTGCATACGCGTGGTGGCATCTCTGTTGATCCCGTCTATGGCCCAGGCTACCTACTTAACCCTTTAAGGCCGACCAAAAAAAAAATTGCTGGTGAAGGGGCCGGGTCATTTTCCTAGGAACCCTCCCAGGGCCGAGCCTTTGCTGTTTCCCATAGAGTTATGATGACTATAGTCGATGCTCGGCCAGCCATGGCATCGACTATAGTCGATGCTCGGCCAGCCATGGCATCGACTATAGTCGATGCTCGGCCCTAAAGGGTTAAACTTTATAATTTCCCTTCTACTAATGCAAGTCTTGTTTGATTTATAGATTTTGACCTTAACCACCATTATTATGCAATCTCATCTCATTTAATCTCATCTTCTCAAATGGCAAATAGATATTCATTTTTGTCTTCCATAAATATCTAATGACACCGTCTTACTGTATTCACATTATTTTCATCCCATTTAAGATAGCACATATTTTGTATGTATGTAACCATACAGGTAATAATTTTGCTTCTTCACACACAATTCTTCAGCACATACTCCTGCAAGAACTTCTATTGAGACAACAACAGAAACATCGCCAGGCCATCCCACTTCGCCTGATATCCATCTGATGTCAGCCAGAACCACCAGCAGTGCTATTGGTAAAATGTGACTCTTTTCATATTTCTTACAGTAATTATTGTACTGATAAATATTAGTAGAAATCAAGAGAAGACAGGCTTCGTGGACACAGCCTTAAAGTAGACACCGTAAAACCTCGCGTATAAGCCTAACTCACATATAAGCCGCCCCCGAGTTTGAGACAATCCTATAAGACGCAGAGGGCATCTGAATGGTCCATGGGAAAAACTCGCGTATTAGCCGCACCCCTAACTCTAGCCTAACTGAGTTACCTCTCAGCGGCCCTTTGGGCCTCCTAGTGGCCCATGGAGCCTCCTAGCGGCCAGCCTCTGTATGTTTTGTCAGCTTTATGCCCGGGGGATTAGCGGTATACTAAGTATGTTGGTGGGGGGGGGGGGGGAGTCCAAGGTGCATTTTTGCTGTTAGATTCCCTGGCAGCATCATTTTAGGTAAGGTGCGAGTGGGCTGCATTGTCTTAGGGCTGAGGTGCGAGTGGGCTGCATTGTCTTGACCACTCACCTGACAGACTCCCCCCTCCTCCCTGTAGCTCCCGGGTAGTTTTAAGGCCATTTTATGGTGATTTTTCAAATCGAAATTTGGAAAAACTCTTGCATAAGCCGCACCCCGACTTCAGGCTGATTCCATAAGCCACACCGGCGATCTCACTCGCGTACTAGCTGTGCCTTCTACGCGAGGTTTTACGGTATATCCTATTGGAGATACTTGATGCTTAAAATTGATAGTTAAATTATTGAGGGATATATTCTCATGTTAAATGTTTCAGTCGATTCCTCATAAAACTACACACTGCTGACAATGAAGATTTTATTGTACACAAGTGACAACACAACATCAATACAGCCCTCACCCAAGATATTGATCACACATGGGTAAAACCAGGGGTGCCCTTGTAGCCCTATGCCAGCCCAACCTGATAGAACTAATGAAAATGAATACAAAATATGTGCTCCTACATGGGTAAAAAACGACATGGGTGACACAGCCCCTTTTAAGATCGACACGGGCGACACGGCTCTTTTAAAAATCAACGGACACAGAAAAATCAGGCATAAAGATCGACCTGCAGATATCTTTCTTTAAGTTTTTAAATACATAGAATTTGACACAGTCACACGGCCCATTTGCTTAAATCACGGTCAAAATTGTGGGTACCCATGTAGAGGCACAAACATTTCTGGCAGATTTACACACTACCAACGTAAAAAATAGCCAGTGGCACTGGCTTGGTGAGAAACAGTCAGTATAACCAGGCCATCAAAATATGCAATCTCTAGCCACCTGCAGGATGAAATAGGAGGAGGGGGTAGGGTAAGTTGTACATTACCAGCAATATCAGTGTTATATGTAGTCAACTGCTAGCCTACATCTGCATTCATTTTCTTTCAGCACTGAAGACTACAACAAGGAGTAGACAGATAAAACAACGTAACCCAAGGGTTTCATGTAAGTAGGCCTTTTCTTCTTATGTCATGATCATTCAGTAAGTTCTGCCCCAAGAAAAACATCATGCAATTACCGTTAACCCCCTCCTATAGGACGACCCCACTTATAATCAGAACTACCAACTTGATGGAAAAAAAAGTACTTATGTAACTATAAGACAATTGAGAAGTGACCCAGCTAACAAAAAAAAAACGTATTTTATGTCAAAATAAAGTTTTTAAAGTCATGTAACATTATGCCATGATGAGGGGCCATAGAAAAACGTTATATAATGTTGTATAACGTTTTTTGATTACTGGGGATGCTCCTCAGTCTGTTCTAATAGAACACTTTTATGGGCCCATTATTATATCAAGTTACTGACACACACAACAAACATTCCTCTCAGTCTATTGCCTTAAGCCAGATAATATTTACCAACCTTCCTATCTCATGAATCTATTTCTATTTGCAGGTCCAAGTCCCCCAAAGCCTCGGACCCGAGCGGAAGCTAGACACTTTAAGGAGATACTGTACTAGCCTTTGAAGTCGTTGGAAGAATTTGTTCTGATGATTTCTAATGTATATCCAATAAAGATGTTTCTAGATACTCGTGTTCTACATAATATTTGTAACCATGGGGTTCTGAACACATGAAGATATAGTTTATATATGTAAGGGGGAATCTGACTAGAACTCATTCTGATAGTAGGAATTGTTACTCATATGAGAAATGTACTTGGGATTCATGAAAGAAGCTGGTTGTGCCTTATAAATAAAGAGTATTCCTTGAAACCAAACTGGAGCGAAGTCTGGCTTATCTGTACATCCAAGCTATAAACCTATTCACATTATGGTGCTCAAAATGATTGGTCTAGGTCCTCAAATAGCAAATAACTGGGCTTCAGAGTTAAATCTGCAATCAAATGTACTGAATTGAGCATTACTCTATTCTTCCAATATAAATCCAATAGCAGTCCCATGTAAGACAGAAATAGTTTATGGTAATTAAACTAATGAACCTTTACCATTCTCATGGTCAAAATAATTGGTCGATCGCTGGTGCAGCTTATAGGATAAGCCCAAACTCGCGGTGCAGCTTAGTTTTTTCAAAGTATAATTCCCCAAACCACCCCATTCTCATTCTGTTGCTCAAAATGATTGATCTATGTCCTCAAATGGAATATCGCCATGTTTCAGAATTAAATGTGCTCTCCTATTAACTCAAATCTACAGCACTCACTTTTTGCATAGAAATCCAATGGCGGTTCCCATAGGCCGGCCATAGTCTATAGTGATTGAACTAATCACCCCATTTGCATTCTGTTGCTCTAAAAGATTGATCTAGGTCCTCAAATAGAATATATCCATGTTTCAGAATCAAATCCACACTCATATAAACTCAAAGCTACAGCATGCACTCTTCGCATAGAAATCCAATGGCAGTCCCCTATAGCCCAGCCATAGTCTATAGTGATTGAACTAATCACCCCATTTGCATTCTGTTGCTCTAAAAGATTGATCTAGGTCCTCAAATAGAATATATTCATGTTTCAGAATGAAATCCACACTCATATAAACTCAAAGCTACAGCATGCACTCTTCGCATAGAAATCCAATGGCAGTCCCCTATAGCCCAGCCATAGTCTATAGTGATTGAACTAATCACCCCATTCTCATTCTGTTGCTCAAAATGATTGATCTAGGTCCTCAAATGGAATATATCCATGTTTTAGAATAAAATGTGCTCTACTATTAACTCGAAGGTACAGCATGCACTCTTTTCATAGAAATCCAATGGCAGTTCCCCATAGCCCAGCCATAGTCTATAGTGATTGAACTAATCACCCCATTCTCATTCTGTTGCTCAAAATGATTGATGTTGGTCCTCAAATGGAATATAGCCATGTTTCAGAATTAAATCTGCTCTCCTATTAACTCAAATCTACAGCACTCAATTATTGCATAGAAATCCAATGGCGGTTCCCATAGGCCGGCCATAGTCTATAGTGATTGAACTAATCACCCCATTTGCATTCTGTTGCTCTAAAAGATTGATCTAGGTCCTCAAATAGAATATATTCATGTTTCAGAATGAAATCCACACTCATATAAACTCAAAGCTACAGCATGCACTCTTCGCATAGAAATCCAATGGCAGTCCCCTATAGCCCAGCCATAGTCTATAGTGATTGAACTAATCACCCCATTTGCATTCTGTTGCTCTAAAAGATTGATCTAGGTCCTCAAATAGAATATATTCATGTTTCAGAATGAAATCCACCCTCATATTAACTCAAAGCTACAGCATGCACTCTTTGCATAGAAATCCAATGGCAGTCCCCCATAGCCCAGCCATAGTCTATAGTGATTGAACTAATCACCCCATTCTCATTCTGTTGCTCAAAATGATTGATCTAGGTCCTCAAATGGAATATATCCATGTTTTAGAATAAAATGTGCTCTACTATTAACTCGAAGGTACAGCATGCACTCTTTTCATAGAAATCCAATGGCAGTTCCCCATAGCCCAGCCATAGTCTATAGTGATTGAACTAATCACCCCATTCTCATTCTGTTGCTCAAAATGATTGATGTTGGTCCTCAAATGGAATATAGCCATGTTTCAGAATTAAATCTGCTCTCCTATTAACTCAAATCTACAGCACTCAATTATTGCATAGAAATCCAATGGCGGTTCCCATAGGCCGGCCATAGTCTATAGTGATTGAACTAATCACCCCATTTGCATTCTGTTGCTCTAAAAGATTGATCTAGGTCCTCAAATAGAATATATTCATGTTTCAGAATGAAATCCACACTCATATAAACTCAAAGCTACAGCATGCACTCTTCGCATAGAAATCCAATGGCAGTCCCCCATAGCCCAGCCATAGTCTATAGTGATTGAACTAATCACCCCATTTGCATTCTGTTGCTCTAAAAGATTGATCTAGGTCCTCAAATAGAATATATTCATGTTTCAGAATGAAATCCACCCTCATATTAACTCAAAGCTACAGCATGCACTCTTTGCATAGAAATCCAATGGCAGTCCCCCATAGCCCAGCCATAGTCTATAGTGATTGAACTAATCACCCCATTCTCATTCTGTTGCTCAAAATGATTGATCTAGGTCCTCAAATGGAATATATCCATGTTTTAGAATAAAATGTGCTCTACTATTAACTCGAAGGTACAGCATGCACTCTTTGCATAGAAATCCAATGGCAGTCCCCCATAGGCCAGCCATAGTCTATAGTGATTGAACTAATCACCCCATTCTCATTCTGTTGCTCAAAATGATTGATCTAGGTCCTCAAATGGAATATATCCATGTTTCAGAATCAAATGTGCTCTACTATTAACTCGAAGCTACAGCATGCACTCTTTGCATAGAAATCCAATGGCGGATCCCCATAGGCCAGCCATAGTCTATAGTGATTGAACTAATCACCCCATTTGCATTCTGTTGCTCTAAAAGATTGATCTAGGTCCTCAAATCGAATATATTCATGTTTCAGAATGAAATCCACCCTCATATTAACTCAAAGCTACAGCATGCACTCTTTGCATAGAAATCCAATGGCAGTCCCCCACAGCCCAGCCATAGTCTATAGTGATTGAACTAATCACCCCATTCTCATTCTGTTGCTCAAAATGATTGATCTAGGTCCTCAAATGGAATATATCCATGTTTTAGAATAAAATGTGCTCTACTATTAACTCGAAGGTACAGCATGCACTCTTTGCATAGAAATCCAATGGCAGTCCCCCATAGGCCAGCCATAGTCTATAGTGATTGAACTAATCACCCCATTCTCATTCTGTTGCTCAAAATGATTGATCTAGGTCCTCAAATGGAATATATCCATGTTTTAAAATAAAATGTGCTCTACTATTAACTCGAAGCTACAGCATGCACTCTTTGCATAGAAATCCAATGGCGGATCCCCATAGGCCAGCCATAGTCTATAGTGATTGAACTAATCACCCCATTCTCATTCTGTTGCTCTAAAAGATTGATCTAGGTCCTCAAATAGAATATATTCATGTTTCAGAATGAAATCCACTCTCATATTAACTCAAAGCTACAGCATGCACTCTTTGCATAGAAATCCAATGGCAGTCCCCCACAGCCCAGCCATAGTCTATAGTGATTGAACTAATCACCCCATTTGCATTCTGGTTTTGTGTCTACTTTAGATATCTTTGGTAAATTTATGTTGATTTTGTAGCCCATATACCAGTAATTGACCTAGTACCTAAGTGCACTTAGTCCAACATTGGTTGACCTTTAACCCATAACAGTGCACTAAATGCATTGTTGATTGACCGTAGAGATTCTCTTGGATGCATCCCTACAGTGCACTTAGTGCAATGTTGATTGACCTAGTACCCATGCAGTGCAGTTAACTGGTGCAATATTGATTGACCCAGGACCATTAAAATGTAGGTAGTGCAATGTTGATTGACCAAATACCCCTGTAGTGCACTGTTGATTGACCTAGTAACCTGGTAGTGCAGTTAGTGCAATGTCTGTCCAGAGAAGTGTTCCCCGTCACGTGTCTATCCCCCGTCACCTGTCTGTCCAGAGTCCAGAGAAGTGTTCCCTGTCACATGTCTAACCCCCCTCACCTGTCTGTCCAGAGAAGTGTTCCCCGTCACGTGTCTACCCCCCCTCACCTGTCTGTCCAGAGTTCAGAGAAGTGTTCCCTGTCACATGTCTAACCCCCCTCACCTGTCTGTCCAGAGAAGTGTTCCCCGTCACGTGTCTACCCCCCCTCACCTGTCTGTCCAGAGTTCAGAGAAGTGTTCCCCGTCACACAGCCTACAGACCCCTCCCTGCACTATGAGGCTCCCTCTAGTCGAGTCACACAGCCGACAGACCCCTACCACCCTGCTTGCACTATGAGGCTCCCTCTAGTCGAGTCACACAGCCTACAGACCCCTCCCACCCTCCCTGCACTATCCAGCTGTCTGTAGTCGAGTCACACAGCCTACAGACCCCTCCCTCCAGGCGATATGTGTAGTGGGGCAGTTGGTTGTAGTAGCGGGATACCTGGACAGGTAAACATCCAGGTGATATGAGTAGTGGGGCAGCTGGACAGGTACACATCCAGGTGATATGAGTAGTGGGATACCTGGACAGGTACACATCCAGGTGATATGAGTAGTGGGGCAGCTGGACAGGGACACATCCAGGCGATATGAGTAGTGGGGCAGCTGGACAGGTACACGTCCAGGCGATATGAGTAGTGGGGCAGCTGGACAGGTACACGTCCAGGCGATATGAGTAGTGGGGCAGCTGGACAGGTACACGTCCAGGCGATATGAGTAGTGGGGCAGCTGGACAGGTACTCAGTCCAGAGAAGTGTTTACTGTCACGTATCTAACCGCATCAACTGTCTGTCCAGAGAAGTGTTCCCCGTCACGTGTCTAACCCCTGTCACCTGTCTGTCCAGATTGACCAAGCACCCCTGTAGTGCAGTTAGTGCAATGTTAATCGACCTAGTACCCTCGTAGTGCAGTTCGTGCAATGTCTGTCCACAGTCCAGGGAAGTGTTCCCCGTCACGTGTCTAAAGCAGGGGAGGTATTTGCGTATGGTGATGAATTTGAGTTATGTATGGTGACGAATGATGTATGAAGATCAAACCGGATCCAGTCCATAGAGGAAATGCTAATGATTCAAGCTGGTAAAGGTGGAATGTTTCCGTATGGTGATGACTTTGAGTTGCGTATGGTGATGCATGTTGTATTGGTTAATGGACATGTCCTATCAGTATCAGTCACCAGTCTGTAATGGTAATGCTAAAAGATGGTTAAGGGAGGTTATTTCTGTATGGTGATGATTTTGTCTTGTGAATGGTGATGAATGATGTATGATATTTGGTGTTGATTGAGCTAGTACCCCGATAGTGCAGTTAATGCAATGTTGAGTGACCCAGTACCCCTAAAGTGCAGTAAGTACAATGTTGATTGACCCATATAGTATTGACCCAAAGCCCCAATAATGCAATCTAGAACAATGATGTTTGACCCGAAGCCCCCAGAGTGCATGTACCATGATGATGTTTGACCTGAAGGCCCCATAGTTCATCTCCCATAATGCAGCTAGAACATGTTTAGCCCAAGACCCCTACACTGATGGTCATATCCTTGAGTTTGGCCCAAGTCCTACATTGATGGTCATATCCTCGAGTTTGGCCCAAGCTGGCCCTATATGAGTAGTGGGGCAGCTGGACAGGGACACCTACAGGCGATATGAGTAGTGGGGCAGCTGGACAGGGACACCTACAGGCGATATGAGTAGTGGGGCAGCTGGACAGGGACACCTACAGGCGATATGAGTAGTGGGGCAGCTGGACAGGGACACATCAAGGCGATATGAGTAGTGGGGCAGCTGGACAGGGACACCTACAGGCGATATGAGTAGTGGGGCAGCTGGACAGGGACACCCACAGGCGATATGAGTAGTGGGGCAGCTGGACAGGTACACATCCAGGTGATATGAGTAGTGGGGCAGCTGGACAGGTACACCTACATGCGATATGAGTAGTGGGGCAGCTGGACAGGTACACCTACATGCGATATGAGTAGTGGGGCAGCTGGACAGGGACACATGCAGGCTGTGTTAGTCGTGGGGCAGATGGACAGGTACACGTCCAGGCGATATGAGTAGTGTTAATTGACCCACTACCCCTATAGTGCAGGAAGTGTAATGTTGATTGACCAAGTACCCATATAGTGCAGTAAGTGCAATGTTGATTGACCAAGTTACCATATAGTGCAGTAAGTGCAATGTTGATTGACCCAGTACCCGTATAGTGCAGTAAGTGCAATGTTGATTGACCCAGTATCCCTATAGTGCAGTAAGTGCAATGTTGATTGACCCACTACCCCTATAGTGCAGTAAGTGCAATGTTGATTGACCCAGTATACCCTATAGTGAAGTAAGTGCAATTTTGATTGACCTGGTACCCATATAGTGCAGTAAGTGCAATGTTGATTGACCCAGTATACCCTATAGTGCAGTAAGTGCAATGTTGATTGACCCAGTATCCCTATAGTGCAGTATGTGCAATGTTGATTGACCCAGTACCCATAAAGTGCAGTAAGTGCAATGTTGATTGACCCAGAACCCCTATAGTGCAGTAAGTGCAATGTTGATTGACCCACTACCCCTATAGTGCAGGTAGTGTAATGTTGATTGACCCAGTACCCATAAAGTGCAGTAAGTGCAATGTTGATTGACCCAGAACCCCTATAGTGCAGTAAGTGCAATGTTGATTGACCCACTACCCCTATAGTGCAGTAAGTGCAATGTTGATTGACCCAGAACCCATAAAGTGCAGTAAGTGCAATGTTGATTGACCCAGTACCCATAAAGTGCAGTAAGTGCAATGTTGATTGACCCAGAACCCATATAGTGCAGTAAGTGCAATGTTGATTGACCCACTACCCCTATAGTGCAGGAAGTGTAATGTTGATTGACCCAGAACCCCTATAGTGCAGTAAGTGCAATGTTGATTGACCCAGTATCCCTATAGTGCAGTAAGTGCAATGTTGATTGACCCAGAACCCCTATAGTGCAGTAAGTGCAATGTTGATTGACCCACTACCCCTATAGTGCAGGTAGTGTAATGTTGATTGACCCAGTACCCATAAAGTGCAGTAAGTGCAATGTTGATTGACCCAGAACCCCTATAGTGCAGTAAGTGCAATGTTGATTGACCCACTACCCCTATAGTGCAGAAAGTGCAATGTTGATTGACCCACTACCCCTATAGTGTAGTAAGTGCAATGTTGATTGACCCAGTACCCCTATAGTGCAGTAAGTGTAATGTTGATTGACCAAGTACCCCTATAGTGTAGTAAGTGCAATGTTGATTGACCCAGAACCCATATAGTGCAGTAAGTGCAATGTTGATTGACCCACTACCCCTATAGTGCAGGTAGTGTAATGTTGATTGACCCAGTACCCATATAGTGCAGTAGTGGCAATGTTGATTGACCAAGTACCCCTATAGTGCAGTAAGTGCAATGTTGATTGACCCAGTACCCATAAAGTGCAGTAAGTGCAATGTTGATTGACCCAGAACCCCTATAGTGCAGTAAGTGCAATGTTGATTGACCAAGTACCCCTATATTGCAGTAAGTGCAATGTTGATTGACCCACTACCACTATAGTGCAGTAAGTGCAATGTTGATTGACCCAGTATACCCTTTAGTGCAGTCAGTGCAATATTGATTGACCCAGTACCTATATAGTGAAGTATGTGCAATGTTGATTGACCCAGTACCCATATAGTGCAGTTAGTGCAATTTTGATTGACCCGGTACCCATATAGTGCAGTAAGTGCAATGTTGATTGACCCAGAACCCATATAGTGCAGTAAGTGCAATTTTGATTGACCCAGTATCCCTATAGTGCAGTAAATGCAATGTTGATTGACCCAGTACCCCTATAGTGCAGTTAGTGCAATATTGATTGACCCAGTACCCCTATATTGCAGGTAGTGCAATTTTGATTGACCCAGTATCCCTATTGTGCAGTAAGTGCAATGTTGATTGACCCAGTACCCCTACAGTCCAGGTATGGTGCAGTACACAAACTCAAACATCATCAGGGTACAATCCCTGTACTATCCAGCCTCCTATGGTCGAGTTTTACACCTTACAAGAGATTGTATTACACGTGAGGGGAAGATTGTACAGGTAAGGTATACCTGACTAAAGAATAATATAATGCAATCTTAGTTATGGTCTCAATGTTGTTTATTCATAGTCAAATCACATCAGTATACTGAAACGTTTCAATTGACTTCACAGATTAATGGCTATTTTCATCTTTCTTTTGATTATGGCTAATTGATCTTTTTTTTTATTTCATGATTATAATGGAAATCACTGATCATAGTTCATTTTACGATGCATATTTCAAAAACAATAACATGCAACACATACCATTACATACTAAACAGGCACATGTATATTAGCTGTTGTACATCTGCCATCATTGTTTCTCCTCATCCCAAGCAGCCACATGTACGCTACCTGATGTCTAATGTTATTAATTGCCTTATTTCATTGTCAATGTTTATTTCAATAACGATAACATATATAGCATATAGCAGATATTGCTCTACAATAGACCTCACCCTGAACAGAAGCCTGTGTGCTAACAACTGTATATCTACGGACATTGTACAATCAGTGCCCTCTCTGTTAAATGTCAGGGATTGTCAGTAGGATTAGCCTTTTACTTTATAGACAATGAGAGCATTCCTTGACTTCACAACTTTAGGCTAGGAGGCAGCAGGCAGAGCTTAGACATCAGAGGTACGTCCTAGCCACGCACGCCTAATGCACCTCAGCTTTGTATTAGACATAAGTCACCCTTGAAAGGAAATGTATGGAGGAAATGGGTATGGTAGAAGTTCCCGCTACCGGAAATGGCTATAATCAGGTCAAAGAAGTCACGGAGGGGTCACGGGGCCTTCGTAGGTCCGGTATGGCGGTTTATTTGATCTGAATCCACAGTTTCTGTGTACAAAAAGGTATTCTTCTGTAGCAAAGGTAAGTTTTAACTCACAAAGTCTCCCAAGGTACCGTCCGATTTTGACAGCTGCTGTTAATAGTCTGGCACTTACAGACACTTGGAGTTGGACTGTCACTGAGTGTCAGTACAGTAGTAAGGCCAAGGGTAAGAGTAAGGGAGTGTTCATTCATTAATTACAGGGGGGGGATGGTGAGATTTCACGTAAAAATTTCCTTTCTATTTTTCAAATTAACATATAGATACTGTGGCTCGCTGCTACGTGAGCGTGGACTGCCGATACGTGAGCGTGGACCGCCGCTACGTGACCGTGGACCGCCGCTACGTGACCGTGGACCGCCGCTACGTGACCGTGGACCGCCGCTACGTGAGGGTGGACCGCCGCTACGTGAGGGTGGACCGCCGCTACGTGAGGGTGGACCGCTGCTACGTGAAGGTGGACCGCCGCTACGTGACCGTGGACCGCCGCTACGTGACCGTGGACCGCTGCTACGTGAGGTTTTGCGCTACTCCTCACCTATGTAAACCAATTCTATATAAGTATACTTTTTCACTTTTCTCAAGGGGTCGCATCAACAATTTCCACTATACAGGTGTCATTTTACCATCACTGATAAACTAACCCGTTTTTGAGTAGTACCGTAAAACCTTGCGTAGAGCCAGTGCGGCTAATAGGATCGGCCCATGCTCAGGATACTCGTATTGTCGCTGGGGGTGGTGTAGAGTCGCTGGGGGTGATGTGCAGTTAATGGAATTGCTGTGGAGTGGCTGGGGGTGGTGTGGAGTCGCTGGGGGTGGTGTGGAGTTGCTGGGGATGGTGTGCAGTCGCTGGGGGTGGTGTGGAGTGGCTAATAGGCGAGTTAGGCTTATATGCAAAATTATTCTCAAATCTCCCACCTCAATCAATATTTCACAAAATGAAAATTTCCTTTCTATTTTTCAAATTCACATAGATACTGTGGCTCGCTGCTACGTGACCGTGGACTGCCGCTACGTGAGCGTGGACCGCCGCTACGTGACCGTGGACCGCCGCTACGTGACCGTGGACTGCCGCTACGTGAGGGTGGACCGCTGCTACGTGAGCGTGGACTGCCGCTACGTGACGGTTAGGGTGAACTGCCACTACACTTGGACTGTCAGTAGTAAACGGTATACTCGTATTGTCGCTGGGGGTGGTGTAGAGTCGCTGGGGTGGTGTGGAGATGCTGGGGGTGGTGTGGAGTCGCTGGGGGTGTTGTGCAGTTAATGGAGGTGCTGTGCAGTCGCTGAGGGTGGTGTGGAGTCGCTGGGGGTGCTGTGGAGTCGCTGGGGGTGCTGTGGAGTCGCTGGGGGTGCTGTGGAGTCGCTGGGGGTGCTGTGGAGTCGCTGGGGGTGCTGTGGAGTCGCTGGGGGTGGTTTGCAGTCGCTGAGGATGTTGTGGAGTCGCTGATGGTGGTGTGCAGTCACTGGGGGTGGTGTGCAGTCGCTGAGGGTGGTGTGGATTGGCTCATAGGCGAGTTAGGCTTATACGCAAGGTTTTGCGCTACTCCTCACCTATGTAAACCAATTCTATATAAGTATACTTTTTCACTTTTCTCAAGGGGTCGCATCAACAACTTCCACTATACAGGTGTCATTTTAACATCACTGATAAACTAACCCGTTTTTGAGTAGTACCGTAAAACCTTGCGTAGAGCCAGTGCGGCTAATAGGATCGGCCCATGCTCGGGATGCGGCTTATATCCGAAGTTTTACATCAATGGGAATCATGGCAACCATCTAAATTATTCTCAAATCTCCCACCTCAATAAATATTTCACAAAATGAAAATTTTCTTTCTATTTCTCAAATTAATATAGATACTGTGGACCGCCGCTACGTGAGGGTGGACCGCCGCTACGTGAGGGTGGACCGCTGCTACGTGAGCGTGGACTGCCGCTACGTGACGGTTAGGGTGAACTGCCACTACACTTGGACTGTCGGTAGTAATGGTATACTCGTATTGTCGCTGGGGGTGGTGTAGAGTCGCTGGGGTGGTGTGGAGATGCTGGGGGTGGTGTGGAGTCGCTGGGGGTGCTGTGGAGTCGCTGGGGTGCTGTGGAGTCGCTGGGGGTGCTGTGGAGTCGCTGAGGGTGCTGTGGAGTTGCTGGGGGTGGTGTGGAGTCGCTGGAATTGCTGTGGAGTCGCTGGAATTGCTGTGGAGTCGCTGGGGATGGTGTGGAGTCGCTGGGGGTGGTGTGGAGTTGCTGGGGATGGTGTGCAGTCGCTGGAATTGCTGTGGAGTGGCTGGGGGTGGTGTGGAGTCGCTGGGGATGGTGTGGAGTTGCTGGGGGTGGTGTGGAGTTGCTGGGGGTGCTGTGGAGTCGCTGAGGGTGCTGTGGAGTCGCTGGGGGTGGTGTGGAGTCGCTGGAATTGCTGTGGAGTCGCTGGAATTGCTGTGGAGTCGCTGGGGATGGTGTGGAGTCGCTGGGGGTGGTGTGGAGTTGCTGGGGATGGTGTGCAGTCGCTGGAATTGCTGTGGAGTGGCTGGGGGTGGTGTGGAGTCGCTGGGGATGGTGTGGAGTTGCTGGGGGTGGTGTGGAGTGGCTGGGGGTGGTGTGGAGTCGCTGGGGGTGGTGTGGAGTCGCTGAGGGTGGTGTGGAGTCGCTGGGGGTGCTGTGGAGTCGCTGGGGGTGCTGTGGAGTCGCTGATGGTGCTGTGGAGTCGCTGGGGGTGGTGTGGAGTGGCTGGGGGTGGTGTCGAGTCGCTGGGGGTGGTGTGGAGTGGCTGGGGGTGGTGTGGAGTCGCTGGGGGTGGTGTGGAGTCGCTAAGGGTGGTGTGGAGTCGCTGGGGGTGCTGTGGAGTCGCTGGGGGTGCTGTGGAGTCGCTGATGGTGCCGTGGAGTCGCTGGGGGTGCTGTGGAGTGGCTGGGGGTGGTGTGGAGTCGCTGGAATTGCTGTGGAGTGGCTGGGGGTGGTGTGGAGTTGCTGGAATTGCTGTGGAGTGGCTGGGGGTGGTGTCGAGTCGCTGGGGGTGGTGTGGAGTTGCTGGGGATGGTGTGGAGTCGCTGAGGGTGGTGTGGAGTGGCTGGGGGTGGTGTGGAGTGGCTGGGGGTGGTGTGGAGTCGCTGAGGGTGGTGTGGAGTCGCTGGGGGTGCTGTGGAGTCGCTGGGGGTGCTGTGGAGTCGCTGATGGTGCTGTGGAGTCGCTGGGGGTGCTGTGGAGTGGCTGGGGGTGGTGTGGAGTCGCTGGAATTGCTGTGGAGTGGCTGGGGGTGGTGTGGAGTTGCTGGGGATGGTGTGGAGTCGCTGGGGGTGGTGTGGAGTTGCTGGGGATGGTGTGGAGTCGCTGGGGGTGGTGTGGAGTGGCTTATAGGCGAGTTAGGCTTATATGCAAAATTATTCTCAAATCTCACACCTCAATCAATATTTCACAAAATGTAAATTTTCTTTCTATTTTTCAAATAGATTATGTGGCTCGCTGCTACGTGAGGGTGGACTGCCGCTACGTGAGTGTGGACTGTCGCTACGTTAGGGTGGACTGCTGCTACGTGAGCTGGGGGGTGGTGTAGATGTACCTCAGGTAGCGTACAGGTGAGTAGGGTGTCAGGTGTGGTGCATGACTTACAGGTGGTGTACATGACTGTCAGGTGTGGTACATGGTACATGACTCTCAGGTGTGGTAGAGGTGTGGTACATGACTGTCATGTGTAGCAGAGGTGTGGGGCATGACTGCCAGGTATGGTAGATGACTGTCAGGTGTGGTATAGGTGTGGTACATGACTGTCAGGTGTGGTACATGACTGTCAGGTGTGGTACATGACTGTCAGGCACGGTGAATGTGTGGTACATGACTGTCAGGTGTGGTTTGTGTGTGGTACATGACTGTCAGGTGTGGTACATGACTTACAGGTGTGGTACATGACTGTCATGTGTAGCAAAGGTGTGGGACGTGACTGCCAGGTATGGTAGATGACTGTCAGGTGTGGTATAGGTGTGGTACATGACTGTCAGGTGTGGTACATGACTGTCAGGTGTGGTACATGACTGTCAGGTGCAGTTCATGTGTGGTACATGACTGTCAGGTATTGTACATGACTATCAGGTGTGGTACATGACTGTCAGGTGTGGTACATGACTGTCATGTGTAGTAGAGGTCTACCTGCACACCTGTACGCTAACAGAGGTACACGTACAGTCACCCTACTCACCTATACGCTACCTGAGGTACACCTACAGTCACCCGTCACCTGTACATTACCTGAGGTACACCTACAGTCTACCTGAACACCGGTACGCTACTTGGGTACACCTACAGTCACACTTTTCACCTGTACATTACCTGAGGTACACCTACAATCAACCTACTCACCTGTACGCTACCTGAGGTACACCTACAGTCACCCTACTCACCGGTAGGCTACCTAAGGTACCCCTACAGTCACCCTACACACCTGTACGCTACCTGAGGTACCCCTACAGTCACCCTACTCACCTGTACGCTATCTAAGGTACACCTACAGTCTACCTGAAAGCCGGTACGCTACCTGAAGTACACCTACAGTCACCCTACTCACCTGTACATTACCTGAGGAACACCTATAATCACCTTACTCACCTGTACACTAACTGAGGTACACCTACAGTCCCCCTACTCACCTGTACGCTACCTGAGGTACACCAACAGTCCACCTGCACACCTGTACGCTACCTGAGGTATATCTACAGTCTACCTGCACACCTGTACACTACCTAGGTACACCAACAGTCACCCTAACGACCTGTACACTACCTGGGTAGACCTACAGTCTATCTACTCACCTGTATGCTACCTGAGATAGACTTATAGTTTACCTGAACACATGTACACTACCTGAGGTACACCTACAGTCCACCTGCACACCTGTACGCTACCTGAGATACACCTACTCACCTGTACCCGACCTGAGGTACACCTACAGTCACCCTACTCAACTGTACGCTACCTGAGGTACACCTACTCACCTGTACCCGACCTGAGGTACACCTTCACTCACCTGTACGCTACCTGAGGTACACCTACTCACCTGTACCTGACCTGAGGTACACCTACAGTCACCCTACGTGCATGTATGCTACCTGAGGTACATATTCAGTCTACCTGCACACCTGTATGCTACCTGAGGTACACCTACTCACCTGTACACTACCTCAGGTACACCTACAGTCACCCTACTCACCTGTAGCCTACCTGAGGTACACCTCCAGTCACCCTACTCACCTGTACGCTACCTGAGGTACACCTCCAGTAACGCTTTCACCTGTACCCGACCTGAGGTACACCTACAGTCACCCTACTCAACTGTATGCTACCTGAGGTACACCTACTCACCTGTACCCGACCTGAGGTACACCTCCACTCACCCCACTCACCTTTACACTACCTGAGGTACACCTGTATGCTACCTGAGGTACATCTACTTACCTGTACACTACCTCAGGTATACCTTCAATTACCCTACTCACCTGTAGCCTACCTGAGGAACACCTACAGTCACCCTACTCACCTGTATGCTACCTGAGGTACACCTCCAGTCACCCTTTCACTTGTACCCTACCTGAAGTATACCTATAAACAACCTACATGCCTGTACGCTACCTGAGGTACACCTACAATCACCCTGCACACCTGTACGCTACCTGAGGTACACCTACAGTCTACCTGAACACCAGTACGCTACCTGAGGTACACAAAAAGTCTGCCTGCACAAATGTACGCTACTTGAGCTACATCTACTCACCTGTACACTAGCTGAGGTATACCTACAGTCACCGTACTCACCTGTAGCCTACATGAGGTACACGTACAGTCACCCTACTCACCTATACGCTACCTGAGGTACACCTACAGTCACTTTACCCACCTGAACGCTACCTGAGGTACACCTAAAATCTACCTGAACACCGGTAGACTACCTGACGTACACGTAAAGTCTACTTGCACACCTGTACGTTACCTGTCATACACCTACAGTCACCCTTCTCACCTGTACGCTACCTGAGGTACACCTCCTCACCTGTATCCAACCTGAGGTACACCTCCACTCACCTGTACGCTACCTGAGGTACACCTTCTCACCTGTACCCGACCTGAGGTATACCTACAGTCATCCTACATGCATGTACGCTACCTGAGGTACACCTACAGTCACCCTTCTCACCTGTAGCCTACCTGAGGTACACCTACAGTCACTTTACCCACCTGTACGCTACCTGAGGTACACCTACAGTCTACCTGCACACCTGTATCCCAGTGGGCACAAAACATTGAATCAACATTGAAAAATGGTTGTCAATGTTGATTCAATGTTAATTCAGCGTTGATTCACCGTTGATCGGAATTCTGTGCCCACTGGGATGCTACCTGAGGTACACCTACAGTCATCCTACTCACCTGTGCATAACCTGGGTACACCTACAGTCACTCTTCTCACCTATACGCTACCTGAGGTATACCTACAGTCTACCTGAACACCTGTACGCTACCTGGGTCACCTACAGTCACTCTAATCACATCTACGCTACCTGAGGTATACCTACAGTCTACCTGAACACCTGTACGTTACCTGAGGTACACCTACAATCTTCATACTCACCTATACTCTACCTGAGGTACACCTACAATCACCCTACTCACCTGTACACTACCTGAGGTACACCTACGGTCTACCTGCACACATGTATGCTACCTGAGGTACACCTGCAGTCACCCTACTCACCTGTACGCTACCTGAGCTACACGTACAGTCTACCTGCACACCTGTACGCTACCTGCAGTACACCTACAGTCACTCTTCTCACCTGTACGCTACCTAAGGTATACCTACAGTCTACCTGCACACCTGTACGCTACCTGGGTACACCTGCAGTCACTCTACTCACCTGTACGGTACCCAAGGTACACCTACGGTTTACCTGTACAGCTGTACGGTACCTGAGGTACACCTACGGTCTACCTGCACACCTGGGGTATATTTTTACTAGAATTCGGCCCAAATTTAGGGTGGTATCCCGCCAAAAGGGGTCCAATTTTGCCCAATTTATGTGGGTATCCCGCTAAAAGGGTTTCAATTTTGGCCATTTTAGGGAGTGTTAATTCATTATTTATGGGGGGGGGGGGTGGAAAATTCTGACCCCTCTTGAGGGGGGGCGTAAACATTAAAGCCCCTTTTTTTGCAAAAAAGCCTATGAGTTACTGTGGTTCAAAATGGGAGGGGGGAATTTTTCGGCGAGGGGGGGGGGGGCGCGAAACGTTCCACGCGCTCTCGAGGGGGGAGCGTAAAAAAATTTCGCCCCTCCACACAAAATCTCACCACCCCCCCTGTAATTAATAAATGAACACTCCCTTAGAGCATCCTGTAAAAAAGGGGTCGGTTTTGGCCAATTCAGGGTGGTGTCCCACTAAAAGGAGGCTGCTTTTTTTTCACATTTTAGCGGGTAATCCCGCCAAAAGGGGGGTGTTTTGGTGAAATTTTGTCCCGGCAAAAGGGGTCCAAAATTAGGGTGATGTACGCACATGGTATCCAAAAATTTGAGAGTGCCCCCCCCGGTGTAGGCCTAGCCCATGGTATCCATAAATATGAGAGTGCCCCCCCCGGTGTAGGCCTAGCCCATGGTATCCATAAATATGAGAGTGCCCCCCCCCCCGGTGTAGGCCTAGCCCATGGTATCCATAAATATGAATGTGCCCCCCCCCTTGTAGGCCTAGCCCATGGTATCCATAAATATGAGAGTGCCTCCCGGTGTAGGCCTAGCCCATGGTATCCATAAATATGAGAGTGCCCCCCCCCAGTGTAGGCCTAGCCCATGGTATCCATAAATATGAGAGTGCCCCCCTCCGTTGTAGGCCTAGCCCATGGTACCCATAAATATGAGAGGGCCCCCCCCGGTGTAGGCCTAGTCCATGGTACCGGTATCCATAAATATGAGAGTGCCCCCCCCCTGTGTAGGCCTAGCCCATGGTATCCATAAATATGAGAGTGCCCCCCCCGGTGTAGGCCTAGCCCATGGTATCCATAAATATGAGAGTGCCCCCTCCGTTGTAGGCCTAGCCCATGGTACCCATAAATATGAGAGGGCCCCCCCGGTGTAGGCCTAGTCCATGGTACCGGTATCCATAAATATGAGAGTGCCCCCCCCGGTGTAGGCCTAGCCCATGGTATCCATAAATATGAGAGTGCCCCCCCCCTGTAGGCCTAGCCCATGGTATCCATAAATATGAGAGTGCCCCCCCGGTGTAGGCCTAGCCCATGGTATCCATAAATATGAGAGTGCCCCCCCCGGTGTAGGCCTAGCCCATGGTATCCATAAATATGAGAGTGCCCCCCCGGTGTAGGCCTAGTCCATGGTACCGGTATCCATGAATATGAGAGTGCCCCCCCCCCCCAGTGCAGGCCTAGCCCATGGTATCCATAAATATGAGAGTGGCCCCCCGTGTAGGCCTAGCCCATGGTATCCATAAATATGAGAGTGCCCCCCCCGGTGTAGGACTAGCCCATGGTATCCATAAATATGAGAGTGCCCCCCCCCAGTGTAGGCCTAGCCCATGGTATCCATAAATATGAGAGTGCCCCCCTCCGTTGTAGGCCTAGCCCATGGTACCCATGAATATGAGAGGGCCCCCCCCCCCCCCGGTGTAGGCCTAGTCCATGGTACCAGTATCCATCAATATGAGAGTGCCCCCCCCCTGGTGTAGGCCTAGCCCTTGGTATCCATAAATATGAGAGTGCCCCCCCCCCGGTGTAGGCCTAGCCCATGGTATCCATAAATATGAGAGTGCCCCCCTCCGTTGTAGGCCTAGCCCATGGTACCCATAAATATGAGAGGGCCCCCCCGATGTAGGCCTAGTCCATGGTACCGGTATCCATAAATATGAGAGTGCCCCCCCCCCGGTGTAGGCCTAGCCCATGGTATCCATAAATATGAGAGTGCCCCCCCCCCCCTGTAGGCCTAGCCCATGGTATCCATAAATATGAGAGTGCCCCCCCGGTGTAGGCCTAGCCCATGGTATCCATAAATATGAGAGTGCCCCCCCGGTGTAGGCCTAGCCCATGGTATCCATAAATATGAGAGTGCCCCCCCCCCCTAGTGTAGGCCTAGCCCATGGTATCCATAAATACAGTAAAATTCCGCTACAACGAATTCTGTTACAACAAATTTTCGGATATAACAAACAGATTGCTGTGCCGAAATCACTCTCCATACTTTCTCATAGTAAAATAATCCTGTTTTAACGAATCTTTTTATGTGTTAATTTGTTTATTACGAATTTTTCTGAGCTGTGTGTTCATTTCATTCCTTATTCTGGAGAGGTGGGTTAGTCTAGAATAGGTATAACATCGACTCCCCTGGCCCCCAGGGCTTCCTGAGAAAGCAGGAGGGCTAGTGTGAGTCTAGACAGGTGTCCTAGCGACTCCCCCGGCCTCCAGGGCTTCCTGAGACGGCAGGAGGGGTGGTGTGGGTCTAGGACACGTTCAAAGCGACTCCCCCGGCCTCCAGGGCTTCCTGAGCCAGCAGGAGTGGTTGTGTGAGTCTAGGGCACGTTCATAGCGACTACCCCGGCCTCCAGGGCTTCCTGAGACGGCAGGAGGGGTGGTGTGGGTCTAGGACACGTTCAAAGCGACTCCCCCGGCCTCCAGGGCTTCCTGAGCCAGCAGGAGTGGTTGTGTGAGTCTAGGGCACGTTCATAGCGACTACCCCAGCCCCCAGGGCTTCCTGAGACGGCAGGAGGGTTTCCTTTTGATTCCCCCTCTCTAGACATATACACCCATTACATAATCTGTCCATATTGCCTACTCTCCCCTATAATTGTTATATCTTTATAATTATTAATTTATATTCCATAATCTATAGTCAGGTTTTGTTCCGAACCATGAAGAGTTTAATGAAGTATGGTATATAATATGTCTATTCCCGTGTTGTTAATTCATATAATGGGGAGGGGGGGGGGTATGGGTCATTTTGTAGCTATATTTTGGTCTCTAAAGTGCTCAATTTGGATACTACGAAATTCGTTTATAACGAACTTTTTTGCTTGCCCAGAGCACTTCGTTATAACGGAATTTTACTGTATGAGAGTGCCCCCCCCGTGTAGGCCTAGCCCATGGTATCCATAAATATGAGAGTGCCCACATGGTGTAGGCCTAGCCCATGGTACCGGTATCCATAAATATGAGAGTGCCCCCCCCCCCGGTGTAGGCCTAGCCCATGGTATCCATAAATATGAGAGTGCCCCCCGGTGTAGGCCTAGCCCGTGGCATCCATAAATATGAGAGTGCCCCCCCCGGTGTAGGCCTAGCCCATGGTACCGGTATCCATAAATATGAGAGTGCCCCCCCCCCCCGGTGTAGGCCTAGCCCATGGTATCCATAAATATGAGAGTGCCCCCCCGGTGTAGGCCTAGCCCATGGTATCCATAAATATGAGAGTGCCCCCCCGGTGTAGGCCTAGTCCATGGTACCGGTATCCATGAATATGAGAGTGCCCCCCCCCCAGTGCAGGCCTAGCCCATGGTATCCATAAATATGAGAGTGGCCCCCCGTGTAGGCCTAGCCCATGGTATCCATAAATATGAGAGTGCCCCCCCCGGTGTAGGACTAGCCCATGGTATCCATAAATATGAGAGTGCCCCCCCCCAGTGTAGGCCTAGCCCATGGTATCCATAAATATGAGAGTGCCCCCCTCCGTTGTAGGCCTAGCCCATGGTACCCATGAATATGAGAGGGCCCCCCCCCCCGGTGT
The DNA here is from genome assembly GCA_947462335.1 of Harmothoe impar. Lineage (NCBI taxonomy): Eukaryota > Metazoa > Annelida > Polychaeta > Phyllodocida > Polynoidae > Harmothoe > Harmothoe impar. The sequence continues at coordinate 45,431,748 of OX381720.1, read as the reverse complement.
AGGCCTAGTCCATGGTACCAGTATCCATCAATATGAGAGTGCCCCCCCCTGGTGTAGGCCTAGCCCTTGGTATCCATAAATATGAGAGTGCCCCCCCCCCCCCGGTGTAGGCCTAGCCCATGGTATCCATAAATATGAGAGTGCCCCCCTCCGTTGTAGGCCTAGCCCATGGTACCCATAAATATGAGAGGGCCCCCCCGATGTAGGCCTAGTCCATGGTACCGGTATCCATAAATATGAGAGTGCCCCCCCCCCGGTGTAGGCCTAGCCCATGGTATCCATAAATATGAGAGTGCCCCCCCCCCTGTAGGCCTAGCCCATGGTATCCATAAATATGAGAGTGCCCCCCCGGTGTAGGCCTAGCCCATGGTATCCATAAATATGAGAGTGCCCCCCCGGTGTAGGCCTAGCCCATGGTATCCATAAATATGAGAGTGCCCCCCCCCCCCCTAGTGTAGGCCTAGCCCATGGTATCCATAAATACAGTAAAATTCCGCTACAACGAATTCTGTTACAACAAATTTTCGGATATAACAAACAGATTGCTGTGCCGAAATCACTCTCCATACTTTCTCATAGTAAAATAATCCTGTTTTAACGAATCTTTTTATGTGTTAATTTGTTTATTACGAATGTTTCTGAGCTGTGTGTTCATTTCATTCCTTATTCTGGAGAGGTGGGTTAGTCTAGAATAGGTATAACATCGACTCCCCTGGCCCCCAGGGCTTCCTGAGAAAGCAGGAGGGCTAGTGTGAGTCTAGACAGGTGTCCTAGCGACTCCCCCGGCCTCCAGGGCTTCCTGAGACGGCAGGAGGGGTGGTGTGGGTCTAGGACACGTTCAAAGCGACTCCCCCGGCCTCCAGGGCTTCCTGAGCCAGCAGGAGTGGTTGTGTGAGTCTAGGGCACGTTCATAGCGACTACCCCGGCCTCCAGGGCTTCCTGAGACGGCAGGAGGGGTGGTGTGGGTCTAGGACACGTTCAAAGCGACTCCCCCGGCCTCCAGGGCTTCCTGAGCCAGCAGGAGTGGTTGTGTGAGTCTAGGGCACGTTCATAGCGACTACCCCAGCCCCCAGGGCTTCCTGAGACGGCAGGAGGGTTTCCTTTTGATTCCCCCTCTCTAGACATATACACCCATTACATAATCTGTCCATATTGCCTACTCTCCCCTATAATTGTTATATCTTTATAATTATTAATTTATATTCCATAATCTATAGTCAGGTTTTGTTCCGAACCATGAAGAGTTTAATGAAGTATGGTATATAATATGTCTATTCCCGTGTTGTTAATTCATATAATGGGGAGGGGGGGGGGGGGGTATGGGTCATTTTGTAGCTATATTTTGGTCTCTAAAGTGCTCAATTTGGATACTACGAAATTCGTTTATAACGAACTTTTTTGCTTGCCCAGAGCACTTCGTTATAACGGAATTTTACTGTATGAGAGTGCCCCCCCCCCCGTGTAGGCCTAGCCCATGGTATCCATAAATATGAGAGTGCCCACCCGGTGTAGGCCTAGCCCATGGTACCGGTATCCATAAATATGAGAGTGCCCCCCCCCCGGTGTAGGCCTAGCCCATGGTATCCATAAATATGAGAGTGCCCCCCCGGTGTAGGCCTAGCCCGTGGCATCCATAAATATGAGAGTGCCCCCCCCGGTGTAGGCCTAGCCCATGGTACCGGTATCCATAAATATGAGAGTGCCCCCCCCCCCCCCCCCCGGTGTAGGCCTAGCCCATGGTATCCATAAATATGAGAGTGCCCCCCCCGTGTAGGCCTAGCCCATGGTATCCATAAATATGAGAGTGCCCCCCCGGTGTAGGCCTAGCCCATGGTATCCATAAATATGAGAGTGCCCCCCCCCCCCGGTGTAGGCCTAGCCCATGGTATCCATGAATATGAGAGTGCCCCCCCCCCCCCCCCCCCCCCCCCCCCGGTGTATCGACTATCGTACTTCGTAGGCCTACGCCTATAATCCATAAATGTGAGAGGGCCGATTGCCGGGGCCCCGGAACCAGGGCTTGACTCGAGTAGAGATGGGGAAATACGGTTATAATAAAGGGATAATAAGCGGATAATACACCCACGTAAAATGGCAGGAATAATCGTTCAAAATAAACAATCTCTACTAAGCCCCGAGCATGTTGTACAGCGGGGCCAGCTTGCAAGGATGCCGCAGACGCGGTCTGCAGCATCATCACGTGACCCCTGCAGCCCGGGCATCCCCGGGGATTTCCTAGATTGTATACGTCATTTCTAGGGTCGGCCGATTCTTGCCAGAAACGCTCTCCCAGAGAATCCACACGCAAAACGAAATAATGGCTTATCCGGCAAACAAAGACCCTTTTCTTGAAGATGACGACGATGAATATAGTTTTGGAGGTAAAGGAAGGCAAGGGGCACCTTATAAGACCCGTACGGTGACCGGAGGAGGAGGCTACAGCCCATGGGAGGAGCCGACAAGTGAATATTCCAGACCGCTGTCTCCGGCGGAACAGATTCAACAGCAGAAGGAGAGGTCCATGAACAGCCAACTTGACTCAACAAAGAGGGCAATAGCGTCTATCTATGACTCAGAAAGGGTCGGAATTGCCACTGCTGAGGTAAGGAATGTCAAGAAAAGTCAACAGTTAAAATTACAGTGGTCAATCACCTACTATTCATATAGATGTTACAGGTGGAAGCTAGATCTGTAAACAGTAAAGCATCATCATTGACATCATAATGCAGGTTCATGATTATATTAATTTATATAAGCAATAAGGCAGTGTTCATTTATTTATTAATTACAGGGGGGGGTGAGATTTCACGCGGAGACGTGAACATTTTTCACACCCTCTCCTCGAGAGCGCGTGGAACGTTTCGTGCCCCCCTTGCCGAAGGTGGCGAAAATCTTTCGCCCACCCCCCTTTGTTTTTGAACTATAGCAACGCGCAGGCTTTTTTGCTAAAAAGGGACTAACATTTTTGTGCCCCCCCCCCCTGTAACTAATAAATGAACACTCCCTAACATAGACCTATCTGATTTTATTTAGACAGAATGATATAGTTTTTAGATAGAAAACCTGCAGACAATATTTACTATACTGTATAAAGTATATAGGCCCTATGTAGTCTACTAGTTTACTTGATTCCCCAAGTCTATACTAGTCTATAGTAGAGGAACTCTCTTAGGAACTAACGTGTACGAAGTGCAGAGGTGGGAGTGTAAGAGACTTTGAAGTCTAGGACAAGGTCAGAGTCCAGTGACTGAAAGATTTGTGTCTAACAACAATACAATCTGCAGTTACACATGTCATGGCAAGGGCTTAAAACTCATTTATCATCAGCTGAGGGGGCGGGGGGATTAAGATTATTTGCAACCAATTGGATAATTGGTGTTTTTTTTAAATTAACTTTTATTTGTCTCTGGTTTATACAATGTGGAGGGGGGGGGGGGGGATATAATATGCTGTCATGGGAAAATCCACCCACCCCACCTCCCTCCACCTAGTAATAAATGACTAACTGAAACTAAAAACCAAAACATGTGTTCTTTTTCACAAATCTATGACATCAATATACGGCCCCATGTTGTGTGTCAACATTTAGGTGGGATATAAACCAAAATATCCGAAGCCGCTTCAATGTGTTAATATAGGCCAGCTGCAGTTAGTCAGTCACCGAATTAATCATATAAGTTGTCGTATATCCCGTTTCTGGTGTGACTCATCACCAGATTTAAAGTTACAGTAAGTATTTCGAATATAGTACGATATGCCTACTGTACAGGTAAACTGCAATAGAATACACATCCAGCCAGTTAAACCCATGCCAGACCATAGATAGTATGCTTGAAACATTACATTTACATTGGGACTGTAACTGGTATCTCCCCCTTCCCCACCAAGGGATTATAGAACCTGACAACAGTGATAATGCTGATTTGCTGACAGATACTTTTGTTGACCTTTGATCCAAGATGTATGATTTACCTGCCTACTTCTGTCAGTAATAGATAGTCTGCAAGAGTTTAATGTAACTTTGGCCTGCGTAATACATTTTGGTATCTCTGTGGCCGTCTTAAAGATTATGCCTCACTTTTGAAGTTGGAGATCTATCAAGTGTTCAAAGGATTAGATGTTTATGTGACTAAGCAGCAATAAAACTACCATACCATAAATATTTTAGTATGGTATATGGTAAAAAGATGTGTATACAGTGCTACATGTACACATATATGTGACGTATTCACATCACTGACCAGAAAAGGGCTTTGGGTCATGGGAAAGCTCATAGGGCCTACGTCAACAATTTTGCTTCATGCCCTACAGGGAATACACTAATCATTAAACACACCTTTCAATACCCCTACTTATTTGCCTGCCTACTACTTAGCTAAAGGGTATGGAATTAAAAGTGCAAAGAAATGACAGGACATAACGGGGATGCTACCCCTACTACATGTTGGTAATAGTCAGATGCTCTATCCTTGTAACCGCAGGTAAACAACCGTTAAAAACGTCTCTAAATGACATGCTTCTTCAGAAAATTTGAAAAATATAGTTCATTTTTTTTCTTTAAAGTCCGTAATTTGAAATATTATGTCTGTTTCACAGGAACTTGTACGTCAGGGAGAACAACTCGACAACATTGAACGGAAAACAGCCAATATCAATGCTGACATGAAGACAACACAACGCCACCTCAACAGCATCAAAAGTGTCTTCGGTGGAATAAAGAACTGGTGGAGTGGTGAAAAGGAAAAGCCAAAAGAGCCTCAGGGTAGCTCTAGACCCGAGAACACTCGACTGAGAGAGGCCTTAGATAGTGCGGAGCGCAGACCGGATGTGCACCCAGCCATGCGGGTACGCGGCGAGGATGTGTCTGGCTTTTATGACGAACAAGATGATTTGGACTCTAAGTTTATGGCAGGGTCAGCCATGGGAGGGTCTGCCAGAGGACAGGGTGCCGGCATGAGTCAGGACAGTGAACGAGCAGCATTAGGAATGTCGAGTCGGCCACAGGAGCAGCGACAAGCCCGAGTGACATCCTTCGACAAATATGATCAACAGTTTAATGAAAATATAGGTGAGCATTGCACTGAACTTACAGGCTGTTCCACCCATAAGCCATGTAGTTTTCATTAGCTTTTAGTGCAACTCCGTAATACACACATTGTTCTAATAATACTGTAACTAATCCTGGGAAAGAGTTTAAATTTAAGTAATTTTATATCATTAATAAAAATGTCACCCAGATGTACATACCGTAGTGGCTTGAATAAGCGCACCTGCGCTTATGAATTTAAATGGTACCATTTACCCTGCGGTTATACAAGACCTGCGCTTATTCAAGATACAAAAATGGCCTAAGTTTTCATTTCAATACCCTCATTTACCCAGCGCTTATTCAAGACCTGCGCTTATTTGAGACCCCTGCGCTTATTGAAGCCACTACGGTAACTTTCGTATATATTAATTTGTTTATCATATTCCGTTCCAGACGTAATGTCAGATGGTATGGCGCGACTGAAGATGATGGCGATGGGACTTGGCGATGAGATCCACGCACAGAACGACCAGATCGAGGACCGCATCTTACCCAGCGTGGAGCGGGCCGACCAGAACATCAGGGACCAAAACAGACAAATGAAGCGAATTCTCGGTGTCAAGAAATGATCCTAGGAAATTTTATGAACTTTTGATATGTATTCTATAAACCTTCATTGACAGAGAGCTGAAGTGCCAATGTATTATATAGGAAATAAGTCCCACCACGGTACAAACAGAAACTCCTGTCTGTCCAAGTTCATCAATAAAATCGGCCCATTTCTTTATGGTGGGTTATCATTAACAATTTTGATAAGAAGCTTTAGTGTTTCAGTTTGTAAAGAGGGACTATTTTGCCATTCTTCTATAAATGGCCCTTCAATTACTGGCGATTGAAATTAATGGTGATATATAATTGGGATGCGAATAGATGCTGGTGCATTCCACTGTGCACCGCTGTGCTCTGATTATGTGATGCTACCTATTTGTATAAGAGTTTACGGTTTATATAAGAGTACACACCCGGATTTGTGTTCACACTATTGTTTATATAAACTCGAGTTAAACTCTACTGCCATGAATTTTTAAATGAATATCAGCACAATATTAACAGTTTTGTCAATGAAGGTTTATTGGATATAAAAACAGATGACCGTACCATTGATAGATACTAGAATCGTGATAGCTTATATACTCTACACATTATTTTACTTTATTTTAAAGTGGTTTCATGTTCTATATCATGAGTGTATATGTTCTGTATGTTGGCTGTTCTGCATATATACTCGCTGTATTCATGAACAGTATGTTAGAACGTTTACAGTGGTCAGGGTGTTAAAGGCATGTTACATCGTATTAAGATTATTGCAGTTATATATATCCTTTAGGATATTTGCAGGGTTAAGTTTGTCTACTCGCAGCTATATTTGTCTATAGATGCCAGATAGCGCACATGCTTTAATGATTGAATAAATACATGTACACATATTAACTTAAAAGCACCATCACGGGTGTCCATAAAAAACTAAATCCAAAGCATATCTTACATCGTACAGTCGATGCGTTAAGGTCCGATATAAATAAAGTCGCATCAAATAATTGATCGCAAAGCAAGGTTTAAATAGATGATTAAACCACTGCTTAACATACCTGTATGGTTGAATCATATGGTCAGGTGTATTAAAGTTTTACTTTATTAACATCTGTAAATTGTAACGTGCAATACGATATCATCATGAATTATAAATAGACTATTCTTGCTTAGTAAATTTTAGTCACTTTTGCTACTTGGGAATCACAAAAAAATAACGAAAGAATCAGGTATTTCTGTTCATTCAAACGTTTGTTATGTTGGCATTAACAACTTTTTGCACCTTCTTGCATTATATTTTACTTGACAATTAAAATAAAGATTCAGGACCATTTAACGATATGAATGCGGTGTGGTCATTTAACATTTAAAAGTGCAGACAATTATTATATTATTATCTCCCTATTTGTATATACAGGTGCATGTATACACCATCTATTGAATAGAATTGAGTTGAGCTGCCACGGTCATTCAGCTATTGGTACCCTGGGGTACCAATATGTTGTACAGGTACATGTATGAATGATAGTTGTACATATATGTTTGAATGATTGCTCATTCTGTCAATCACTGTCAGGATTATTTGCTGCCTAGATATTGTGTTTAACGTGTAATCGATAGGTAATAAAGATTATAAAATAATACTGTTGTCTCGTTCAATACTTGTCCAATTATCGGATACTATATACAATACATACTTTAATTCTTACCCACCCCACTGCGAAATGCCTGTCCTACCCGACTAATCCTCACTGTCTTGGCCAAAATTATGCAAATACGGGTAGCAAAAAGAAATAGATACAATGATTGGTGATGGTTACCTAACTGATATGATCATACATGTGCTACGTATTTATTTTGACCCCACAACCGTTTTAAAAAAATGGGTGGGGGGGGGGGGGGGGGGGAAGGGGGGTGTAGCTTGTGGCAATCTATTGTTAGGGTGTTGTCTTAGTACGGTGGAGCCGAGGTTGAAAGCTCAATTACTTGGGGGGGGGGGGGTAAAAATACACACCCTCAAACAAATATTTCATAGGCCTATGGACCCTATTGGGCAGGAGTCCCATGGGGAGGGAAAAGAATTAGAATAGTCCACACAGCCAAGGTCCTTCCCCTCTATTAAAGTCGACACATCTACACCATACAGCCAGACCCCGTTCGGATTATTCCCCTCCGGCTGTGGGGAAAAAAATATCGCTTCTTTCCTCATCCTCAGCAGTCTGGTGCCCTTACTGACCCTGCCCCGGGACCCTGCCCATCCCCATTTGTGATGGCATCCACCTGATGTTATCCGGTGACGCAGACTGCACGCTTCGCTGAGCACCAGTCACGTGCCCTCTGTAGTCTGTATTTACATCCGGTCGGCCGTCGCTGGTGAAGCACAAACTCAAGTTTGATCCAGTCAGAAAGGCGTTTCTTGGATTCAACACGTTCTGATCAGCAGTCAACAAGTACTTTTGGACATTCGAGTGAAGATACATCAGTGTTTTAAGAGGTAAGAGTGGAAGGGCTTAACATAAGCAGTAGAAGCAATTTAGTAGTGAGCGATAATAGGTCAATTTGACTTAAAGGGGTGTGTGACCGCGGCCTTGAATACACACTTCATTCAGGTCATCTGTCAGTTCATTTACTTGGGAACGATTTAACTTACACCGATGAGATAAAGGTACTAGTGGTATATAAAGGCATTTACATTTATTTAAAGAATGCCATTGGCCCGTAATGTAGTATGTAGTTACGTAAGCGAACCGTAGTTAGAGATGACGCATGGGGTCAGAAACTGGGACGCACACAAGACACTTTCTCAGACATGGTGGTCTATAACCACGTCACACAGAGGATACATATTCGTCATCCATATTCATAGACACATGTGTTAAAGTGTCCAAAATCTATGTTAGGGTGTTGTAGTTGGTCTCTTACTACTGGTATGACTTCATGAGAACAAAGACCAGACAAGGTACAATTAAGCTTTAATATACGGTGACTTTATTAAAGTAAATGCTCAGTATTATTTTACTGCAGTAACTATCAGTTATACAGTGATCAGAACCAGATCTTATAAAATAATACAGTAGGGTAACAACTTCAGCATAGAGTTAACCTGGAGTGCAGGGTGGTGTTGCCTCAGCAGTCCCAAACCTGACTGACTTCTCTGGGGAAGCAGTCCACCTTTTATACAGGGCTGTGGCAGTCACATGACAGTACCAGCAGCGCCACCAAGTGATATAGTTATGTAATACGTTACAAAACCCTTAACGAGATGTTACAGTCAGTAGAACCCCTAGTAACAAGCCCGCACGGGGCCAATTTGGTTTTAGCTCGGATTGGCTGTTTGAAGTCGGGCAAAACTGAGCTGGGTTTCATGATGGGCAGATGGCTGGGCTGAAGTGTGGCCCCGATCGGGCTGCCCATTTTGGGCTCAGATCAGTTTCAAAGCGGGCTGCCCGATTTGGGCTCAGATCAGTTTCAAAGAGGGCTACCCGCTTTGGGTTCATGTTGGCCAGATGACTGGAAACCCTTCCAAAACCCGTTCTGGGCCCAATTCGGGCAGCCCACTTGGGGCCACACCAAAACCCAGTGCCCTAAACCAACGGGCGCCCGTCGGTTAGCCCACTCCAGGCCGATGAGGGCTGAGGTTGGGTTTGGACAGGGCAACTGGTCTAATAGTTTTGATGATTGACACCAGATGTCACTACTATACAATATCTAGAGTTTTTCAACAAAGCCAGATGAAATTGACATTATATAATAATACAATAAAATGTTAAAGTGATGTAGAATAGGAAACAATTAATAGATGTTCTCACAGTTTGGAAATAAGATAGAATATATATTTGAATGATGAAAAGGAGGTTCTCTAAGCAGCTATCCAGTGTAAACACTATTTCTGTGGCATTACAATCTTAATACAAGACTCATGTGCCCCATGTAGGTATGAACTATGGCTTTGAAGGCCAATGTGCACCATAGACACTTGTCTATGCTGCATGTGGCTCAAACCTGATGATAATAGGCCTGCTTGATACTTCCATTATTGGGTAGGAAGAGTATGATTATGCCTTGGGTTGATTAGCAGGACCTAGGATATCTGGTTCAACAAATACAAGAAATCATTGGAGAATGATTGAATAGATTCTAAAAACCCATAGTTATCCGATCTTAGCCCGCTTTCAACCCGTCCAAAAACCGATCTAAGCCCGCTTTCAACCCGTCCAAAAACCGATCTGAACCCACTTTCAGCCCGTTCAAAAAGCAATCTGAGCCCAAAGTGGGAAGCCCGTCCAAAAACTGATCTGAGCCCAAAGTGGGCTTCCCTTCCAAAACCCGATCTGCGCCCAACATGGGAAGCCCGCACGGGGCCAGACCAAAGCCCAGTGCCCTAAACCGACGGGAGCCCGTCGGTTAGCCCACTCCGGGCCAGACTTGCAAACACAGTCTGGCCCCGTCCGGGGCCACAGTGTGTTTGCTACTAGGGACAGTAACCACGGTATGTAACCGAAATATGATAACAACGGTATATGAAACGGACCATCGGTACTCATTAAGGAATAAAACATGTTATATACAATAATAAAACCCGTGTCGTTTTACATCATAACAATAACATACAGTAGATATACCACATAACCTAGCAGCACAGCTGCCCGTTACACTGTCCTGATGCAGTTCTGTGTTGATGTTGCTGCTAGTATTAGTGATAGTAGGCCTCATACTAGCCTCAGTAACTAGGCTATACTATAGGCCCTACGTCACTGTATTAAATATCATTTTGATTTAGATGGATCACCATCCTAAATAGACCTACTAAAAATTGTCTCCTCATGTGTATGAAGACTGAAGTGTCTTTCATAACACTTGTTTCATCAGCCTAGTACCACTAGACGGCGTCCTGGTAAGCCTGCATCCAACAGGGGCATCTGCCCCACCCAGCCCCAGGGCTCCATAGGTTTAGCATGGAGGAAGAGACACTACTTACAATTATGCCTTTATCATATAGAAATAATGCTCCAATAGCTTAGAAATCTTAGACGTCCAGAGGGAAATAGTTTAGCTACCTGCAGTATTAATATTGGGAAAAAATATTATGTGAAACATAATGTAGGTCATTGCAAACATTACAAACCCTGAAACTGCTTGAGTAGCAAAAGAGGGATGGGAGGGGTGAGAAGAGACAACAAACACCTGTCAGATAAGGCCTCCATCACCCACCCTACAGCTTGGACTAATTAGCAGGGTGTCTTTAATAGCCCATGGTTGACCAGATAAGACCATTTAATTACCACATGCACCCCAGCGGAGGAGGTAGCCTTGTCTATAATAAAGATTATACCCATCACCCATCAATTGAAAAAATATTCAATTCTACAAATATGGCCCTATCCTCGCTTCTAATTGGCCGATTTGAACAATTCTTTCACCATTAGAAAGCTGAGATCATGGCAGGCCATTGTGGCCTGCGTCCTAAGGCCCTACGCCGGCCGTTAAGACTCTACGCCGACAAAAGCCGGCGTGCCGGCGTTATTTCGGCAACACTGAAAAGGTTTCCTCACTCACAAGGCATGCTAGACTAACTTTGGGGATCGCCACCTGCTGCATATCGTTCCTCATATTGAACTTGCGCTGATCCGTGTCTCTTACATTACTATAATACACACCTCAGATAGTTATTTGTAAGACTAGTCGATATATGCAATTTAAGAATTTTCAAGGTAGATAATTGTATTTAAGTACATGGGAGATCTGCATACTAAGGATACGTAAGATATGCAACTGTTAAGGTGATATACTAAGCTATCTCTCATTGTTTCATGATTTAGACATCTCCAAACTCTACGGGCTAATAGAATCCCAAAAAGTTGCCATGGAAACAGACGATGATGCTATGCTGGTGCCAGAGGCTACCACGCCAGACGCGATCCCTCCGGGCTGCCGGTATCGTTACTACACCTTGCCATTTCTCCGCTACAGCAATCTTGTCCGACTGGTGCTGTTCACCGATGCAATATTAGTCTTAGCCCTCTGGCTCTCAGGTACAGTTTTGTTATAGATTGTACTACATGTAGTATGTCGTAGCAGTGGAGATCATTCAAAACATCTCTCGACTCCCAATTTAATATGTTAAATGTACACAGGATGTCACCAATTTATTCAGGAATAATACTAGCATTGAATGATTAAAAAAAACACGTATTTATATATATATGTAGATGAAGTATTAAAGAATAGAAAAATAAGTATCATATTGAATGCTTTAATTATTACTTACTGAACAACCTGGTGTAAATAGGGTTAAAGTATGCAGATTTTCAGATGAACATATGGTCAATTATCCATTGCAGGTGGAACTACCAAATACTTCGTGGACAACATAACAGACTTCCACATGTTGGAGTCGACCTTCGACCTAGCATTGGTAGCCGCCTTGAAGTTAGTCCTCCTAGTTGTACTGTATTCACACCTGGAAGATGTATCACTCTCCCAGATCCAACATCCCTCTAACATCAGCATTTCTAGGAAGAAAAACCTATATCACAGCTTCATCATCATTGTAACCCTCATTTCTTTAGGATATAGTGTTGTTAAAGGGTCTCTGATCCTCAACGCTATATTACATAAAGAGGACTATACCCCGATGCACGCTACGTCCAATGCACTGTTGGTGAGCGCTGTGGTGTTTGCGCTTATAGAAATGATCCTGGCTGCCATGAGTTTCGCAGCAATGCGGAGATTACGAGTGATGAGAATAGAACACAAACTAAATGCACACGGACAGGAAATCGACAAAGACGGAGAAATCATCAAGCGCAAGGTCGACCTAGGACGTCTCCTGACGCTCGCAAAACCAGTAAGTCATATATGGAATAATTGTCTGTCTGTTACTAAGTAAATAAAGTCATTTCGACAGTGTTAGCTCATTTAGCTACCCAGACGTTTCTCTATTACCTTGTTTAGGAAATGACACTTTGTTGTCACTTACATTTCAGGAGGCCTGCTTGCTCACTGTTGCTACTGTCTGCCTCTGTGTGTCAAGTGCCTCAACTGTCGCAGGTCCGCTCTTCTTTGGCCAGGTGATCGATGCAGCCCAACGGTCAATGTGTATGTATATTTCTACTGCTGATCGTCTATGTTAAATGAAAGGCCTTACTTATTCCCTGTTGTACAACATCTTTCTCTTTTTCCCCAAGAAATTAGAGAATGTACAGGGTCGATGGACTACTGTATTCATACTTGTAATATCTGAAATTATTGCACAGTGCTATGTCAGACATAATTATAATTATGCTAAAGAGATAACGCTTTTGCTGCCTTTGCAGGAATTCCTCTTTGCTGACATGTCTGTATTAAAATGTAGATTGTTAGTTTCCGACAAAAATTGACCAACGTCTCCAAATTTCCTACTCGTATGAACAATCAAATGAAATCTCAGTGATAAATTCTACATTGTAAAACCTGTTAAGGATAGGGTTCATCACATTCTTAATTCACCATTGCAGCCGAGTTGAACACAACAGTCGTCATATTGTTCCTCATCTATGTCGTTGGCGCGATTGCTTCAATGTTCCGGTCATGGCTGTTCACACTCGTGGGCCAGCGTCTTGTTGCTAGGTTACGGAAGGAGCTCTTTGACTCTGTTATGCGGCAGGAAGTTGCCTTCTTTGATACCACACGTACTGGAGAATTGACTAACCGCCTGTCATCGGACACCCAAGTCATTCAAAATGCTATTACAGTAAGTAGATTATGCCTCTTTTCTTGGACTCTTGTTTTTACGATTTTGCAATGGATGAACATACTTCTAAAATTAAAGTATCTATACAATGTAGTAATAATAATCTATAGTAACAGCCCCCCCCCCCCCCCCCCCCCCCTTGATATGAGGCAGGGGGGGGGGGGCAAATTTTCAGTGTGGCAGTAGTGTGAATTTACAATTGGCCGACCACGTTCTCCTTTATTTGTTCACAAATGACAAAAAAAAGATACTTATAATCTCTCTAGGTGAACATCTCCATGTTAGCACGGTACCTAGTACAGATCCTGGGCTCCATCATTCTCATGTTCGTCATCAATGCTGCCTTAACCGGAGTGCTGCTCGCTGTGGTTCCCATTGTATCCATCGGAGCTGTGCAATACGGTAAGAGATTATCAAGATTAATATCCTCATATATCTCTCATTTGCACAATGTGCTCTAATACTATCACCAATGGAAAATTACTGAAAATAAAATCATTCACACACACAGTTATGGGGGATTTCATAAACCAATTACTTTCATAATGTTTCATTGAATTTCAGGTAAATCGTTAGAGTAAATTATTTCAAAATGTGATCTTCTGGTTGCAGGTGGAGTTGTTAAGAGACTACGCAAAGATTTTCAAGACCGACTGGCCGATGCAAGCACAACAGCGGAAGAATGTATTTCTAGCATACGAACAGTGCGCAGCTTTGTCGGTGAAAGTAAAGCCAGCCATACCTATGGGGTAGACATCGACAAGAGTTATCAAGTCGGCAAGAAGCTGGCACTTACACAAGGTAAGATAAAGTGACATATGCTATGTTTGTATAGACACTATCACATGACAATGGTACCTTTTTTCATCAAGAATGGGCTTCTTGGTGATATGACCCGGCAGTATTGGTCAGGAAAACCTCCTGTACAGATGAATGATTTCTTATATTAAGTGCTTGTGGCTAAGGGCCAACTATGTTTTTTTCCCCAATCAGATCCTCTTGCTCCCCAGCCTGATCCACTTAACAGAGATTGTACTTAACTTGATTGTATCACAATAGGTGCATTTGATGGGACGATCGGACTAGTTGCACAGGGCGCAATCACTCTTGTGTTGTGGTACGGAGGAAAGCTGGTCTACGAAAAACATGTCACGCCTGGTATCCTTACATGTGAGTTCCTTACATTATAGAATCATAATATTAATCAAACCTTGAATTTACAATAGCTTTTTGCATTAAGTGCCACATAATGCTTTGCTATGCGCTGTGTCATTATGACACAAAAATGCAGCCATGGCGAGTAGATTCGCCAGGGCTGCATTCATGCATTCTGTCTACTGTATACCCTTCAGAAGTCTTATCAATCCCATAGTATTGGTATGATGCTTGAATGCAGTCACTTGCCATGGCTGCACTCATGCATCGTGACGACAAAGGGCATACTGCATCTAATCATTATGCGGCCCATAAAGGGTCAAGTAACAGTAAATACTGGATGTATTTGGTATGAACTCACAAACCTCTCTTTGGTTGCAGCCTTCCTGCTGTATACCTTACAAGTGGCCATGGCCTTCGCGCTCCTGTCCTCCTTGTATGGAGATTTCATGCAGGTACTGTTCAATTCTAACAGTTAATACGAGAGTTAATATTCAGTTTATGCATTTTGGTTTATACATTTTTAACAGAATAAAGGTCACCACCATTACCACAAGAAAATTTATAAAGTGTATTAGATAGATCATCCTCTATATCACGTTTAGCATAACGAAGAACAATTGCACTACAAAATAAAGGAAAGGTTGAAAAATCAAGACAAAGCCAGATAAACCTTGATCAGTCAAGTAGAAAAAATGCTCTCTGCACTGATGTATTAAGTATCCCTCTGTGTAACTTCTGACACGTCATATACAGAAAATGTTAGTGTATTTACGTCAATATGTTTTCAGGCAGTGGGTGCTTCAGTACGAGTGTTTGACTTGTTAGACCGCACGCCCAAAGTGCCACTTGAAGGTGGACAAGTATTCATAACGTTGCAGCCAGGTCAGTTGGAGAGAACTTTATGAAAGAAATATCCTATTTTCTCTCGTTATTGGATTACACCTTTCTTATGCCTCGTTATGCCTCGTTAAATATATGTTAACTTGACAAAATGGGTGTTTTTAAAAACCCAAAAACATGTTGGCTTATTTGGCGATTTAACGGAATAATAATCAATGAATTCAATTTTTATGGAGTTGAATTGCTACCAAGCATAACCATTGAATTCGTTTATAACGTTGACAAATAATTAAATTTCAGGAGTAGATTTTGAAGACGTACAGTTTACATACCCATCCCGTCCTGACACCAAAGTCCTTAAGGTCAGCAAGTGTTCCACTGATCAATGCATCTCTCATTTTACCAGAGAAATTAGGATAATGTTTAATATATAATATGTTTATTCGTATTTTATTGTAATGATATTATGGGAAATATGGGTTTCCACGGCATAGCTTGGCCTAGCTCAGAGCACATCATATTCATGTAAAACAAAAATATTATTCAACTTTTAGGGAGTGTCATTCAATGTAACGCCTGGTGAAATGGTGGCATTAGTAGGCCCGTCAGGTGGAGGCAAGTCGACCATTGTTAGTCTCATCGAGCGATTCTACGATACAGACTCTGGACGCATCAAACTGGGTAATTAAGGCATCGATTTATAGAATGTAAATATATACCATTCATAAAATCAATCTGTATATGCATTGACTTTTTTTATGTTGTGTAGGGAATCAAGTCTGCCATTTTAACAATGTTACTTCGTGTATAAACATTGAATATTCATGTGATATTCACAAACACAGAATATAAATGTGGTAGTATTTTCTAAAATATTCTCTAATGTGTAGGTGGTGATGACCTGCGGCTCCTGGACCCTAAGTGGTTCCGTACACACATTGCGCTGGTGAGTCAGGAGCCGACGCTCTTCGCGTGCTCCATCAAAGACAACATCAGCTACGGCCGGCAATCCACCATGGAAGAGGTGAGGACTTCAAATCAAATGAGTCTCATTTTCTGTATACCCAATCGTATTATCTCAATAGTGTTAGGAAGTGTTCTTGTCGTATAGGCTGTCCTGATATTTACGACCTATGCAATACTAGAAAGCTATTCCTGCATATATATGGAGGGAAAATCACCAACTTTAATCGTCTGTTATTATACGCTACACAATACTTATCCTTTAATATAGCATATACATGTACATATAAGGCATTCTAGATAGGGGAATCCTATATTGCACGTCCTATACATCTGTAGGTGATTGAAGCAGCCAAACAGTCTAATGCGCATGACTTCATCATGAGTTTTGAGGACGGTTACGACACCAAGGTGGGTGAGCGCGGTGTACGGCTGTCGGGCGGACAGAAACAGCGGGTGGCCATAGCACGCGCCCTTCTAATGAACCCCGCCTTACTTCTACTGGATGAGGTAAGTACACTCTTATTACAGGTAACATGATGAACGGGTCCCTATAGTTACAAACTGGACTTTTATATGGATAGAATTGAACCTAATAAGAATAGTTAATCGCTTAAAATTTCTTAAAAAAGCAACACAATAACGCAACGATTATATGTAAGGATTATTGTACGAAGAATGTTTCTAACCATGCATTATAGAATTAAAACATAGAATCGGTTCAAGAAGAACTGGATAAGATTCTCCAATAATAAAAAAATGATGAAACTAAAAATAGAAATAATTTCACAATGGTGACTAGAGATCTTTATGTGCCCTCGTAATTTGAATGTGCTTTATCTAGGCTACTAGTGCGCTGGACGCAGAGAGTGAGCATCTAGTGCAGGAAGCGATTGACCGAGCCATGAATGGACGTACCGTGCTGGTCATTGCTCATCGTCTGTCCACGGTCAGGAACGCCTCTAAGGTATGACAAATTACTGCCTGACTTGTTTCTAAATACTTTTAAGAATACTGCTCTTCTTGGAACCTTTCCCTTAAAAGAGAAAAGAAAAGGTTGAGTTTAAGAGAATCAAATACCGTAAATTCCCGCGTATAACCCGCGGGTTATACGCGAACCAAACCTCCAAAGTATATGTGCGGGTAATACGAGGGTTTTTATTAGTATAGTACAGTACTAAGACGGTGATTTTCAGACCCCAGATGCGGGTTGTATGATTCTCCTTAAGTCGGGGTGCGGGTTATACGCGAGGTGCGGGTTATACGCGGGAATTTACGGTAGTTACCGTAATTGAAGTTAAAAAAAACAATCGCTTACAAACCTACAACTTATTCCTTTCACAGGTGATAGTAATAGATAAGGGCACTATAGCCGAGCAAGGCACTCATGATGAGCTGATCGCGATAGATGGAGTCTACAAGCGACTTATTCTGCGCCAACTCATGGCAAGCGGTAACCAACCCAATGCCACTGATGAGGTGCTCATTGATCTAAGTACAGACACCACCGAGCCCGACGGGTCCAGACTGAGCCCTGTGGGTAACGAGGTCATCGCTTAGAGTCCGCATTCTGACTCGCCAGAGCGTTGTGATATCACGCCTGGATGCTTTAACAAGCCAGCTATTTATTCAAGATCATATTTTAATGCGTAAAAAACTTGAAGTCCCCCTACCGCGGCGCTTATACAAGACTAACCACCTATCAAAACCAGGGACATTATTGTGATGGACCAGTACCGTACTTGTCAACACATTACATTGTTATTTTTTTACTATAGATGTAAATTGGATCTCTTTATAGTCCAA
Source organism: Harmothoe impar (assembly GCA_947462335.1). Lineage (NCBI taxonomy): Eukaryota > Metazoa > Annelida > Polychaeta > Phyllodocida > Polynoidae > Harmothoe > Harmothoe impar. The sequence goes on along the minus strand of OX381720.1, from coordinate 45,413,629 downwards.
AGATATGGTTGTAGAAATTAATGTGGGATTGCACCCTGTATACAATTTGAATTAGGTTTGCAACATGGATCAAGCACAGTTACCGTACCGTAGCAATCAAACCTCCTGTGGCCTTTACATTTGAAGGATCACCCCCACTATAGTACCAGTGCTTCTTTAGGCCAGACCAAAAAAAAGTTGGTCAATGGATTTCGCTCAACTCGTTTTTACAAAAATGGAGAATTTTTTTTCTTTTCATCCCCGCAGATCAACCAATTAAATATTTTTTGCTGTGGGTTTACTTTGAACTTTTGTCAGAATTAGTGAAAAACAAAAAAAAAAGTTGCTCGCTTCACTGTTTTGTGACCAAAATCCATTGACTAAAAAAAAATCTAAATAATTTTGCTCGCTCGCGCCATTTTTTCAAAAGTGAAATCCATTGACCAACTTTTTTTTGGGCTGGCCTTGACACTAGATTTTGATATATTTGAAATATTTCAAGACCGTTTTTAAACCTGGTACTTAAACTCGACTGTACAGGATATCACTTTGCGTATGCTTGGAGCCAATACTGTCCATTACACGCTAGTTCTCACCTCACTAGAGTGCGTACATGACAACGTTTAAGATTTGAAAATGACATTTGTTTTAAAGTATATAAGAGCATGTTTGCATAATCATTTGGGATAATATTGTTCATAATATAGTATGAGGATGGACCAAGTAGGTAAGTTGATTATGTGAGTTATAAAAATGCAAGCAGCGAGGAAGCTGATGAAGTGAGTTATAAATAGTTTTATTAATGAGGTGGCAGTTATGTAGGACTGCTAAGAATCTATAGAATCTATATGTTGGAAATGAAAGCTGGGATGTGACATAAGTAATGCTCAAAGTATGTAGTAGGCAAGGACTTGGGATTAAGATTAGTAATAGCCAAAAGGATATTTTATACATGTAATTGTATTTTAACTATAAGGTGACATGTTATATTCCATCAAAAGTACAACGAATCCATCGTTTTATGAGAAATTGATCTGATTGTCTATGAGATTTAAAATCATTGATATAAAGTGATAGACCAGCAAGGTTTGTGATGGTATGAAAAGTTCCGAAGTGTATGTTATAATGGTGTTGTGTAAGCGTCTGTGATACCGTACAATCTCATGTACATATACGATTATACTGGATGCACTTTGCTTTTTGTTGTATCTGTTTCTACTGAATAATCATTGTCTCAATCTTTTAGTAGACGTCTCATAGAACCCTTTTGATTTATATCTTCAAATCTGCCTACACTAGATATATATTGTTAGTCCCTTTTGAAAAGCTGATACTTTGTACTCCTATCCCCTGTATTCTAATTATGAAAGGAGCATGATTCTTTAGATTGAAAATATGTACCGCACTATAATCAATTCCCCGTCCCAGTAATGCTGATAACTTTTTATGAACACAGGCCAATGTTACCTACATCATGTGGTCTATAACAGCCATCCATACACATTGGCGTTTTAATATTAAATTGATAATAATGAATGAACAATGCTTACATGGCCATATTGTTGCTTTTGAACTACTTCCTTCACTGTCGAAGCCGATGTCTATCCAGCAACACTGTCTTGAAATATCCATTACGTCACACTTTTATACTCACGGGTTAGACGGGTTTTACCCTTGCCAAGAACCGGTTAGATAATTTTACTTGGATTTACTACTACAGTAGGATCAAAATGTATATCATAGCTAATGCACAAATGAATTATTTAAGGTTAAGTTTCTTTTATTATCTATATTGGATCTGTCTGTGTGCAATATGAAAAAGGTTGAGAATTTTATTGTTACTGTATGTTGATCTATCTCATGTTCACTGAATAAACATTACAATAATGGAAATTACTTTCTATGCACTGTTTATCCCATTATCCAGGTTTAACACGAACATATGTAAAGTTTGATTAATGCAGACCCCCCCCCCCATCCCAGTCTATACATTTACCCATGTAAGTGTTGTTTTATTTCTGGTCATTTATACAACAGATTCGCTATCCCTTCCTGTTGCCATTAAAATACTAAATCTTTCAATAATGAAAACACAGTTGCTGTTATAAACTATGATTCAAGTTTATTTTAATCGGGTTTACATTGCAATGAACAGTAGGGAAACTATCTTTTCTGGGAGCACCATAATCCCAAGCCATGTTAAAAATGTTTTCATTAGTAAAGAACACTGCCCCTAACTAATAGTTCCATTTTAAAGCATTTCAAGTTGTATGTAACTGTATGAAAAATACCAACAGATTTTTTCTGAGGGTGAGAACTCCCATCAACCATACAGAAATGATCATTTTCCCTCAAGAGATGCCTCTTCTTGGTCAATCAAAAGTAGGATATCGTTTGATCATAGCCAATTTTCTGTAGAAATTTAACATAATTTAATCCAGAAATTCCAGCGAAAAAGTAGGAATTTCTGCAAGAGTAGCAAATGTGGCATCTCTGCTTCTTTTCCGTTAAGGAATTTGGGGGTAAACTAAACCGAAACGACCACCAGATAACAGCGGACAGGGTTAAGTTGTCCTTGTCCAGCATGGGGAGATCTGTCTTAGTGCAGAGTAAGTATCTTGTCAAGTCTAGAGACCAATTAACCACCAGTAGCTGGTGTATAGCACAATTGTATGATAAGCGTGTGAAGCCCATTTACAAAGGTAAACAGTATACCCGTTCACACAACATGATTATGTACCAATACTGAACAATTCTGTATTGTCCCTGGACATCATTCAAACATCCTCATTTTGGCAAGCAGGTTTTTCTGCCTTACTTTCTTCAATAACGATGACTTTAACATACTGGTCTGTAACATTGCACAGGAAGGACGATAAAGTCTGCTTAGTTTTTGCTATGGCCTGTTCAAAAATATGACAACCCTAATCAGTATGAAACGCAGACATTGCCCATCTCTCTGAACAAAACATTTTTTGTGGATGGGTACTATTTAAATACTTCCATAGGCTTTATAATATTCCCCTTCATTATGTTTCTCCTCACCTCTACATTAAATAGATGGCATCTACTTTTGCAAAAACAGAATAATATTTCAACTCTGATCGACTCTTCGAGGCTGGGATATTTAACATTTAAAACAAGTAACATTGTACCATTTATATACATTGTGTGTAACACCAAATGGACCGAAGCTAGATGTAAAGGACTATCAGCTGCTCTGGGATCCTTAGTTTATCTGGGTCTTCATCTCACTTTCATACATTATATGTCGCCCATCCTTGATAATGATGCTTAACAAATATGAAATATGTATATCCAAGTAGCATAGATTGGAATATTAACAAATATATCCAATACATTATACATATAAACATGATGAAAACGAATCGCAACTTTCTAGTCAGCTTTGCATGTGTATAATATTCCAATGAACTCTTCTTTGATTTGATTCATTTGGAGGTTCCATCGAATGTAATTTGTCCAGAATGGCTTACAGCTGGCGAATGGAAATATTTCAGGTCTTATCAAAGTAACAATTGTTTGGTAATTTCTACAAATCCTACTCACCGAACGAATAGTCTATCTTTTCTATACATGAAAATTAACCGATTTTTCTGTTTTACTAAAGCAGTCCCTTACATTTATCAGGGAAGAAATGCACTAACAAAACAGTACTTGAGTTCTCAACGGCACCCAAACAGAATGGACAGAGATCAACATTGCTTGTACACAAAATGTACCAGTATGTACAATAACCTTGGACCAATAAATCTCATTTATGTCAAGTAAAATACTCTAAGTTGAATATGAACAAGCCGACGCAGAAATGGAAAATGGCAGTTAGTGCCATTAACTCATTTACTTTTGTCATCCACTTGCACCTCACCCTCGATATCTTCAAGTGCTTTCCTGCAAAATAAAAATAAATCCGTTTGGTAAAGGTGCATACCTTGTTAACCTATTACCCTTGATACCGTCACTATTAGGTAGGAAGCAAAACAAGATGTAAAACTTTTAATTTGATACCTCCATTTTTTAATGTTTAATCTTTCGTTTTTGTAAATTTAGAATGTGCCTTCATTTTTCTAAATGTCACAGATGTGATCAGCTAAGCACTTTAACTATTAAAATAGTTATGCATCTTTTCATTTTGATAAATTAAATTGTTCACAAAGGTGATCAGCCAATAAGAAGGGTGATCCGCACGGTGCATCACCATTGAGGACTCAGAAGTCATGGAAGTTTCTGGCTAACCCTCGCGCTGAGAGAAAATCCTTGAAAATGTATAATGCAAAGTCACAGTGATGGTTTACCTGGCTTCATCTATTTGCTGCTGAAGCCGATCCCTCAGTGAATTTTGCGTGGCTTTCTTCTTTCGTTGCTGCAGGTCGGCGATGGTGGCGCGGTGTCCGACGACATTATGGAAGATCTGGATATGCTTGTCCCCGGCAGTGGCCATAAACCGGTCACTCGAGTCAAAAACTACTGTCGTGACGGGACCTGAAGTGAAGGTGGTTAAACAAAATCCTTTATAGCACTCACTCATCATATTCTTCACTTCTTTACTTCCACATAAAACCAGGTTAATTTCTATCATTTCAATCAAACTAAAAATTGGATGAAATATTTATCTCTCCGGATCCATTGCAGATAGTAACGTGAAATATGGAGTGTTTTAGACATTTAGTCGGCTTATTAGAACGTGACCTCAGTACGGTTATTTCATGCATCTGATCCAATGTCACGATCAAGAAAACTGGGTTTTCACGCTCAACCATTTCAAATCATATCCCTTCAATACATGCTTTCGGGTTTTTATCACTGACTGGTTTTAACACTATCACAGGACATTGTATTGACAAATGAGTGGACATGCTATTACCTCCATGAACGTTCTCGAGGGTCTGCTCCAATGCTGTGGTAAGTGCATTGTAAACGTAGATCGTGCTGCCCTGGGACAGTGCCACTGTACGGCCGTCATGTGAGAGCGAGATGAGAGCGGATTGGGAACCATCAAACTTGCCCGTCTGCAGCAGGTAAGGCTCCTGCCCCTTGAGGTACTCAATGTTGGTGTCGTATACTCGCCACGTACTGTCTTTTGATGCTGTGGCCATCCTGGGGAAGGATGAAATAAGCCAATGAAGAAACATATATTTCAATAATTATTAGAAATCTGTTTTGACTTGCAGATCTATTGTACATATTTCATAAGGAGCATACCTATATAAATTTACGTCGTACAATATGGTACACCTGAAGACAGATGAAATTAAAGAATGAAAAAATAAATTTCCTAAAATCTCATCAACTCACCTTGTAGAGTCCCCAGAGAAGGCAAAATGGTAAATCCCCGCAGTATGGCCCTTCAACTCGAAGGCACGCGCCACTTCTCGGTACGTTCCTGATTTATCAAACACCACCTCCCACACCTTTACGTCTGGTGTGAACCCAGACGAGGCGATAAACCGGCCACACGGGGAAACTGCTGCATGCGATGTAGTCACCTGGTTGGAGTTTACTGACGCCAAAATCTGTCCTGCAAGTTGTAAATCAGAGAATTAATGTATGTAAATAACAAAGAAATGATATACTATCCATAACTCGTCAAAGAATGCATTGCTTTGTACAGAAAGCTCATCATTTCTACACGGCAAGTGTGACCTCAATTCTTTTTTGTGAATATCTTCGGACTACCAGTATATCAAATATGTAGATAAATCTATAGGCATGTGTACCTTTGATGTCCCAGACTTTGAGTGTTGTATCCTTAGAAGACGTCATGATAAACCGACCACTTGATGCTATTCCAATGTTGATGATGTCGTGTAAGTGAGCCTGTACAAGACATTAAAACTTATTAAAATTTAAATAGGAAGCACCCCTGGGAAAAATGAGATTCAATATCGAAGGCCAGATTCTAATTTCTGCAAAAAAACAAAACAACATTTATTGCCGAATGCAATTTAACTATATTAAGGAGATTCAGACATACCCACTTTATCATTTATTTTACACTGTGATACAATGAAAGGTTTTGCTGCTAGGGGTGGGGGGGGGGGGGGGGGGGTGGGGGGGGAGGGGTGTCAAATAAATGTTTACTTTATTAGAATTTACCTTTTCAAAATCACCCGCTGCTTGGATATTACCCGGAGATCCGTCATCCTTCTTTCCCATCCTGAATATCCGGATGGCATTGGCCGTGCTCAAGCTTGTGATAAATGCCCTAAAGTGTACAGAGAAAGCATTGTCATTCAGAATAAAGTACAACCTCAAATAAAAGCAGCATGAACTCTTTAACACCAAAAGAAAGATATTATTTAACAGCATATATTGTGCAAACTTACTTGTTGTCAGGACTAAATCGCACCTTCGTGGCGTAGTCATATTGTACATTGCAGCGAATATTCCTGAAAGTTAAAAAGAATAGAGTCAGTTATCACCCTCAAAGTCCAATGAAACTTAAATATGATCTGGTTTCTGGCCATTTACTAAAAAAGACAACCCATGAGGTTATAGCCTTTGTAGACTTGATGACCATATTGCCCGTATAATCAGTGAGGTAACGGTCCCTGGTATGATATGCTATAATTAGAACAGAACAAAAGGCCAAAAATGTATCAGTAACTATATACTTACTTGTGATCCTTTTTACTGAAGTCTTTTGTACTCCAAATGAGAACTGTTCTGTCTGTGGAAATACATAAAGAGAAAGCAGTTAGCAACCTATACCTGAATGGAATCCATCCAAATGGGTTAGATCTAAAAGGAGGAATACTTTTTAAACGACAGCGGTGGGTGTGTCTGTGTGTGAGCTCGTGAAATTTGGACATACATGATTTATTTACTGCCAGATATGTTATGCACGCATGCCCTAATACGTCAAGAGGGGTGCATACAACCTTGCATATAAGCTGCACCCCACTTTGCGGGTTTGATTTTCGGACAAGCCGTGGCTTCTACGCATGGCTTAACAGTGGTCTTGAGCAGTGTATTCTGGTAACTTACCTTCCGCGGCTGAGGCCAAGTGCTTTCCATTGGGACTAAAGTCAAGATCTAGAACCGGCCCACTGTGGCCTTTCAGGGTACCACATAACCAGCGATGTGTGAATGCTTCTTTCCTTTCGTACACACGCTTGGATTTGCTTGGGGCAGACTTCTTCTGTTGTTTGGAATGACCATTTTCCTTTGTTTCTGGTTTCTCTTCCTCTGTAATCAAATGAAAGTAGTAACATTCAAAATCACTTTTGTAGGGCGAGACAAAAGAAAGATCCGGCCTGGGATCGTAAAAGTTACTATTTTATTTCAATTCTTTACCAAAAAATGTTTAAAATCGATTATCTTGTTTTTGTTGGCTTTTTTTCTTCAAATTGACAAATATTGGCACATTATCCCATTAAAATGTATACGACTGAAATGGGAATTTTGGACTCGAAAATCATATATTTTCTTACGTCACACAGACAAGTGTATCCTCTATCTGGCTGATCTCACACCTGATAGGGACACTGGAAAGGCTTGGTTAGATTAAACAGGCAATGTATGTACCGGGCATAGGGAAACGTGTTTAAATCCTAATCACGAGAGATCTAATATTTCTACACCAAAGTGCATTACAAAATCTAAATATGTGACCGTCCAAGGGTCACATATGTTGAAAATATGGTTTAGAAATGAGATGCACTATGACTATGTCCTTATACAATTATTTGAAGAGAAACTAGCAAAAATATGGCCTTTCCTAGAATATTGCCTATCTATCTGTGTAAACCCTTTGGCTTGCCCTGTCCATAGTGACAATTAAGGCTTTTGCTCCCGATAATATATTCTAACCCTCGAGTAAAGAATATATAAAATGAATCAGAAGCTCCTTCGTCATATTTTTTTTTGAGTGGCCCAAAACTGAGGCTTGTATAGCTAGCATCACACAGAGTGTATTGTAAACCTCATAACTTTGGCACTTGCCATTGTAACTATTGGCTGAATCTGATTTTCTCTCTCATTTTCTTTCATTTAGCCTTTAGGCTGAATTTACCTCTCACGAGGATGTGAATATTAAAAAATTAAATAAAAAATTGTCAACCAGCAGAATAGATCTATATAGCTAAGGGAGTGCTCATTTTTTAACAACAGGGGGGGTGGTGGATTTGGGGGGCGGGTAAAAAATTTGGACCCCTTGACCGGGGGGGTTAAAAAAATTAGACCCCTCTTGGGGGGGGGGTCAAAAAAATTCAACCTGTTTTGAGGGAAAAAGCCAGTGCGTTACTATGCTACAAAGGGGCGCGAACGCGCGTGATTTTCGGCCTGCCGGGGGGGGGGGGTAAAAATATCGACCCCTCTAGGGGGAGGGGTGAAAAAATTGTGCACGCTCCGCGCAAAATCTCACCACCCACCCTCCTGTTCTTAAAAAATGAGCACTCCCTTTAAAGGTAGTGGGAGCTACATTTTCGTCAGCCCCCTCCCCAACCGCGAAAAAAAGAGCTATCCCTTAGGCTTAGGTCCCTATCAAAGACCTCTGTCTCACTAGACTATATAAAAAAAAGTTCACTGTAGTGACTGTATTGTCTAGTGTGGGATTGTGAGGCAGGGTGACGTGGTCTCACTCGGTAGGCCGGTGTCTCCGGCGCCGACGCGGCGACTAAAAACACCGCTCTCTTCACAAAGTCAATATGGATCCGCCCCAAACTTACCCTGCTCCTGCTTCTCATCATCACTTTTCCTTGTGAAGCCGCACAATAAAATTAACAGTAAAACGACGGCGCCTACAGCCGCCGTAACCGCCACCACCGACACCGACTGCTCTGCTGTGGGTTCCGCCATCTTGCTTCCCGGGAGATGTGGCGAGAACTCTCCAACCGGGAATCCCGTTCCATGACGCTAGGCAGATAATGCTGGTATTGTGCTTGAAGATCGTGACCTACTTTCAAAATATAATTGCACAACCGGGACGCAAGGCGGCACCACATGTTCGCGTCGGTTTAAAGGGACAACATCATAACAATAACAACACAAAATTGTAAGTTTATTCTAGTTTGTTCACGTGTCAGTAGTTGAAGATGTCACAGGGAAGGATAACAGATACCTTCCAGCCGAAGAAGCGCGTTGCACACAAACCCAAGGGTGGAAAACAACCAAAACTCAAGCCTGAACCAGAGTATCACCCAGGTAAAATTTCACTTTTGTGACTTTTAAGTTTCAATTTCACCAATTGCTGAAATAGCTGGTTGTAGTACAGATAACATGTTTCCATTCTTGTTTCATGACATGTGATTTGAGTAGACAAAGGTTCACGAGTTTTAGTCTGTTGACTGGGTTATTTCACTTGTTGACTGTCAGGCCGTATTTCACGAGGCCGTAGGCCGAGTGAAATGCGGCCTGACAGCCAACAAGTGAAATAACCCAGTCAACAGACTAAAACTCGTGTTCCTTTGTGTTTATTTTTTACCTTTTTCGATTCAAATTAAATTATTAGGGCCTTATGGGGGGTGAAGGGCTTAAACTAGTCTTTTTCTACATCGTTCAAATGTAAACAAAGCGCCATTTTGATGACGTCACAAGGCCGTGAAATATGGACATAGGTTATTTCACGGGGGTGTGAAATACGGCGCTCTTTGGTTAAATCAATGGCACTGCAGTATTCTAGTCGAGGCGACTCCATTCACGATAGCTCATTGGAGTCGGGGGGACTACTATTGGGTCTTTCCGTAGGTATGCACTCAGTTGGCCTGTGGTCATCCTATCTTCATAGGATGACCAGCTTGTGTGGTCATACCTATAGATAGGATGACCACTTTGGCCTTCATTGTTCATTATTTGTTGCTGCTGTCTAAGAAAAATACTGGGAATCCATCACAAAATTGTCTTTTTTGGCTGCTAGAAATGAGTACCAGCACCCACAATAACAAAGAAATGTAGATTAAGGTGTAAGGTATTCATTTAATATTACTTTTATTGTTTGGAATAGAGTGGGGACCCAGGGAAAGTACTTCTTGTCGAATACGTTTTTGACCCCCTGAATCTCGGCTAGGAGCGCCCAGTGACCCTCCAGCAGGCTGTAGGCCGATCAGCTGCAGAGGGTCACGGCAATGACTACAGTATTCCATGAAAAATAACCGGGAGTATTATCAAGCCCAAACACGTACAGGTATTACTATTGGGGAGTTACAGCATGGACGTTCATAGTTGTGGGTAGAAAATTGTCCATCCATTGAGGGGCACCTGCTTCATACACCAAGTTTGTTCCATTCCATGGGGAGGGGCACCTGCTCATCACATTTTAAAAGTTGATTCCATTCCATGGGGAGGGGCACCTGCTCATCACATCAAGTTAATTCTATTCCATGGGGAGGGGCACCTGCTCCACACATCATGTTAATTCCATTCCATGGGGAGGGGCACATGCTCATCACATCAAGTTTATTCCATTCCATGGGGAGGGGCACTTGCTCCACATACCAAATTTATTCCATTCCATGGGGAGGGGCACCTGCTCCGCGCATCATGTTTATTCTATTCCATGGGGAGGGGCACCTGCTCCACACATCATGTTTATTCCATTCCATGGGGAGAGACACCTGCTCCACACATCATGTTTATTCCATTCCATGGGGAGGGGCACTTGCTCCACATACCAAATTTATTCCATTCCATGGGGAGGGGCACCTGCTCCGCGCATCATGTTTATTCCATTCCATTGGGAGGGGCACCTGCTCATCACATCAAGTTTATTCCATTCCATGGGGAGGGGCACTTGCTCCACATACCAAATTTATTCCATTCCAAGGGGAGGGGCACCTGCTCCGCGCATCATGTTTATTCCATTCCATTGGGAGGGGCACCTGCTCATCACATCATGTTTACTCCATTCCATGAGCAGATGGAAGGGGCGCATGCTACACCCATCAAATCTTGATATACCATTCCATGAGGAGAAGGAGGGGAGGGGACTGCTCCACGCCACTAAGCCTTACTCACTGTCTAAGCTCACCAATGTCATTGTATCTGTTTTCAGCCATACCATCTAAACCGAAAACTATAGAGGAAGAAGAGTTCGAGCTACTCCGTGAGTTTGACCTGAACCATGAGTTTGGTCCCTGTAACGGTGAGTATACTTAACACTACGATACAGATACAGATACATCCTCTGCTGATGAAAGTAGCCATATGCAATATAAAGGATAATTGTTATTTTAACCATAAACAGTATCCTCATATTCTATGTTTCAACAGAGAATAAAGCCATATCTGTACGACAATGTTTTGCCGGAGAAGAGGATGGGCAGCTTATGTAGCTTCCTCTTAAATATTATTATCTTTAAGGAATTCACATATCCTAATTAGGCGAATCACTGGTCTTTTTAGGAATCACCAGAATGGAGCGGTGGCAGCGCGCACAAAAGCACCAGCTGAATCCACCTGAGGCTGTGCGACAGATCGTCACCAACCACATTGGAGATAACAAATACACAGAGAGGTAATAGTTTAACCCTTCAGTGTACAATGCACTTTTGTGGACTTGTAAAATGCATGAATACAGCACCACTGAGTAAGCACCAGTCCTGCATCCATGCATCATGTTGACCCTACGAGGTTGATATACTCTCCAAGGATTGGCATGATGTATCAATACAGCACTGGTGAGATACTTTATTGGTACGGCAAATTAACATGAACTCTACAGGCTTTTTTAAAAGGTTAGCACTAATTATCATCTGTTAACAAGGTTGCATCGCGGCTAGAGTAGACGCGTCGGCGCTCGTCCACAAAGAAACAAACTAATTACCATCTGTGGAATCTAGTTGACAAATGGTTATTTCCCAGCCATTTGTCTACATATATGTATTATACAATATATATAAACATTTTTAGTACCTGTCAGTGTCTGCCCATAGTATAGGCACAACGGGAGTAAATGATAGAGGAGTATGATCAATGAATTTATCCTTTCCTTTCAGTGTATGGTTCTCCTACAACATCTGATTCTGAGTGAAGGAACATGTCGCCATCGAGTGAGAGGTCATCATCATATTTCACGTTTATCAACATTCATCTCTATCAGATACAGAGACTTCGTCATGGTTGCAAGATTTTACCCAGGAAAGGTGTTATATCTGCTATGTATATCTTCAAAGTAGGGAAAGTGGAAGAATGTTTCCTTTTTCATGTGCATGCATCCATGCTAAAGTCCTATTATGGCAATTAAATACCAGATCACGGCTTCTGCCTGGGACTATTTAAACAATGGAAGAGATTTGAGCACATTGGAAGTGAAACACATTCATGAATGTGTATGTAGCAAAATGCTGGTAGTTTGCCTTCATGTTTCATACCAGATGCCATAGTCACTAATTATGTACTATTTACTTAATTCATTCTATTAACTTTAAGTTTTTGTTTTAATCGACGTTCATGTCTAGTGTGCCCCTATAGTATACACCTTTTCTTTTGTTAAGTTTCGCTTGTTTATTGTGTTTTTGTTTTATCTATATACACGTTTGATTGTTTGTAGTTTATTGATAGAAGACTGAGATTTTACTTTTAACAAAAGACTTGCTCTATAATATTTTAGCCATGCGTATACATGTACATGTATTTGATATTCATTGATGTTTTGTATACCCCCGATATATCATATATGTAATCTGACATGTTATATATAATTATGCGAATTCATCTTGAAGACTGGTTCGTCCATCAGTGATTTCTTCAGGGAACACACATGTGTAGATTAGAAAAGTCTGTGTTGAAAATTGTCATGCAAGAAATTGGATTTAGTATATATGCTACAAGCTATTACTGACCCATGAATGTGAGCAGCCCAGGACAAAGGATGATCTAGGTTCGTTCTGAGCAACCTCTCTAGGTGACTGCTTACACATACACAGCTGATAAGAGTATTTCTAACCGATTACATGCCGGTAGCTATAACAGTAAGGGGAGTGGTCATTTTTAACAACACGGCCATTTTAGCTATTGTAACACACACTCTTCTTAGGGAGTGTTCATTTTTTAACAACAGGGGGGGGGTGGTGAGTTTAGGGGGGGGGGCGTAAAATAACTTGACCCCTTCCGAGGGGGGGGCGTAAAATAACTCCACACCTTTGGAGGCGGCGCGATTTGTCGCGCCGTGACGCTGAATACTTAAACTCTTCACTTTTTCTGTAGAAATGCCATAAAATGCAGCAAATTACTTTGAAAATCATAAAATTTTCTTGCGACACTTTGTGTCGCACCCGTTAAATCTTACAATTTTACTTTGTGAATTTAACAAATTTTCACTTGGGGGGGAGGAGAAAGAGTATGCACTGTAGTCCTGCATTTGCCAGTAATATGTGTGTTTTCAACAGGCCAGTCTACCGGTTGATGGTTTCTGCTGATATATCAGACCAGACTACAAAAAGGGACATGGTTGGGCAGCCCCGGCTGGGCACCAGCTATGTGTGAAAACAGACAGTAGATTGCACCATTTTAATTCTAGACCTTCAAAATTTCCAGAAAAAAATGTGTTTCCTCGTATCCTAGCCCAGTGGCAGCAGAACGGCGGGGGGGGGGGGGCAGCAGGGGGCCCAGGCCCCCCAAAAAAATAATTTTGTCCCCCCCAACTTTTTGGGAAACAAACTCAGAAACCCCTAGAAAACACTAATCTCAGGATAAAATTCCTAAAACTTTATCATATGGCAAGCTCAAACTCCATCAGAACACATCAAATTAAGTGTAAATTCTCAAAAATCTCTAACGATTATTCAAACCACTCTTTATGCACCAATTTGAAGGGGAAATTCTTAAACAGACTCCTATTTGTTACTCAACACCCATTAGGTTTTGGGACCTGGGCCCTCCCAACTTTATCCACCTTCCGCCGCCCCTGCAGCCTTGATCCCAGCCCTAAAGATGAAGGCTGATGCAAATTATTCGTTATTTAAATAGTTTAAACATCTGCAGAGCAATCCTAAGCTATCCAGAATTACACAAGATGAAACTGTTTCCTCACTTGTTGTTCAAATCTATAAAATGAGGATGAATTCAAATCCAAGCCTTAATATATTCTATGCCAAATAGCACAGTTTCAAGTCTGGATGTTCACAATTTTCCACAAAGGTCTTTACATTCAAAAAGAAAGGGGCTGAATACACTGAAGCCTAGACCTTCAATACTTAGCCCTTGAAAATATGTCCCAGTGCCATTGACTGAGGAGGAATCCAGATCTGAGCCTTTATAGAGTCATGTTTACCAAAATAGGACTACACTAGATCGCCCTATTTCAAGTCTAGCCCTTCTAGAATCCTTCCTTTTAAAAAATGAATTTCCAGCACCATCAACAGAGGATAAATACTGGTCTGAGCTTTAATATATTGTGTGCCAAAATTCACTATTTCAAGTTTAGACCTTCAGCATATTCCAAAGCCTTAGCCAAAGATTTCTGCAGATTGGACTTCCATATTATTGCGATAAAGCACCAGGGGGGCTCCTCATTTTGGCGGGCTGTTACCCTCTTGCTTATACAAGAACCTAGTTTTTACAATTGTCCCAGCCTATAGATGACAATATGGGTCTGGCCCTGCTCTATGGGGGCTCTAAAACCCAGCAACAACAGACCCCTAAACCCCTGCCAAAATCAATCAGAATGCACCCTTTCAAGTCTAGACCTTCAGAATTTACTTTATTGGATATGGCACCAAACCCTCTTGGTTTGACTGCGGCCCGTTTCTTGCAGTACTAAAGGTAACATACTTTAACATCACTATATTGGAATTCCCATCAACAAAATCGTCTTATCAATGCACCCTTTGATTGGCAGGTAGAGGAACAATTTACTCCTCTAAAATAGATTTTCTTTTGTAGTAATTCCAACCGAATCGAACATATTATCCAGTTTAAAAAAGGGAACTGTTGTGCGCCTAATAAATGTTGGATGAAATGTTAGTGTGGTGTGCATCATACTCCTATAGTTCAGTACATGAACCTATTCCAAAAACTAACGATAGAAACCAAAATAGTGATCATGAAATCTACTCAGGGTGCTTCATCATACGAGATAGGTTGTTACCAACTGTTTGTTTCAAACTAGGACTAGGTCTACCTTGTTGGTTGACCAGACCACCGGTTTAGATCAAGGCCATTCATTTTTTAATTTGACCTTGAGAGCAATACCTACAAGGAATGATTGACCTGTAATGTTGGCATTTATGGAACATAATACTGAACAGTAATAGATTGTATTGAGTAACATTATAGTTATTCAGAATTCTCAACTTGTGGGTGTACAATCCAGCCAGGATTCAACCAGCTATTCCTATAAAGCTTTCAAAATGCACATGAATACACCATTTGACTTCTAGATTCTGATTCAGCCAGGAGACGGATATGCCCTCTGACCCCCTTCTGAGGCACTGCATTTTGAGTATGATTATGATTTCCTGGCAGCCGGGTAGAAACTGTGTCCCTAATATTCACTTGAATTTGATGAATCCATAGATCAAAATTAAAACTTGCAATGTGTGTATTTAATGGCCATTTCTGTAAAGATATTTACCATAAAACCCTCCCTTAAGACAACCTCACCTTTAAGACGACCCCCTCGTATGAGAAAGAACTGTAAAAGAATTTCTCTTTAAACCCATTCAAGAAAGCCAGGCCTTTAAGACGACCACCTAGTTCGGGAAAATATATCCTAAAATAAGTCTGTCTTAAAGCCGCACTGAACCCACGACGTCATTTGCGTACAAAACTCGGCAGGTTAGGTCCTGGGTTTAGTGCGCCTTTAAAGGAGGGGTTTTACTGTACATGCCATGAAGCAACATAGGGATACAGTCAGGCGTCAAGCCGACGACGGACCGGCGATCCTCGGCCAGCAGCCACTATTTGATCTGTTTACAAGAGGATAAAATTCATCCACTCTCAATCTGTAAGACGCAAGACTGGATAGGAATTGTAACTATATCCTACATATGAAATATAGATTCATTTCTAGGTAGCTCTGACGCGACACAGCACAAATTAGTGCGGAAAAATTGAAAGGGGGGGGCGCAAAATAACTCAGCCCCTCCTGAGGGGGGGGCGAATTTTAATTTGGCCCTTCCCGAGGGGGGGGCGCAAAATAACTTACGCGTCAAAACGAAAACTCACCACCCCCCCCCTGTTGTTAAAAAATGAACACTCCCTTAGCTTAAAAGGGGTGACATTCTTTTGGTCCCCAACTCATGAGTGGTGTGAATTTGTTTGGTTTCCCCCCACGCTCAAGAGGTCCACATCTTTTTGGCCCCCCTCCCAAACCGACCAACCCACTGCTGTTAAAAATGGCCACTCCCTATAAGCAGCTTATTGTAGCTAGGCTATTTTTAAAGTTGCCAAAAAAACGGAGAACTTAATGCTCAACAACAACAATAAAAAATCTATACCGTTATATGTATTAATAATAAGATGCGACTGTCTGTAACTAATGAGCTGGCAATTCTCACAGCAACTGAAAGGAAAATACTATTTTGTATGGAATAGACCCATACCTATAACCAGCGTGTGGGTGCAAATGCATTCTGTTCCTTCATATGGAATCTTGTGTATTCATATTAAGTGCAGAATAAAAACGTCTAATCTCACTAAACGTGTTTGCACTGTTGGTAATATTGCTTGTCTTTGGAGATGTTTTATCCGTTGGGAAAGATAAGATTCATGGTTACAGATTCAACAATCAGGGTGGTCATGCATACAAAATCGTGGGTGGCTCTTTGATCCTTAAAGGCTAGGACTTCTCAAACCAAATCGTAAAATCCTCTGGCAGGGTTGTTGAGTTTATATAACACCACAGTTAAATTTAGAATCGCCCAAGCACAATCCCTGAGATCCAGGTATGTCCTAGCCCTGTAGGATCGTATTCCCTAGCAAAGTACCCCAAAAATAATGGCTCAGGCAACCAAGAAATAGGATGCTGGTTGTTCCCTTCCAGTAATTCACTGCTCTACATAAGTTGCACTGGTGTGACCAGCAGTTAGAGTACACCAGTGGTAGTATACAATACTATTGATACCCACCAGTGTACTGACTGTTCAGACTACCACTTGTGTGTCCACAGAAAGCGGTATACTACCCCTTGAATAGACCACATCCCATGGATTCGGTTAAAAATAAACACTTAAATACACAAGGATTCCTTTCTGCATTTTGTATCCCCAGAAGCCTAGTTCAATGATTAATTTAAGGAGGTCATGATAGCTTTATCCTGGTTTTATAGAATGTTTCATACCAAGCTAAGCCTGATTCATGGTCCCCCTACCAATTTCACCTGACCAGGCTGGGTCAACTGGTTCAAGGTAATTATAACCACAGGGGTGACTAGTGATCCATGCAGACCACTACTACTACATGAACTACATGATCCACTCTCCTCCACTCTCAGAGATCGGCCCCTTTAAAGCAGCAAGATTGGGAGGTAGGCGAAAGATATGCTGGGATCATACACCCCGAGAAATAGGTGGTAACTATAATCGTGTCCACTTAATTGAGCATGGAATTTTAATGCAGAGCAAACGGTTATACAAACGGTTGATGAATAGTATTAGGAAGAACCTGCGTTGATCGTTCAGTTTTTAGATCAGCTGAGTAATGAACCACTTGGCAACATATATTGAACATATCAGAAGGTCATACATGTATATCTCCTCCTGGCAGATGCCCATCAGCCACCCTCATCAGTCAGCCATTAATAAGACCGGTATGTTAAAGGCTAAGATTTCTTAAACCAAATCGTAAAATCCTCTGGCAGGGTTGTTGAGTTTATATAACACCTCAGCTAAATTTAGAATCGCCCAAGCACAATCCCTGAGAGCCAGGCATATCCCAGCCCTGTAGGATCGTATTCCCTAGCAAAGTACCCCAAAAATAATGGCTCAGGCAACCAAGAAATAGGATGCTGGTTGTTCCCTTCCAGCAATTCACTGCTCTACATAAGTTGCACTGGTGTGACCAGCAGTTAGACTATGCCAGTGGAAGTATACAATACTATTGATACCCACCAGTGTACTAACTGTCTAGACTACCACTTGTGTGTCCACAGAAATCGGTATACTACCCCTTGAATATACCACATCCCATGGATTCGGTTAAAAATAAACACTTAAATACACAAGGATTCCTTTCTGCATTGTGTTTCCCTAGAAGCCTAGTTCAATGATTAATTTAAGGAGGTCATGATAGCTTTATCCTGGTTTTATAGAATGTTTCATACCAAGCCAAGCCTGATTCATGGTCCCCCTACCAATTTCACCTGACTAGGCTGGGTCCACTGGTTCAAGGTAATTATAACAACAGGGGTGGCTAGTGATCCGTGCAGACCACTACTACTACATGAACTACATGATCCACTCTCCTCCACTCTCAGAGATCGGCCCCTTTAACATGTTCTTGTTTAAAAACATTTGTCATTCATTTCCATTGTCGGGTAACGTCTATAGATGAATTAGGCCATAGGATGATACCCTATAAAGAGCTTAGATAATAATATTCGTTGTCACGAGAGAGGCACTACGAAATATGTGTGATTTGTATAGACAATGATCCTATTAATCAAAAATCTAAAGTTCCTCGCTTAAAATTATGCAGTTTTTGTGGAGGTCAAAGTCAAATATCAGGAATTTCCCTATATGGTCCTAAAGCCTTTTAATCTAAGAGTAGGGTGTTACATCGAAAATGAACTATGATCCTCAGAGTATATTCATCTAATGGTCTTGAGAGGAAAAAGATATAAAATGACAATGCAAAAAACAAAATGAGGATATCTGTAGTATTAAAGCTATGAGAGAGCTGTAAAGTTGGAAAAGTCCTTATATTTTTACCCCTGCTGCTCTATACATAACCCACCAGGCCCATGGCACTCACACTGAGGGGACACAGTGGTCACTGCAGGGTGCTGAGGGCTGAGTAGCCACCCTGCAGGCAGCCACAGGTACTGGGAGTAGAATGTTCATTCAATGTAGGATATAATAGCTCAACAAGTATATCAAATAGACTGTTGATTATTTTACCATCATTATATATAAATGTGTGTCTTTCATTATTTATGGTTGAGGTGTTATTTGTGTAAGGATTTATAGCCTTAACATGACCATAAGTATACTCAGAATATAGAGGGGGTATAGGGCTACTTTGACTTCAAGTATGGGAGATTTGGCTATAGCTATATCATGTTTCTTTCATGCATCCTGTTCATCAGAATCTGTAGTTTCATTATATAAATGCACATTTTCTAAAAAGTTGATGCATGGTGATAAAAATTTACATAATATGTCATAAAAGCTAAACTATTGCTTACAATAGAAATGTGCACCGGTCATGGGATACCCCAATATGTATAGAAACTGCCAGTAGCTTTGAATTTATTTGGAATTTCATAGATTCTCCCATATTAGACATAGACTGAGGCCATGTATAGCTTTCCTACTGCAGATGTAGGTGCCACAGGCTACCCACTCATGCAGTGCCAAGACTCAGGGGTAACTGTACATTCACAGGTCTTAAAAGATAGGAAAGAATTACACAAGATAAGAATCATTATGCCTATCAGGAGCGGATATTCATTGGGATTAAATAAAGGGCTCAACTAATATTGTGGAATGTATTTTAAAGTTTTGGGCAGCATATGTATGGACCTATGTCAGTATTCTCTCTATAATTGCCCTGTGGGGACGCACTTCAGCGGCCCATGTAACACCCTACTAAGAGATAGATATGCGTTGCCCCCAAACGAGCCCAAAAGGTTAGCCGAAGGTTTCTATCCCTTTGACCTACGACCATTGGTCAAGTGAGTAAGGCGGTTTCTAACCCTTTGACTCCCAACTGCTGATCAGGGGAAAGCAGGGTCCTTCTGCACGATTCACCTCCGACCTCTGGTCAGGTGGGTGAGGGGGCTTTTGTATCTCTCACCTCCGACCACTGGTCAGGTGAGCTCAGGGGGCTTCTGGACCTCTCGTCTCCGACCGCTAGTTAGGTGATCACAGGAGGCTTCTGGACCTCTACTCTCCGACCTCTGGTCAGGTGAGCGCAGGGGGCTTTTGTACCTCTCACCTCCGACCACTGGTCAGGTGAGCGCAGGAGGCTTCGGGACCTCTTGAGTCTTGTCTCTGACCTCTGGTGAGGTGAGTGCAGGGGCTACCCCTCTGTCTGCCCGCCCCTTTATATGCCTATCCCTCTGCCTACCCCTTTGCCTGCATACCCCTTTGCCTGCCTACCCCTCTGTATGCCTACCCCTCTGCCTGCCTACCCCCTGTGTGCCTACCCCTCTGCCTGCCTACCCCTCTGTCTGCCTACCCCTCTGTATGCCTACCCCCCTGTTTGCCTACCCCTCTGCCTGCCTACCCCTCTGCCTGCCCACCCCTCTGTTTGCTTACCCCTCTGCCTGCTTACCCCCTCTGCCTGGCTACCCCTCTGTTTGCCTACTCCTCTGCCAGCCTAATGTTCTGTCTGCCTACCCCTCCACCAACTTAACCTTCTGTCCCTCTGTCTGCCTACCCCTCTGTCTGCCTACCCCTCTGTCTGCCTACTCCTTTGTCTGCCTACCTCTCGGTCTGCTTACCTCTCTATCTGCCTACCCCTCTGTCTGCTTACCTCTCTGTCTGCCTACCCCTCTGCCACAGCCTAACCTTCAATATGCCTACCCCTCTGTCAGCCTAACCTTCTGTCTGCCTACCCCTCTGCCAGCCTAACCTTCAATATGCATACCCCTCTGTCAGCCTAACCTATGGTCTGCCCACCCCTCTGTCTGCTTACCCCTCTATCTTCCTACTCGTCTGTCTGCTTACCCCTATGCCAGCCTAACCTTCTGTCTGCTTACCCCTCTGTCTGCCTAACCCTCTGTCTGCTTACCCCTCTGTCTGCTTACCCCTCTGTTTGCTTACCCCTCTGTCTGCTTACCCCTCTGTCTGCTTACCCCTCTGTCTGCCTATTAAACCCTCTGTCTGCCTATTAAACCCTCTGTCTGTCTAACCCTCTGTCTGCTTACCCCTCTGTCTGCCTAACCCTCTGTCTGCCTAACCCTCTGTCTGCCTAACCCACCCCTCTAGTGCAGGTGTGGGGTGGCTGCTCCTAGGGGGGTAACTACCCTGCAGAGTACAGTTCATAAAAGGGTCAGTGCACAGTCAAATAAGAGGCTAAGAGCCAATGCAAAGCACCTGCTGATGGTATGGCAGACTGATTGACCTAAACATGTTTAAAACCTAAGCACATTTTTTTACAGTGTACCTACCCTCTGTCTGCCTCTGTCTCTGCCCCTCTGATTCTCGGCCTGTCTTTTGTTTGTCCCTCTGTGTCTCTCTCACTGTCTCTCCATCTATCTGTCTCTGTCGCCCTGTCTACCTCGGACTCCATCTCTCTGTCTCTGTCTCTCTATACCAGTCTCTTCGTATCTCTCTGTCTCTGTCTCTCTCCATCTCTACGCCTGTCTTTATCTGTCTGTTTCCCTCTCTCTCTATCTCTGTCTCTGTCTCTCTTCTACCTGGCTGTCAACCTACCACCCCACATGCTTGCATGCCTCACTTCAATCATCCCCTCCTGGGTGCTGTTTCCCTACACATTTGTAGACCTCCACAAATTTGCGGATGTCCGCAATACATATTCCATATATTTGTGGAGAATATAAAAATCATGAATATTAAAAATTGCTTTTTTGGTACTTAAGCATACACATGCGGACATCCACAAATTTGCGGAATACACATTCCATAAATTTGCGGAGCTCTGCAAATATATATGGAGGTCCGCAAATTTGTGGAGAAACATCACCCTTGAGATGGAATAAAAAAGAATATATCTTAATACATCGTTATAACGTTTCTCTGGCTACTTATTGTGGCAAAACCTTATATAACGTTAAAAATATTAGCTGGCAGGTGGCTGTTTCTGGTCCAGACACCTCTGGGTGCAATATGTGACTCAGCAGTTATGGTTGCTTGACTACAGTTAGTTATTCATGGGGCCCCCTGTGAGCTGATTAGGCCCCCTTTGTCTTGTACATTAGAGTTCATGGTTCACTGAACAGGTCAGGTCGGTGCAATGTTCCTAGAACTAAAGAAAGCTCACCCTATGACATCAAGTGTATAACAATTATATAAAGGCCCACATGCTGGTACCTCTGCAGCAATAGTCCGGGTGGGGCCTGAACAGGTACTCAGCCCTACATATAATATAAGGTGGGTGGGGGTTTAAGATAAGTGCAAGACTTTGAGGAACATTATTCTAATGTCATTGGAAATCTTAAACCCAAGGCTTCAAGGTATCGTATATCCTCCCCTTTATGGGCCCTCAGGATCGTCACGATTCCGGAAATCTTTTACTCCTAACTACTGAAATGCCATTAGACTTATTGGGTAAAATACAATAGGCCTCCTCCTTTGTCTCTTATCCCTTTCATGGAGACCAAACTGGTGAACATTGATAAAATTGTCATGAATATTAATCTGCACTACAGAGGTGAGTAGTGAGTCAGTGTGTGCCTACCTGAGTGCACAGCACTGAGTCAGTCACTGCTGGGACAGTGCTGAGACAGGCAGAAGGTACCTGGGTGGCAGGTCTACACTGATGTACACAGCTCTCAGGTCTACAGTGTTATACAGACCAACAGCTTCACACTTCACCATCAGTATTCACACTTCACATCCACAGGTAGGTACAACTCATATTTTCTTTTTCATTTTCTTTTTGTATGTGTATTATTATTATTATGCCTTTAGATATTGAATATTTTATATATAATCTTAGTTTTATTTTTTGTCTGCCATGATGACCTGTATTATCAAGCTCAGAAAACAAGCTGGTAAGAGCTTATTCCAAATAAATCTTTTTTTAAATAATTTTCTTTTTTATAACGGCTACATGCCAATATGTCTCTTCGTCTCCAAACGGTCAATCAAGACTGTCCCAGTGCCATGAGCACATCCTGTTCATTCATCATTTCATCCTTGTACATACCCATCTTTAAATCTCAATGATATGGATTTCATTATAGTAACTACAAACACAAAGGCCACCTCAATTGATTGTATTTATCATCACAGCTTCAGCAGTGGATCAGTCAATAAACTTTATTATCAAAAAAAATTAGCCCCTCAGTCCACCCACCACTACATCACTGCATCCCTCGCTGTCTCCCTCTTTATCAACCCCTTGATACTATTTTTTCTTCAGCTAGCTTATACCACGTAGAACATAAAGATAAAAAAGTATGGGTGGGCCCATGTTACTTTCTTTCAATTTTGAATAATCAAAACATTTTTGGATTTCTTTTGTTAAAAATAGGAAATAACATGAAATATTTCATAACTTTGTATAAATGATCAACCACACAAATATATAAACAGAGCTGTGCGCTAAAGCGACTGAGTCAGTGGTTATTTCACGAATGGGGGTTGTCCTGTTTTGCACGCTGGCCGCATAGTTTGTTTGTTTGCTATCTTATTTTCCACAGTATACTTACTGTGGAGAAATACATGTGATTCAATGTATGGATTGTTACAGTTTGTACATATATGCTGTTAGCTTAGCATTGTCCCAGTGGGCACAAAATGCAATCCAAAGTTGAATCAATGTTGAAAAATGACAGATTCAAGGTTATTAGTCAGCCATATAGCAGCATTGATTCAAGGTTCTGTGTTCACTGGAATGAGCTGGGGGTGTCAGCATCACATTATCCTCTAAGATTGACTGACATTATTTGCACTATGTTGTTACAGGTGGATGCATCATATCAGAGAACTGCAGAAAATCGGCGTGTTCAACACTTCTACTGGTCTTCTAAAAACTGTCCAAAAGTTTTAGTTTGTCGCTTTGTTAGAAGTCGGCACGCCAGTGACTGAGGTTTCTGACAAAGACAACACATGTACATAGAACTGCCTCATGGACACGACCAAGGGGTTGTTCAGCCAAACCACTATTAATGTTCATGCACCAAGTCAGCAATCAATATGCAAGCACCAAGAAAACCCTGCCAAAAAAGCTTAATCAGGTTCCTG
Source organism: Harmothoe impar (assembly GCA_947462335.1). NCBI lineage: Eukaryota > Metazoa > Annelida > Polychaeta > Phyllodocida > Polynoidae > Harmothoe > Harmothoe impar. The sequence continues at coordinate 45,389,657 of OX381720.1, read as the reverse complement.
TCAAATATTTGATTCAATTTCAAATACACTATGCCAAGGTCCTTTCAATGAACACAACAGTTGTGACACCAAGTTGATTACAAGTCTCTCCTTAGCTGTTATTGTGCTCAGTTGAAGTACATCACATGTTGGTTAATGTTATACACACTACATGTTGTTAAATGCTGATATACACATCAAGTGTTAGTATTATGTTAAAATACATATCCCATTCGGGTAAATACTGACGCACTTCCTGATGTTATGGCGCAACACACCTCATCACTTAGTGTGAATACAATATCAACATTAGATACAGATATGCCAGTGCCTGACAACAATATATTTCCCCTTGTTACTCCTAGGAATACTTACATACATTTTCAATCCAATGCTGCTAACTCAGATGTAATGTATGCTAAGAGGTGTACATCAAATGCTGAGGCTCACCCTGACACCATGAGGCAAACGCATCAGCCATGTAATAAGTCATCTCAACAAGTAGTTGATGTTTTGGTTAGTGATGTTGACAAAGTAGCATCATCTTCAGACACACCACCAACTCCCAGAAACATATTTGCCCTTTTAACTCCAGGTACTTCTGCTACTGTTAAAAGTGTTGAACCCAAAAGTGTCCATTCCAGTGTGAAGCATGCTAAAAACGGTAAAGCAAGTCAGAAAACCTTTCTAAACTTTCCCCCACACAACTATCATCATCATGCACATCAGGAGAAGTCAAAGGGTCCAACAAGAAAGTTTAGAAATGCATGGTATCTAAGAGCTCTCCGTGATCTGGTGTATTTGACAAAGGATGATCAAAATAAAACATTAGGATATCGACCAAACATTATTGATGATGCATTATCTTCAAATGAGCATGATATATGCCATAAAGCAGGAAAGAGGCAAACAGACAACCATTTGGAAAGTGATGTGCAATTAGCCTTCACTGATGAAGAGGGAAAAGGCGCAGAAATGTCCACACACTGTCAACAACATGTCCTTCCTGTCGTCCAGCAGACATCAAAAGGATTCATTATTCAAGATGGTGCTGAGATGGCACTGGGTCGGTCACCAACTGGCCTAAGTCAGTCAGCAACAGGCCTAAATCAGTCAGCAACAAGCCTAAATCAGTCAGCAACAGGCCTCGGTCAGTCAGCAACAGGCCTCGGTCAGTCACCAACAGGCCTAGTTCAGTCACCAACAGGCCTAGGTCAGTCACCAACACGGCTAAGTCAGTCACCAACACGCCTAGGGCTGTCACCAACAGGCCTAAGTCAGTCAACAACTGGCCTACTTCAGTCACCAACAGGCCTAAGTCAGTCAACAAGAGGCCTAGGTCAGTCACCAACATGCCTAGGTCAGTCACCTACAGGCCTGGAACAGTCACCTACATGCCGAAGGAAGTCACAGACAGGCCTAGCGCAGTCACCGACAGTTCTAGGGCAGTCACCGACAAGTCTAGTGCAGTCACTGACAGGCCTTGGACAGTCACTGACAGGGCAAGGGCTAGTGCAGTCAGAGAGTGTAAAAATTGTACAAGACCTAATTGATACTGATGAGCATTTAGGAAGAGACGATAGGCGTGTGGTGCATCATGGGTGGCCGTATGACTGCCCTTTGTGTGGCAAGGTTATATTCACTAAAGCTGGTTTAGTCAAACACAGATATGGAGCACATAACCGAATGTACCCTAGACACACACCTGCTACATCCAAACCAAAACCCCTCAAGAGACACGCCAAAGCAAATACATTTGTGTCCAACACCCTAAAACAGCCAGCGTCACACCTCAGACCATCTCTTATAGATATCTGCACCCACAAGTCTCAGGCACAGAAGATGTTATCACGGTGGCCCAGCGTAGCCAATCCCAACTCTGAGATGGCTGCATCAGGTAGGCCTACTCATCTCAGCCTAACCAGCCCCAACACAGAGATGGCAGTGTCAGGTGCCAATCTCAATATCCCAACAGCAATAAACAATACTAACATGACACCCTCTAATCAACCAAGGCCATCAACTCCCTCAACATATCCACAAAGTGACAGTTCCATCACTCAGTCCTGCATGAGAAAGTCTGAGTGGCTAACACCAGAAGGGTCATACTCATCACCTAACATTAAGAAACCTATGAGAAGGCACTCAGCTCTCCCCTCTGAACAGCTGTTCCCCATGGTCCTACCTTTTGTATTTTCTCCTGTTCCCTGCCAGGGACCTCAGCTGGAGACCTCAATCATTGAGGCATTTGATACAACCAAATACGATCCAGTATTCATGGAGTGTCAGTCAGGGAAATACAGCTTGGGGTTGAGATTTGATGACCCTAAAAATGCCTACATGTACAGGCTTGCTGTGAGGAGAGGATCAGTTCAGCTGAAGATTCAAAAGGATGATAATATGACCAAAGTGCGTTTAGATGTGCCGACCTACAGGATGATTTATAAATGGGTGAGACAAACAGTGTCACAGTTAGTGAGAACAGGACACCGACTGCCACCTGCAGTCAGAGGCGATATACTGGGACTTACTTACCCTGTGGTCATCTGTCTGTTCCGCCATGGCCATAATGTGTTGGCACATCTGTGATTGCTCTAGTTATGACTGTAGGCCTAATGCCCCCATCTATATTTGTTTTATGTGTCAATTCAGCCCAAATGCAAATGTTCGGCTTTTAATATTTCTGATTACCAGTATAGAGAAACATAGTTCCGAGGTGTTTATAAGGCCAAAAAAATAAAAGATTTGTTTCAGGTAACATGGGCAGAAAATATGTAGGGTCGTTAGGTCGGATTTCTTTTAATTTTTTTTTTTAACATGAAAGTACCATCCGGCCGGTCCGAAGACCCTAAAATTGACCAAAAAAGGGTAAAAATAAGGAAATTTCTTGCATAAAAAACGTAGGGTCGGCCCTGTTTTGATAGGGTCGGTCGGGTGACCTGAAAGAAACCTTCTTTTTTTTTGGCCTAAGCCTTGCTCTTGTTTTTCCAATGAGGGGTCACCTTTTTTTCCTATCACAATGCAAAAGTCTCATTTCCATTTATTTCTACTGGAGCAATGAAAGAGTATGTTGTAAATAGTGTAATATTATGACAAGTTTCACATTAAAACACTGATAAATATTCCCTGCCACTTGTTAATCAATGCTTACACTCTATATCATAGCTATACACATATCTTCAAAGTCAATGTTGCTGGGGGCGGATTTAACAAGTTATGATTAGTTAGCACTATAAAGCAATATCTTCCTGTTTCAAATTCAAGCTCAAGTTTCAAGTTTAAAAGTTTCAAGAGATAAAAGCAAGGAAAAGATAGAATACAACAATTAATTAAGTTCAAATATACCAGACCCAATGGGAGTTAAGTCATTTAGATTTTGTAAATTGTTCCATTGGATATCTCCTCCATAAACCATTTTTGCAAATTTCTAATGAATAAATGTTTACGAATTTTGACACAGCAGTAACTGTGCTAACACTGACTAGGCTAACTGTGGTTAAAGTTGGTGTCCCAACTGTTGTGAGCAATTTCCACTTCCAGCATGGGGATAAGCATGCTGATGTTATAAGACATATGTGAAAGTATTAAAGCGCTATGTGAAATTTTTCCATACAAAAATCCCCACACAGTAGCAAAAACGAATTTCCACTGAGCAGTCAAAAATAAAGCAATTAGCATGCCTCTCTTCTAAACCACAAGGTGACAGCTGTGTATAGTGTCTACAAGATATTCCCATTGCAGACCCGGCTCAACTCCATTCATGAACACATTAGTGCATTGATATCTGCACAGGTGGCAGCATATCTCAGATGGTTTGCCGCAAGAGGCTACTGGCCATCGGACCTGGCAGCTCCAGCTGTACATAACTACACTGTAAAAAAATTCCGTTAAAATAACGGAGATTCACTGGCAACACTGGGTGCCGGACTTTCACCGTTATTTTTACGTTCACCGTTTTTTCCTAAGTCACCGTTATTTTTACGGAACTGTCACCACTATTTTTAAACAAGAAATCTCCGTTATAATTCTTTTTTTTAACAGTGATTCTCAGTACCGTTAAAAAAACGGTGATTCACGGGCAACACTGGGTGCCGGACTTTCACCGTTATTGTCACGGTCACCATTTTTCCCAAAGTCACCGTCACTTCTACGGAACTGTGAATCACCGTTATTTTAACAGAATACAAAACATCACTTTTTTTTTTTTTAATGTATTTATTCGGTAATTAATTACAGTAAGTAATTACAGGGTATCGGCGCATTGCCGTTCTTCCACCCAGACCGCTTTCTTTTGATGGGTCTGTGTGAAGAAAGGTATGTGCGTGTCATGACGTTCTTATATGTATAATCAATCGCAATATATAAAATAATAAAAATATGTACATAAAATGTTTTAAGTGTCCTTTGTTGATGAGATGAGATGAGTGATGAGCGCTATAACGTAGGTCGTGATGTCTAAAACTTATTCTGTATATATTGCAATTGCTTGGTTTCTCCTACATTGAACCTGTCCCACATATAATCTACGTAATCAAAAGTGGGTAAAACCATGGTATTGTATATTAAAAGAGCAATATCCTGCTCGACAAAGGTTCTTACATTAGCCAATTGGTGTACCTTGTTTCGCAAATTATTACTAACATTTTTCCTGTGTGAAATAAACTTCATCTCAGGGTCAATCGTTAGGCCTAAATATTGGAATTCATATACACGTTCTATTACAATCCCATTTAACTTAAAAACAGGGCTAACTTTATCTGTGTTATGGAACAACATCCATTTAGTTTTTTTCTCGTTAACCGTGAGACTATTAACTATACACCATTTAGATAGTACCAAAAGGGCTTCTCTCATACACTTCTCTTGAGTTACAGATATCACAGCGTCATCGGCATACAAAGTTATGTCATAATTATACAAATCAGGTAAAGAGTTTATGTAAATAGAAAAAAGTACTGGGCCTAAAACTGACCCTTGAGGGACGCCATAGGTAACAGGTAATGTGTTAGAAACAATGTCATTAGCTAGGACACATTGTGACCTTCCAGTTAAATAACTTCTAAACCATGCGCACGAATTTGCGCTAAGTCCAAAATCTGAAATTTTCTGAATTAAAATTAAATGTGATACCGTATCGAACGCTTTCTTATAGTCTAGGTACAGGCAGAAGGTAGGAAGATTATTTATAATGTTATCTAATACATTACATACATGTGCACTGATAGCAGTCTGTGTAGAGTGACATTTACGGTACCCGTGTTGATCTTTTGTAAGTAGGCCATACATTTCCATATGTGATCTTAGTCTATTGCATACTATTTTTTCTAATAATTTACCAGGGGTTGCTAATAAGCTTATTGGTCTTAAGTCATTTACATCAAGAGAATTAGGTTTTTTAGGTAGTGGTATCACAGTGGCAATCTTCCAGTTTCTTGGAAAAACACAACTCGATAAGCATCTATTATATAGACACAGTACTACATCAGCTATTGCCAAAAATGCATCCTTAATAATAAAGTTTTTTATATTCTTTATAGAGGAAGGTTTCTTAATATTAATGGCTTTGATAAGTTTAATCAACTCGATATAGCCTATAGGAAACATAAGATCACATGGTAGGATTGGCGCCTTTGTATGTCTACTACCGGTAAACGGGGCAGCGGGTGGAAGCGCGTCAGCTAACTTTTGACCTATGGTCGAGAAGAATTCATTTATATATTTAGCACAGTTCTTAGGTAGTATAATATCACCGTTGGCTTGGTTTCTTAACTTTAGTAGAATGGTTGCAGCTTTTACAGGGAGCAGTTTGCGTATACCCGCCCAAAATTTGACTGGATCATTTTTTCTATGTTCCAACAAGGATTTTACCCTATCCTTTCTACTGTTATATATGAGATCTTCAACATGATTCCTATGGAAGCTTGCAGTTCTCCAGTTATCTGGGTTATTATTTTTCCTAACAACTCTGAAGGCCTGGTCTCTGGCGTTCATGGCTCTTATAACAGGCGGAGACATCCACTCCGGTGTATATACCGGTATGGTTAACATACGTACAGGGCAGTCTATATCTAGATAATCTTGTATAATTATTAATATTTTGTCCCACATGGTTTCTGGGTCTCCAGTGTTGATTACCTCATGCCAGTCATGCCCTTGTAGCCTATTTTTGAAGTTGAAAAAATCATACTTTTTATAAGAACGTGCCAAAATAGTCTTTTTCTCAATTTTAGTTCTTTTGCATTTAATTAATAAATATATCGGGCTATGATCTGATATGTGAAAATCAATTATACCTGATTGAGAAATATAATGAACATTTGTATATATGTGATCTATAAGGGTCCCAGACACAAGGCGAGTTGGAGTGGTTACTAATTGGAACAGCCCTTGCTCCGTACAAAAGTTGTCTACATCTGATTCCTCAATATCCTTGTCGTTAAGCAAGTTTACATTAAAATCTCCCATAATAATAATCTTTCTATTTTTTGATACCGGAGTCAAAAGTTCTTTTAGTTTATTATATATAGCTGCCTTGTCAACGTCTTTATCAGGCGGCCTATAACATATAAATACTTTGTACTTAATAATACCTATGAGTAGGTCTATACATAATATTTCATATTCACAATTTATACAAGAGGAGTTAACATCCACCTCAGCAATATATGTATCTCGACAGTACATCATGAGTCCACCAGCGTTTTTGTTGATTGTTGGACGTCTGTCTAACCTTACAAATTGGTACCCCGGAATACACATGTCCATGTCAGGGTTGGACGGTTGCAGCCATGTCTCACATACGCCAGTGATATCACTATTTATAATTAAATTAATTGCACTTTTCTTTTTATATATACTTCTAGCGTTCATGCATGTTATCAGAAGACCTTTCTGGTCATTAATATCATGTAAAAAAAAGCCATGTTTAAAAGTAACAATGGGTCTGAGTATAACCGATATGAGGGTGATATGAGTGATTCCAAATGTGAAGGGTTGATCGTATCTTTCTAATGCTGGCATGGTGAACATGGCGGGCGGCAGCGCTCCAGGATAACATGTAATTAAATATTATGTAAAGAAGATTTATGTTAAAAGCATGATATATTTTAATAACAAATTGTATAGTGTGTTTATACTTATTATGACAAGATGGAGAAAACACAGGGCTTGCTAATATATATATATTTAATTGTGTAATTCCCTTTTTACAGCAATTAGTCTTGTTATTGACTCAATATGTACCGTTATGTGCAGCAGTATACGACAATATAGTGTTAACATACACTTCACCTCACTAGGCCAATATAATTATCATAGAGTCTACAGCGTGTCGCCCCCTCACTGGGTCACTCGGTCAAGCAGTTTATGTTGATTTCAAGTGTTTCATGTATATGTGTCAGACCAGGGTCGTTAACCCTCTGGGCCTGAGTGTCTATATACCCTAGGGAGACTGTTCGCATTACTCATTGCATTTTATACTTATACTGTATTCTGATTCAGTGCCTAAACAATAATTGTAATGGTATTTTGTGTAATTTAACTGATTTGTCCCAGTGTTATTCAGTTCATTTATCCCCCTATACCTAACTCCATGCTCAATATGGTTCCAAACCCAATTTGGTTCCAATCAGCAATATCATCTTAGTGTCAAGACTTCAGACCTAATCATTAGGAATTAGTCTATGAAAGCCTTATAGAATGCTTCATGACACTTTGTAATACCAGTCCATGAGCAGAAGTCACTCTAGGATGGCTACAGAGCAAACATTACAGCTGTATCTGTATATATATTTCTTATCACCACAAAAATGGTGTTCCTAGCATCCAGGAAAATCTCTTCATGAATCAAACTGCCACCTGGTGTGACAAAACTGAAATCAATTAAACGTAGCTTCACCGTAAAATAAACTGTGTTTCACTGTAAAAATAAACGGTGTTTCACTGTATTGGATTACGGATATTCAAAGTAAAATTGATTGATTTTACATTGCCTCACCGTAATCATATATTATGATCAATCACCGTTAAATTTTACACTGATTCTCCGTATATTCAACGGAATATTTTTACAGTGTATATAAACTAGGAACATATGGAGGTTTTCAAGTGGTTGTTTCACTATTATATACGGCTACCTTGATATATTTACTGATTGTTTCATATAAAAATCAACTCCTGGGGGTTATATTTCTTAAACTAAGACCACTGTCAGTGACTCTCATGCACAAAATACCAGTGATTGTGCTGTCCCCAGTGAGAACCACATGAACTACAGTACTAAATACCCAATGTGACATCACATTGTGTGACAACCAACCCAATGGGGGAAGGGCACTCTCCATATTTCCTACAGTCGTTGCATGTATGTACAAACATCACCTCAAATGTGGTACCCCAAATACAAGAGGTTACACAACAAGCTAGACAGGAAATTCCCCATGAGCCTTTGCCCACAAATGGCCCCAGAATGGAGCCCTTCCCTTTGGATCATGTTCACACATGGCAACAAATATGACAGAGTGCCCCCCTCCCTCCACAGGTTTTACCTGGACTGACCCTACTGACTGCACCCAGCACCAGTCCATGCACCAGTACCTAAACCAATGAGGGGCATTAAAATATGTTCTGGGTGAGTGGGCTCCCCCCTCCCCACATACACACCACAGTTGACCATACACGGGAGTGCCCCTTGTGTATAGTAGGGAAAGCACACATTGGAGAGATTCACAACTTTTGCTAGAAATACCACTGTACACATATATTAATGCAATGCCTTTTAAAGGATTATTTAAAACATTATGTTTGCAGTGTCATATTCTGTTTTTCTCAAATTATTCAAAACCTCCGGATGTGGTCTTCAAAGCCTTTAAGACTCTTGGTAACCAGAATTAAGCACCCATATCAGAAGAAAGGTATACATTCAGGACTTTCAGGTAATTATTGAGAGGGGTCAATTCTAGTCACCCCAATTGGGATACCAACTTTAACCCTTAATGTAATCACAGATCATTTCCTTAGTCAGAGTCATCCTGATGCAAGAATGCAGCCCTGCTGAGTAGCTTACTAGCAGTGCTGTGTTCATGCATCATGCCGATCCTAGGGGGTTTAGACAGTACTGATGGGTCAGCACGATGCACTAATGCAGCTGCAGAAAGTTTCTCGATGGGGCTGCATTGGTGCATCATGATGACAAATGTTCTTTTTAAGCACCAACCCGTCATTAAAGAGTTAAACAATGTTTACTGTGACCATCTATGTCTACTGTAAATACGTAATATCCTTACAACACAGTTGTGTGTGTGAGCTGACAAAAAGGCCATGGCAGACATCTACTCTTAGGCTGTACTTGCCACACTTTCAGACTCCTACACTAGGAGGGTGTTATGATGTTTTTGGCAGAGATTTAGCAGTAAATCTGGACTGTGATAAAAGGGTGTGATATGTCTATATAAAGGCTTTCTGATAACCCCTGTGCTGGATTAATTGGATACAACCATAGGGTGTATTCCACTTACGTGAATCAGCCATGATTCCGGATGAAAGTTCACAATGTTGAACTTATGCAAGAAGTTTGTCTGACAATGAAATCTCAGCCAATTCATGTCAGTGGAAAACACCCTATTACCCGCATAATTTCTGGATTTTGACTTTTCAAGAGTCACTTTTAACTTCAATAATTTTAGGAAAAGGTTCCTATTAAGTAAATTATGAAAATAAGACACATCTAAAAACATGTATCATTAATCTGATTTCAATTGGTATATGTTATGATGGGCTCTGGCTAAAGATAACTGACAGTACAGTTGAAACAATTATGTTAGCATTAGGTTTATAGGGGTTTCCCATCTAGGGTATGTGAATGTATATGCCCACTCTTATAGTAATTGATGGTACCCTACAGACACATCTGCAAAGGGTAGAGTGTTGGATGTCAACCATGACCTCAAGTTTCTGGTCTGATGGGCACTCTAACAAACTTCTACCGTGCTCCATATCCTCAGGACCTAAAAGGTCTATGTCAGGGCATTCTGTCCAAAATACTATTTCAACCAAAAGCATGCAGGGTACTTAGAATGTATAGGCTGGGAAGCTTATATTCCGTGTACTGTTAAGATACTAGGTCAATGTACACCGTAGTTAACAGACGGTTTTTATGATTATTCTGTGGGGTTAACTGTAGGAAATGAAGGATAAATTCGCAGAGTTGGCCTCCAACTGGAAGGTCAAACAAGGACATGGCATGCTACAGTGTATTGCTGCTCTGGCTCATCATACCATCCATATATAGGGCGTCTATCCTCACATGCAGAAAGTGAGAAAGTACATCTGAAAGCATAGACCATCTGTGGGAACATACAGGCATGTAATGGCGAGGGTGTGTCCGTATTCTGACAACTGGAGACTGGATAAACATATGCACTGCAGGGCTGCAACTTAAACGAGAAAATGTTGGCGGAGCTGATGACTAAAAACTATATCGTTCTACATACAGGTAGAAACAACCATGTAGTCCGCACCTGTCACAAGATGGACTGTATATCTACACTCTGGGCTTACATGTCCCTATAGCACTCTATAGTCGTGGGATTTGTGCATCAAAGATGAGATTCCTGAAGGTGGTAAATGTTATTTATTCACGTAGACAGTATTTGAAAACGGCAATCCTTTGCATCTTGCTCATGCTTATATTTGGGAACTATCTGTCGATATGCCAGCCGAAAAAACATTCCCAATACAAAAACCCGATTGCGAAATTAGATGCAGAGCTGAGCGCAAAGATCAAAGTATTCGATGGACTGACTGACCAAGAGAAGATTGAAACCATGTATGACATGTCTAATGCTCTGATAAAGGCTACAGATGACAAGTATATGACCTTGCGGGATCTCACCTCACATCTGGCAGTTCTACGTACAAGGAAATTCTCCAGGACAGTGAGACCTGACTCATGTAATGGCTGCATGGAGTACAACTTTGAGAATAACATCAACCCAGTCCAGGTGTGTCAGGGAGAGAAGGACATCATGCTGATCATGATGATAACAACAGTTCCTGATGAGATTGATGAGAGGGCCGCTGTGAGGAAAACATGGGCAAGTCTCACTGCCAAGAACACAGCCGGTGTCCGTCATCTTTTCCTTTTTGGTGGAGGATACAATAAGATACAGCAAACCATTATCAACGGGGAAAGCCAAATATATGGAGACATACTCCAGGAGAACTTCATTGATAATTACTACAATCTATCTTATAAAGCAATCATGGGCTTTCGATGGGTGACAAATAATTGTCCCAAAGTCAAGTTCATCATGCGCACTGCCTGTGACAATTTCATTCATGTTCCCAAGGTGCTGCAAATGCTACAGAAGGAGACTTTGGCTGGACACCATGTTGACTTTGCACAGATTGGGAGTAAGATCAGGAATCTTGTCGTCCTTCGCAAGCCAATCAGAAAGTGGTATATCACAGACAATGAGCTCAACTCTACTTTGCAGAGGTACCCTAGTTACTGCATGGGTACAGCCTTCGTGTTCCACAGGGAGGCTGCAAAGAAGTTTCTACGTGCTTCTGCCGATGTGCCATTCTTTGTCATCGAGGATGCCTATTTCGGGATGGTACTGGATAAGATTAAGATGCCAGTGGCAGATGTACCTGGGTTTTATGTAGAAGCTTCCCAGATTGGCCTACCTGGGAGGAAGGGGTGTCCCAAGGGTAACGCATGGTTCACTGTCCATCAGACGACACCGGCCATGGTTGAACAGTTGTGGAGATGGTGTGAGCGCGAATGGACATTACCTGGACACCTTAAAACATAAATCAGGATATCATCTTTCTATTTTACGGAAACCTTATATATTGAAAAAATATTGGCAAATCAAGTATCCAATTAAAGCTTATGCTGTCAGTAATGCAGTCAGCTAGGAAGAACGTGCATTATAGTTTTGCATATCAATAAACTCTGCGTATCCCAAATATGAAAATTGATCGCGAAAAGTCTAAATTTCCCTATATATTTCAGCCCAAGTAAAGAGAAATCAGATAAAAACGCCCACGTCATATTTTTCACTGTTTGGTGATGAGAAACAACTTTCTTTTGAGTGGCCTTACTGGTTTTTATTGATATTTGATGGCCATGTACAGTATGCTTTTCAAAATAGGATATTCAAATGTAGGGTGCAATATTGTAGTGATCTACGTTTCTGAAAAAGCTATAGATCCTGACTTGGGATCGAACCCGGGTCCTCATACCTTAAAGGGTATTGCTACAAAAGTAGGTGCTGGAACCCTGTGGATGTCAAAGAAACAACATTGTACTATGTAGCTAGTGCTGCCCTCTTGTGGAATATGTCAATAAGAGATGTATGGAATAGTAGCACAACAGTTCTTCAGATCTCCACCAGAATCTGTAGTGTAGTGGTTATTATGCCTGCTTTGCAATCAGAGGATCAGGAGTTCTATCCCAGAGGTGCCATGACCTTTTCTCAAAAAAGGTATATACCGTAAATTCTCGCGTATAAGCCTAACTCGCGTATAAGCCGCACCCCTAACTTTGACAAATTATATAAGCCGCAGACAGTCTAGCGACAAGGCTAACCAAACCGAGTCACCATGACTCGGTTGTAATCTCATCCCTGGACATGTGGTGTGGGGCTCTACACTAGGGGGAGGGTTGCTCTAGAATTTTTTGTGGTTAAAATCGTTTTCCTGTATTTCTGTGTCATTTTAGGGTAGGTATGTCGGTGAGATGAAGGGCACAGCAGGTGGTATGTGTCACCTCATCCCTAAATGAGCTGCTCTGGTCTCCTGCTGTGAGGGGGTGATGGGAGAAATAGGGGGATGGTAATGAGGATTTTATGGCAGAGGAGGGTCCACTTCAAACAGATGATGAGATAACTGACTGTATATATTAAGGACTGGACTATGGTATTGATCTATTGGTACTTTTTAAAACCCAATATTGTATTGATAGAAAATAGGTATCAATATCTCCTTGACCTCAGCTTTCCAACAGTGAAAGAATTTTTCAAATAATCCCATTAGAAGCTGAGTTAGGTCCATACAACTACCTCCACTTCCCCCTACCCCTGGTGCCAGTACCTAACTTTAGAAGGGGGCAGCGAGGATGGAATAGTGGTAAAAGTGTGTGAGGGGCAGACATAGGGAGCCCCACTCCGGCCTTATCTAAACATCATAACAGTGGCCGCTGGTCGAGGGTCGCCCGTCCTTGGACGCTTTGACGCGAGACTGCAGAGGGGGTCTGAATATTGCGATTTTGGTACTGTAGTATACTAATAAAAACTCTCGTATAAGCCGCACCCTATATAGGCATGTTTGGTATCAAAAGAAAGCTGAGTCCGACTCGCGTAGAAGCCGCGGCTTCTACGCGAGAATTTACGGTAGTTATTCTTTTTTTGGGGGGGGAGGTAAAAAAAAAAGGGGGGGAAGGAATCTTGCATTATAGTGTAATTTTCACATAGAGAGTATTTAAGCAGCAACGCCCATACATGGGCGATAGGGCTAGATTGCCTTACAAAGGAAGTACTTTTTCTTTAAATGGGCATTACAGAAAAATGAGAACCACAACATGTATTTTTTTCCCATTTTCTATTTGATTATTCTGCCAACTAATATAATCCAAAGTGATTCGAAGATAGCAATAGGCTGTGTCTCACGAACTTAGGCCAATGTTTTTGTCTATGACCGGGTGCCGTCTATGACCGGGTGCCGTCTATGACTGGGTGCCGTCTATGACCGGGTGCCGTCTATGACCGGCTAGCAAGAAAAAGGCAAAGGTTGACATTCAAACAACCCCACAAACTGCAGGGGAGTATATAACAACCGCCATAATATTTTTTTATCCCCTTATATCACAGTATAAAAAAAACACAAAAAAACTACTTTTTTAGATAGCCGGTCATAGACGACACCCGGTCATAGACGACACCCAGTCATAGATGGCACCCGGTCATAGACAAACACATTGGCCCAAGTTCGTGAGACACAGCCAATAGAAGAACATGGTCATCCGACCACAAAATAAAAATTCTCTTTTAGCTTAGTAAAGAACTAGCTTTTTCAAGTGGCTTCCCCATAGAATTGAGCACTGTACCATGCCATTTCCTTTACTTTTTCTAGTTCCTAATGTATTGAACTAATATTATACTAAGTTATATGCAGAAATCAATAGAATATCTAGATCACTGAACAGGTAGCAATACCCTTTAATTGCAAAGCGGAGATGTTAACTACTACATAAGTAGAATGCCTGCTATACCTAGTTACGGCTGTAACTCTCAGTCTGAGCCCCAGTGGCGGACTGAGCGTTATGGATAGAAGTGCCAAACAAGTGCCAATTAAACAAACCATGAAAGTGTAATGGAATTTTCATATTTTAAAGACATACAAAGGTGAGAAATCGCTCTAAGATCTTCCCTGTGGGGTATCCGCTCTACAACCTCCTATTCACTGAAGGGGAATGCGAGGAAAATCTTCCTCGTATATATCCAGAGCTTGCTAGACACCTATGGCTCAGTCTCAAGACTTTGTAACAATCGGATCGTCTTTGACCGGGTGACGTGTTTGACCGGGTGACGTGTTTGACCGGGAATCGTTATTATAGCATAAATTAGACCTATATAGTAAGACATGGGTGGGAAAAGTCAAAGGATACTTTCACACTATATGAAAGGAAATTTATTTAAAGTTTGTCATATCTATATGTAGGCCCTTTTACGTGCATTTTAAGATTATGTTATTTTTTTCCCTCTGCCCGGTCAAAAATGTCACTTTTTATAAGGGCTACACTGTACCAAGTATTATGCAAAAAACATTGGCATATTTTTTCAAATAGCAGACATATGGGAAAAATATAAAAAATTGAAAAATTGCCTCTTCTAGCCTCAAAGACGTCACCCGGTCAAAGACGTCACCTGGTCAAAGACGTCACCCGGTCAAAGATGTCACCCGGTCAAAGACGATCCAATTGTTACAAAGTCGTGAGACTGAGCCCTATATAGGTTATACCCAGAACGCTAGTTTTACATAATATGCAGGGGTATACACATGTTATGTCTTCCTCTGATGGGCCCAATAGTTAATTGTCTGCAGGTAGCAAACTATTTATGGTTCCTGTTTTACTCGCTAGAAACATTAATAATGTTCCGATTACTGACATGTAAACTAAGGTGCGCAGACTACAGGTATTGTCAGCCGCAATATGAGACTTGTTGCTAAACCAGGATACCTTATACATGCTACATGTATATATGTACAGCCGGTGTCCGCCAGGCCTTTTGTTATGATTGCATATTGGTACTTAGATGTGTACACACAGCCTTCGTACATGATGTTTATGTATTTCAACCAAAAAGGCTGTATATGGCCTCTTATATAAGTCTTTGTTAGTGTACATTACACCATTGTTTATATTCCTATTTGTTCGGGTTCCAAGGTTCTACAGTGTAGCCCTCTGTGAGACTCGTATGACTACATAAAGTTTACTGCAAGAGGAAATAATAGTGATCTTATTGTAACGAATACTACCAAGCCTTTCCCCCCTCTCTGTCTACTTTTGAATGTATTGAATTGAGAAAGGCAAAACATAAGGAACATAAAACTGTGGATATATTTGGTATCAAATTGAAAGAGACATGAACAACTATATCCCCTTCTTCATGGCGGTGAAATGGCTTTTTTTTACCACAGCCTCACCCAACATATTTTCTTTGAAACACATGACATAAATGCAATCAATTGCTTACACAAAGCCATTATCTTTAGTGTTGATAGAAGGTCTCTCTCGTCTATGCCTTTTAAACAGGAATAAGTGAAGATTGACTAATTCTAGAAAATATTATGAACATCTGTAGTCATAACTTGTAATATGATACTGCGTTTATGCCTCACCTAACCTCTTGAACTCCTTCTATACACCACAATGACATATCACTTTACTTGTACACTGTAAAAAAGATTCTGTTAAAATAACAGAGATTCACTGGCACCACTGGGTACCAGACTTTCACCATAAAAATAACGGTCACTGTTGTTTCAAGTCCATCGTAGTTTTAATGGTGAAAGTCCGGCACCCAGTGGTGCCAGTGAATCACCGTTATTGGGAATACCGTACATCACTGTCATTTTAATACAGCGCCTAAACAAAAATTACAAGGCTGTGTCTCACGACCTTGGGCCAATGTTTTCGTCTCTGACTGGGTGCCAGCTCTGACCGGGTGCCAGCTCTGACCGGGTGCCAGCTCTGACCAGCCTGAATAAAAACGGGTTGTTTAGGGCAGATGTAGATAGAATTTGGCTGAAAAGATTGTTGGATGTTATAACCCTGTAAACTAGTAATTAATTGCCCATTTTAATCATCATCTTCCCTAAATAACCCGTTTTTATTCAGGCCGGTGAGAGCTGGCACCCGGTGAGAGCTGGCACCCAGTCAGAGCTGGCACCCAGTCATAGCTGGCACCCAGTCAGAGACAAAAACATTGGCCCAAGGTCGTGAAACACAGCCCTAATGGTATTTTGTGTAATTCAATTGATTTATCTCAGTATTTTCCAGTTCATTTCACCCCTATACCTAACTCAATGTGCAATATGGTTGCATGCCCAATTTGGTACCATGTCCGATCGGCAAAATCATCTTAAGAGTTCAGGACTAATCATTAAGAATTAGTCCATGAGGGCCTTATAGAATGCTTCATGGCACTTTGTAATGCCAGTCCATGAGTAGAAGCCACTCTAGAATGACTACAGAGCAAACCTTACAGCTGTGTATTATGTATATATTTGTTATCACCACAAAAATTGTGTTCATAGCATCCATGAACATATTCTTATAAACCAAAGTGCCACCTGGTATGATAAAACTGAACATCAATTAAACGTAGCTTCACTGTGAAATAAACTGTGTTTCACTGTAAAATAAACTGTGTTTCACTGTAAGATAAACTGTAAAATTGATTGACTTTACACTGCCTCACCGTAATCACATTTACAATGATCCACCTAGGATTTTACATTGATTCTTTGTATATTCAACAGAAGATTTTTTACAAGACATGGCTTCACTGTAAATGAATAAACTGTGTTCCACCGTACTGGATTACAAATATTCAAAGTAAAATTGATTGACTTTACATTGCCTCACCGTAATCTCATTTACGATGATCTACTGTAAAATTTTACATCGATTCTTTGTATATTCAACGGAAGATTTTTACAGTGTAGGTGAAATCAGAATATATACCAAGTTACAGGTCACGTAAGGCCAGGTCAAGATGTGGTAGGGTGAATATATATTTATGTTGTGGCGATTACAGTAGGGCCGGTGACAGGGACACCAAGAGGTGCGCCCTGAAGGATCCTCCGACCCTACTCTCGTTCCCAAATCCTTCCGAAGGAAGGCTCTGGTGACAGCCAGTATGACCTTGAACTTGGGATTTTGCTGGGTTTGGGCAATCCCTGCTGGTAGCTTGGAGCCAGTGGACAGGAACCAGAATATATGATGGTAGTTTTACCTGTATTTCCCATCAAACTTTCTGGTTCCATTTCTGGTTCCTGTTAGCTGGTTCCAAGCTAACTGCAGGGACTGCCTTAACCCAGCAAAATTCAAGCTCAAGATCATACTGGTTGTCCTCAGAGCCTTCATTTGGAAGGATTTGTGAACAAGAGTACCGACCCCAGCCGGCTACCCATCCGGTGCTTGGGGAAAGCCACAAGATACTAGTAGGGGGTGTCAGATGCCCCGGTGTCCAGTGCAGACGCTGTTATAAGTAGGGACCACAAGCGAATTCGAAGGAAAGGGAATAAAATTATTTTTTCATGCATGACCAGAAAGCTAAGAATATTGGGATTTCAGAAATATTAGTCTGGTTATCATGAGATAAAATAAGAAACTGTAGTCGAATTTCCCCAGGAAAAACTTATAAATCATTTCCCCAAAGATCAGACCAAATCTGCTAGCTGCTCTTTGTGACCAATATATCTTCATGAGGGCAATATTTATGCTACCACTCTATCAGGTACACCTTTATATACCATTCACAATCAAAATCTGATAGAGTGCATCTCTAATATATTGAGAATAAGCAATATTAATGCTTGATAAATCCATACCTGTCTCTCATTGTACCATGCTGGCCCCTGGTCGGACCCAAAGGCACTGAGGCCTGACTAATAACCTTTAGTCCCAGAGTGGCACTCACCAGTAACAGAGCCCCAGAGCATGGTTAGGCACTGAGGGGTGAGGTGGGATGGAGTGGCTATTCACTCAGTATTTTGGATAGGGTGGAGGGTGAGTTGATTGTTATGGTATTTGGGGGAGGGGGTTAGCCCAAGGATATCTTCTTGTAAAATCAATATTTATTTTTGGCTCATCTAATGGGCTTAAAGGAGATTGCAGGTCTGTAGCAGACTTTCCAATTTGTCTTATTGTGCAATTCCCATAACCACCAAGTCATTGTTTTTATCAGCAAATTTGACATTTCCATGGAAATGTCCTGTTTAAAGGTGAAATATTCAAAATTGAAATGACTTTTTGCGATGGGGGTTAGTTCAGAGGCTTTTATGGATTCCTGCTATATCAGAATTATATAATTTCATTAATATTCTCTGTAAAGAGAGCCCCTGTATAGCCATATAGCAGCACTTCATTTCTGATGACCTCAATAAAAACACTCGACCTGCCACCTTCAGGGTCTTGGGGTCCCTATTATAAGGGGCTACACCGAACGGCAGTTCAGGATCGGAACTCGAAGCATCAAGACCAAGACATTAGCTGGTGTGGGCGGACATGTGCCCAGGTAATAAAGTGAATCGTTAATCATACTTGACTGCATTCTGTGATTCCTTATAGTTCCTTATAGTTTACAGTGGACGCTACTATAATTATGCGTGTGTGTATGTGTATAGATGTATATATATATATATATATATATATATATATATATATATATATATATATATATATATATATAATCTGTCTATGTATCTAGCTATGTCTAGGTCATGCTGACCATTGGGGAATGTGCCAACCATGTAGGGTCGGCATCAGACTTGAATGCAGCACTGGCGAGTCACTCGCCAAGGCTACATTCCGGGAATGTAGCCCTGGCGAGGGAATTATTCCCCGGCTACAATCATACTTCATAACGATACTGCACTGTTTATCATTGAAGCACTATGCAGCGCTTAAAGGGTGGGAAAGCAGTAAGACATCCTCATCGTTCTCGGTAATCTCATAGTGGAATGCAGTGGGGCCAATGTTCAGCTTTCTGTGCACCTGAGATACACCTCAGATGTACCTCAGATACACAACAATATGACCAATCAGGACGCAGCACCTGCTGCAGCAGATGCATCTGCTGCTTTCCAAAATGGCTAACCTGGAAGAATATCTGGGATACACTATAGAGGAGTAAGTGTATCTGGGATACACTTGGGTATGAAAATGTATCTGGGATACACTTGGGGAATGGAAGTGTATCTGGGATACACTAGCAGAGGGCAGTGTATCTGGGATACACTAGAGAACGGAAGTGTCAAAGTCTTTATTGATTGCTCATAACACTTAAATACAGATTGTCATGATCTACCCATGATCGTACAAGACTGAGAAAACAACACATAATTGATCAACTTATATGATTCAGGAACCCACTACTCTAGTATTATATCAGATAGACATCAGTCTGTGTATTCTTAATGAGTATATCCCAGATACACTTCTGTCCTCTTAAGTGTATCCCAGATACACTTCTATCCCCTAGTGCATCCCAGATACACTTCAGTTGCCAAGTGTGTCCCAGATACACGTCCATCCCCTAGTCTTTCCCAGATACACTTCCTCCCCTAGTGTACCCCAGATACACAACCAGGTCAGCCATCTTGGAAAGCAGCAGATGCATTTGCTGCAGCAGGTGCCAGCTTCTGATTGGTCAGATTCTTATATATCTGAGATACACTTCTATAAGTGTATGTCAGATGAACATTAAGCTTAACATCCGCCCCACTGCAGTGGCAATCGGTAATGTATGATAAATAATATGTATTATCATAAATTTCTTTCCTGCATCATAGAGACTGCATTTCACACTGGCATATCACAAGAGGCATAGTTCTAGATATTTGGTTACGTTCTACTCACAGCCATACGTTAATTAACAAGTTCATAAGCAACATTGTAGATCTATACACGATCTATACATGAATCGACAGTCTGGGAACAATATAGGATGAATTCAATATTCATATAATAGATAACTTTGCTAATTCATCTTTTTTTTTAAATGTGAAGATCTGTAGTCTAACATACCATCATAGCTAATTTGTGGAGGAGTTCCAACATTGCTTTGGGCTGTACTGTACTTTCACCTGTAATTTGCGCTTGGCCTGCTGAGTTTTCAGGCTATCCACAGTGGCCACCATTGAGTAGTATCGGGTAAAATTCCCACCTATAACAGCCACTGGAATGGCAATGACTATGACCCCACAGATGACGCACATGCCACCTACTATTCTACCTCCCATTGACTTTGGGGTAATATCCCCATAACCCACCGTGGACATAGTCACCAAGGCCCACCAATAGCTCTCAAGCATATCATTGAAAGTGCCAATCTGTAGTTCAAGGTAGTACACAGCAATTGAGAAGATCATCATTGCAATGGTGAGGGCAACGACCAAGAGCAGCATCTCTCTCCAGCTCTTCTTGATGGAGAGTGAAAGAATGTACAGCAGACGGTAGCTATGTGTGAGCCTTATAAGGAGGAATCCTCTCAGTAGCCGCAATGCACCTCCAATATAGATGTACATCTCTCTAGTGCTCTGCTCCCTCCTTCCCACCACTATCTGAGGGAATAACCTGGCTATGACGAGAACAAGCATTGCCAAGGTGGTGAGAACCTGTAGGAGGAAAGTGCCTGTCTTGAGGAGTGATTTCTTATTGCGGCTAGCAGAGAAATGGCAGGCTGCATCAAATAAAAGCACCAACGTGGAGAGTGTATCGAGCACGAGGACGGAGGTAGCTGGGCTGGTGTGCATGACCAGCCAGAATGCCTTGAGTTCTGTCACATTGAGGTACTCTTGGAGAAGGGTGCTATTTTCCCAATAGCGCATCCCAGGGAGGGTTTCCAGACCAGTCGTCAGCATGGAGACGTAGATGTTGAGGGCAACAAAGATGGACCACACCTGAAAAGATATTGATAGCTTTTATATGTTTTCACTCACAAGGTTTATCCCAGGATGCTAGCATTCATAAGATATGGTCGCACAGGTAAAATAAACGGCTGCAGTCTAATTCTCTTGCCACACTGAGTTGTGTCGCGAAAATGAATCCAGGGACATGTCAGGTACAAGGGTACAGGGCTAATCAAATGAAATGAAACTCTGGAGAGGGACTCCAGCCTTTTGAGAGAATCCATCATTGCCTAATACCATTTCACAGGGTCAGCCAAGACTGGACCCTGGAGGAGGATGGCAAATTTAAAACGGGGATCAAGGCTAAGCTTTGACAGTGAGATGTTTTTAGAATTGAGTTTACTTTTGGAGGCTATGAAGCCATCACTTTGTATTTTAGAGTTAATTGTAAGCTTGTTTTGGGCACGACATTTTACGGAGGCTAGTTTGAACTTCATTTTCTACTAATTTGACATCTCTTTCAGTGTTATAGATTACCATGTATTACACTTTTGTAAATCATTCACATGTAGCAGAACATAAGGGGGCCCAATATGGACCCTTGTGGGACACGACAGACCACCTCCTTGCTAACAGAAACCATTCCATTGAAATACGGCCATCACAATAACTACTGATCCATTATTGCTCCTTGGACCATACATCTCAGGGTTGGAGTTTGCAGAGGAGTAAGATGATTGATCAGGAAGGAACCCAGCATGTTACTCTTTATGCCTGTTCCCGCAACACACATTTCTTAGTTTAGTCCGTTGTCCGTCTTCGTTCTCGGTCGGAATGCGACACATCCTATCAATAGACTCCTTTATCATGTCATAAACAATATTCCATTTCACCTCTGGGTTACTACTGCCATCAAAAACATCTTCAATATTAGACCCAAAAAAAGGTGTGTGTCAGGTTACATAGTCTGAAAATCTAGGTAGGGTAGGTCATATATATATATTTTTTTTATATATATATATTTTTTACTTTGGCCTGAAAAGTACCCAAAAACTGGCTCGCAAACTTCAGTGCTGACTCGTCGACAACGGCGTTGACTCGTGGACTATCAAATTGACTACGAAACAGCCCCAAAATTGATTTATAAAGACAGATTGATCCCATGGCATGAAAAGTACCTAAAAATTGACTCGCAAACTTCAGCGCTGACTCGCCAACACTGTCGTCGACTCGTGGACCATCAAATTGACTCTGAAATAGCCCCAAAATTACTTAAAATATACATATTCTTTTTCAAATTGGATAAAAATTTCTAGGGTCAGCCCTGTTTTGCTAGGTAGGGTCGATTACCTGAAACACACCTTTTTTTTGGGCCTTATTTTCAAGCGTTTCTACTTTGCACTTATTTTAGGACTGCTCGTAAAAGGCAGTCGGGGCTTGTCAAGTAGCCCTTTTTCCTAAGCAAGAATGTATCAGATATGTTCACGTTTATGATAACAGATCGACTCACGAAATTAGAATAAGTAGGGATACACAACAAAGTGGTGTATGAACGGCACACCTTGTTGCCTCTTTAATCAGTTGAATTAGCCCATAAGGCTTTATAGGGTATACCAATTAAATTATTGCGTATAAGCCTAACTCACGTATCAGCCGTATCCCCAACTTTGATAAATCATATAAGCCTAATAGGGGGTCTGAAAATTGTAAATTTATCACCGTAGTATGCTTATAAAAACTCACGTATACGCCACACCACGATGTTGGGCACTGGTGACTTGCGTACTAGCTGCAGCTTCTATGCTCGTCAGGACAGACTCACATGGGAGCTCGCGTCAACAAGAAAATCTGTCCAATCTTTAAATGACCAATCTTAAAAACGTTACAATCTTAAAGTTAATACCATTTAAGATTATAGCATTTGCTTACGATTATCGTTTCCCACCATCTCCTTGCATACTGGCATGATGGCGCTACTAGTGGATACTAGCACTAGTATTGATGTTGTATACATCAGCGGTCCCTGGGCCACAGAACCCCCCTTTTTTTTTCTCATTTTTATTCAGGAATTTGACAACGCACCCATAATCTAACCCAATTGCCTTCAACTTTACTGATGTAGGCGTATCATATCCTACTTAGGCTATGTGGAAGGAGGGACCCGCAGTGTCCATTTGACTATGGCAGTGGTGCCCTCTAGTGTTAAGATTAATTATTTTTAGATTATCCATATTAAGATTGGACAGATTTTCTTGTTGACGCTCCCACATGAGTCTGCCCACTAGTGCAGCTTGCTCTATATACATGAGAATGTATGGTACAATGAATTCATATAATATTACAGACTGTAATTGAGCTATTTGTTGTATCATTCACACCCACATGACATTATAATGTCTGATCAGGGTAACTCCCCCCCCCCCCCCCCCCCCACTGTGCTGGTACAGACCGACACATTGATTGTTATACAGACAGTGAATTCTAGTTGTTAGCTCAATTCAAGAAGAGATAATCAATGATAAACAGTGTGACCTTCCATACGTTAGCCAAGCAAGGATGGACTTCTGTCTCCACTTTCTATGTTAGCAGCAAGCACCGCAATGTCAGCCTTGACATAAATGGTGGCATTATATTGTACATGCTACATATCTGGCCAATCCGCCAGAGGCAATTTGTACTGGAAGGTGGGGGATATTCTTCTTCTCACTGGACATGGCATGTTCGTATGGCCACCGTCTACTGGGGAACTTCGGCCAACTAAGCCCATACATTACCTATATAACTTTGGCCGCTTAGAGTCCAGTGGACGGTGGTCCCGCACGGGGCCAATTTGGGTTTAACTCGGATTGGCTGCTTGAAGTTGGGCAAAACTCAGCTGGGTTTCATGTTGGGCAAATGACTGGGCTGAGGTGTGGCCCTGACCAGGCAGCCCGCTTTGGGCTCAGATCAGTTTCAAAGTGGGCTGCCCGATTTGGGCTTAGATCGGTTTCAAAGTGGGCTGCCCATTTTGGTTTCATGTTGGGCAGATGGCTGGGCTGAAGTGTGACCCTAAATCGGCTTTCTGTTTTGGGCTCAGATCAGTTTCAAAGTGGGCTGCCTGATTTGGGCTCAGATCAGTTTCAAGGCGGGCTGCCCGTTTTGGTTTCATGTTGGGCAGATGGCTGGGCTTAAGAGTGCCCCCGATCGGGCTCCCCCGCTTTTAGCCCATCTAAAAACCGATCTGAGCCTGCTTTCAGACCGACCAAAAACTGATCTGTGCCCAAAGTGGGCAGCCCGTCCAAAACGCGATCTGCGCCCAACATGGGAAGCCCACACAGGCCAGACCAAAGCCCAGTGCTCTAAACCGATGGGAGCCTGTCGGTTAGCCCACTCCGGGCCACATTTGCAAACACAGTCTGGCCCCGTCCGGGGCCACAGTGTGTTTGCTACCAGGGTGTCCTAGGAAAAGCAGCACATTTGGTGCACTTAATTATGATAACAACTTCAATTTGCAGGTCAATTCTGGTCTATAGTAAGGGTGCCAGCTAACAATTAACCGTTATTTTCGGTCAAAATAACGTTTTAACGTTATATAACGTTTTGCTATAATAAGGTGCCATAGAGAAACGTTATATAACGTTTCTCGTTTACGGGGGTGGTGGCTGTGCCATCTGCCACATGTAGAAACATGAAGTGCGGTCTCAGTCCACATTCTAAGGGGTGTTGAACATGGGGTAGGGGGCCACTTATATATGGTAAATTAACCCGTTACTTATTTTCCCCCAGATTGACCTTAAAGATGGGTTAGGAGCTAATTGGGGGTAGATTTTTATTTTTCATTTGAAGAACGTAATAGTGTTCATAATCTCCATACAAATATGTGTGTAGCTTATAAAATCAGTCCCATCTTTATAAATACATTAAATATAGAGTAAACCTGGTCAGAATGACGTCTTAAAATTTCACAAATTATATGTCTTTAGGAGCAAGGTTGGCCAAACGGTGTGGGGCACATCAATGCTATAGCTGCTTCACTTTATGACGACAGTGCGGTCACAAAGAAAGCCAAGTCTACCCATCCATCATTTTAAAGCAGTTTACTTTTTGACCCTTGGGAGATTGTCCGCACTAAAATATTTTATCTATAGTTTGTGAAGTCTCTATGAATAAACCAGATGGTTGGCAACCTCACTGTTCTGCCTCAAGGTCCATGTTCATATGTCACCATGATGCAGCAAAGTCCAGAAGTATATCGATCAGCATTGTACATTTAGTTCGAGCATCTTGATCCCTGCCCAAATGTTTACCATGCTCACAAAGACATCTATGTATGTATGCATGTATGTATGTGTATGTGACGTAGCATGGCACCCACTGTCTGTATGTGCGTTAAATCGAAGTGGATCAGACGAAGGAGATGGTGCATGGAATGGTGGTACAGGAGATGTGAGACATTACAAAGGGTAAACAGTGAAACATCTAAACTTGGATAGAGATCAGATGTATATACACGTAGTACAATAGATATTGGTATCATTGATAGTGTGTTGCTTAATGCAGAACGTACGGTACATGGACCGGGGGGCATGGGTGAAATATGCATGATAATGGTTGTGGGACACAGTGGGTCCAGTCAGAGCAGCCAAATTCAAACACAAAGAGCACCACATCCGCCCATTAACTAATTATTTTAACTCAAAATTCTCTGAAAGGACGAGAGACTTGGCCTCGCTAGAGCCTTTGCCCAGTGGGCACACAATCCAGTACACATTAAGTTCAATCAATGTTGAATCAATATTGAATCAACATCGACAACCGCATTTGTCAATGTTGATTAAAAATTCTGTGCCCACTGGTTGTGTCAAACATACCAACATTTACAAAATCAATGGTTGTCAATGTTGATTCAACATTGGTTTAACGTTAAACTGAATTTATGTGCCCTCTGGGTAAGATTAAAAATGACGGAGTTACTAGGTTTGCATGGCTAAGTAAACAGGGACAAAGCGTGAAAGGAGTTTGAAGGCTAGGCAACCGAATATTGACATGCATCATTTAGGGTAGGTTCACCCTGAGTCAAACTCATACCTTGAGTCAACCACTTTTGACATGAAATTATAAGTTCAGTATGCATCTGGTGACAATAAACCCAGACTGATTTTAGAATTGAAGTGTTTTCCAAATATATAGTGCAGATTTCATCCGCATCGTCACTCTTTTTCATTCTGTAAAATCAGTCAGAAGTACCCCTGTTTGACCTGTTTTGACAAACGGAGAATGAAAATCTCTCTAGCATTCATACTATTTGGTAGTTGATTTGAAGTATTTGTCCCTTGCATACACAGTGTTGATCGGTTTTGTTAGCTGGATATGTATCTAAATTACACAAATAATTTTCTAAATTATATTTAGGACTGATTTTGTAAGGTATACCCATTTCACCTTAAGTCAACCAAGAATTCACCCTAAGTCAGCCACGTCATACCCTGAGTCAACCATGGGATTTTCTTCTCTGGAATCCCCCCTGGAATTCTCTCACCCTGAAATCTTGTCTAAGAACTCTCCCCCTATACCCTTGTGAATACCTCCTCCTCCCAGAATATCCTCTTCTACTAGAGGGTTAAGGATAGCAGGCCTAATTGTGTAGTGTATAGAGGGCAAGGGTAAAATGCAAAAAGAGGGGGGGAAGGGCGTGAGGGGGCAGAGCCCCCGATATATTCAATAGAACTCCATACTGCATGTCTATAATGTTATTTTTAGTCCTCATTGCTCATTCAAGTCATATTTACTTGTATTGATAGTTCATAATGCAGTTGTATTCACTTGAGGTACAGTACGGACTTTGTCTTGATTATTCCATATTCAATAAAATCGTTTTCTTCTCTATTGTTAGGTGTAACATATTGATATATGATGCATGCATTCATGTCAGCCAATCCATTGATGAAAATCAGGAAATTACCGGTTTATTCCACATATTTCTGGTGTTTATAATATGGCTGACTCAAGGTGCGTTTTGGCTGACTTAGGGTGAAAAGGGGCAATTCTGAATACTCTGATAAATCATGGAATTAAATGCTGTAAACTGATATACAGCACTGTAAGACATCATGAATGTTATTCTCAAGAGCAATACCTAAAGTTTGGATCAATTCTGAAGGATATGCACAAAAAACTCTAGGAGCAATTAGACCAGAAAGGTAGCTCATGAAAAAACATGGATCAGACCGGTTGAAAGTGGTGAACCTACCCTAACCTAAAGGGGTGTCTCCATCAGAGACAGTCCATCCGTCTGTCCATGAAAATGGACAAAAAATGCATGGATCCGTCCAATTTTGATCGACGGACCGACAGTTTCCATCTCGACCAATGTCCGTCCGTCCAGTCCGTTCATCATAAACTGGACGGACAGATAATTTCCCTCTTCTGCCTGTCCATCTGTCCATTCCGTCCATCACAGAGTGACTAATCTGGGTGGAAAATGTCTGTATTCTGATGGAAAAGTAGATGGACGGGCATATTCAAGTTTTTAAATATTTCTGTCCGTCCGTTTTTCCTTCAGAAAACAAACATTTTCTGCCCAGATTGGTCACTCTGTGAAAGACGGAACAGAAAAAGGATCCGTCCGTCCATTTTATCCTGATCTCTGTCCAGTATGTGACGAATGGATGGACTGGACGGACGCGCATTGGTGGAGAAGAGAACCGTCTATCCGTCCATCAAAACTGGAGGGATGGATGGACGGTCTTTGATGGAGACACCCCTATAACCATCTGTATATCCCATACACAGAGATGAACGCATTTGCTGAGGTCCATTAAGCCGGGCCACAATAGAGCATTTGTCGGGATCCACACATTTTTTTCATTTCTAGTGAAAGAGCCTCCAGGTGGGATAATCTGGTTCAAACACTTTTGCATGATTTATGAACTTTATAGCTATACGAGTACAGGAAACGTCCATATTACCAAGCGCCATAAAGCCTATTGATTAGCTATAATGCTTGTGTACCTATCGTGTACTACCCCAACAGGTGTGCAGCCTAAAACAGTATGTGCACTATTAAATTATGCAAACCTATGATGTAGCTCCCCAAATGTGGAATGATGCATTTCTTCCTGGGGAGATATGATGACATGCCAATCTTATTCTAGACCTTATAACTTTGGCTTCATCAAAATAAATGCCTTAAATAAGATGATACCTGCCCCCAAGACCAAACCAAGGCATTTGAAAGCAGTATGGGACTCATATGCACGCTAAAGCACCACAAAATCGTCGTGCTGTGACTCGCAGCAAAGTAAAATTTCAATAGGCCCAAAAAAAAGTATTTCAGGCAACATGGTGCGACATTTTAAGGTGGGTACTCAGATCGTTTCTCTAAAACTAAATTAAAAAGAACAAAAACATATTGGGAGTATACCACGAAGGAGTAGCGAATAACCACACCGCCTCACGACTCACAATGATGACCCACTAACTCCTCCATTAACTAGGCATATAAAGACGTTTTTAAATACTCCTCTTAAAAGCCATATCAGTAGTATTGTATGTATCGGAACGGGACTATGGTTAACTACTGTTTATTACTCAATCGACATGCAGCCAATCAGAGGCCTCCATTTGGTCACGTGACCGGAAGTGACCTACTTAGGGGATTAGTGGTGACGTCACGTGACCTAGTTAGCCAATCAGAGGCCGCCATTTGGTCACGTGACCGGAAGTGACGTCATATGACCTACTTATGGACCGGAAGTGCCGTCATATGACCTACTTAGGGGACCGGAAGTGACGTCATATGACCTAATTTAGGATCACGTGACCGGAAGTGACCTGATGAGTCACGTGACCGGAAGTGACGTCACATGACCTAATGGCCAACCGGAAGTGAGTGACCTCATTGAGGATCACGTGACCGGAAGGGACCTGATTGATCACGTGACCGGAAGAAGAAGAAGAAGAAGAAGAAGAAGAAGAAGAAGAAGAAGAAGAGGAAGAAGAAGAAGAAGAAGAAGAAGAAGAAGAAGTGACGTCACGCGACTTAATGAAGAGATGAGCGTCTTTAAGGGGTCACGCGCTTTAAAATGTGATTTTTTTTTTTTTTTTTTTGGAGGAGGAGGAGGAGGAGGAGGAGGAGGAGGATGAGGAGGAGGAGGAGGAGAAGGAGAGGAGGAGGAGAAGGAGGAGGAGGCGAGTTTTTTTCATTTTTTATTGTTTTACGAGCGACTGGAAGTGACTTATTGAACTAGGTAGAAGCGTTCTTTAGAGTGTATAAGGGGGGAAGGGGAGGGGAGGGGAGGGGAGGGGAGGGGAGGGGGGGAGGGGGCTCTTTTAAGATGCATGGGGAGGGGGGCGCTTTTAGGATGCATGGGGCGGGTGGGGGGGGGGAGGGGGGGAGGGGGGAGGGGGGCACTCTAGGGGGGTGGGGGGGCACTCTAAGGGGCGTTTGTCTCTTTTAAGAAAAAAAGAAAAGAAAAGATTTCAATCGAGAGACACGCTTCTTCCTCTCGAGAGGAAGAAGCGTGTCTCTTCATTTTTTTTTGTTTATCACGTGCCTCGATGAGGCGATCAGCTGCGACTGGAGGAAGTGACACTTTAAGAGGACACGCGTCTTAATTGTTATAATATTTTTTTTATACTTACTTATAAAGAAGACGTATGAAAATAAAACACAACAATTCACATGTCCGTCGTTCTCGTTGTTTCTTGCTTGATAAAGTCAAGTAATATCGCGATGCCGAGGTCAAACTTTCCCATGTCCTCAGTCAACACTCGAAGGAGTTCAAAAGGCGTACCGCCGGCACCGTCAGCTTCATCTTGCCACATTTTCAACACTCGGAAGGCCCACTCAGCGGGACTTCCTCCGTATTCGCATTCTTCAGCGATCTTATCTAACTTCTCAGGTGACAATTTTAAATGGTCCCCCACCTCTTTCCACCTGCTACCTAGACGTCTGCCGAGGGTGCCCAAGTGCTTATGCATCGCGCGCGAGTCGGGGTTTTCGAAATCCAACCCCTGTCTGTGGAGAAGGGACATCCACTGAGCCAACAGTTCCACGCGTCTAATGCGGGTGAAGACGCGACCGAGCTCTCCCCATCTTTGACGATGCGGGGTTTCACCCCACCAGACTCGGAACATCGCCGTACACAGCTCCTCCGGTGTCTTGACACTGCGCTCTACTAGAGCATCCATACGGGCGGCGGTAACTTTTAAGCTACTGCCCAACTCTCTCCAAGAGCCGCTCAACTCTTTACCTAGTTGACGAAGCAAGGCGTCGCTATAGGCTAAGCGCCGCTGTCCTACCTCTCTGTTCTCCCCATCGGTCTGCCTCGCGCGTCTCACGTCGTCAAGCCGCATTAACTTTTTTTCAGGTGGACAAGGCGGTGAAGGCGAGCTTGAAAGTGGAATAGCTTGAGCCATCTCGTCTCGTCTTGGCGGCGGCGGCGGCGGCGGCGGCGGTGGTGGCGGTGGTGGTGGTAGTAGACGTTACTGTGGTCAGAGGCGATATGGTTTTTTTCCAACAGAAATCAGAGCTTTTATACAGAGGGAGTTTAATCCCATTTCCAACAGCACTCCAGCTGTCTAGCGACCTGTCCGCATGACGCTTTTTCAGCCGCTCCGCTCCTTAAGAGCTTAGATGACGAGGGGTATGTCATCGCTATCCGTGGAGACCAGCTGAAAAAGGTGTTTTTTCCTCATCCATAGCCTTACCTCCTACCCCCTACCTGAGGACGTCTCCCTCCCTCTGACATTCATTGTAACAAACGTCAGAGGTCAGGTGAAAATCGGACTTTTTCATGCACAGCCTTAGTCAGCTGTCACCCCTCCCTATTGAACTAGCCGGCCGCCGCCTGGCCGGCCCGGTCTACTCACCACGGCAGGAGGTGGTGATTTTTTTTTTGTCTTACACTTAAGTCGCTCACCACATGCACACGCCTCTACTCACAGACAGACACGTTCGTCTTAGGGGGTCCTGCTTCACGCCACACGCCTCCTGTAGTTTTTTTTGTATACACACTCTAAGCTCATCACCGTTAATCCTTTATACAGCTAACGCGCGTTGAATTGCTGAACAGGGTGGTAAGTAGCTTAGCTCATGACAGTGGATCCCTCAAAAAAGAGGGGAAAGGGATCCAGCTGAAAACGTCATACCTTATGTCTTTGTGAATGGCCGCCGGTCAGTCGGCGGCAGCAACCGCTTAATCCTTTATACAGCTAATGCGCGTTGAATTGCTGAACAGGGTGGTAAGTGGCTTAGCTCATGACAGTCGATCTCTCAAAAGGGGGGAAAGGAATCCAGCTGAAAACGTCATGCCTTATGTCTTTTGTTTCTCTTTGTGAATGGCCGCCGGCCAGCCGGCGGCAGCTGAACAGGGTCAGTAATTAGCTTAGCTCTAGAAGCGAGAAGGCGTATATAAGGGGCCTGGAAACCTCCATTCACTCACTCATTCTTTTGCTGCTCTCTACAGTCACCACCATGAGCAAAAGACAACACCTAGCGCCGTCCAAGGATCTAAGCAAGTTCAAGAACAAGAAGACTACGCGGAACAGCGCTCGTTTAGCGTCAGTGCCTCCTCTTGCTACTGAAAATGAGACTACCGCCGCAGCCGCTTGGTCTTATCACCCTCCCGCTGTAGCGAGCGCTCGCAGCAGTAGTAGTAGTAGTAGTAGCAGTAGTAGTAGTAGTAGTACTAGTAGTAGTAGTAGTGGTAGTAGTACTACTGGTAGTAGTCGTCGTGCTAGCGACGTTGTTACACTCGCGACGGTACACGTTGCTGCTAAGCGCGCTGCCGCTGCTACTGCCGCCTCGCCTGCTGCTGCTGCTGCTGCTGCTGCTGGTGATCCTCGTGCTGCGGCTGCTGCGGCTGCTGCTGCTGCACCTGCTACCGCTGCGCCTGCTACCGCTGCGCCTGCTACCGCTGCGCCTGCTACCGCTGCGCCTGCTACCGCTGCGCCTGCTACCGCTGCGCCTGCTACCGCTGCGCCTGCTGAGGCTGCTGCGCCTGCTACTGTTGCGTCTGCTGCTGCTGCTGCTGCTGCTGCTGCTGCTTCTGCTGCACCTGCTGCTACCGCTACTACTACTGACGACAACGCTCCTGGCACAGCGCAGTACTGGCAACCGGGTTTTTACCTCCCCACTACTGTTGATGACTTTGATGACCTGCCGCACGTTGCACAGCCCCTCTCCTCCACCACTACATCGACCGACGCCCTCGACGCCGCTTGCGCTGAGAGTTACAGCTATTCGGACACTCAGCCCCTAAACCGAGAAGAAGAGGAGGAGGAGGAGCAGCAGCAACAGGGTGAGACAGAGAACGACGCTGACGACGAGGCGTACGAAGAACCCGAAGGGAAAGGGGTGGGCGGTACGTTTTTCGGCTCCCCTCTTCGACCTTTCGACCTCACTTCCACTGGTAGCGCGTCCGGTCCGTGGCGACTGCCCTCACCGCCACCTTACGAGGGCGGCGGCGCTTCATCTTCTACCGCTACACTCAGCACCGACGGCGTGTGGCTGCTCTGTTCCAACAACGAGGCCTCGGATACCACCAGCGCTGACGCTGCTCCTGCTATCGGTTCTGCTGCTGATTCAGCTCACGCTGATGGTGTTACTCTTCCTGCGGGTGTGAAACGTTCTAAGGTGAGTTCAAGAACAACAAGGCCTACTAAGAAGAGAAAAATACAAGAAAAAGAACGAGATGGACGAGAAGAAGCAGAGAAAACCTTCTCCCGTCTTCTCGGGTTAGAGTTCTGCTTAGACGGAGCTTTGACGCTGGAGATCTGGGAGGACGTGGCTAGACTGTCTAGGAGGCCGCGCTACACAAAAGACGGCCAGGTGAAAGAGGCGTCTCTGACCAGAAGCAAGCGAGTGCACTTCACGGCCGACGCGCTGCGCGAGCTAATAGCACGCATCGCCGATATCCGCGCAGTGGTGCGCATACGCGACACAGCGGCCGCGCAAGGAAGACCTAATCACACCCCCTGGTTCGCAGTGCTGGATGAGGAGGGCGAAGTGTACGCAGCTGTGAGCTACTACAGCGGTAAGAACCTCGTCCACGTGCGCAAGTACGAAGGTCCTGACAAAAAACCCACACAGCAGGGGGTGACGCTGTCCGCCAGAGCGCTCAAAGAGTTGGATGACAAAACAGAGATTATTCTCAAATATCTCGGTATAGATTCGGAATGAGAGACGCTCAACGCTCACGCGCGCACACACACAGCGTTTGACGTACGCTGTATGAGACAGACAGACGGATACACAGACAGCAGACAGATAGATAGATAGATAGACAATAGATTGATAGATAGATAGACAGATAGATTGATAGATAGATAGATAGTTAGACGGCTAAGTAGTTGGTAACTGAGTGAAAAAAACATGACACAGTACGTATGCGAAAAGTGTTTCAAAATTTTTAAAAGACCGTACAACCACGAGAGACACGTAGAAAATTGTAGAGTAGTACCTAAGTTTTGCCCTCTATGCGGCGAAGGCGATTGCCGAAAGATCGCCTGTCGACGCGAATCTCTGGACGGGGTGACCATCCCTCCGCGCATATGTGCTGTACCGAACGGGGAGGAAACGTTCACGGCGAATTGGCCTGCGATACAAACGGGCGTCAGGATGCACGGGACTCGCGTGAGTGTAACAAACTTCAGGCTACCAACCGGCGAGTTGAGTGACGCTGTAGATACTATGCGTCGCATTCACTTGACACAAAGATTCAGATACAAAGTGGGTTTCTCGGTAGGCTTACTCTTACAACACAGAGAAGACAAGAGCAAACTGCGCTACTTTCACGCCTCCCAGAACAACGCAACTCTCATACAACCGCTCCCTACTATAACTAATTCAGAAACTTTGGAAGAGCTCCTCTCAAAGATGGAAAACACCGTCGCTTGCGAGGAAGTACGGAAACTTTGCGACGCTGACACCAAGTGGCACGTTCTTTTTCCTACCAATTTGAACATTTGCGTTTACATGGGACCGGGGGAATTCCCCATAGGCGGTAGGATCACTCAGGCCGGTCGAGTTGGAAAGAGAAGCGGCGTGTTAGATTTTCCCAACAAGGACAACCTCTGCATCTTCCGCTGCATTTCCTTTCACTTATACAACACCGGCAAGCGCGCTTCAGATTTGTTACGTCAGTTCTGTCCCGCTGCCACACCTGAATCCTTTCCGGGTCTGAACATCCGCGACTTACCCGCGTTAGAGAACTTGTTTGACGTACAAATAGCGGTTTACACCGCGTCGCGTCAAGTGCCGGGGCGGAAGTTGAGAAGACGCGTTACTCTGATCAGACCGCCTTCCAGAACTCTGGCCGCCCGAGGTAAAGTCAACCTACACCTGACGGCGAAAGGCGGTTTGCACGTCTCTCTCGTCACAGACTTCAACGCTTACGCGGGCATATACGAATGTTGCAAGTGTAAGGCGGCGTTCACCACCGAGTTCTTGCTGAAGAGACACAGGAACCAGCTTTCCTCTTGCCGACAAGTCAAGTTGCGCTACGTAGGTGGCATCTACCAAAATTCGAGAACGATTTTCGAAGCGCTAGCAGACTTCTCCATTTTTCCCCCCGACGGACATTCCGGAATCTACCCTTACAAGATCGCCTTCGATTTCGAGGCTTTCTTCAGACCGTGCAAAGAACCGTCGACGGAACACGTGTCCCTGCTGTGGGATCACGTCCCTTTGTCGGCTAGCGTCGCATCCGACTTTCCGGGGTGGGAGGGGCCCGTCTGCTTCGTCAGAGAATCCGACGCAGATTCCGACCCCTTGTTGGACCGAGTTTTAAATCACATAAACGAGAACGCCAAAGTCATCGGGGAAGCTGTGCTAGAACTTTACCGACCGACCTTAGTGAAGTTAGATGCGGCGATAGGTGAAGCTCTCCTGCTGGAGGAGGCGACATTCACCCCTTCTCCAGGCGGCTTCGCTGCGGCTCAGACCAGACACCCGTTAGTTCAACTGAAGAAGCGTCTTCTGAGATACATCCGTCAAGCTCCAGTCGTGGGCTTCAACTCGGGGCGTTACGACTTGAACCTGATCAAAATACGCCTTCACTCGTTCTTTGCCTCCGGAGACCGAAGAAACCACCCAGTGGGCACGCCACCACTGATTAGTAGCTGCTCTGGTGGCTAATGACCTTGCAGGGCGTATTATCCATTCAGGCAGCACACAATAGTTGGTAACATTTAGCATGGTATTTGTACTCAATAATTAACAGAATATTAAGCTTTTAATAAGTGATGCACATGCAGGGCTACATATGCCTCCCTTATTAGGCGGGGCCATGCAGCTCTGGTTAGCTACAACAGCTGAAGGGCTACAGAAACAGGACTTATTAATGGTGGTTTTCATAATAACTAAGAAGGCCTACATTTTTAGTCCTTATTAAGCAGTGCATCAACATGCCCTGATAAAGGCTGCTTTTGCACTGTCTAATAACCAACACATGTAAGACCTTATTTGGGGTTATGCAGGGCTGCAAAAGTAGGGCTTATTCATAGCTGATTAACTATTGTCTTTGTTATGAATATCAAGCCCTGCAACTTAAGTTCTAATCAGTCAGTGCAAGATAAGTCCTTATTGAGCAGTGAATCGACATGCCCTGATAAGGGCTGCTTTTTCACTGTCTAATAACCATCACATGTAAGACCTTATTAGAGAGGTTCTGCAGGGCTGCAAAAGCAGGGCTTGTTAGTAACTGATTAACCATCTTCTTTATAATGGATATTGAGCCCCGCAAATGAAGTTCTTATTAGTCACTGCATTGACATCCCTTGATAAGGACTGTATTTGTATTGTCTAAGAACCACTTTATGTCATAACATATTAATACCCAAGGGTAAGTTGTGTGATCTTTGAGAATACTTTGTGTCTCCTTGTTGTCTTCTGTTCTGGTACCTGTTTGAGGGGGGAATACACCATGATTCTACAAGGAGATTTGGTGGCCTAATGAGTAAGTCGCTGGACTTGTGTGTGAGAGGTCCTGGGTGCGATCCCAGAAGGAGCCACGGCACCAAATTTTCCCAAGAGTTGTCCTGACAGGAGTCGCGTCTGTAAGTGTCAGTAGACAGACTGCAGTGAACCTTCGGTGTCCTGGTCTCCCATGAGACTTGCACAGATCCGCTTCAGCCCGTAGAAGCATAATACACTTGCGACTGGTAAAAAGATAGCAGATATCAGTGTTGACGAAGGTGGTCCTAGCCGGGAGGGGAAAAGGCTACAATGGACCACTGGAGACTCTGAGAAAAGGTTGTGACAGCAGCCATCCCACGCTATCTGACAGTGAGTACGGTCAAGGCACATTGCACCACAGTCACCAGTTGGTTATCAGGTGTGTCAGGTTTGCCAGGGTCAGGAGCTAGGATGTGTTCACAATGGTTGACTATGACTTGTACACTGTCAATACAAACTCAATTTTGATATAATACTTCTTTTCCCACTTTTCTGTATATTGTGAGAGGTTCGATAAAACTGAAAAGAATTGGAGAAAAACTCATCCGGACCTTTTGCTTCTGCTTTACGCAAAGAAAATGGGTGCATAGCTGAAGAAAATGATACTTCCCATCTATTTCCAAAATGAATTGAATGGGTTTTTCATTCAATCAGATTCAAATAAGACAGTTTTTGTTTGTATCTCACTGCAAATAAACCCTTTTTAGCCAGTGTGTGAGCATGATATATGAAGGGCTGCTTTTGCAATGTACCTAGGGTGTGCTAGGGGTACAGTAAGGTTTAGGACCACCACTTATCATCAGCCCCACTAGCTCATGCAATAGCACACTGGACTTTACATCTGAAGGTAAGGAGTTTGATTCCCATTGACAACATTAATTTGTACAACAATCATGAATTTCCAATGTATGTATACTGAGCTGCTTATGAATGTTATATGCCTGAATAAACAGCAGAAAGTTTCAGTGGAATTCCTTTTTAAATAGTGGCACACTTCAGCTTATTACTAATCACTGCTTTGAAGTGCTTATAAGTGCTGCTTTATAGTAGTGCGGTAGTGTCACAATTATAATCTTTGAATAAATTTGACTTTTGTTGCCCTTATTAGCTGAATTATTGAACCTCTTGATAACCACTGCTTTGAAGGGCTTAATAAGTGCTGCAGATTAGCTGACTAATAGTTCTTACATTCTAGCCACAATATAGATGGATAATAAGCACTTCATTGGAGAGCTTATTAGTCACTTATTAAGTGTTGCTGTGCCCACTGGGCAAGAATTCAGCGTCATAAAGAGAAGCAATCAATACTTGGCGGTTTACACACAGCACACGGTTTTCTTGGACGTAGTCAACTATTTGGCACCCGGTTACAACTACGCGACCTATTTGCGAGCTTTCACCAGGAACGAAGAGAAAGGTCACTTTCCTTACGAATGGATGACGTCTACCAGGAAACTGGCAAACAGAACGCTGCCACCGAGATCGGCTTTTGACAGCGAGCTGACGGGCGTCAAAATGTCCGAATCCGACTACGCCGCATGTCAGAAAGTTTGGTCCGACGAGAAGATGCAAACTATGGAAGATTACTTGATCCACTACAACAACAAAGACGTCAAACCTTTCATAGAAGCTCTGAAAAATCACGCTAAATTTTTCCAAGATCGTGGCATTGACATGTTGAAAGACGGAGTTTCTCTCGCCGGTTTGACTTTACGGTTCCTCTTCCAAAACCTAGAAGACGCGTTCACAACGTTCCCCCAGTTCGACGCCGTCCTCCACGCTCTGATCAAAGAAAATCTTGTCGGCGGTCCTTCCATCATCTTCCATAGATTTCACGAGAAGGGCACCACGCGGATAAGGGAGCACAAGTACGGCGAAGAAGCGAGACCGTGCCAACACATCCTAGGACTAGACGCTAACTCTCTGTACTTGCGCTGCATGAGCGCAGCGCACTGCACGGGCTATTACGCGGTGAGACGGCCTGAGACCGTGTTCAAGCCCGAAATTAGGCAAAGAAACTCTCACAGCGCTTTGGAGTGGTTACGCTTCGTAGAGCACGACCGCGACGTGAAACTGCGCCACGCTTTGAACGGCGGCGAGATGGTTGTAGGCTGTCGGAGAATTCGCGTGGACGGGTTTCACGCGGCCTCTAATACGGTTTTCCAGTTTCACGGGTGTTGGTTCCACGCTCACGAGTGCATACCGTCGCACCGATATCAGTGCGCTTCACTGAGAGAGGAGAGACGCGACAGAACGACTAGAGTAAGCGCTTACTTGAAAGCGCTAGGTCACAAGCTGGTCGTCGTGTGGGAGTGCGAATGGCGAGAGATGAAGCGTCGAGATGAGCGGGTTAAGGTCTCCCAACAACGCTGGAAGGTTGACGCTTTGAAAGTGTCTCGAAACGCAATGAGCGAGAGCGACATCCTTTCCGCTGTGAAAGAGGAGAAAATGTTCGGTTTAGTTCAAGTGGACATCACTACGCCGCCTCACCTACGAGACTACTTCGAAGAAATGACCCCCGTTTTCAAGAACGCGACCGTTTCAAAATCGGACATAGGATCTCACATGTCAGACTTTGCGCAGGAAGAAAAGCTGTTGAACACGCCTCAGAGATGTCTGATAGGGAGTTACCACGGAAAAAATATTCTCTTGGGAACGCCGCTTCTCAAGTGGTATTTAGAGCACGGTTTGATAGTCACCAAAGTGCAGCTGGTCGTAGAATACCTACCTAAACGCTCCTTTGCCGGTTTCGCGGACGAAGTAACGGCGGCGCGAAGACGTGGCGACGTGAACGAGAACGAGAAAATTCTGTCAGACTGTTACAAGTTAATGGGAAACGCTACGTACGGTAAAACAATCTGCAACAAAGAAAAACACACGGCGGTGAGATACACTGACAGTCGGAAGTTCGAACTATTGGCCAATTCGTGGCGCTTCAAAAAGGCGTCCGAGTTGAGTTCCGATCTGTTTGAAGTCGAACTACAACCGAAAACAGTCAAGAACAACCTCCCTATTCAAATAGGGTTCATGGTATACCAGTACGCGAAGTTGAAAATGTTAGAGTTCACATACGACTTCTTGGATAGATTCGTCGATCGGCGCGATTATGCCCTTTGTCAAATGGACACCGACAGTCTTTACATGGCTCTCAGCGGTGACACGTTGGATGACCTAGTCAAACCTCGCCTGAGAGAGACGTACTTCAGAGAGAAACGAAAGTGGCTTCCGACAGCGGTGTGCGACGATCACTTAGAGCTTTTCGTGAAGACAAAAACGGAAAGAGTGCGAGAATGGTGTCCGCCGCCCGGCGGATGTTGTGAGAGACGGTACCTTCACGATCTGAGAACTTCGGGGCTTATGAAAGCGGAGTGGGAAGGTGACGGGATCCTAAGTCTCAACCCTAAGACTTACATTTGCTACGATCGAGTCAGCGACACCGGTGAAAGAAAATCCAAAAAATGGAGTGCAAAAGGCGTACAGAAGAAACAAAACCCTAAGGAACCAGACGACTTCTTGGATGTTCTTCGCCAACGAAAAACTCTCATTGCTGTAAATAGAAATTTCAAAGTGGTGCAAAACAAAATGGTCACCTACACCATAGAGAAAGACGGCGTGCGCTACTTGTATTATAAGCGTCGCGTGCATTCTGACGGTGTGACAACGAGTCCTTTAGAGATATGAAAAAAAAAAAAAAGCGTGTGCATCTTTTCAAAAATAGAGTGTTTATCAAGATTGAAAAAAAAAGAAATAAAAAAATTAAAAAAAATATTGTTGTGTTTTTATTTTCATACGTCTTCTTTTACTAGTAAGTCGCGCAGTCTCTTAAAGCGTCACTCATGTGACGACGTCGCTTCCAGTCACGTGATCCTAAAGACCCTCACTTCCTAAACAAAAAACTTCTTCTTCTTCTTCTTCTTCTTCTTCCGGTCACGTGATCAATCAGGTCACTTCCGGTCACGTGATCCTCAATGAGGTCACTCACTTCCGGTTGGCCATTAGGTCATGTGACGTCACTTCCGGTCACGTGACTCATCAGGTCACTTCCGGTCACGTGATCCTAAATTAGGTCATATGACGTCACTTCCGGTCCCCTAAGTAGGTCATATGACGTCACTTCCGGTCCATAAGTAGGTCATATGACGTCACTTCCGGTCACGTGACCAAATGGCAGCCTCTGATTGGCTAACTAGGTCACGTGACGTCACCACTAATCCCCTAAGTAGGTCACTTCCGGTCACGTGACCAAATGGAGGCCTCTGATTGGCTGCATGTCGATTGAGTAATAAACAGTAGTTAACTATAGTCCCGTTCCGATACATACTATACTACTCATATCCTGCAGTCAATTATTATTCAGACATTGGAGATCAGTGGAAGCTTGTTTTATTACTGAAAAAAAAATTGCTAGAAAATAAGTAAAACGAATAAAAAGAATAAAAATAAAATCTCCAAGAGTTGAGAAAAAAAGAGCTTTTTTGAACCAAAGGTCGGTTTCCCTAAAGCACACTTTTTGTTGACCTCCCACTGCTACAAGCCCCAACTCTACCCTACCCCGGTCTAGATCTG
Organism: Harmothoe impar; assembly: GCA_947462335.1. NCBI lineage: Eukaryota > Metazoa > Annelida > Polychaeta > Phyllodocida > Polynoidae > Harmothoe > Harmothoe impar. The sequence continues at coordinate 45,349,030 of OX381720.1, read as the reverse complement.
ACAGGTTACAGCTTTCGAATGCATGGTTCATACAATCCAGTGCTTTCCAAATTGATAAAAAATAGTTATCCAAAACTGTACCCATATTAAATTACACATGTATCTTACCAGGGCTCCATGAGATGACTGCGGATCTTCAAAGAAGGCCCACACCTTGTCTCTGGTCCCCAGGATCACTTCACTCTCCTTAAACTCTTCCTCCAGTCCAGTCTTCTCTCCTTCAGCGCTCACCATCACCCCTACCACAGCGTTACCCTTCCTGCCTCTCAAGGCTGCCTGTGCTTTGATCCGCTCCACAGGTCTCTCCAGCTGTTCTCTCATGTGTCTTAATGCCCTCTCATTCTCCTCCTCCTGCTCGTACCTGTCGTAGCAGCAGGGGGCGAGCAGCTCAGGCGGGATGTCCCAGAAGAGCATCTCGGCACAAGCTGCTCGGTGACAGAGCTGGGTGGGGAGGTGCATGTCGCCGCCGTCCCTGTAGAGGTCCAGCAGGAGGTCGGCGAAGCCACACGCAGGGCTCCGGTCAAACTCATACCTGGTAATTAGAGACACGTTGAAGTACATGTACAGTGACTCAAGATTAACAAGAAAGTGTCTTTCTTCCATATGGATATCACCCTTCTAAAATTAGCAAATAATCGACTACTCTCGTATCTAAATGTATGTTCAATAGAAATACATACCCCATACACATCACTATTCTCAATATTCATTGTTTTACTGGGGACTTGCATTTTCCCCTTGTATCTTGCCGTTGCGTTTGAGCATCTAACTTAACCCCAGATAGACGCCTTACCACCCAGGCAATCCCTTTCTATACATGGCAATAACATAATTATACACCTCTGCAAATAAAAAGAAACTATGACAAGCTCATACCTTCCTGTGTCTGCATTGAAGTGCGGATCGGTGTGTGACAAACTACCAAGGCGTGTGTTTGGGAACCTTCTTAGGATGCTCCTCCTCACCGTAAAGAGTGTCCCACGTAAAGAAAGTTGCAGCACCTCCTCAACCACCTCTCCGTCCTCACAACTCGGCGCTTTAACTAAAGTTCCCTTTGTGCCATTACTAATATTGGTATCAAGGTTTTGTGGAGTCATCCGATGGTCTGAAGGCTGTCTTCCTTCGTAGTCACCCATTCTCATCGTCGTTGCGGAGAGTATGAGCATTGTCCTAACTGGTGTGAACAGAACTGTAAAATGTCTGTAATATTACTCCCCATCACTGTTATGCATGAGAAAATATATCCTTTTATGATTGCAGGCCAACAGGTGAATATAATAGGATAGTCTACCGTCAGAGAGAGTATGTGTATATCATTGTTCATAAAAAAACCTCTATAACAGTATTAGACGGCAAGTACAGGTGACTTAGACCCGTTAAGTATGCCGGGAGTGGTACTCCAATGTGCTACAGGTGGCTAATACCATTAAAGGTATGCTGCAACTTACTCCAGGGCAGGTCAACCACACGACTGCCAGCCCACCTCTCCCACACCAGCTAGTGTTGGGAGCAGGATCAATCAGATGTATTGAACCTAAATGTGGCCCATTGTGCCGAGGAGTCAATGCGAGTTGTATATTTAGGAAGCAGAGCTCACTGATCGGCAAACATTGTTGGTCTGATGTATATGACCCGTGGGACTGTTATATATCCAAAGACTGATTAGTGGAGGTAAATTGAAATAAGTATAGCTGTGGTCTACACCGTCGTTTCCAGCACCGCGTTGTCTAAGATGAAACCATCAGTAGGCTACGTGGACAAACAGAAAAGGGAATAAAAATGCAGCTTTATGCTGAAGCATACATTAAACTACATAATATAGAGTTCTACAACCTGTGGGCAAACAGATGTCCCATGTGGTCAGGTAACCGCACGATGATCGCCACACATTATTTATTAAGGGGTTATTAAGGGGTTTTTAAGGGACTATAAAGGGGTTATTAAGGGGTCAACTTTAAAGAATACCAACCTTTAAATGTTGGTAGTCGTAGAACTACCAACTAAGGTAGGAGTACATGTATTGTCAATGGCAGACGGTTGGATATATTAAATGATAACAATAGAATGATAACATATAATATCATAGGAATATTATGTTAATTAGCAAGATACCGGGCCATAATATATGCATATATCTACATACATGGTATGTAATAGTATGATAATCTTTATCTAAAGAAAGGACCGACACGCACATGTTTTCATTATACTTCAATTTTAGCCAAGCACGGTTTTATCTGTTTGTAGAAACTGACATGGAAAACAGGTGAAGAAGGTAGATTAAGACGCTAACTGGGAGCAGAAACTGCAAATGTAATTAGTGCATGTCTAGTACCTTAAGCTGTAAATATGATCACTGTGGCCATAGTGGATGATCCTTTACTAATGAGGGTAAAACTATGTAATGGTGATCAGCAGTATCGATCATTAGACGATCACCGATTAGATCATATTTTGGATATATAAGGGCACCCACACAGAAAGGATGCTCTGTGTGGGGGGAGGTTTCCTTTATGGCTCTCTGCTCATCCCGTTAAAAACGGTGGAATTAAAATGAGAAAGAAATAGAAAGTGGTCAAACCAAGGAAATGATAGGGGGGGTTGGGAGCGGGGTCAAAAGGATTTTACCCCTTGAGGGAGAGGGCGAGACCAAAAATATGTGGACCCCTCTTGATGGTGGGACTAAGAAAATGTGACCCCTTTCTTCAGCAAAAAGGTCAGCACACAGAAAATGACTAAAATGTGTTGGCAGCACGAAATAATGGGGTGAGGGGGGATTTTGACTCCCCTCGCGTGCGGACTGAATCTCTTTTTGGCACACTCGCGCAAAAAATAGTTACAATGATTCCCAATATATGGGCCAGAAATAAACAAAACTGTGAATGCGAATATAATAACTGTAACAATATTAACTAAAGTTTCATTTCAAAAAAGGTCAACCTATCCACGGGTGCCATTGTATTGATTCCTTCATGTGACACGTCCAGTGTCCCTAATGGTTTAGTTCTGTGCAGCACGTTGACATATAATTACCCAGATGGTTTCAGCGTCCTACTCAAAGCTGCCAAATATTGACTAATACTTAAAAAATCAGTCAGTTTGGGGAAATTCCTGCTGATTGTGGACAACATTCACGGTATTGAATTGCTTAAGGCTTATGGCTGGTGCCATTGTCAATAAATTAGACCCCTGAGCCTTTATTGATCCAGCCATGGCAGATGGTAAAGGTGGGGATATTTACCGATACAATCGGGAGAGCATCATTGTGTTTTCCCAACCGATGAAATACCCTCTTAAATGGAAACTTGTGGTGTCATGATGACGATTCCACAGGTACTTTATATTTGAGGCTCAATACGTTATATTATGTAAAAATTACGTTTTTAACATTATACAACGTCTGATCATAATAAGGCAAATACGGGATAGCTCTCACAGGTGCGCGGATAAACGTTAACAGCGCAATCTTAATCTCACATCTTCAAATGTCTTACTCTAAGGCAGAAAGAAAAACAAAAAAAAGAGGTCATACTAGTCGACTAGCCTATCCTACAATGGACTGTGTAGTTTAAGATAGGATTAAGATTAATTCATTGTAAATAAGGTGGCTAACGACAACTAGTTGTGCAACCTAAGCAGCAGCCTATTCACTGTATTTATTGAGTGCATAATTGTATAATTACGTGTCAAGGGGGATATCCATATGGTAATTTCTTTATCAAAAAATAATAATCTATGGGATACATATTTATAAAACTGTAAAGGACTTGTATTTACGGTATATAATATTGTCATGTCAGCATTTCCCTTTAGTATGATGGAGCTCAATTGTACAAAGAAAGTGAATAAATTTTAAAACCTTGAACTTGTGTTAAGATTGTGCTGTTAACGTTTGTCCACGCACCTAGGAGAGCTATCCCGAGCGTGCATAATACGGAGCCATAGAGAAGCGCTCCGAAACGTTGTAGAGTAAAGGCACCCAAAGCCGGACAGACCCTTATTCCGGACACCCTGCAATCATGTGATGATTGTTTAAATAAATATACACATAATGGACCTATTACCATACCTAGTGAAGGCCATATATGTTACCTTCCCACAACCAAAGAAACTAGAACGTAACACACAGGGAAATGTGATTATAATCCTATTTATTTTTGGTATGTACCAGCATAAGTCTATACACCATGTTCCTTAGCAGGGATGCTAAGTACAAGGACAAAGTTTACTGGGTTATATTATGGGGCAAACCATATGATATATGCATAATTCCACCACATCTAGACACATATAATATTGACCTTTTATGGTGTCCAGTGGCTTTCAAATAAATTATCCCCTTGATGGAATTCTAGGGTGTCCGGAATTAGGTGCCTATGTCCGGAATTAGGTGCCAAATTGACATCCAATTACTCAAGCCTGACCCATATTGCTGAAGAGATAATTATTTGAAACACAATGCATCTTCATAACAACATGTTTACATTTCATATGCAACTATTCTGGCCTTAACAGATAGCTCCTAACCAGAGAAATAAGAAGATGTCCACTAACTGTCCGGAACTGGGGTACTTTACTCTATAACGGCTTTTGTTTACAGGGAAGTACCAACTGTAGCCATCATGAATTCATTAGCTTATGCCTTATTGAACTGGTACATATAATCGTGTAGACTAAGGGAAGTTAAAATTTAAGGACCGTTCACCATACCTTTTTGTAATGACTCAACGTTACACTAGAGGAAGTTATTGATTTATTTACAGTGGCCCTCCAGAGTGACACCTGTTGAATTATGTGGGATATATCCAAGTACAATGTAGCTGGTCTGGGATGTGGTGTTGAGTCAGCTTATTCCTAGAGGGGTTTAAAGCGGTGTTTATCTGTTATCTTTAAATACTATCAAATCGTTCATGATACGACAAGAAGTTAACTCAATATTCTCCACGTCTTGTCGGAGGGGCAGAGGCATCCTTCAAGATAATGATATAACGTTTGACCTCATTGTCTTAACAAAGTAAATATATTCACAAGGAGATTATGCTGCGCAGATTTGGCATGTGCTCTGAGACCCACACTGATATTCTTTGGTTCCCTATACTCCGAAAATCCACAAATCAAGGCCACGGTCAGCGAGTTAATTTTCGTAGTTTTGAGGCCTAAGTAAGCAAAAGAGAAAAGAAAGAAGCGCGCAGACACGACATGTTTCTTAAATAAATAGTTTATTGGCAGTGCAGTCTAATGCCTATTTTTTAAATAAAGATTTTATCTTTACTTACAGTATCCAACCAATCATGAAAATTAGAAATATATTGAACCGAATGTCTAAATGGCCTTTGCATATACATTGGAGACACATCACTATCCTAGTTATGCTAGGAAAAACAATCAAAACTATAGAAGACATTATGCATCAATGAAAGAGTAGTGTCATGGCATTGTGACTTTGTATTGAGTAATGAATTTTAATGACGTCATAGCACAGACTGAGCTACAAGTGTGCTGGAATATCCGTCATCTGGAGTCCCCCTCCAGAGGCTCATTTCTTCATTCCCACTCAGTCCTCGGTTTAGGATTATAGCTGGGGCATATGGAATGTGAATCCAGGCAATATGTGGGAACATCCGGAATGATGAGAAGGTATTTTCAGATGGCTCTGTCAGGGACTAGTTTCTATTTTAATTCAAAAGCAAAATGGAGTCTGGGGGTCAATTGTTAATGTTAGTATATCAGACAGCAGCAGAAGGTAGAGCAATATGTGATGGACATGATCCTATGAGATGGAAACTACATTCCTTACCATACTGTGGTGGCTCTACCTAGTGGTATCCACGTGTACTTTTCTTTTTTTTCTGTGGGATATTACCAAAGGTATTTCCATGCAAAAGCAGCCAAGATTCTATGGTCTGAATTAGTCCTATCACACTACATGGATACTCAGAATAACATTGTACAAAATGTACAAATTAAATGGATTATCTCTATTGTAACCCTGCAGTGGGAGCCTATGTGCTGTGGTCAGATTACATTCTAGGCTGTGTCTCACCAGATCGGGCCAATATGAACGTCTTTGACCGGGTGCCATCTTTGACCAAAGCCCGATATGGTGAGACACATGTACAGCCTCTAATGATAATATATAAAGTTTTAGATACATGTAGCGACCTTTCCAATCATCTACATGTATGCACAATAGGTGGCAGTGGCTCTCGGTGAGCCGAGAAGGTCTTGAGGACAGATAAGGGCATTTTAGACACCATTCCTTAAAGCAATTATGATAGCTAACCACTTGAATTAAGCACTAAATACATATTTTAGTTGTCATTCTGTAAAGTTCAGTATTTGTCAACCCAGCAGATATCAGCTTTAATTTAAACTAGTAAGCCACCAGAATCTTGCTGACAATATAATGTGATATTCTTATGGTCTGCTTATTTGTTAGATATGCAATGATAAATATGATCAGTCATGGTAGATGAATGAAGAAAATATGTTTCAATAACAGTTAAATAGGGTGCCTTGATGACAATATCCTGACATAAACACAATAATTGTTGGCAATAACATATAAATAAACATACTTTGTTACCTTCAGCAATTTGGAATAGACACTTTTGAAGAAATCATGATTTTATAACATTGAATGAAGGTATATTGCACGAGATATCATCAATGCTTTGAATAGCATTAACAATCAAGTTCTCTAAAAATACATGTGATTTGAACACATAGTCCTTCTCAATGTTGGGCTATAATTTATGTAATAATGATTGGAGGTCTTTGGTATTTGGGATAATGCTACTTATATGGCGGGTGTTCTTTCTCTTCCACTTGTCACTCAACATGACAACATGTATCCAGTGGTGGTTTGTGTATGATATGTTCTTGGGGACATTCTGAAAGTCTTCTGTGCCCAAGCCCTCACACACTTCTCTCTGTGAGGCGGGCAGGATACTACTAGTCTGACAGATGGACCTTATACGTGCTGTCCAGCCTTGGTCATAGGTGGGGAGGAAGTAGTCAGGGTGCACCAGTTTCACTGCCTCCTCACGCCCACCATGTTGTCCAGATGTGAATTTCCTATAGACATTATCAATGTATAACAACTTGCTTTCATACTCCAAGTCATTATAGGTGGGGAGCATATCAATGGCAAGCTTGAAGAAGGGGTGATGAGGACGACAGGCAATGAGTGTGATCATTGCATTGGATCTTTCCTGCTGCCTCAGAATAATTGGATGAGCATAGGTCTCCTCGGGTAGGAAACAATCCTCAGTGTAAGTCCAAGGGTCCATGGGCTTCAAACTCTCTAGATCCAGATCGGCATAGATGCCACCAAAGTGGTACATGACATAGAAGCGCATAGCATTAGCGCGGTAGATGTCCTTCTCGTAGGCGTCATACTGCTGGAGGAAGTCTGGGTAGGAGTGGGTGAGGAAGAGGCGGACATCCTCCTGTGTCCAGAACCAGTACTCCCAGTCTGGGTGGTTCTTTGTCCACGTCTGCATCCACTCTGAGAACATGTCAGGCACATGGCTACTGTCCCACGTCTGGTGGATGATGTGAGGGATCCGCGGGCTTTTCCCATGCCATGGGCTTAATGTCGTCTGCTTTGGTTTGGACCCTGATTCCAAAGTCTGATTCTGTGTTTGTATACTGGGATTTTCCTCGTTCACATTATGATTGGTGAGTGCCCGTTGCCTTTTCATTGAGAGCCAACCCGTCATTGTGTTGAGCGGACGTTCATAAGTAACATAGTCCATTGAAACATTTCCCAATCCATTTTCATAGTCATTAGTCTTTAGTCCTACCCTGCCTCCTGCTTGTTCAACTGCCACAGACTTCCCATACTTCTTAGTTAATACCTTAATGTTGATTTCTGGTCTATTCAGCAGACGACTTTTCCTCACTGCCTGTAATGCATCAGACCCTCCTCTAGCTTCAGAATCAGCTTGGCTTACTAACTTAAACCTCAACAGGGGGCGCCTCGGTACGTCTTCTATCTCGACTTCCGGTTTCTCAATGGCTTCAGCGTCCAATGTCCTCTCAATAGCTTCAGCATTCAATGCCCTCCCAATGCCTTTTGTTGAACTTCCACTCAAATGCACCGACAGGGGCTTTGCAGTGACTGAGGCAATCACTGGCTCCCCCTGGTCGGCTTTAATTGAACTAGCATTGGGAGGGAAAGCAGACAGGGGAGATAATTGTGAAGGCAGAAGGCTCCGGAGAATGGTTTTTGCCTTTTCAGCAGGATGTAAATCAGACAACGTATCCGTCTTGTGGATAGCAGTGTTGGATGTGTAGCGAATCTGGTTTCCACAGAATAGGGCTGAAATACACAACCCTACCCAGACTGCTGTTTTAATAGTGAGCGCCATTTTGTGATGTTTACTTACATTCCATAATATCCCAACAGCAGTCTATGATCCATGTTTGGTTGGTTATTTCCCCATGAGATAACCATTTAGACCCATGGGATTCTTCAGGAGAAGTTGTGCTGATGGTATACAGAGGATCACTATTGATTTCCTATAAAGCACACACCATTATGTCTGTGGTCCTTTCTGCAAGAGATGATGAAGGCAAAGTCAATTTGGTATGGCAGCAAAGCTATATTGTCAGCATCATTTATCTTGAGGTAAATGGTAATATGATCGGGCTACAAATGTAATAATACTATAATTTTCTTCGGTATAAGTGACTGAATAAATCAAGGGTGCCGGTAATGTTGAATAATAAATAATGAAGATTACTTTGATATCAACAACCTGCAAACCTTTGTGGTTAAGCCAAATAATAGTAATATGTATTACCAGTTTCCATACCGGCATGCCATTTATAAAAACACGAATGTTATAAATCTACTATAGCCCTAAAAATCACATTCCATTGAAACCACTTCATTGCAACTCACCTCCAACTGCCGTCTGTGTCAGCCCCAATCCCGAACTATGGTTATTCCAGTCCATGTGAAACAGCCGATGGTAAATTGGTACTTACTGTACAGTTGTTTGGGGTGTGGAGTGGAGCTGTGCTGGTGGTAGTGGGGTTGGACCAACTAGGGGGGAGTTTTGGGGCGAAATGAATAAAATGGGAGGAGGAGAGGACCATACCCGGCAGAAGCGTGCGTGCATGCGCGGAATGATTGATCCAGATGGGGGGCGGGTGGATGGAGGGGGGGGAGGTTGATCAGAAGTTGGGTCCCAAGAGAGAATGGGCACCGTATGGTGGGTTAGATTGACTGCCGCTTTTCAGTCCAACTTGATGTTTCCACAGAATGCTCTGCTATATGAGGAAGCCCATACAGGTTCACTATAGTAGTAGGACACAATTTATCATTTAGGGACAACTAATATCATATTTAGCTATTTTTTTGTTATGAACCTTGAATGAGTTTATCTGGTTGAAACTATAGACAAATTGCTAAAACATGATGAAAGGTACATGACTTGTAAAAGTGGAATAACATCCATATTCATCCGGCATTAATGCTCCAGGGTGGGTCATGTGGCATAAGGGTGGGTGGGTCACTGGAGAGAAGGCTTTAGTGGAGAGTGGGGGGGGGGGGGGGGGGGGGTGGAATGGGGTGGAGTGGGTGTGAGGGGGATTAACTGTGGATTGAGGCAGTTGTTTGTGGCAGGGCGGAGAGGGTTGGAGATAGGTGAAGGATGGGCAGTATTATACGTGTAGGGTGGCATTCCTGCTGGCAGCATCACATCAGATGCAGAGCGGCCATTATGACGGGGAGGTTGTCATCTGCAATTAAAGCGAATTACACATAATTACACACTTATCATTATGGTTTATGCTATAATCTTATCGCATGCCACAATGTGTTTTTTATGCCGAAGTGGTGGCGTAGCCACCTGGTGGTGCCGCCAGGCACCACCAGAACAAGGTATAATGATGTTTGCACTTTGCCAGAAATCAGAACGGGTGCCGCCATCTTGGATTGTGCCGCCATCTTGGATTAAGGTGTCACAACTCAAAATTATGCTATTTGATAACAATAATATTAATCAACCTTTGATAGTTCCTGAGGTTGATTATAATTATACCTACCCCCCCTAACATTGACCCAAGGAAATAAATGGTTCTATTGGTTTGTTGCTAAAACAGCCGGTTGCCTAGCAACAGCTATTCTAATTGTTTATCTGCCTAGCAACACACATTTCTATGGTGCTGAGCTTGATGATAATCATACCTACCCCCCCTAAACTGGATGCTAGGAATTCAATGGTTCTATTGGTTTGTTGCTAAAACAGCCGGTTGCCTAGCAACAGCTATTCTAATTGTTTATCTGCCTAGCAACACACATTTCTTTGGTGCTGAGCTTGATGATAATCATACCTACCCCCCCTAATATGGACCCAACGAATTCAATGGTTCTATTGGTTTGTTGCTAAGACAGCCGGTTGCCTAGCAACAGCTATTCTAATTGTTTATCTGCCTAGCAACACACATTTCTTTGGTGCTGAGCTTGATGATAATCATACCTACCCCCCCTAATATGGACCCAACGAATTCAATGGTTCTATTGGTTTGTTGCTAAGACAGCCGGTTGCCTAGCAACAGCTATTCTAATTGTTTATCTGCCTAGCAACACACATTTCTTTGGTGCTGAGCTTGATGATAATCATACCTACCCCCCTAATATGGACCCAAGGAATTCAATGGTTCTATTGGTTTGTTGCTAATACAGCTGGTTGCCTAGCAACAGCTATTCTAATTGTTTATCTGCCTAGCAACACACATTTCCATGGTCCTGAGGTGGATTATAATCATACCTACCCCTCCTAAAATGGTGCAAAGAATTCAATGGTTCTATTGGTTTGTTGCTAATACAGCTGGTTGCCTAGCAACAGCTTTTCTAATTGTTTATCTGCCTAGCAACACACATTTCCCTGGTCCTGAGGTTGATTATAATCATACCTACCCCCCTAAAATGGATGCAAGGAATGCAATGGTTCTATTGGTTTGTTGCTAAAACAGCCGGTTGCCTAGCAACAGCTATTCTAATTGTTTATCTGCCTAGCAACACACATTTCTATGGTGCTGAGCTTAATGATAACCATACCTACCCCACTAAAATGGATGCAAGGAATGCAATTGTTCTATTGGTTCGTTGCTTAGACAGCTGGTTGCCTAGCAACAGCTATTCTAATTGTTTATCTGCCTAGCAACACATTTTTCTATAGTGCTGAGTAATGATAATCATACCTACCCCCACTAAAATGGACCCAAGGAATTCAATGGTTCTATTGGTTTGTTGCTAAGACAGCCAGCTGCCTAGCAACAGCTATTCTTATTGTTTATCTGCCTAGCAACACACATTTCCATGCTCCTGAGGTTGATGATAATCCTACCTACCCCCCCTTAAAGGACCTCAGGAATTCAATAATTCTATTGGTTTGTTGCTAATACAGCTGGTTGCCTAGCAACAGCTTTTCTAATTGTTTATCTGCCTAGCAACACACATTTCCATGGTCCTGAGGTTATAATTATTATAATCATACCTACCCCCCCTAATAGCTGTTGCTAAGACAGCCAGCTGCCTAGCAACAGCTATTCTTATTGTTTATCTGCCTAGCAACACACATTTCCATGCTCCTGAGGTTGATTATAATCCTTCCTACCCCCCCTTAAAGGACCTCAGGAATTCAATAATTCTATTGGTTTGTTGCTAATGAAGCGGGTTGCCTAGCAACAGCTATTCTAATTGTTTATCTGCCTAGCAACACACATTTCCATGGTCCTGAGGTTATAATTATTATAATCATACCTACCCCCCTAAAATGGATGCAAGGAATGCAATGGTTCTATTGGTTTGTTGCTAAGACAGCTGGTTGCCTAGCAACAGCTATTCTAATTGTTTATCTGCCTAGCAGCACACATTTCTAAGGTGCTGAGCTTAATGATAATCATACCTACCCCCCTAAAATGGATGCAAGGAATGCAATTGTTCTATTGGTTTGTTGCTTAGACAGCTGGTTGCCTAGCAACAGCTATTCTAATTGTTTATCTGCCTAGCAACACATTTTTCTATAGTGCTACGTAATGATAATCATACCTAACCCCACTAAAATGGACCCAAGGAATTCAATGGTTCTATTGGGTTGTTGCTAAGACAGCCAGCTGCTTAGCAACAGCTATTCATATTGTTTATCTGCTTAGCAACACACATTTCCATGCTCCTGAGGTTTATTATAATCCTACTTACCCCCCCTAAAAGGACCCAAGGAATTCAATAATTCTATTGGTTTGTTGCTAATACAGCTGGTTGCCTAGCAACAGCTATTCATTTTGTTTATCTGCCTAGCAACACACATTTCTATGGTCCTGAGGTTGATTATAATCATACCTACCCCCTAAAATGGATGCAAGGAATTCAATGGTTCTACATAGGCGGCGGAACCATGGGGGATGTGGGGGTTACAACCCCCACACAATTTTAAGTGTGGGGGATGGAATATGTTTCAACCCCCACACTTTTTGGGATGGGGTTTACTTTTTTGGGAATAAACAGAGAAGTTTTTAATGGCTGAGCTTAATGATAATCATACCTACCCCCACTAAAATGGACCCAAGGAATTCAATGGTTCTATTGGTTTGTTACCCCCCTAACATGGACCCAAGGAGTTCATAGGAACTACCATATTTGAAGTTATATTATCCTTCCAACCTGTTCATTCAGTGTCTTGAATGGGTCACCTTCAAATATACCAACCATGTAGAGAGTAGGTTCCTTTAAATGCAAGAATTGCGGATGTTGTCGCGTATAAAAATGCCTGAGGCATTTTTTTACGCGGCAACAACCACAATTCTTGTTGCTGTGAACAATACCCCCCCCCCCCTCAAATGGAAAAGAGGAATAAGAGAATAAGAGTAAAAGGTTACCTGGACTATAGACTTACTTCATGTATCGGCTAGTAACAGGACCTGCCCTACACACATCTTCATGACACTTTAATAGTGTACTAGTATACGTCACGCCCAATATTTGAGGCAATATCTAATAATTTGAGAGTTACACTAACTAATACCCGGAAAGGTCATCCGGACACATTCATGTAAGAAAGGCAGAGCGTATCTGAGAGGACACGAGCCAAGAAATATGACACTTAGCATTTACACAGAGAAAAGTAAAGGAGTCAACTGTGTCTCCTACCTGGCTCAGGTAAAATAGAGTCAAACAGCTATTGACTCTGCTTATATGAAGGGTCAACTTGAGTTGACTCTGTGCCATCAGTGTCAACCCAAGTTGCCCCTTCATATAAGCAGAGTCAACAGCTGTTTGACACTACATTTTTACGGGAGGCATGTGGGACACACAGTTGGCTCCTCTACTTTTCTGTGTGTAGAAGGACAGCGAGCATGTCTTTCTGCACAACTCTTTAGTATACACAATCAAAGAGAAAATGCGTGTCTTTTGAGGCGTAGGCCCGCATTCCCACATGTGTGTAAGGTGAACAGCTGCCCACACAGTCGCATGAACCGCCCTCAGAACGGCCATCCTGGCAGACACGACTGGATCTTCAAAGTACAACAGGCACAATGTGGCTAGTTCCTCTACTCTGGACTGGTCATGTCAGCGAGACAGTTCCACCCCCAACCCCTAATGACCTAAGGTGAACTTGCTTCATGCAATAAGAGTATACCTGCTTATGGATATATAATTATAAACAATAAAAGAATCATAGTAATTTTACTTTCATAATCTAAAGAATGTTTTGGCCTGAAACACATGAACTTTGAACTTCTGTCAAATAAGATAAAATAATCTCATGTGAATTCTGGATAGATTTTATCTTGTCAATCTAGCAACGACCACACGCATTCTCAGACAAATATGATGGAAAACTTCCAAATCTAGGTGCTAAATTACCTTTGTCAATATAAATAATAAGCAACGCTGTCTTTGGGGACACTGTCGGTCTGATCTAGCCTGGAATAATTACCCCGTCACATGCCATTTCCGACTCCACAGAATGTTCCACTACAGACACCATTTTGTTTTGGGATTAATTGTCAGGTTGCCTAGCAACCATTCCCTCTGCACCCAACATGAGACTGCCATCTAATTATGATTTTCCCCAGCATCACCTAGGTGATCGGTACTTCTAGTAGAAATGTAATATTTCTGCGAGACGTATCTGTTTTCCCCCTATTGTACGGTTTATAGTGATCCTGTTCCATCAAAACTAATATCATGTAGTCCCCCATTAATATATAATGAACAGGGCAGCTCACTGATATGATCATGCAATACAGCATTCCTGCATCCCCTGCCTATATACCAGGTGCAGCATGCGGGCCTACTGATGCGTGACGTGATAGGGCCGGGATCACTCAGCCGTGGATAATTACATGCCCACCATGGCTACATGACCATGTAATATCATGAATCAGATGGAATTCAAAACTTTTTGGTGTCCTACATTCTCATGGCTTGCATGTCTACACGGATGGCCAATGGGAGAACTTCACAACAATTGGTGTAGTCTAAATCAAATTACGAAATGGCCGTGCTATAGATAGTGGATAGCGCCAGGTCTCTGACGCCTTGGGGCGGGGGTGAGGCCTGGGGGTGCGGCGGAGTGGTATTAACGTTTTATTGTGATAATCGCCCGGGTACTCCAGTAATCACAGTATGGCAGGTATTCTTTCTGAATAGTGCAATTGTGATCATGACTGCACTAATGATTACGGTAGGGCGTAATGATAGTGTTAATTTGGTAGGAAAAACTGGAGTCTCCCTGAACATGCTACATGTACCACAAACTTCTGCCAGAAATAATTAGTAATTAATCAATAGTAATAAGTGACGTCACTAAAGTATAATTAGGCCTTATTAATAATGCAAACATCTCACACCACCCACTCGCTCATGCATGTAATACTGCGTATATCCCTTGTAAGCTTGTCCAGACATGGTAACCTCATTGCCACTCATCTGTTCATGGGGATTTCCCACATGACCTGGGCAAATATTGCAGTTGCCACCAGAATGACAAACCACTATATCTGACCACCCAAGCAGCGGGGATGCGCCAAACAACCTAGCGCGGGGCATCCTTTCTGCAGGGCCCTCCCAGGTGGTGTCAGCTTGGGGCGGATATTGGGTCAGGTTTCTCCCAGACCTTCCCAATAATACGCCTCCCTACAAGATAGCCAGTAGTATAGTATGTATCGGAACGGGACTATAGTTAAGTACTGTTTATTACTCAATCGACCTGCAGCCAATCAGAGGCCTCCCTTTTGGCGGGAAATTCAAAAGCAGCCAATGAGAGGCCTCCCTTTTGGCGGGAAATTCAAATAGGTCACGTGACCGGAAGTGACCTACTTCCGGTCACGTGACCTTTGGGCGGGAAATTCAAATAGGTCACGTGACCGGAAGTGACCTACTTAAGAGGGTCACGTGACCACCATGTTGGCGGGAAATTCAAATAGGTCACGTGACTGGAAGTGACCTACTTAAGGGGGTCACGTGACTACTAGGTTGGCGTGAATTTCAAAATAAGTCACTTGAGATTTTTATGGATAAATAAATTTAAAAAAAGAAAAAGCAAGCTGAAAGCTTGCTAAAAAATAATTTAAAAATGCGGCTCTTTTTTTTTAGGGGGGGAGGGGCACTCTGGGGGGCACTCTTTAAGATGCATGGGGGGGGAGGGGGGGAGGGGGGGGAGGGGGGAGGGGAGGGGAAGGGTTTTTAAGAGTGAGACTCGCTTCTCTGCCCTCTCTTTTAGAGGGCAGAGAGGCGAGTCTACTGGTTCGTCTACTTACAATGAAATGTATCGTGATTGCGTTTATGATGATGTGCATCTCTTGCTGGCCAGACTTTCAAGCAAATTTGCCAAAGTCCAGCCCGTTATTGAATGTCCGGCCTAGCCTGACCCTCAGTAGAACAGTCCTTGACCCATCTATTATAGTCCAGCAGCGCTTGACCCTTGTATGAGAGTAGTATTGGCGACATTGGCTGACTCTGATATTTACCTGTGTGTACGGAGGGAGGAGAGGGTTCACAGCCACAGCTCTCTTAAGGCAAAGCTTGCGCTTATAGAGCACTACTAGTGGAGGTCTGGATGAGGAGGCTATGGCGGTTGTCTTCAAAAAAAATAAAAAAATAGCTATGGCGCATGTCGATGTCGCTTAATTATGCTCATATCTCATGTCGATTTTAAGAATTGCTCATGTCACCTGTCACTATGTTTTTCAAGCTTCATGTCAAATGTCACTAGGCCTCATGTCGAATGTCGATTCTAAGAAACAGGTATGTCACCATCTCGAATTTAGCGGTCCACACTGCCGCTGCTGCTGCTGCTGCTGCTGCTGCTGCTGCTGCTGCTGTTGCTGCTGCTGATTTGCTGTTGCTGCTGCTGTCGGTGCTGCTGCTTGTGCTGCTCGTGCAGCTGCTGCAGCTGCTGACAGCTGCTGCTGCTTGTGCTGCTCGTGCAGCTGCTGCAGTTGCTGACGATGTCACGGATGCTGTTGACAGATGCTGCTGCTTGTGCTACTCGTGCAGCTGCTGCTGCTGCTGCTGCTGCTGACGATGTCACGGATGCTGCTGACAGATGCTGCTGCTTGTGCTGCTTGTGCAGCTGCTGCAGCAGCTGCTGCTTGTGCTGCTCGTGCTGCTGCTGCTGACGATGTCACGGATGCTGCTGACAGATGCTGCTGCTTGTGCTGCACGAGACCGAGTAGCCGCTATTACTAATGCTACTAATACTAGTATGAGAAAATACATTTAGTCAGTCGATTAAATCAAGGAGGTTTTCTGACTTCAGTGGATCGTTTAGCCATCGGCCACAGGCAAAACTTGAAACCATTTTATACATGGGGCAATTGGCAGAGTCGAAACATGTTGGTACGATGGGGTCGATCATGTTCATCATCAGTTCAGGCAAAGGAAGTGTGTCGACAGCACGCGAAAACTTCATGTCCGGATGTTTCAACACAAGACCTTTTATCACACTCACACAGCTGCTTTGAAGAGTGAATCCTTGACCAAACTTGAGCTTTTCCAACACAGCTTTGGCCTCCTTCTGTGCAGTAAGGGATCTCTCTTTCGGGGTCATCGCAGTGCTGGCTAGCATGTCCTCAAAGTCTTTAACATAATGTTCCAACGGGCTACAAATGATGTACTCCAGATCATCGTCCGCATATGTCGTCTCCTCGCACCATATTGTGTCTTCTCCTGTTTCAAATTCCGTCATTTTCTGAACAATCTCCTCGTGAGTGCGTTGCATATATCGAAGCTCCTTCAAAGACCAGATAACTTGTATGCCGAAGCCTGAAAAACCTGAAGGAATTTCACCACTACAGTCAGGCCAACTATACGGAGCTAAGAAAAATAGCTCCAACAAAATTTTCTCCCTCTGTCCAAATGAAACTACTTCCGTTCCGATGAAGTTGAAGCATGCTTCTATCCATTGCTCCTTGGTGACGTCCTTCCAATGTTTCTTTACCTCACATGCATCATAGGGCACTGTTTCTCTTCCTGCTTCTAGTGGGAGTTGCTTTTTCTTTCTTGGACTCATTTGGAGAGTTTCGATGCTCTGTAGCGTCGACACTTCGATAAGAAAAGAAGCTGTAAAGGTAGAAATAACCCTCATAACATGCTGAGCGAGCGTGGAGTGGACGATGCTACGATGATGAAGGGCGGGTCGAGAAAGTGTGATGGGTGAGAGCGGCGTTTCACTCCTTATGTACCCTGTCCTAGATAATCCTCTTAAACGGCTGAAAAGACTCTCTCAGTACAGAGTCTCTACTCAATTAAGTGATCTGTTAAGTAAGTTTTCACATGCTACTTGACTACTGCAGGTGGGTTTAGACTTAAGCAGCTTAGTGCACACACGTGTCTGTTAGAAAGCTACCTGCACACCTGCCTTCCTTTTTCACTAGTATTTACCCCTTGCCGACTTATAAGGCGCCTATACACGTGTCAGCCTCCTTATATACGTCTTCTTGCTTCTAGAGCTAAGCTACTTACCGTCGTTTTCAGCTGCCGCAGGCTGACTGGCAGCTATTTAAAAGAGAATACCCGTTACCTGTATAACGGATCAGGAGGTTATGAGATTAGAGTGTGTATACAAAAAAAAGCTACAGGGGGCATGTGTCTGTCTGTGAGGTAGAGACGATGTGGTAAGCGGCTCAAGTGTAAAACAAAAGCACCTCCTCTTGCCGCAGTGAGTGGCGCGGGACGTCGGCTGGCTAGTTGAATAAGCGTCAGCTTAAAAGATAATCCGTCCACGGGCTGGCGCGTCACACCTGTCGTTAATCACCCCCTGTAGTCTTTGTATACGCAGGTGGTGACCCGGCTTTATCTCTTCACCAGCTATAATCCCATATACATGTAGCGCACGTTACACTCGTTATCTCTCTTTTCATGCTGAGGGATTAGGGGTGGAAGGGTTCAGGTGAAAAGCGATTTGATTCCTCTCTGGAAGAGGGTGGGGCTCTAGGTGAAAACAAGCTTAGACCATCCAGATTAGCCGCTCTCTCGGCTATATAAAGAGCCTCAATTTTTTTTATCTCTGCCCACTTCGTCTTGTTGTACACTATCAGTCACGAGGCAGACGCTCGAAGTAGCAGATGTTTGCAGTATGGATTATACAGAGGTTACTTGCTAATAGGATTTTGTCAGAATAGGGTGAGTTGCTCTTAAAATGACCATTTTAAATGGGTTGTTAATATGGTATCTGATGTTAATGAGCTAACACCTAACATTGAGGATTATGACCTCCCAGAGGGGCGTCTCGCCAAATTCTCCGGTCTTGACTATAGGCTTAACTGTCTAAAGACTGTGGAGCACGTTAATGGGCGGTCTCCTTACTAATTTCACTTGACCAGGCCGGCAGGGTCAACTAGTCTAGGTAATTACAACCACAAGGGCGGCTACTCAACATCCAAGTGGACCTACTACTACGAGATTGTCTTTTGACCACTCTGCTGCCGCCTGCTGGTCTGGCGATTACATGCTCTAGTATAGTTCTCCGCTCTTTTCGTCAGATGGCGCCACAATAGGGTTTTTGTACATTTCCACGATACTCGCGAACATTTTAAACGCATAATGACCTATAATAAGCAACAAAGCACACTTCTAATATATTGAATATAAGAAACATGTCAACGTTGTGTATTTCTGATAGAATGAGGCAGATTCTTTGAAATATCAACTAAACTATAGCGAGATTGAAAATACTACACCATAACTAAAGCGATATAAAAGCTATATAAAGTCAGAACTTCTCACGGAACGGCATCTGCAACAGATCACTCAACCATTCGTCTTCAAATGCCACACAGGGTTCCCGTCCAACAGGACCTTGAGCCTCGACGCTTTAGAGGGAGGTTTGATCTTATGTTGCTTAACATGTGGTGTAATTAATCAACACCGCGGCCCCTCTTTAGGGGCCACACAATAAACAAAGAATAAAAAAGGGTAAGCCTTAAGTTTAAAGTGAATCTCCCAGGATTTTGGCGAGGCCGACAAAGGGGGAGGTAACAGATTTAAACTGCAGGAGACTATACGCAAACCTTGATACTCTCAGAGGGGAGCCCCATATTGCGGGCCTGTGGTCAGATCTATCACCTCCAGGGTGCAGTCTGCATGTCATAAATGACCACCACAGACATTGGGATATAATGTTAATCCTACTCCAGGGTCTCCATAATTAGCGGGGCTCGCCTTGAGATGGGAAATTCACTACAGCACTATCTGTCGTTGAAAATGGTGCTCGTGTAGAGTCGGGATGATGTACCAAAAGAGCATTTTATACACAATGATACCCTTGTACAAATGCGTATACCTAGTAGGCTGTGTCTTATCATCAAATCTAAGAGGGTGCGCTATAGTTTTATTATACTTTTATAGACCATTTTAAAATCCGAGCTTAGCTTAGTTCATAGTCTCCTTACCAATTTTCACTAGACCGGGCTGGCAGAGCCAACTAGTCTAGGTAATTATAACCACAAGGGCGGCTACTCAAGATCCAAGTAGACCTACTACTACGAGATTGTCTTTTTGTCCCCTCTGCCGCCTAGTTATTACATCCTCCAGTCTAGCTCGCCACACCCTTTGAGCAGCTCCATTGCCTCGGTAAAAGTGTAGGGGTGTGCTTTCCACCTTCAGTCATCCATAGATTCGATCACCATCACCCCCCTTGAAATGACCTCAGCTGTTAAT
Organism: Harmothoe impar; assembly: GCA_947462335.1. Taxonomy (NCBI): domain Eukaryota; kingdom Metazoa; phylum Annelida; class Polychaeta; order Phyllodocida; family Polynoidae; genus Harmothoe; species Harmothoe impar. The sequence continues at coordinate 45,328,848 of OX381720.1, read as the reverse complement.
TAGGGCGTAAAGCAGCCCAACAACCAACCAAGTCCCTGTCAAAGATGTGAATAACGAATGCGCTAGTATAGTTCCCCGCTCTTTCGTCAGATGGCGCCACAATAGGGGTTTTGTACATTCCTACGATGCTCGCGAGCATTTCAACGCATAATGAGCTATATAGGCAACAAAGCGCGCTTCTAATATATTAAAATATAAAAACAATTCAATATTGTGTATTTCTGATAGAAATGAGGCGGTTTCCTTAAATACCAACTAAACTATAGCGAGATGAAAAATACCACACCATATCTAAGGCTTTATAAAAAGCTATAGAAAGTCAGAACCTCACACGGATCGGTATTCTGTCTGCAACGGATCACCCCTGACCCACTGGTCCTCGCATGCCACACACGGCTCTGCCGTGTTTGTGCTTTGAGGTATCACCCATCAAGTGATCCATGCTGCCCAACATGAGGCGTAATTAATTACGCTGATGTTGCATAGCACAGCGGCAGCATCTAACTAACTCTAAGGAGTTAGTCGGCCCCTCTTTAGGGGCCACACAATAAACAAAGAATACCCTGAATCTGGGACCTGCGGGCGAAGGCCCCAACTGTGAAGTCATTATTGGCCACATTGGTAATATCAATTAAAACTTTAGACAACACCCACCTTAAGTATCATTAACGGACAATATCAATAAACTTAGCATCCTCTTGGTTACCACATTTAGCACCAATTTTACAACTCACAGGGGCCACCCTTGAAAATAACACCAGCCTCACCACGCTTTTATTGCTCTGCTGATTTCTCCAATCCAAAACATTGGGTATCTAGTCCAGCTGTGAGCTCATTAGGTCAGCCCTTTGTCGGCCTCACCGGCAAGTCCCGGATTCAGTATAGAAAGACTAAGGGAGCGGGGAGTAGGTCTTTAAGTTTAGCGCTATCTGTGTCATTAGACCATTCTTAAAAATCGACATGTGACATGAATAAAAAATTCTCAATTACTGTATAAGTAGGCGCCTCAACTCTTCCTTCAAATTCCGGCCTTGCGGGTGGTCAAATTTAAAAAAAAAATTCTTAGTAGACTATGGTCCCAAGAGTCCGATTGTATCAATTACGGTGCCCCTACATTTTCCCCCTTAGTGACACTAGTGACAACGCCTTTTTCACTTAGGGTCATGTGACATGGTCATTTCTTAAAAATCGACATGCGACATGGGACACGTTCATCTCAAACCCTTAGCCTCTAGAGAGTTCAAAATAGCGCTGCCGCTGTAGTCTGCCCGTTTCTGTGATCAAATATGCACCCTTCCTAATAGCACCCCCACTGGTGCATTGCATAAAAATAGCCCTCCTGACCTCATTTCTTGAGCTATAAAAAAACACAAACCCCTCATTTTAATCACAATATCATGGCAGTCAACATGAATGGAGTCATTAGTGGAGAAAGATAAGAGTCTCTGTTTTCTGTAGCCTACAATATTATGGTGACATTCTTCATGTCAAAATGTAATAAATAAATATGAGTTGTTAAAACTTGTTACCATGGGGATGTTGGTAATTGTGTTCTTGAAGACGTATGTGAAATCCAGATGCATGTGCCTCTGCCCAACAATGACCCTAGCCATTTTAAGTAAACCTGTTCTGTCTGAGTTAGAAGGGTGCCTAGGGCTAGAGCTACAGAACCCCTAACTGCTGTGAAAGTACCCCTCTCCTGCCTAGATCACAGAAATGGGAAATATGTTCAGATGCATTCACCATGATATTTCTGGATCTAAGCAGATCTGAAAAGCTCTCATAGAGATCTATACTAATGGAACCACTATGTATTTTTTAACTCATTTTTCAAAAATTTATCAAACTCCCTACCTTAGCGCCCCTATAAATAGGGTTAAGTACCTGTCCGACTCCCCTACCACTGCTGCTGGAGGAGTACCGAGAACTACCCTCTTTTTAGAAAACTAAGTAAAAATATCCTTCTTCATGTCCAGTTACATACAATGTCGATCAATTTGACACTGTAGCAGCATGTCTCCATATCTGTATGCTGCATAAATGCACAATACACGGTTCTGCACGCACTTAAACCAAGGCTAACATGGGTGACCTATATAGATGTGATACTCTCGTTTTCGGGGCTAGTAGAAATTAGGCGGCTAATATAGACGTTCCGGGTTCGAACCCTCACTAAGTTTTAGTCAAGACGTCTAGCCACAGGCGCCTTAGGCGACGAAAGCGCGTCAAGGCGTTTACAGGGTTCGAACCCGTGAGCTGCTCCTTGAGGTCACAAAAAACACTTCAACCTTAAAATCCCATAGGAAAAAAATGTTGGGTTTTTGGACTTTAGGCCTGAATTTGGGGGTGATCCCGGGCTGATAGAAAAATAATTCTTGGACGAGCGGATAGCTCTGGATCTCTTTTTATCTAAAACTGCGAAAAATTGATTGTGGTTCCGCCGCAATTCATCCGACGAGGGGTAATCAGCTCCCCCCCTCTGCCAATCATGGCAGTGAATTTAGACAGCGCGCAATCTCTCGCAGCCACCGCGGACGGACCAATTAGTCCTGTCGGCATCTTAGTATGGTTCGTGTGACCTACTTAGAGGCTCACACGGTGGGGGTGTGTCCGGCGTTCGGCGCGCTGATTGGCTACTGGTGGGAGGTGCTGTGCTGCGTCAGGAACTTTACCTATTTGGGACGGGTGTTAAAGGCGCACTGAGTTGAGGTGCACCTTTAAGCAAGAGCGCGATCCGGTCGTCGCGTTGGTAGCCTTACTACCCGTCGCGCATTTAACTAGAGGCTTAAGTGTGACAAATGACGATTCTTTGTCGACGCGACTACTAACATCAGCAGCATCGGCAGCAGCGGTAGCAGCATCGGCAGCAGCTATAAGGTGAAAACATGTTCAGACACGGTCGGCGTGTGAGACCTGTCCAGGCACGTCCGAGCAAGTTCGAACGTGTCTGAACATATTCCGGAGTGCAAGACGCGTGCACACACAGACCGAACAGACACACACAGACCCACACACCCACACACCCCTATGTAGTGTGGGATGTAAAAGAAACCCTTGTCTCGGTAAAAGGGCCATAGATTCGATCACCATCACCGCCCTTGAAATGACCATAGCTGTTAACTAAGGCGTAAAGCAACCCACACACCCACACACCCACACACCCACACATTTTTCTGTATGAGCCTTCAGACCTGAAGCTGCTCAGTGTACGGGACTAGGTTTTGTCATAGGCCCTACGGACGCTACTCAAGGGGGAATAAGAGAGCTGTCTCACCATGACATGGGCTGGCTGTAGTTTTTTATGTTTCAGTACCTACAACCAAACAGCCAGTACCCACCCCAGGGCTTCATGTCGCACGCGGGAAAAGTATAAAGATTCGAACGGTGGCGCCAACTGTCGGAATAGCGGGTACACTACGTCAGTAGTTCTTTTGTTCTCCGCTGAGTGACTGGGCGAAATGTAGTCGGTAGCTCTATTTTCTGTGCACTGTTCTGTTCATTTTCTACACTTAACGCTTAAATAGACCACGTGTTTGTACAAGCTAGCTGTTTTTATCAGTGCAAAAATTAAATAAGCATCTGATAGAACAATAAAAAAATGAGAAAGTAATCCAGCACTTAGTATAACGCACCAGTTTTATCATGAGACACCGAAAGTCTGGTTTTTTTCGGGTGCATAAGACAGTCGACCGAGAGCTCCAAACCAACCAAAACGTACCAGAGGGCGATCTATCTCAGAACGTACCCGACAGGGCAGGGGCCTTCTACACCCCGGCTCTGATGAGCAAGCGAGGGCCTATTCCTCTTTTGAGGTGGGCCCAAAATTGAACAAAAGAATAAACTCAAAAAAAAAGCCTTAGGATTGAAAGAGTTGTAGATACTGATTTTAACGAGGAAGTCGCATTCATTAGTTTACAAATAGCCAGTGTAAGTACGCCCATGTATAGGAGAGAGACCTTGCTTATTTCTTATAGGGTTGTAAGATAGTCACATCATGATGCACATCATCATAAACGCAATCATGATACATTTCATTGTAAGTAGACGAACCAGTAGACTCGCCTCTCTGCCCTCTAAAAGAGAGGGCAGAGAAGCGAGTCTCACTCTTAAAAACCCTTCCCCTCCCCTCCCCCCTCCCCCCCTCCCCCCCCATGCATCTTAAAGAGTGCCCCCCAGAGTGCCCCTCCCCCCCCTAAAAAAAAAGAGCCGCATTTTTAAATTATTTTTTAGCAAGCTTTCAGCTTGCTTTTTCTTTTTTAAAATTTATTTATCCATAAAAATCTCAAGTGACTTATTTTGAAATTCACGCCAACCTAGTAGTCACGTGACCCCCTTAAGTAGGTCACTTCCAGTCACGTGACCTATTTGAATTTCCCGCCAACATGGTGGTCACGTGACCCTCTTAAGTAGGTCACTTCCGGTCACGTGACCTATTTGAATTTCCCGCCCAAAGGTCACGTGACCGGAAGTAGGTCACTTCCGGTCACGTGACCTATTTGAATTTCCCGCCAAAAGGGAGGCCTCTCATTGGCTGCTTTTGAATTTCCCGCCAAAAGGGAGGCCTCTGATTGGCTGCAGGTCGATTGAGTAATAAACAGTACTTAACTATAGTCCCGTTCCGATACATACTATACTACTATAGCCTTATTGATTATTGACTCAGGTAGCTCTGCTACCAGAGTCTTATACGACGCCTTGGTGAGACGTTTTTTTCAGGCAACCAAAATAATTTTCACTCATTGATAAATAGGTCAACAAAGTAAATAAAGTCAAAACAATTGATTGCATCATAAACTTAAACATTTTCCCAACACTGTAATGTAAAAGAAATCCATGTAATGCTATTTGAAATGCCTGAAAACATTGAATGAAAAAAACTTCACCAAAAAACGGTGTCCATTTCTTCATTGTAGACAAACATGAATGTTCTGATGTAGACTTTATGTCCTTTTTTGCAGTAGTAGTTAATTCAATGTAGATGAAAATATTTGGAACTGTAAGACACTTTTTTTAAGACCAAAAGTTTGATAAAAGAGGGCGGGAAACAGTAGTGGACAAAAAGAGGACGCGCAGTACATAGATTACTGCATTGCTGGTATAATGAATCTGGGACCTGCTGGCAAGCGCATGCCACACGTCATGGGACATGATTTGGGACATTGGACATGAGTTGGGACATTGGATATGAGTTGGGACATGGAACATGAGTTGGGACTTGGGGAATTAGTTGGGACATGAGTTGGGAGATGGGACAAAGGACATGAGTTGTGACATGGGGAATTAGTTGGGATATGAGATAGGACGTGAGATGGGACATAGGATGGGACATGGGACATGAGCTGGGACATGGGCCATGAGTTGGGACATTGGACATTAGTTTGGACATTGGACATGAGTTGGGACATGGGACATGAGTTAGGACATGGGACATGAGGTAAGACATAGGACATGAGGTGGGCCATGAGGTGGGACTTGTGACATCAGGTGGGACATGAGGTAGGATATGGGGCATGAGGTAGGACATGGGACATGTGACATGAGGTGGGACATGGGGTGGGACATGGGACATGAGGGGAGACATGGGACATGAGGGGGGACATGGGACATGAGGTGGGACATGAGATGGAACATGAGATGGGACATGAGGTGGGACATGGGACATGAGATGGGACATGGGACATGAGGTGGGACATGAGATGGGACATGGGGTGGGACATGCGACATGAGGTGGGACATGGGACATGAGGTGAGACATGGGACATGAGATGGGACATGGGTCATGAGGTGGGACATGGGACATGAGGTGTGACATGGGACATGGGACATGAGGTGGGACATGGGACATGAGGGGGGACATGGGACATGAGCTGGGACATGGGACATGGGATGGAACATGAGATGGGACATGAGGTGTGACATGGGACATGAGATGGGACATGGGACATGAGGTGGGACCTGGGACATGAGATAGGACATGGGACATGGGGTGGGACATGCGACATGAGGTGGGACATGGGACATGAGGTGAGACATGGGACATGAGATGGGACATGAGATGGGACATGGGTCATGAGGTGGGACATGGGACATGAGGTGTGACATGGGACATGAGATGGGACATGAGGTGGGACATGGGACGGGACATGAGATGGGACATGAGGTGGGACAACGGACATGGGATGGGACATAAGATGGGACATGAGATGAGACATGAGATGGGACATGAGATGGGACATGGGACATGAGATGGGACATGAGGTGGGACATGGGACATGAGATGGGACATGGGGCATGAGATGGGACATGGGATGGGACATGAGATGGGACATGAGATGGGACGTGAGATGGGACATAGGACATGAGATGGGACATGGGGCATGAGATGGGACATGGGATGGGACATAGGACATAAGATGGGAGATGAGATAGGACATGAGATGGGACATAGGACATAAGATGGGACATGACATGGGACATCATAACATATTCCAAAGTGATTTGAAATATCTGATTTTATTTACATGGATGTTTAAAACATTAAAACATTCAACAACCAAAGTTTGGATCACTATTACATTTCGAGGAGAAAACCAACATTGGGACATTGGACATGAGTTGGGACATTGGATATGAGTTGGGACATGGAACATGAGTTGGGACTTGGGGAATTAGTTGGGACATGAGTTGGGAGATGGGACAAAGGACATGAGTTGTGACATGGGGAATTAGTTGGGATATGAGATAGGACGTGAGATGGGACATAGGATGGGACATGGGACATGAGTTGGGACATGGGCCATGACTGAGAACATTGGACATGAGTAGGGACACTGGACATGAGATGGGACATGAGTTGGGACTTGGGACATGAGAAGGAACATGAGTTGGGACTTGGGACATGAGTTGGGACATTGGACATTAGTTTGGACATTGGACATGAGTTGGGACATGGGACATGAGTTAGGACATGGGATATGAGTTAAGACATAGGACATGAGGTGGGCCATGAGGTGGGACTTGTGACATGAGGTAGGATATGGGGCATGAGGTAGGACATGGGACATGTGACATGAGGTGGGACATGGGACATGGGGTGGGACATGGGACATGAGGTGGGACATGGGGTGAGACATGGGACATGAGGGGGGACATGGGACATGAGGTGTGACATGGGTTAGAGGTGTGACATGGGACATGAGATGGGACATGGGACATGAGGTGGGACCTGGGACATGAGATAGGACATGGGACATGGGGTGGGACATGCGACATGAGGTGGGACATGGGACATGAGGTGAGACATGGGACATGAGATGGGACATGAGATGGGACATGAGATGGGACATGGGTCATGAGGTGGGACATGGGACATGAGGTGGGACATGGGACATGAGGTGGGACATGGGACATGAGATGGGACATGAGGTGGGACAACGGACATGGGACATGAGGTGGGACAACGGACATGGGATGGGTCATGAGATGGGACATGGGACATGAGATGAGACATGAGATGGGACATGGGACATGAGATGGGACATGGGACATGAGGTGGGACATGGGGCATTAGATGGGACATGGGACATGAGATGGGACATGAGATGGGACATGGGGCATGAGATGGGACATGGGATGGGACATGAGATGGGACATGAGATGGGACATAGGACATGAGATGGGAGATGAGATAGGACATGAGATGGGACATAGGACATAAGATGAGACATGACATGGGACATCATAACATGTTCCAAAGTGATTTGAAATATCTGATTTTATTTACATGGATGTTTAAAACATTAAAACATTCAACAACCAAAGTTTGGATCACTATTACATTTGAGGAGAAAACCAACTACCTGAGTCTTTTGTGATTAGGATCACACGTTAGATCTTTTCCCAGTCTCCCTCCCTGGCATGAAAAGGGTCCAGGCTACCCACGGCCCTATAGTGGCAATAGCTATAGGCCTATATCTCCTCCTCCCCCGTCCTGGTCCAATATCCAGGGTTACGGTTTGCCTTATGCCAAAAAAAAGAGGTTTGTTTCAGGTAACATGGCAAGAAAATGTAGGGTCGGTAGGTCGGATCTTTTTTTTTTAAACATGAAAGTAATAGCCCGCCTTTTCGAAGACCCTAAAATTGACCCACAAAAGGTAAACATACAAAAAATTCTTCAAAATTGCATAAAAAACGTGGAGTCGGCCCTGTTTTGACAGGGTCGGTTGGGTGACCTGAAACAAACCTTTTTTTGGGCCTTACCATACAATGCAGACGCAAAACAAACACAATAACCATATGTATTGAGAGTTATCTCGAAAAAAGTAACAACAAAACACGCAATATCTCATGCTCTTCTCGTAGAACATGTCCTGGTCGGTGATAAACTACATGCACTTACCATCCAACTTTCGTTTCCTTCCTATTAAAATTGTCCATACAGTGGTGTTTCTACATGAAACTGACCAATTGGCATGTTTAGTTACTGTGATAAATCATCAGGACCTGTCAGGTCCCAATTCATCGTTATCCTTCTTGACATCAATGATCCATCACCCGTGTTTTATAAAGTAGCACACTATTTAATCAATAGCCATTGTCTGGCTGATAGAAGCTCTATGTGTTGCCTTTTTTCGTCATGAAATAGACCATGGCAGATTGCGATTGGTTTGTGCTGATTGTAGAATGTATTTATGCAGTCATCAGAGTGTAAGTGGGGGACATCAAAACTTTGACTAAGAAAATACATTTTAATCGATATGCATTCGCAAACCACTTTTCGGTAAAACCAAGCGAATGGACATTATGAATTTAATACAGAAGGAACCAGCATACACTGTCAGAAGTTAGTGTAGCTGCACAGCGAGATATACTGTAGCTGCACAATATAAAGGGAGGTATTTTAGGTTTCCAGTATCACATACTGTACAGCTAAACTTACCTACTGTAAAACCCACACACAGAAGGTTGTGGGTTCGAGCCTAACCTTGGCACAATGAGAAATACGTTTTTATTTTTATTTTTCTTTAAGCCAGTTGACATGCATTTCCACCTATATTGGCATAGAAATGTTAGTTAGTAGATATTTGAATATGTATATGTGTATAATTTAGATTTTCTATAGATAAACAACAGCAGTGCCTATTGTGTCAAGGTGGGATCCGAACCCACCATCTCCTGTGTGTGGTGTTCTACAGTAGGTGAGTGTACCGGTAGCTGTACAGTATGTGCTACTGGAAACCAAAAATACCTCCTTTTATACTGTACAGCTACAGTACTTACTTCTAACAGTGTAGGCTATACTCTTTACATCATGTGCATATCAAACGACTCTCACAATAAAGGTAAATATAACTGGTTTATATATGATATTGAAACATGAAACTGTGGAGTGTTCATTACGCATGCAGGAAAAAGACTAAGCAGGTTAGACGCACGGTAGAGCACACTCAAGAACATTCCTCTTATGACAGAAAACAAACAAAAGAACGAGAGATGACTAAAGACCATATATACAACGCACCCTATATCATGGGTATACACACCCCCATCTCGATGCCTTTAAGGGCCGCATAGTGACTCAATAAACGATATGCTCTTTCTCGTCATAATGCATGAATTTTATATGCTACAATGATTAATCATACATTTCATACAATAATCCTAAGCATTATTTAAACCTGTGCTTATTTAAGACCCATGTGCTTATTCAAACCACTGCGGCTGATATAAGAAATTCTGACCAAATATTAGCTAGCAGAATGTTGAATGGCGGGGAGGGGGGGTGGGGGTGGAAATTACCTTTTATGTCCAGCTAATGGACTCTCTACAGACAGTGACAAACATGGCGATGACCCTGTGTGACCAGTCAACATCTAAACAGCTCTAGGCAGAAAGTCAGCATCACATTATAAAACCAGAAATTCATCTCTTAAATAGCTTGATTCTGTACCAATATGACAGGTGTGGGGCCCTTAAGTCCCAGAAATATGTGAGACTATATATTGTGAATAAGGGTCCTTAACTGGCGAGAGCTCATGGATACCTGTCATATATATAGAAATATATTGGTAAGGCCTGATAAACTGTTTATTTTACTAATCTGTAGTATTTGGAGAACATTATTTGCTCATAGTTCTGACACACATGTCTCCATTAGAAAATGAAAAATGGCAGAACAATCCCAATAGGCACAGGCCACTTATTAAGCGCTTGTTAAGCTCTACATAGTCTCTTCAGGGCTTAATACGCGCTGTGAACACTGGGATATGGCTAGAGAATGATGAAAGTCTACCTTGTGGCTTTAACCTTCTAATACTTTATGTTTTGAGACTCAAAATGTTATGACTTAAGGACATCAGAAAACTATCCGTCACTTCATGTAGGTCCTATATATGCGGGATCATGCGGGATATCATGGGAGTTTTTACATGTTCTACATAGCACCTTCACCCGGTCCCCATCTATTATAAACTAGAGTATTTTGTGGGATAGGGGCAATTTTGCAGATAGGGACCTCAGAACAGGTACACTCAGATTCTTGTCAATAAGCTCATCATACAATGACTTCCATTGCTTTGAGAGTAACTGCCACATTGACAATTGTGCACAATGTGCTCTCACTTCTACAGGTTTGTCAACCCGGACGATACCATTCTCTTAACAGCTATACCTATCCACATATAGTTGTTGTCACCAACTACATACTATTTTGAAAAAGTTTACATCATGGGATTTGTATGTCGTGGTAATATCTCGTCCTATTATATCACTGGAAACAACGCTACTATTAACTGTCGATCAGAATCCTTGTCATTGTTAAACATGATTGCAACTGTAACACTCTGTGGAATAGGAACAGTGCTGAATAGCCTGGTTATCATTGTAATAGTGTATGGCTCCCTCATGAAGCACTCTGTCTTCATGATACTGCTATCATTACTTGCAGTGTTTGACACTTTATCAATGTGGCCCATACTTCCTATTGAAGATGGTTATATGGCAGTCTGCCATTTTCCTCATCAATATAGTTCTGCATTAAGATGATTTATGCATATAACACTGCTTCTAGCTTCTTGGTTAGTTGTGTTTATATCAGCTCATGTTTATTATACAACAAGAAAGGTTATCTTTGCGACTCTGATACTGGTTATTTCAATATTACTTGTTCATTTACCATTGCCGATCTGATTGTAAATTGCTGATTCAACCAAAGACACTTTGTTGTTCAGCGGGGGTGGCATGTACAATATCGCTGTCATCACAGACGGCAGATGCAACACGTGCAGAGCGAAACTGTACTACCCATATCTTTGCCGTTTATGGTCCGACCGTCTCACTTTTTGACAGGGGAAGAAGGTGGTACACACCTGCAGCCGGCGACTGTCGCCCACACCCCCGGGCCCACACCCACCTCCACACTCACATCCACCTGCTCTCCCACACCCACCTGCTCACCCACACCCACCTCCTGGCCTGAAATGGAATAGCATACATGTATGACACACTTGAGGGTACCTTTTAACAAGGAATTCATTTATGATGCCAGAATTGACCAATAAATAAGTATAAGGGAGTATTATATATCTAACTGGACATGATAAGCTACAGACCCAGGTTTGTCGAAATGGTGTTAAACATCCATTACTCACTCACACACCCAGCTTACCCTGAGTCATCTGTGACGCCAATAACATGCTCAATCACTCAGAATATCTAGTAGTAGGGGAGCGGATCCCTCAGAATTGAGTTCTTGTGACCCCCGAAAGTCTAATGGCTATAAATCATGTATTTGGGTAATTTTGGTATGAGGAATCCATTTCCGGTATCCGTTTGGCTCAAAAAGTGTAGCATCATATCCGTTTCCATGGAAACAGAAGGATTATCCATTTTCCTTAGAAACACCCATTTTCTGGTCAATATATTAAAAATTCTGGTCTGTAAACAGGGAAATACCCATGTATTAAAAGCAATAGCACCTCTTTTACGATATATAATGATGGGGACATTGAATAAATGCATTATTAATGTCGCTTAAGAAAATGGTTGCCATGGCAACCAAATTCAGATTCACATTTTTTCAAAAATGTAACACTGCCTAATATAATGACAAATAGTCATATATTTGGCTCCATTTGAGAGCCTTATGGCTGAAAATCTTGTACTAGGGTAATTTAGGTATGAGGAATCCATTTCAGGTATCCTTTTGGCTCAAAAAGTGTAGCATCATGTCCGTTTCCATGGAAACAGAAGGATTATCCATTTTCCTTAGAAACACCCATTTTCTGGTCAATATATTAACAATTCTGGTCTGTAAACAGGGAAATACCCATTTATTATAAGCAATAGCACCTCTATTACAATATATAATGATGGGGACATTGAATAAATGCATTATTAATCTTGCTTCAAAAAATGGTTGCCATGACAACCATTTCAGATTCACATTTTTTATAAAAATTTAAGACTGCCTAAAATAATGACAAATAGTCATATATTTGGCTCCATTTGAGAGCCTTATGGCTGAAAATCATACATCAGGGTAATTTGGCATGAGCAATCCATTTCCTGTATACACTTGGCTCAAAAAGTGTAGCATCATGTCCGTTTCCATGGAAACAGAAGGATTATCTATTTTTCTTAGAAACGCCCAATTTCTGGTCAATATATTAACAATTCTGGTCTGTAAACAGGAGAATACCCATGTATTATAAGCAATAGCACCTCTATTACAATATATAATGATGGGAACATTGAATAAATGCATTATTAATCTTGCTTCAAAAAATGGTTGCCATGACAACCAGTTCAGATTCACATTTTTTATAAAAATTTAAGACTGTCTAAAATAATGACAAATAGTCATATATTTGGCTCCATTTCAGAGCCTTATGGCTGAAAATCTTACACTAGGGTAATTTAGGTATGAGGAATCCATTTCTGGTATCCGTTTGGCTCAAAAAGTCTAGCATCATGTCCATTTCCATGGCAACCAAATTCAGATTCACATTTTTTTCAAAAATTTAAGACTGTCTAAAATAATGACAAATAGTCATATATTTGGCTCCATTTGAGAGCCTTATGGCTGAAAATCATACATCAGGGTAATTTGGCATGAGCAATCCATTTCCTGTATACACTTGGCTCAAAAAGTGTAGCATCATGTCCGTTTCCATGGAAACAGAAGGATTATCTATTTTTCTTAGAAACGCCCAATTTCTGGTCAATATGTCAATCTGATTTTGGTTCCCATGGCAACCATTTTCTGAAGAGATGCTAATAATGCATTTATTCAATGTCCCTATCAATATATCTGGTGTTAGAAGTGCTATTGCTTATAATACATGGGTATTCTCTTCTTTACAGACCAGAATCGTTAATATATCGATCAGAAAATGGGTGTTTCAAAGGAAACCGGAAAGATAATCCTTTGTTTCCATGGAAATGGACATGATGCTACAATTTGTGTGCCAAACAGATACCATAAATGGATTCCTCATACCAAATTCACCAAAGTCCATGATTTTCAGCCATTAGGCTTTCAAATGGAGCCCAAGATATGACTATTTGTCATTATTTTAGGCAGTCTTACATTTTTGAAAGAATGTGAATGTGAATTTGGTCGCCATGGCATCAATTTTCTGCAGCAACGTTAATAACACATTTATTCAATGTCCCCATCATTATTTATGATGTTAGAGGTGCTCTTGCTTATACGACATGGGTACTCTCCTGTTTACAGAGCAAAATTGTTAATTTATTGACCAGAAAATTGATGTTTCTAAGGAAAATGGATAGTCCTTCTGTTTCCATGGAAACGGATATGATGCTACACTTTTTGATCCAAACGGATACCAGAAATGGATTCCTCATACCTTAATTACCCTAATGCAAGATTTTCAGCCATAAGGCTCTCATATGGAGCCAAATATATGACTATTTGTCATTATTTTAGGCAGTCTTAAATTTTTATAAAAAATGTGAATCCGAACTGGTTGTCATGGCAACCATTTTTTGAAGCAAGATTAGTAATGCATTTATTCAATGTCCCCATCATTATATATCGTAATAGAGGTGCTATTGCTTATAATACATGGGTATTTCCCTGTTTGCAGACCAGAATTGTTAATATATTGACCAGAAAATGGGTGTTTCTAAGGAAAATGGATACTCCTTCTGTTTCCATGGAAACAGACATGATGCTACACTTTTTGAGCCAAACGGATACCGGAAATGGATTCCTCATACCTAAATTACCCTAATGCAAGATTTTCAGCCATAAGGCTCTCAAATGGAGCCAAATATATGACTATTTGTCATTATATTAGGCAGTGTTACATTTTTGAAAAAATGTGAATCTGAATTTGGTTGCCATGGCAACCCTTTTCTGAAGCGACATTAATACTGCATTTATTCAATGTCCCCATCATCATATATCATAATAGAGGTGCTATTGCTTATAATACATGGGTATTTCCCTGTTTACAGACCAGAATTTTTAATATATTGACCAGAAAATGGGTGTTTCTAAGGAAACTGGATACTCCTTCTGTTTCCATGGAAATGGACATGATGCTACACTTCTTGAGCCAAACGGATACCGGAAATGGATTCCTCATACCTAATTTACCCTGATGCAAGATTTTCAGCCATAAGGCCCTCAAATGGAGCCAAATATATGACTATTTGTCATTATATTAGGCAGTGTTACATTTTTGAAAAAATGTGAATCTGAATTTGGTTGCCATGGCAACCATTTTCTGAAGAAACATTAATGGCTCAAACTCCTGACTTATGTTGTTTTAGGATAGAGGAAGGACAAATCAGAAAGTTCTTAATATATTTAAACAAGTTCTTATTATTGAAAGGTATATATCTCGGCTGCTTGGAACACTTTTTGATACATCTCTAACCCTAGCGGTTCATTTTTTATTGCCTCACGAACTCGATTGTCCGTTTTCGGGTGACTCCGAGACCAAAATAAGGTGATTATGTACATAATGTCTTAAAGTACATAACAGCAACTAATAACTTTGTTTACAAACTGGGACAATATATATCTTAAGGCATACCAAGAATGGATACCCTCAGAAAAATAGTTTTTGAGATACAGCTCGATGAATATTGAAGATTTATCAAAAATATTAAAATTTTAACAACATACTCTCATTTTACCCTAGTTCACTCAAAATGGTTCAATTAATTGTCAAAATCACTCTACAATATCCTGATGGTATATGCTTTAGGAAATATGGACCATTAGGATCCTTCGTTGAACCTACTTGGCACAGTACTGGCCTAAAAAGTGGCTATTTCACCTTATTTCGGTCTCGGAGTCACCCGGGTGACTCGGAGACCAAAATAAAATATTGTATAAATGTAGGTTAAATTAGTGGAATCATCAGATTTGTGGTTTAGAGCATTAGAGGGGGTGGATAGGAAGCAGTGGCACTAAAGATAACTAAAATATATAGGATATTAACAATTCTGTGTGGGTTTTACTATAATCAGCAAGGCGGGTGACTCTGAGACTAAAATAAGAGAGTGACTCCGGGACCAAAATAAGTATCACAATACACATTTGGTCCTGGAGGCTGGAATATTAGATATTTTTCAAAATTTATTTTTTCTGGCAAAAGACACAATAGTTACCTCACGATCTGGGGTACAAGGGATACTGTTTGGATCTTGTTTATTTACTGTATAGTGGTATCAAAATGAAAGGACATTTGACAATTTTGCTGACAATATACACTTAAATGGCTGTGGAGAAAACAATACGGTACATATCTAGTGAAATCCTTGTGAATCAATTGACCAATCAATCCAGAGCTCTAGCCACGGGAAAGGGTTGTCAAGGGTTCACACCTGTGTTAAAATAAAATTAAGTAGGCCCCCCTCCCCCCACATAAACATATATAACTTGTATAAGACGTAGCCAATTGCTACATCCCCTCCACCTACTGAAAAAATATAAACGGATCTGGACAAATCACGAGGGTGGACTTGCTGTGTAGGAAATCCTGCAACTGTACTGTAGCACCCTGTGGGAAGAATCAGATCCCAGTCCCCGAGTAAATCTGACATGGCGACATGCGGCTTACCCTTAGGCTTAGTGACATGAGGAAAAAAGAATATGTGACATGTTGAGGCATACATGACGGTGATCATGACGCCATGTAACAATTAAATTTAACCCCCATTTAACCCCCTTTCGGGGGTCACTGGATCCTATTTTAGAGGCTTTTGACCAGTTTGCTCTCCTACTATAGATGGATACTAAATCAATAGTCCCTCAAATGACATTATTGGTAACGTTTGATGTACATTAATAATCTGGCATGAATAAAATATGCTTTCATTGACGAGTACACGTTTGTCACTAAAATTGATAATAAAGTTTGCCTTGTGGATGCCAGTGCTGGCAGAACATGACACATAAATCCATAAAAGCATGTTAAACGTTTGCATGTATGGTTCATGTGCATACGCATGTAATATCCTTGTTCCGACACCCCTGCTGCAGGGATATAGACTTCCATGTCTAAAAAACATCACTTCCCATACACCCTCACAGCCCCATAGCGGAATGATGGCTACTGATCACATGATAACGAACAGGCTGCAATTTATGAGCAGATAGCAACTAACCCACGGCGCTGCCTGGTAAAAACATGCCCACACATTCTTTTAAAAAGGGCAACCCTCATAATCTTCAAATTATCTGAGTTGAAGTTTTAAGAATATATGGGATAAGTTGTTAGTCTCAATTAAGGAAAGAAAAACAAAATTAAAGAGAAGTTTGTAGAGCCCCGATATGAACATATAAATTGCAAAGACACTGCCAAATCAACAGCTATTCTATCGTTTTAAGATTATGTGGTATGGGATATGGTTTTATCATTGCATGGGATACGATTTTATGCTAGTGTAAGATTATGTGGGATATGCTTTGTACAGATTTAGAAATCAGATTATAAGAGATGTGCTTTTCAAAGATTGTGCAGACTATGTCTTGTCCAGGTAGCGCCGTGAGTTAGTCCGATCCAAACGAGCAATTTATGACATCATTATGAAGAGAAAGAGGCTCAGAGGTAAGAGATACCAGTGTCCATAGAGAAGCATTAACAGGCCCCGGCAGACAGCCTAACGACATCATTCAGGCTATTGGCGGAACAGCCTCAGTCTATGTATGAGACCCAGGAGAGCAGGGGTATGTAGAAGGTGTATAAAACTAAAGAAGGGCCAGGGCCAATATGAGAATGAGGATATGCCTGCTAAGAAGATACAGACCTAGTCAAGTAATGTATAATATGGGTTTGTTCCCATTATTAAAAATAATGAAGTATATCTTAACGCTCACGTTGTATTAAATATACACCGAAAACATAGCATCAGTTTGATTCTCTTTATATGGGGTGTGATGCAACCCTGGACTGTCCCCCAGAGTCCAGTGCTGCTTGACTCTCCCAGCGCAATACCTTCCATACATAGTCAAGCAATACTGGAACCTCGAAAGGCAGTTCTTTTGGGGACATTTTGTCGAGTCTGATTTCGAAGAGAGAGTCAGCACAATTACAGTTTTCTCCTCTGTGTACTGTGGGAGTCTATGTTCTGCACTCACTGATCGACTATGTACACACAGAAAAGTAAAGGAGTCGCCACGACTCTGAGAGCCAGAGTCGCAGTTTGTCTCCCACGTGACACCTGTAGGGGAGAGTCAAATGAGTTTGACTCTCCGTTCCTGAAGAGTCATCAGCAGTTGACCCATCAAAAGAGGGGGAGTCAAAATCGAATACATGAGTACATGCAGGTCAGGTGGATTGTGTATTTATACCAGGGTAGAGTGGGGGCAACAGGTGTATATTATTAGTGGACAGGCCAGATGAGGCCTGTGAGGGAAGTGAGGTTATTGCCCAAGACAGGTCAATAACAAGACATTTTGTAATGTCTACCACTTCCCCCTGTGTGAAAGGGCTAAGTTATATCTGATTCACACTACATTCTACAGACCATTGGCCATACACATCTTAGATGCCAATATCAGATCTATATGAAGTAGTAAGGCAGTGCCACACATTATATCTCACACAGTTAGTGCCCAGCCTTTAATATCTTCATTTCCCATACCCACAAATATGGTGACTAAGCTCTATACTGTGGATGTTCTTGGAATGTATTGTACAGTTTGTCATCATATTTGATTCAGGTAAGTTAACTGGAAAGCTTATCCATTGACATCCCTTAATCACACTATTTAGACATAGTGGACCTATCTATAAAGAATCAAAACTGTGTGGCATGTAACAATTATCTAATATATAGATAGTGGCTCTGCCTTGTGGTTGCTACTGGTACCAAATTAGAGTTGGTTGCCCCACCAGGTGGTTTCATATGCAACTACTATCAGAGTCAACACATTTTTTATTTGACTCTTCATGAAGGGTCAAACTACAAATGACTCTGCTGTGGGCAGAGTCAACTGCACTTGAGTCTGCACTGATAGAGTCAAGAGGGAGAGTCAATTTGTACAAGGATCAAGGGGTATGACTGAAGTAGCTGTGACCCCTCCACCAGAGTCATCATGACTCTACTACCATAGTCAACTAGAGTTGACTATGGTAAAAGAGTCATGGCGACGCCTTTACTTCTCTCTGTGTATATGTATACATATCCAGTATATTAACTCAATGTGTGGGGTGTGGCGTAGAGAGAAGGGGGAGGGGGTGTAATGAGAGGGATGATGGAGGGAATGTAATGATGTGCAGCAGTAAGGGAACGCAGGAGAGCAGATAAATGAGAAGGCATGTATATGTCAAAAATGGTCAATAGCTGTAATATCAAGAGTCTTGATATTGCAGAAAAAAGAGTCTATCGCCAGAGTTGTAGTCATGCATGATTTTACCACGATACCTACTGCCCTTTCAAGGGTTAATATATTTATATGTCATTATTAGAAAATCAATGTTGAATGAATTGGAACTTACCAAAACACACTATACTATCAGCGTGCGTCTCCTCCTACAGTATAATCCCCAGACAGAGGACAGAGCGCCTTATAAGACGACAGGCCCCTTTCATTATACAGTGCCAAATGAAGCCCTCCTCCTCCTGCTGCCTGCCTGGAGGCTGCAGCGTCATACAGCAGCAGGAGTGGTGAGGCAGTGGGTAGTACCAGGCTGGGGTAGACTGAGTCACACTCAGCCACCTTCTGGGGGTTCCCACAGGAGGCAGTTGGTTCAATACAGACGGAGCCACATTACGTATTTACTTGGGGGAAGAAGAGGGCTGGGAATATATAGCAGCAAATCGCCCCCCCCCCTGCCCTCACATCGCCGATTTACCCACAGCTTCACACCACCTATTTCCATGTACACGCATACATTATTGGATGTAGGATTAGTTCCACATTTGATTTGTGCTCTACAATTCGGTATGCCCCCTCCTTTTGACAATTCCTAGTACCAACGCTTTCATCGTATTTCCCCCGCAAAATTATTTTTGGCTGTGGCAGTTACAGCTGTAAGTCAGTGGTCGGTAAATATCCAGATGAATAATCATGGTTCTTTCGACAGTCATTATTCTAGTCCTTTTTCATGGAAAGCCACTTATACCACAAAACTATATATCATAAGACTGAATAGATGATATACCCGTGTTTCCAGTAACGTGCTGAGAAGATTAGGTAGGGTGACACAGGTATGTGACCCAAGGAAATTTAATTCTCCGCTTCAAACGTCAATCACGATCATAATCTTCTACACCTCTCTTTTCCTGAATCACAAATGATGTTGTAAATGTTTCTTATAGTTATAATCAATGCAGATATAGTTTCCAAATACAACAACCCTAAAGAATGGACCTATACAATTCAACACATACTATACATTATATATATAATTATTCAGCATTCAGAACCCCAAGTCAGCATGCCCTATAGCTGCAAGACAGTCATGGGTATTTGGATGCACAGATGGTCCTGCCACGGGAGGTTGCCTGCCAAACAAATAGCCCAGCCACTGCAGGCCATTGACCACCAGGACACACTGAAAAAGTAAACTTGCCTCCAGGTTGTCTAACCTAGTATTAGGTTACCATCCCACAAACCCGTCTCTCTGTGCGGACAGTCACGATACAGGATTGTGATTGTGAACTTATAGTTTGGACACTATACATTTGTGTGTATATTGGAATCACTTCAGATTGGAAACAGTTTAGAATTATTGTACTATAGGTTGGAATTATTAAAAGTACTTCTTTATACAGCAAAGCAGTTCTCATCTATAATACATCTTTAACCTATAACAGAGAACGCTGTTATAAATATATGTTATTAATTAATTGATTAAACAATGATAGAACCATGTAGACCCATGTCTTTGTCATGTTGGATCCCCTGACCAACACTCCAGGCCTTGATGGCTTGGCCATCTTGGCCTCATGGGTTGGTCAGGGGACCAACACTCCAAACCCATGTGTAAACACGTAGACAGTCACTTGGACAAGTCTGGAAACAAGTTTACTCTTTCAGTGCAGGTCCACCTCTGTCTGTCCCACAACTGGACGAGGTACACTGTGAGGTGGAGTGGGAATACAGGGGTGTAAAAAAGTGAACCATCCGCTCCAGGATAACTGTACTGTATACATTTAAAAAGGTAACACTCTTAACCTATTGCTTAACCAGCTTCTATCCACTTTCTGGTCAAGAATATACATGACACATCTGTCAAATGCCATTGTTGCCATCTCTATATATTGCATTGTACTGCATACGAGTAAGAGTTAAGTAAAGAACGAAGACTTAAATTGCATTGAAAGAGCTCTTTTATATTGTGTCTCCATGAAAACAGTTATCTTTATGTAACGGGCAGCTGCGACTGCTAAGTTATTTTGTATATCTATGCTATATGGTTGTTATGATTTAACACAAGGCGGTTCTATTATTATTCATAACATGTTTTATTCATTCCTTAATTAGTGCCTACGGTTCGTTACATATACCATCGTTCATCATCTACGGTTGTATACCGAGGTTACCGATGTTACAAATGAAAAGCTGTCATTAAGGGTTTCGTAACATATTACATAATCATCAACACTAGGTGGCTCTGCTGGTATGGTCATGTGACTGCCACAGGCCTGTATATAAGGTGGACTGCTCTCCATGAGAAGGCAGTCAGGTTTGGTACATGCTGAGACACACACCTGCCTGCACTCTGGGTTTAAACACGCTATGCTGTAGTTTGTTTACCCTCTAGTATTATTTTGATCATGCTCTGATACCTGATGTAACCGCCGGTTATCTCAGAGAATAATACTTGACCACTAGTTAATAAAGTCGCCGTATATTAAAGCTTAATTGTACTGTTGTTGTTCTTTAATAAGAGTCACTAGTAGCCTAGACCAACTACATTTATATAACCGAAGAGACCATCTGTAACATTTCTTTTTAATAAGCTAACAAGAAATAAAAATAATATCCAATTATTATATACCCTATCATCCATTATACAAGGCCCTGTCACAGTTCAGGTGGTGGTTTCCCCTGCCACCCTCCTGCCTGCTCCCCGATAAACTATAAAGGCTGTTTTTCTTCCCCTCTCCTTTGGCGTATCTAAACAGACCAGAGGTTAAGAGGAGTTAAGCAGCACATTGAGGGGAAGTATGCCCTCTATACGATCCCTCTCCATCCTCTCCCACAGTCAAGTGGTATCAAATGCCCATCGCTATGTACCTAGCATATACTTAACTTTTTTCATCTATTTACTTTAACCATGGAGGACTCCTTTTCCATATAACTGAACTACAAACTAGCTGTATACTCTCCGGATACTCTCTATATGAACGTCCCTCAATCCTTTACGGGCAGCATGGTAATTTAATGTTGTATATAATCTGCTATTAAGTTACAGCAGATGCTGTAAAACAATAGTAGATTTTTCTGTGTACCTACAGTTACTATTTACAATGTATAGATCCTTGGGGGTATCATGCCGCCCTTAAAGGGGTTTAAGAAACTGAAAAGCTGACTGAATGACAGCTGTACAATATGGAAAAACCATAGAATCAACTGATTTCTGGTGTGGCCTAAACTATATGTGCCCAAGTTGTCTAAGACCTATAGACTAGAGGATCTGCGATGGTGCTCCTTTAATGGTGAAGCTCCCTCTATCTCACACAGGATCACGACAGGTCTATACTTGTGGTATAAAGGGGACAGTGTTCCTCAGGTCCGCCTTCCAGACGGAGAGACATGCAATTATTCTGGTATAGAGGCGCAAAGACTCACCTGACCAGACTGTAGACAGACCCATATAGCTCTCTAAGGACAACACAGTGCTTCAATGCACTTTGCACTTCCGTTGGTATGATACATGCAGGCAACAACAGCGAGTTACTCGCTGGTGCAGCATTCATGCATCACGGTGGCAATACGGGGTTGATACACTCCCAAAAATCGACATGATGCACCAAGGTAGCGCTGGCAAGTTACTCGCCATTGTTGCAGCACGACGACGACACATGGACATGAAGCTGTGAGGTAGCATGCCGACCATAAATGGTTATAGGGACCCCGGATCATGTGTTTACAGACCTGCGGGTGTATAGACAAAGGGCAGAAAAAGCAGCATTAAAAAAGAACATAATGACAGCACCTTAACCCTGTAACGGCCGCACCGTGCTTTTATGTTCTACTCGTATGCCTTATATCGGTATCATGCATGAATGCTGCACTGGTTATTCGCCAGTGCTGCATCCATACATCATGTCGATCCATTGGGAATGTATCGACTCTGTAGGGTCGGCATGACTCTTGAATGCAGCACTGGCTATAGTCGCATTCATGCACCCATAATGAAAAAGGGCATAATGCATTAAAGCAACATGTGGACCTTAAAAGGTATAGGCTATAACCAAAGAAAATCATAAGATAAATAAATCTACAGAAGGGAAGCGCTCTATACAAAGGAGGCATTTAGTCTGGGGCAGCAAAGTCAAAGTGGTGTTTGTGTGGGTCACGCTCTCCACCTAAATTATAATATTTAGAATGTCATCTTATGCACCCTCTGGTTCTGACTATAGCCGTTACCCCATACAACAGGATCCGCTCGATTCCCTCCTCTTCAAATATTAACCCTTTAGGCTTTAGGGGTAGCATAATGTTTTAATTCACGTTTCCCTTTTTAGTATGATGCGTGGAAACAGCACCAGCAAGTATATATGATGCACCAATGCATAACTCGCGGGCACTACGTTGGTGCATCATGACTATAGATATACATATGAAGCCTTGATGCATCATACAGTCCTTAGAGGGTGACTGGTATTGCTGTGCTCTATTATAGTATTCCCCGTCCCCTCAACAACTTACATACTTATGTATTCATGTTTTCTAAATATCTTTGTTTGAAGTTCTCGTGTAATCTTGTTTGCTTTCAAGTTGTAAATGTATGCTTTCGTCAACACTGCATGGGTATGGTGTTTTTTTATGTCTTGGTCCGCACGATATGAAGGGTATACATAGGTGACAAAAAATAGTTTGTCCCACGCTCTTTGCCACTGATCCCACTTTACAGCAATTTGAATTTGGACTATGTCGTTGTGTTGTATAATACAAGTCTAAGCTTTTCCCCCATCCTCCCTGTAATCCTTTTATAATACGTAGTAGCCGATATCAGCATCCCCCGGGTAGCTCTCTGCAGACCTGTATACATCTTGGTGTCCCCCTGGCCTCCACTGCCATCAGCATCCCTGCAGGACGGTGTAGTTCTGTATATATATACATAGGGCCCGGGGGGGCCACTCTCCGAGATTTGATGACCATGTGTGAACACGATTTCAAGGGAAAGGGTACCTTTTTGGGCCCTAGGCACGGACCCGCGAGGGCCCTTGATTAGGGGTGCTCTTCAGGCAATTTTGGATGGAAAGGGGTACATTTTGAGACCATTTGACAATTCATAAGGTAAATTTTGCCCTTTTTTGCTACCATATTTATTGATCACCGATGACAACAGTATTTTATCCTATTTCTCTTCCATGTTAAACCGTGATAAGGGTATGTTTTTCATAGTCACCCATGTCTTTTTGCAAATTTTTTCCTGAAAAGGTTTCAATTTTGCTGATTTCCCCCCCTGAATAGGGTCCTAAATTTTGGGTGATGTTCACACATAGTGACTATGGGAAAGACAGGGAGTGGCCCCCCGGGGACATAGGGGCTCTACTATCAGGAGACCCACACAATACTCCATAGTCTACACGTATACATGTAGTATATAAGTTCACTCTCTCCTCCCTTACACTCTGTCTGCCTTTCTGTGGACGTATTACTCATGCCATCTACATGTATGCTTCTTAATCACCATTGATACGGAGAGACAGTCGTATTTATAAGCCTTTAATTGGTCTTGCCCTGTCAGACCTGTAAGACATAAAGTGTAGCAGGCACTCAGGTGTGTATAATTATTACATTATTATTACCAATTAAATTAAACGTAAACTTACCTTGTGTACGTGTGTATGCTATAGGTCTGTCCCGACATGCTATGGCTATAGCTATAACGGACAAAACCACAGCAGATGACAATGACCATTATAGACACATCCCAGACCGTACCAGACAGGACGCAGTGTTAGTCATTTCCTGTCTCCCAGAACCTCAGGTGGAACAGGAGGACTACATCATGCCGTGCTTGTTTCCCTCCTTACTGTACCAGCATGTACTGCCAGTTGCTGCTGGGTGGGCTAATTCACCCTCACCTCCTGTCACCGGGCCTACTGGAGGCACATTCCCGCCAGGACCCTCTGTCAGACGACATTCAGCCTGGAGAACCTGGAACTGCCCTCCCAGTGTCGTGCTGGTCTAACGAAGGCAATCACATGGACGGCCGAAAGCATTGGAGAATAGAGCGCTACAGGGTTAATGTGATGGTCTGCAACTGGAGGCTATGGTCTTGTGGTTTCCAGGCAGGATAAACAGAGTGGAACGGGATATAAATGTCGTCTGCCTATCATTAAATCCTTTGTGTTGTTTAGATTTGAAATGTCTGCTGGACTCCAGCCAGGTCTACTTACCCGACACTTTATTAATCTGGTCCCACTGGTTCAATTAAAGATACCCGTAGTCTGGGTATGGGGCCAGTCAAACATTATTTGCTCGCCGCCTGCTTTTCACTACTCATGGCTTAGTGCACAATGTGGGCTCCAGGGGGAAGCACTAGCTTGGTGCTGCAACTGAATATGGCGAGCAAAAGAAGAGGGCAAGAGGGATCCGACTGAGTGGGCGACTGTTTTCACCTACCAGGGGTAACCATGCAAGAATGGACAAACTGCACCAGATACCTGGCATATTCTTAAAGTGCATACCTCGCATAGTATTAAACAGGAATGGGTTCGGTTATAATTCTGCTATCAGTCCAAAAAAGAAAGAAATTAGAAAGAAAAGAGGTTTGGGGGGCAGAACCCCCGATATATAAAGAACATAACACTACTAACCATAATGCTAAAACCTAGCTGAAATGCATCTATCATAATAGCCCAAGACTAGGCAAGGTATACAACTCAAGAATATGCAAATGTCCAGTTTGTTCTTCCGAGCAAAGGACATTGTGACAAGAGATGTTTTCATGTTATCATTAAATCTAAATGTTTAGAAATTAAAAGAGAAAGATTCGTAAAATTGATCTATGTATACTTTATGTAGTTAGAAATACTAAAGATGGTCAAATAAATCATAATAAGATTCGTAAAATTGATTTGTTAACATCATTGTTATTTCAGTACAACATTTGTAACAACAACTGTTATGGTCTATGCCTATAAGAAAATGTTGCATTTTTGCTAAAGTTACATTTATTAAAACTACACTGTATCATAACAATATCACATTCAGCTTATAGGCACGTTCTTGGCATATGTAGAGATTCGTTGTCACTTCTCCACCACCGCTTGGCACTGTCATGCTAGATTCTCGTAATATATTATAGCATGGTACAAGTGTAATCACCATGGATCCCATGCATCATGTGTAGGCTGTGTCTCACGAATATGGGCCAATGTTTTCGTCTATGACTGGGTGTAATCTATAACCAGGTGCAATCTATGACCGGCATGGAAGAAAACTGCTTATTTAAGGCAGATGTACATAGAAATGGCTAAAAACAGTTAATGGATGTATTGAGACTTTATGATACTAATTTTATTTTCATAGTTTCTATAAAAACTTCTCTATTTTAACACATATAAAATAGAAAATTCCATCTTATAAGGTCATAGACATAATTTCATATGTAACATCCATTTAAAACACCTACATTGTCGAAATGAAGGGGAAATAATGACAGCCATCTACGTTGATTTATGCATCACATATTGTAGAACATTTAGTTAAAAATGCCTATGTAAATCTGCCCTAAATGAGCCCTTTTCTTTCATGCTTGTCATAGATTGCACCCGGTCATAGATTGCACCCAGTCATATATTGCACCCGGTCATAAACGAAAACATTGGCCCATGTTCGTGAGACAGAGCCTGTAATGCCCAACTCAATATGTTTATCACTCATAACAGCACATAACAATTGATAGATACCATGAGATCCATATTATATTGAAAGTATTATTACCAACTCCATGGTGTAGGCATAGTAAATATTGACTACAACAGATGGATGACCTACACAAGTAATTATTATATAATAACATTTGACCGATACGTGATACATGTAACTAATAATCTACTCTAATGATATTATACAATTGTACTGTCACTGCTGTCCTCCAAGCCCCTGTAAGCCTTTTCGTAGAGCAACTGTTGAAAATTAAGATTTAATTCTTGGCTCAGGACACATAGGGTTAGCCTTACAAATAACATGTGAATTACTGGAATTCCTATCAGCTTCATATACAATAATGTAAAACAGTATTTAATACATCTTTAATTAAGCATGTCATGGAGGAATGTGGTTTAAAGTATCAATGAGACAGGTGAGATAATCCATACAAAATCTCATGGTATTTTGATTGGTTGAAACCTCACTACCCTCCCAGGTCTGCTATCTGAAGCGGGCCGTGATTGGTCATCCACATCCGGGCCTCGAGAATACCCCCTGGGTCCCAGCCGAGGACTTCTTGGTGTCGCTTCTGGCTGCTTTCCCAGAGCCTGGCAGAAGGTTACATAGATCCTTTTGTCTGCTCCAAGTTTCACATAGTTCTCCATGCGACTCCTAGTTGTCGCTCCGTCTGGTCCAGGGGGCATTTGGAAACCTGGGGGTATGATGCGTAGATAGGATCGAATGGCGTCCACAGAGCCATGTTTCTTCATGAAGATGTTTTCTGCGGAGGGAGGGATATTACTCATGCTCACAGCCTCAAGAACATCATTGTCATTGTTTGTTGGCAAACGCTGACTCATCCGTGAGGATGGTGTTGCAGGGAGACTGGCATGGCCCTTGTGGACGGGAGACTCTGTTGTTTTTGTCTTCTGGGCTTCCCGTTTGCCCTTCCAGGGGGCATGAACAGTGACATGCCTGGGTGTCCTTGTCGTTAGGGATGACCTTGCTGTTCCCAGAGGAGACTTTGAGAGATCAACCATCAACCCATTGACGCCCATCTTTAACCTCAACCTGTCATTTTGTTGAGATGTAGATGGCGGCTTGAGGGATACCACAGGGGCGGTTTTAGGGTGGTGCTCTCCGGGACACTGTGGGTAAACCCTGGAGGATGAGCTCGCCGATTGTCGTCTGCTACGGACGCTGCCAACGCTACTGCAGCGCCGCGATGGAGACGCAGACAAACGAGAGGCAGACCTGCGTGTCTCAAGTTCTGCTCTGTCCTCCAGATCCTGTTCCTGGGCAATGACAGGCAGGACAAGCCCATTTCTACTGAAGAGCAAGGTTTTGTGTGGCATCTTGGAGACTTGCGTGGATGAGGGTATGAACATCTTGTCGGGGTTGACCAACAAAAGTTCTGATGCGCCATCAATATTGGAATAGTTTGTGTGGGTAGCATATTGGTTATGACCAGGCTCGGGTTTAATTGTTTGACCAGGCTCAGGTCTAAATGTGATCGGGTTCCGTGTCCTAATAAAATCTGGAATGGAACAAACCAGGTTCTTTTTATCACTGTCAAGGTTCTGGTCATATACACTACCAGCAACATCGCTGATTGTCTGGTCATCTGCCTCTGTCTCTGTTGGAATATTACTCTTTTGTAAATCATCAGGATCCAATGTCTGAGAGGATGTATCTATGGTCGCCTGCTGGTCATCTGCAGACTGTACGTTGTCTTTCTCATGGCGGGTGATACCTACAGTCATCAGACGAGAATTCCTGCCAGCAGGAGGTACGTAGCTAGCCGAGCGTCTCACCAGGGGGAGTGTTGGAGATGGGTGTTGCTGGTTCTTGGCAGTTCTATTGGCCCTGCCCTCTGCCAGGTAGGATTCCATAACCTGTAGGCCTTCCACCAGCGCACCATACTGCCTTCTCACACTACACTTCATAGACCTCTCCATCCTTACCTGAAGATAAAGCAGAATTACCATTGTAGGCCAAATAAGATTATGTGTTTTAGGTACATACTCTGAAGACCTAAGTTATGTCAGTTGCAATGGATATTTCTTTTTCTACCTATAAGACAGTAGCATTGACCTGCAGATGGCAGTGTCTAGCTGAGAGTAATTGGTTTTGCCTTGTAGATCGCCTCTTATTGTGAATATGCTATAGTTACATGACAATAATTATGATCTTCTTTTCGCAATTGAATGAAAAATGTTTATGGTCGGCCTCTACTTCAAGCACCCCAAGTGAATATTTCTATGTCAGTAGTTCATGTAGCAAAACACAATCGTGTACATGTTTTTATTAGAGGTATTCAAATGTGACATTAAACGAAATTGTGAGGAGCTTTATGTAAAATATAAAATTGCTTAAATTCGACGCTTCATTCAGTTTAAATACTAAACGGAGTGGGGCTTTTCATACTCAAAGTGAACTGTCACGAACAGGCTTAAAGTTAATCAAAATTCAATCCAAAGGCGATTCAAGCTTTACCTTTGTTGGTGCCGATTTGTAGTCCTGAAGGTCACCTCGATGACATTACCGATATTTGCTGTAATACTTCCTGTAAAATAATAAATAACGGTGTCGTTATGGAGTTACTAATTATGAAATAAGCTTACATGATATGTATAGGGGTATACTCGGGGCATTAAAGGAACCAACGGATGTTTATCAAATATATACCAGTTGACAACTATCTCAGATGTATAAGAAAGTGATATGAAAGCAACATCAGCGGTCCGATTAACTCCATTGCATATACCTTAAGAAGTGTCGGGAATATATTAGACGCCATTGGACCTCTGACGTCATAGAACCACGGCTTTACTCTTGATCAGAATTGTTACGGCATTATATACACAAGGGTGGGAAATGCACTCCTTGATATTGCAGAGGACCTTCCATTAGTCTTATGTTAGCTGTTTGTTTTTGTTCAATTTTGTTTTGTTTATACAACGGCATAGACATATTGCGGTTTGTAAAGCCAACCACTGACCGTGCACTGGGCGTTGGAAATGTAGGAATCGAGTTACCACTCATGGTAAATAACATTGGACACGGTGATTTAAGGTAGGGTTTCAGGGTAATTCAGCTGGACATATTTTTAGTGCATTATTTACCACAGATTGGTTCAAAGTATATGTAACACACACCAATCTGACCGGAATTGATGTTTCCTTCAAATAATTGCCATTTTATAAGGCGTTGCTAGGCATGGAATGAAAATGGAACAAAATCATTCTTTTTTAGCTTCCAAATCTTCAAACGGAGTTCTGGGACAGAAATTCAACAAAATTATCATTTCTGATGATTGAAGATACATATTGAAGTCATTTCCTGGGGAGGTTTTTTGAATCATATCAATATTCCAAGTATTAAGGTCAGGGGAGCTCTTCAAAGTTGCTTAGTTACTAAAAATGGTGATTTTTGGGCAAAAAACAGGGAAAATCACTCATTTTTAGTAACCATGCAACTTTGAAGAGCTCTCCTGACGTTAATAATCAAGGTATTGACATGATTCAAAAAACCTCCCCAGGAAATGACTTCAATATGTGTCCAATCATCAGAAGTTATAATTACATTCAATTTCTATCCCATAAGTCCGTTTGAAGATTGAGAAGCTAAAAAAGAACGTTTTTGTTCCATTTTCATTCCATGCCTAGCAACGCTACACAAAATGGAATTTACTTGAAGGGGACATCAATTCCGGTCAGATTGGTATGTATAACATATAATTTTAGCATACCTGTGACAAATAATACACTAAAAATGTGTTCAGCGGAATTACCCTGAAACCCTACCTTAAGTGGTATTGACATTAACAACATACATACTTCGTTGTAGCTCTAAATTCGATCAAACCACACTGTAACTATAATAAACATGACACTGTAATAAACATAATATAATACCTCTAGTTGGATACCAAAGTCCTGCGTACGGACCATCAATTGAATGCTTACATTACAGACGACAATATTATGTTTTATACGATATTTAAAAAAAAGAGAGCATTTTCTCAAATGTAAGCAGCTTTGCAGAAAGGATGACCCATGTGTCGCCCGTGTGAGGCATCATTTCTGCATGGCAGCTATATTTCTGTTTATTCTAAATAGCAAACCATGCAGTATTCTTTGTTGCTGAATAAAAGGGCCTGTTATGCATGGTGGGTATGCTACTATTTATGTATAGGTATGATGTATAGACTCGCCTATTGCTGGTGTCGAGATCAGGAGGCATACCTATATTGACCACATATAATGTAACAATACAATCAACCTCGTTCCTTACATGGCGTATCCTACACCTATACTGGTTCACTAATTCATAATATCAACAGAGTGTGACTGCATGTCAGACCATCTTTTATCATGACCAGACAAATGTACATAATAAGAAAGAAGTCTGTATGAATGAATAGTCTTGTATTGCTTCTGATGTGGAAACTTAAAAAGAAATCAATATTTATATATTATTTCCATGTAGCAAGGAATTGTACGGCATACATCATAGACTTAATCAACTGTATGTAACTTCATATCAGGGTCACAATGCAATTATATATGTATCAATATACATGTACTGTAGCTAAGCAGAAAGGATGCCTTGTGTGATGGTGCGCAGATAAACATTTCAGTTTAGTCGCTCACCTTATTAACCCTTAGAAAAGTGAGTGTCACTGTCGCCAAAAGCGCTCTCCCCTGAAGGTCTCGCACTGCCTGGCTTTAAGGTGAGAGTCTTTTCGTTACATTGACGCTCAATTTTCTGAGGGTGTTAATATCATGTTTCATTTACAAAAAGAGGAGAAAAAAGCATATTTAAAAGGGGGAAAGCAAGAACTGGACATTAAAGCAGAAAGGATGCAACTCGCGAATAACGCGACACAAATACAGGTTTGGCGTACATACATTTTAAAGTGAAAGATTGATGAAACCCGTTTTGAAACAAATGTAAAAATGCCGTGGTATCAATACAAAGGATAGGGCAATATCAAAACTGTTTTCATGCAATCACCAAAGTAAATAGATGATGTACATTTGTGTATTTAAGGCCCCGGTGCTGTTTCTAGTTTTGCGACCGGAAAACGTATAGGTTGGGTTGAATTAATCAGTTTTTTTATACTATATGGGAACACCTTACGTCTCCCGGAGTTATGTGTCGCGAATAACTCGTACACAAACATTTTTTTCCCTGAAATATGAGAATATTCGAGAAATTCTATTGGTTTGATCGTGTTCATCTTGGTAGGGATATGTTACACGAAACAATGTCTCTTGGCCTTGGCCTCGGCCTTTGCCTTATTATTCTTACAGAATTTACGTAGTAGGAGTAAGGCATACCTCCATGCTCCTTTCATGTCCAAGTGTGCTTGATGTTGGACTAACCGGTTTGGCATTAATTGAATGTGTCGCTAATTGACGTTGAAGAGGGATATTGCGCATTATATATAATTCAGAATCAGTGCTCGACCATGAGCTCCACTGGAGAGCCACATCAAGTACTGCATGCATAGTAGTAGTAGTAGTCGGCCGACTCCCACTGGTGTGGTAGAAGACTGCCCTTATGAGTGACCATTTCTAACAATCTGGTGGCGGAGTGGCAAGGTCGTGGGTTGGTGGCCGTGGGGTTGGTGGACTTTCAGATGGGTAATTTCAACAACAAAAGTTTAAGGTAGAATCCCGGGCGGAAATTTGAAAACCCCGTTGGGTGAAGGGAAGGTGTTGGAACTTTACCATCAAAAGGGATTGGAAGAGAACCATGGCACAGTCTACGAGTTTAATGGAAATCCACCAACCTACAAGGCTCTACAAATGTAAATGTCCACTCCTTTATAGCAATTCAGACGCTTTGGCTTACTGAATAAGGCATACGGTGACTTATAATTATAGGATAGCGTCCCCTCCACAGTCGTAAAATAATTGATTGTAACTTGGATCATGCACATAATATATCTTAGCTAGGCATGGTCTGGTTATCCAGTGTTACGCCTTCTATAATACACATACCCTGGCAATGCGAAAGGTAGAGTTGCAACAGAAGTCAGACTAGTTGTTTCATGGCGTGTAAAGTCGGTTCCTGAGCCACAAGATCAATCTGTTAATGCTCTTATTCATGTAGTTTTACATTGTGCATAATTATAGTCAAACATATAGCTGACAAGTGGCACAGGTAAATAAATGCCAATCAAAATCGTAAAAATGCATCTGAATCTGCTCCAGAGAGCTGATAAAGTGTAATTCTTAATGTTATATAGGGTGAATATATGCAAAGAAGAGTAAATGCCTATTTTGTCCAACACTGGGATTATAAGAACATAATTACAAAATAATAAGGGGTATCATAAATCACTTTTAGACATTGTCATCACAATGTATGGCATGTTATCACCTTATCTTACTTACAAGTCAATCCTCCCGGGCTACGTTATCAAAACTGCTTGTTAGACATCCGTTTGTACCCCACGCCCTTCGTGAACAAACTGATTTATGGAGGTGTTATGTGGGCCCTTGATGGGGGGTCTCCATGTTACATGTCGATTTTAAGAAAGGCCCATGTCACATGCCACTAGTGTCACTAAGTGATATTAATTATTAGGCCCTACAGCAAGAACATTTTGAATTTTTTAGAACCATAATGATGCATTCTTATGCATTTTTAGAGCCTAAGCTCCTTACCTCCCTGCAGAGAAAAAGGGAGCCCCATCCAACAAAATGCTGAATATCTAGACTTGAAACAGTGCAGTTCTAATGCACTCTCCAATAATTTTTCTCATGTCACTAAAGCCCATGTCCCATGTCGAATTTAAGAAACAGTCCATGTCCCATGTCACTTACATGGCCATGTCCCATGTCGATTTTAAGAAATGGCCATGTCACCATGTCGGATTTAAGAAATGGCCATGTCACCATGTCGAATTTAGGGGTCTAGGGCCATGTTATGGTCTACACGCCTGTCATAAAAGGTGTGTAGCACAGCAGGGGACTTGTCGAATTTAAGAAACAGTCCATGTCCCATGTCACTTACATGGCCATGTCCCATGTCGATTTTAAGAAATGGCGATGTCACCATGTCAAGTTTAAGAAATGGCCATGTCACCATGTCGAATTTAGGGGTCTAGGGCCATGTTATGGTCTACACGCCTGTCATAAAAGGTGTGTAGCACAGCAGGGGACTTTGTTTTACCAAATAAATCTAGTCCGTTATTTGATTAAAATTATGTTTGATTCATCGATCACAGAACACTCCCTAAATGAGGCGGGTGGGGGTTACGAAGAAGTAGAAAAGATGCATCGCTAGCAGCACATAGATCACCACCAGCATGTGATGTACACTTGTAGATAGCAAACGCTAAATGGGACAATAAGTATATATACAATATATCTAATTGATCTAGATCTTCTAACACATGTCCCATTAATATGCCCATAGAAACAGAAGAAAAAAGGCCCCCATACTAAATCTAATATGACGATATCTATTCCTTTCTGTACACAAATAATAATATCCAATTGTTGCTGATGGTGAGATCTAGTGTGATAAACAGCACATTGTGTGAAGTCAGTGATCAATATGGTGTGCAGTAATTATATTGATATTGGCTTACCTGGTCACAGACAGCGGCCTGAGTCTCCCCCTGCCCAGTATCTATCTAACGTAGCCTCTAACAGCTTTACCGATACGTGATACAACTCGTAAACCAGCTCTGATTTACCATGCAATCATCCTCTATGGTATCTGGGTTTTATCCATGGTGAGTCCATCAATGGGACTCATATTGACTTGATATTTTGGTGTCAAAAGTTCCTCCATATGGCCTAACACTCGTCTATAGGAGGCTCGCCCCTGTGTAAGAACAGCAAGTACATGGATAACCTGTTGGGATACGTGCGACCCACGGCTTCGTGGTGCTTCCTACACACCAGGAGGCCTCCCGTAATTCTCCGCCTACAGGGTCCCCACTTACTCCTCCTGTAATTCACACTTCTCCCTGCAGGTGGCGGAAGTGTGTAACCACCAAATCCCACCTGTACTGCCGCCACCTGCCAGACTCATGCACTGGCACCACAGGTGTAGTTATACATCCACTGTGAATCGAGATGAGCCCTTTATTGCTGCATGGGTGGGGCTCGGTGGAATTTCTCATAATAGGAAAACTATTGTCGCCCCGACCCCACCTCGATCCAATGAAACGTTTTTATTAAAGGATAAAAGCTAGCATTCCCTCAATATCAAAATGGTTCAGCCGTTCTACAGAATTTGCTGTTCAGTCCTTACATACTATAGAATCCACAGAGTAAAAAAATGGAAGGAATCCATGCTCGTTTCTCTGTTGCGATAGCAAATGCAAGGACCTCTATACTTTTCTCTATCTGCTTTCCTCACTAATGGGAAAAGACCACTTACGGTATCCATCTAGCATCAGACTGAAAACTCAATTCAAACCATTGTGGTATACCAGCATATGATCCAAACGAACAAGAAAAAACCATCAGTGATGTTTAATGACAAAAGTGTCACGAGATACTAGTCTTATAATTGGTCTTATCCTTCTACAAGATTCTTACACAAGATGGAGCGAACATGAGGAGAATTTCGGTCATAAGTTATTTCTCAAAGTTCGACCAGGGGGCAGTGAATAGTGGCCTTGGCCCTTAAAGGGAGTTTTACACCTCCTCCCCATCGATCTGCCATATGGTATATTTAGTTTTGACGACCCCACTGTAAAAAGTTGTTGTTCGTGAACAGCAAAATTTGCTGTACATGTACAGTACTTTAGCTGTAAATGATAATATAGCAAATTCTACTGTACATGTACAATTCTGTTACTGTAGATGCAGGTTACGGTAGTGACTTGTAGATCTACAGTACTTTTCCCTGTAATGTACACGAGAGGTCGTGGGATCGATCCTAGGTCTAGCCACCTCTCATCAGGGATCTTTAGCAACAAGGCTGTAGCTCATTTAATACAGACATGGCAGAGGTAGCTTATATCCCAATATGACCATTTGTAACACCGGCTCTGTGGCACAACGGATCAGGGCCTGTCTCCAACACCACAGGTAGTGAGTTCAATCCTTGGTGGAGCCACTTCTCTTGTTTCACCTACATCCACCTAAAATTCGTTTTCGCCTCACATGGATGGTTAAAAATATCACCAGCACTGGGAGGTGAACCCCAGACCTTTAAAAATTATTATTAATTAGTTGAGAAGTAGAGTAGAGATATATCCCAATATGACCATTGGTAACACCGGCTCTGTGGCACAAAGGATCAGCGCCTGTCTCCAACACCGCAGGTGGGTGAGTTCAATCCTTGGTGGAGCCACTTCTCTTGTTTTTCCTACATCCACCTAAAATTCGTTTTCGCCTCACATGGATGGTTAAAATATCACCAGCACTGGGAGGCGAACCCCAGACCTTAACAAATTATTATTATACAGTTGAGAAGTGGAGTAGAGATATATCCCAACATGAATGTTTGTAACACCGGCTCTGTGGCGCAACGGATCAGTGCCTGTCTCCAACACCACAGGCGGTGAGTTCAATCCTTGGTGGAGCCACTTCTCTTGTTTTACCTACATCCACCTAAAATTCGTTTTCCCCTCACATGGATGGTTAAAAATATCACCAGCACTGGGAGGTGAACCCAGGACCTTCAGACTATGATTTACAATCAATTTTGCTGTACAGTAACAGAAGATTCTGCTGTCCCTATACAGTACATAGTGCTGTAAATATACAAATGCTCACTTGCTGTAGGTCTACAGCACAATCTACTGGAACCATAGTTGCCCCCAGTATTTGGTGTACAGGAACACTACTTACTTCTAACAGTGCCCCTATGATTAAAACTTAAAATATCCCCATACCCACCAAGGCCACTTCCGAGAGAGAGAGAGAGAGAGAGAGAGAGAGAGAGAGAAGAGAGAGAGAGAGAGAGAGAGAGAGAGAGAGAGAGAGAGCGCTGGCAGTAGGTACCATACAATATAACATTACTGTAGGACATAGGGAAAAAGATGTTCCAAAC
Organism: Harmothoe impar; assembly: GCA_947462335.1. Lineage (NCBI taxonomy): Eukaryota > Metazoa > Annelida > Polychaeta > Phyllodocida > Polynoidae > Harmothoe > Harmothoe impar. Next base: position 45,292,271 of record OX381720.1, on the reverse strand, counting down.
GTCATTGTCTCTGAATGTGCCAGAATAGCAGTACCAGTGCCTTTATGATTAATATCATACACTGAAAACCCTAGGCCTGTTGAAAGGTCCTCAGTGCAGATGACTGGGGGTGATCATTCCCAGTTGATCACCTAAAGTCATCACAGTGATAACCTTAGGCAATCAACTTGAGGACATAATTTTGCCAGTAGAGGGCTCTACTATACAACAATGTAACATACAGCCCATGCTCTAGGTGATCTACTGATTAATACCTATTATAATCCTGATCACATAAGTATATAAACTGGATGATATAAAGAAAACTATGATATTATAAAGCCAATTAATTTAAAAGATGATTGTGGCAGAATTACCAAAAGCATAGATGCGTATAGACATAGACACCTGTTTTGTCTCGAAAACCATTATTACAAGTGTAAGGAGTGACTGTTGCTTGTTATATACACACACATGCCTTATGGTGCATGTTATAAGGGATGGCCACGCTAGGCATCGTGATTGGGAAGGGTAATTATAACATTATCTCTAAATACCACTTCATAATGAAGACAGATCAAAAACAGTATGACAGTCATCAGATTGACTACTCAGGGTTATCATATTGATGACTCTGCGTCCTCTTGGATTTTGCATAAAAGGTGATCAATATGATGACCCTGGGTCCTCACATATGATTACTCTAAAGAGGACCAGGTACGCCGCCAGGACACCATCAATATGATCACCCTAAGGTCATCACTACCCAGTGGGCACACAATTCCGTTTAGCGTTGAATCAACATTGAATCAACATTGAATCAGCATTGTCAACCAATTTTCAATGCTGATTCAATGTTCTGTGCCCACTGGGTACTGATCACCTAATAGGCCATAGGGTATTCAGTGTATACACAACAAAGATCCCACTGTAAAACAATTCTGAGATAAGATCTAATGAGGTTCTGGATAGGTTTACAATGTATAGGCCTAGGTCTTTTATTTATTTTTCGTTAAAATGTTATGCCAGGGCTTAAAACAAATCAACATGGTTTCATCCAGAAGAATTCCAGTTTTGGTGAGTTATTGAAATATAACATGACGTATTTTCCATTTAAATATGAGGTTGCCATACTCTCTAAAATCAGATAATTCACAGAGGTGACATGCTCTAATAATACAGATGATTTCATGATATAAGTGCAATTTATATTATTATATATGATTCATAGATGTATTGTGTAGACAATTTACACGATCACATACATGACTGATTGTCAGGTCATACGGTCGAAGGATTCCACATTTTGACTTCCCCCTGTTATGGTAAGACATACAGCATACCAAAGGCCTGTCCGTCTCACACTTCGCTCACCTCATAAATTCGATCATCATCACGTCCCCCCTTGGAACAGCCTAAAAATTAAATGATGGGGTTGTGTGCCTCTCTCTCCAGTATAGGGACTTCAAAATGGAACACAGATACTAAAAATCACTTTGACATACCTGCTTGTGCGCCTGGTGTACTTAGTTACACACAGAATCGATAATAATTATTGTCCACTCGGTTTTATGGATAAGGGCGTACGTCAGTATAGCATTATAACCTTACTCTGGCAAGGGTCACCATCCACAAAGCATAAATAGGCCGTATAGGCCTACGGCTATTCTATACGCAATTTGCGTAGGGAATGTATGGCAATTTTATCAATATACGGCCGATTTATGCTCTGTGGACGGTGGCCATTATTAATTTTGTCTTAGCCTCCATTAACTGAACTTATCCTCCATTACATGCAGTAATCAATTCAGGTGACACCAAAGTCATGGTCAGGTCAACAGGGAGTAAAATTCACTCATACATGTGTACTAGCACATAAATACATTGGGCTAGTTTAATCGAGGGATTGCAGTTTAAACCCGGGGGGGGGGGGGACTACCTCAGCATTACTGACTATGTGTGAACACGATTCCAAGGGAAAGGGTATGTTTTTGGACGAGGGCCCTTGAAAAGGGGTGCTTTTTAGACAATTTTGGAGGAATAGGGGTACATTTTATGGCTGAATTACTTGAAAAACTCTCAGATGAGACATTAATCAAGCTTTTCTCAACATAAAGACACATATTTATGCACAGAGCAAGGGTAAGACCTACCATTTTCGAGTTATTTTTTAAATCTCACAATTTTTCTCAGTCCTCCTTGATTATGTTTTTTTTTTGCTTGGTTTCCCATGAAAAGGGTGTTGTTTTTTTTTCTCCCATGATAAGGGTACAGAATTTGAGGTGATGTTCACACATAGTTACTATAGAAAAGGTAGGGAGTGGCCCCCCGGGAGTTTAAAACAGATGGAAATGGGCAGAATCTATTAGGCAATCAAAGACGCAATGTGCCCATTGTTACATTAGACAGACCCTTAGCACCTTACTTAAAGTATAGTGTAGGTTCATGCGGCTAAAAAATGTGTCCAACTGCGGCGAATTGTGGTGAAAACTGGGACATTTCGAGCCTTATCATTTGGTCCTTATTTGGACTTTATTACAACTTACATACTTGTGGGGAAAGTACCCATACTAGCTGCATACATGTGTATACTAATTATGATAAAGAATACCTCCCGTGGGTAGAGAGGCCGGTTGGGTTGAGAAGTGAGGGAGGAGAGTCTTAAAGGCTGGCCATGTGAGTCTTGGCACGTGGGCTGTTTTCTCAGCCCAGTCAGACATGAGTGTGAAATTAATAGCTTCTGGTATAAATGTAGCGTGCTTCGTTAATGTTATTTTCCTAGATCAAGGTGTCACATATCGGACGGAAGGTGACCACAGTGGGCGGCTTGTTGTGCAAATATTTATAACAGGTAACCCTTATAAGTATCCCTCGTGACAATGCCATTTCAGTAGGCTCTATTCAGTTTGCTCTCTTTCCTACAGTTACATGCTTTTTGCATAGCTTTGTGGGCAGACACACATAAAGGATGCTCTACGCGGTGTCGCGCGAGTCTCACTTGTTTGGCTAATTTCATTTCTTTGAAATTTGTTTTGATATCATTTTCTTTGTGAAATAATTTGTCAAGAGGGTGAGAAACCAAACAAAATGGATGATCCGCACAGGCATCGCTTAATTCTTCTTAGCTGTTCAAATGTCATGGTAAGAATATCCTTCCTTTAATATATTTCGTACTGATTTAAATTTTAGCATATTTTTAAATGCGGTCAATCAGTTGATATGAAACAGCCGATCTCAGTGTTACAGTTTCAGTCAGTAATAATTACGTTTTCATCAAAACGTCACATAGAAAATTACACAAATGAACATAAATATAATGTTCCCAGGAGAGTCTGTCCCGATGAGAATAATACACACTAGATACACATATGCATGTATTTCCAGCATTATGATGTTGTCTACTGGTGATCGCTGCTGATTTTACAAAATATCGATGTAGTATGAATATATGTCGGAGAAGAATGTTGGAGTTGTACGGAGAGTTGGCTTTCCCCTTTAACATAGTGTGTTGAGCTGTTAAAGAATACAAAGAATATTGTTTAGAAAGAGGACAATGCTTGTGCATTGTGCCTATCTGTTTGTCATGATTATTACTTACTGACGTTGCATTATGTAGAAGAAAATGCTTGTCCATTGTACCTGTCTGTCTCATACATGATATGATAGTGATAAATATAAATATAATGTTAGCCATTCTAGGAGGGCAATGCTGGTGCATTGTACCTAACTAGGATGTGTTTCAGCGCGGAACCTTGTTATGTCGATGTTTCTTTGGAGATGAAGGATTGGAGCAGTGCTGGTGCACTGTACCTACCAACATAGCATGATTATTTTTGAGTTTTGAAAGTGTTTTTTTTCAGACAAGGTGATTTTTCAAAAATATATTAGACTCAATATGGTGGTGTCGGACACTCAGGCCCTCCTTAATAATTTTGATGAAGTATTCAATCAATATGGTCACAAATCATAGTGGACATATCATTCTATTGTTATAATGCATATTCAACAATGGCATGCAGGCAATATGATATTATACTTTATAACAGTTCTTCATGTCAATATCAGAGCATACATCAAATGCGTTATAAAAGTGTTAACAGTGCTAGAGCTGTGTACTTGCCATTAATCAGTACTTACAATTTAAAGGAATATCAAAAGAATAGGTAGCAGTGCTTGTGCACTGTACATACCATATGCATGTCACAAATCACTTAAACAATTATCATACAACTAATGCACATCTAGATAAGAAGGGTACTTTGTAGTATAACCGGTGGCACTCCGTGAGTAGGCCACTCATGCATGACAGTCAACAGTGGGGTGCATAGTGTTTCATAACAACTGCTAATGCATTTGATTTCTCATGGATGGGCTTTCCTAGCTACAGGCCTTTCATTACATAAGTCATAGATAGAGTCTTAAAGAAAGACTTGTAGTTATTAAAGCCCCTCTACAAGAGATCACATTAATCAATAGTTGTTATGAAACACTATGCACCCCACTGTTGAAAAAAGTAGTTATGTTGATTTCCTACAAAAACTCATGTATCTATGTCTAATATTATGAATCTGTATTGTACCTTGTCCATTAAGATTTTTAAAAATCGTAGGCTCCTTGATAATGCCTACTTCTTCCCTCTAAAATTAGAGGACATAAATCTCTTTTCTTGCATAGAATCTCTCCTGTTTGCTCTAGACTAGATAGAGGTATCTTGGAAGGCTCAGCCCATCCCCTCTCGTACCCAAGTTATTATGGCTGACAGCTATTCAGGATTGATTTGGAAAGACTTATGATAGACTAAGGCTGATAGACTGGGTAATTAAGACTGAGGAGCCTCCCTCCACACGCTATCATGTGGCTCATACATAATGCCGTGAACCCGTTGGGTGACACGGTCTCTAGGAACTGTAATGACAGTACATGGATGGCCCACCGAACCAAGTAGACTTGGTTTAGCTATAGAGCAACTGGTATTCGTAGGGCATGACCATACATATTGCACTGAATTAAGCACTACCCATGCATATAATGTGGAGCCGCCAACTAAGTAATATTTTGTTTTCCTCCTTGTATAATCTTTATCTTATTGGCTAGGTGCACTCTGTCGTCAAATGCATCCCCCAGTGGAGTATCTACACGACAGTCACTACTCAACTAGACCAGATACTTGGAAGTCCCCGACCTCTGATCTTGTCCTGACAACCACAAAGTATCCCGCAGCCAGGCATTTATCTACGCACCACTTTCTGCACCCACTTGTACTGATTGTGATCTTTTGTATCGTAAACACTTGTCATAAATGCCTGCAGTCTTGAAAAAAAAGATTGGTCAGTTAGGCAGACTAGCTTTTGGTCTAGACTATTTGTGTATAATGGAAACATGGTTCAATGAAACCATCCCAAGTGCTACTCTGAATACCCATTACTGAAGAAAATTGTTATACTGCTTATGAAGCATGATGAAGAATGGTGGTAACTATGTTTAGATCCGTTCAGTAGTTTATTTTATATGAATTTTCCAAAAATAAAAGTTTCAGTCATTTAGCACCTTTCATTCCCAGTAGCCAATGGATCAATGGAGGGATAAAACATTCATTCTGATGTCAATATTCAGTTTTAAAAAGATATTTCCCAATCAACGTTATATGGACATTGTACAAATATCTTCAGAATGTGTTTGAACACATCTGTTTTGAAATACTGTACCCTCTAACATTGCAGAGTTGCCAATCCCTTACCACTGAAATTGGCCATTCTGCTATTTTGACCCCATAGCCATCTCAAGAAATACATACTTGAGGACTTTGGTATTGGATATAATGTATCTACATGTTACATAGAGCATGAATACTTTTTCACAGATCATTTCCTGTATGTATTTATTGAGTCATATGTATTTAAAAATGGCAAGATCATTAATATGTACCCTTGTCACAAATGCTATACTACAAATGATGCCATGGATTGTTAACTAGCAGTCCAATCCTCTTGTAATTTGAAACACATACTACCCATGACATGTCAACATCAATACCATATTTTTATGGAAATTAACTTCTTTTTTTTTCTTACCAGTATGCTATATAGGATTTGTACAGAAAAATAACTATGATTTAATTTTTCCACTGCACCATCCATATATTGCTTAGCTCTCTTCACATGGTTATAATAGCTATTTCATACTTCAGTGTGAGGGGCGGGACAAACATTTTTTTCTCAATAATAACATGTTTTGTAACCTATTATTTTCTATGAAATGCTACAAAAGTACTAATTTTTGATAATTTTTGTTCGTATCCGGGACCACAGTGAAGCCTGATATGTATCCTAATCAACAGTGCTGGTACATTTCATGTGCAATGTATGGTGCAATGGGAAACTCAGTTTATATGACAGAGAGTCAAATCAGCTGCAGGAAAACAGGTGACAAAACCTGTAATTTGATCTGAAGTGACCCCCAGTGAAGACCCATTTGCACATCCATAGCAAATACAACCTACTTAATACTAATGATATTTCAAACTAGCAGATCCATATCTTTCTATTGAGGGGTTTGACATTTCTGTACACTAATTTTTCTGGTCTCTGGAGGCTTGTAAAGATTGACATTTTTTCTCTGAGGATCGGCGATTTCGCCGCCATGACTCGCATACTGTGGTCGTACTTTATTTCACTGGGTATATATTTTCGCTATATTCACGGAAATTGAAAATCCGCGAAATTCTTGTATGCTTCAGTATGGAATAAATACCCGCGAATTAGTCTTTTGTGCTACATCCGCGAAAATGTATACCCGTGAATATAAGTACTTTCACAGTATACCCAGCTAGCAAAACTCGTAGTAAATCAAGTCATCTCTACATCTTTTCTCAACAGATATTTACTACATTTGGTTACGTCGTATTCTTGGCCTCATGACGTCTTATATGCAAATGGTTTAGACATCATACTTCAGACATCTTTTTGATGTAATATGATAATATTAATATGACCTGCTTTGAAAGATTTGAAAGACATCAGGAAGATGCGATATAATGATGTAAGTAAGTGGAATAATTGTAACATTGTGTGAAGTGGGTATATTCCAAAATCATTTAAATTGTGGTATAAATTTATTTCATAAATAAGATGCCAGATTCAAACACATTTTAGACATGAAAAGACATGTATCTAACGTCTACCCTACACCTAGAGTAAGACTTCTCCATCAGAAATAGGTATCATCGAAGGCAATCAGCGTATTTTGCCTGTAGACATCACCAATATTCCTGCAGAGACTTAGCACATTGATCCTAGCAAATTGGCCAAGATGTGATGCCAGCTCATGGTCAGTATTTTGATTTGAATAGTTGTAGCAACCACAGAAAAGGTGTGCTCATACTAATCTCCTGGTTCTCCCTTAAACAATCATTCTACAGGAACAAAAATAACATATCATACATTCCAGACAAAAGTTGTTCAAATTTCATCTTCTTTGGAAATTCATTGTGTTGAATAAATACTCATTCATGGCCAAAGTATTGCTAATGTAGATGGGATTCTATTGATATTGGTTAAGAGAGACATCTTGTGTTAAAAGAGTGAACCACTTGAAAGGTAAAGTACAGATGTGTTATAGACGTCATAATCTGACCAGATAAGGATGTACCACATATATAAACTATACGGAATATTGATGTCAAATCTATCACATCATTTTAGCATGCACCTTAAGTCATGAATTTAACATCAATGTATTACGTATATAATTTCTCCAAAAAAAGATGTAATATTCTGATCAAGATTTAACTACTTGTTATGCTAAATAGTGACCACATTCAAATGTATGGATGATATCAAATGACTTATGTCTCTTTCACATGGCCATTTAGATGTAAATAATACGTAAGTTTCTTGTCAAACCACCATGTAAAATGATTTACTCCCTCAAGATGTCATTATGGGGTCATTTTTACGTATCAACGTGAATATGACCAGTAAAAGACGTACTTTTTACATAAGGTGCTAGCTGGGTATGTGCGGTACCTACTAACAGCATGACTCGCCGTGGCGGAGGTGTAGCCTGCTATGTCAGGTATGAGTTTGCTTGTTATACTACTCTATGTCCAGAACAACTCCTGGACTGACAGATAACGGCATCATTGCTAGGGAGCAGGCGGGCTTCGTTCCAGGAAGATCCACTGGTGACTCAATCTTAGGCTTAGTCAATACCTCTACTCTGCATTAAACAAACAGGAGCAGTCAGCCGTGGTCTTCCTCGATCTGAAGAAGGCGTTCGACACAGTCGACCACTCAATCCTGCTGCAGAAATTAAGTCACTATGGAATAGACGACAACTCGTGTGCCTGGTTCAAGAACTACCTGGACTCAGGACTACAACTAACCAGAGCTAACTTCATTGCTCCAACCGGTCCGAATAGGCGTTCCGCAAGAGTCCGTCCTCGGGCCGCTCCTGTTCATTGTGTACATAAACGATGTGATAAAGGTCACCCAGAACAGCACCATATTTCTCCATGCGGACAACTTATCAGCCATTGTTGTCTCAGGTAAGAACCCAGAGCGGATCAAGATGCTACTTCAGACAGACCTCAACTCAATCAATGCATGGTGTTCAGTGAACAAACTAATAGTAAACAGTGACAAAACCATGTTTTGTGGGTCTATTCCCAGCGCTCTTTTCTGGACCTACTGCACTGTGACCTGCTACTACAAGGCTGGGCCCTAGCAGTGGTCCAGGAATTCAACTACCTGGGCCCAACGATCGACCGCTTCATCAACATGGCCAGCAAACCCAAGAAACAAATCAGACTGATCGGTATGAGACAACCACAACTGAGGTGCGTAAGAAGCAAGACAGACATGCTGACTGCAGTACAGATATATACAAGCACATGGTCAGACCCATATCTGACTACTGTACCTTCATGCCGGATAGTGGTCCTGTGTGGGCTTCAGGGAAACTTCAAATGCTGCAGAATGACTGCCTCAGGGCATGCGAGCAGATACGCTTTGCTCCTGACATGCATGTGCACGACCTACACCAATGCCACAAAGGATCCTACCTTGATACAACGCGCTGGAAACGACTCCTGTTTCACATGCATAACATCTCACTATCACCAGAGATGGTCGTTGCACAGACCAGGCTACTATAAAGGGGCACTCCAAAAAGAGACTGAAAGTGCAGCGTGTCAAGAAAGCAATCTTCTCCAAAAGCCCCCTGCATAGAGGTGACACCCTGTGGAATGCCCTAGATTATGACATGCAGCACATGACAATCAAGAAAGACTTTCTGAATGCAATCTAATGGCACCAAGTTGGCAAATAACTCTTTAATTTTACAGATCTGTGACAAAGTATATTCGAACACCCGATCATCAGTAGCCTATCAGTAATCTAATATAAGATCTTATCACATCAATCGCTCAATTTATGTACTCTCTTTGACTATGATGAAAAGCGCCCCACGCCTGTAATTTTTATGGTCAAATAAAATAATGAACTACAACTACAAACTACATCTCATCACTTATGTGTTAACAAACCAAAGTCTTGCTGAATGACTAAGGATCATCTTTCGTTATCTTTTCCACTTCTACTGCATGTGTATGTTGAGATTTGGTAATAAAATCATCGAACCATTAAAAGAAAAGTGTTTTGCAGTAGCAAATTACGTGAGTGCATGGGTATGGACGCATGGTTTTGGACAAGAGTGGACATATATGATATGATATTATATGCATCTGACCGCAACAATCATATCCAGGTTATAATTTAGCATTTATAACTTTCGTTTTCCATCCTAATACAATTCAATCAAACATTTTAAACACTCACCCTGACCCTGAGTCAATTGTGATGTAAATCACACGTTCATTCTTTACCTTCTTTTCAATTTCATCACAGGGTTATTCTGCGGCCATCATAGGTAGTGAACACTCGTTGGCGTCCTTAACAAAAGTGACCTATATATATATAGTTTTTACTTTCATGTCTTTTTACTTATTCAGGAATGCGTAACATCACATCCTCATTACTACAGCAATGGCACATATAGTTAAGGTGGGTAGTCCCCATAGTCTAGAAGTATTTAGATTTCGTCAGGATTTTCGTCATGAGGCCCATATTATAAGTAGTCTCAAATGGTGTAAAGAAAATAGGGGGGTCCCGAGCTAGTTTCTGAGATGTCTGGCTTTGAGTCTGAAGTAATCTGTAATAGGATCATATGGTGATATTACTTACATGCATGGAATAGCATCTTAAAGTAATCAACTTTCCCTATAGTTCTCTCAGGATATAGTTTATAATATTTTACACCCAAAAACAATATTTTGAACATATGGTCCCCTGCATATTTTAAAGGTTTTTGGTGTTTGAAATAAAAAACATATAAATGGAGCACACAGTCTTGATGTGGTACAGGTATACCTTTCAGCATGCCAACTACCAGAGCCCCTGTAGAGTAGGGGTAAAGCGTTAGACTCACATGTGGGAGATCCTGGGTTCAAGCCCCGGGCAGGTCTTGCATCTGCATATGCGCAATGACCTGGGCAGTTGACGTGTTTACAATAGGGTCTAGCCACCTTAATTAGACCCGCATGCCATGGGCTCAGCTCGAGCTAATTGGAGCCTAAAAGAAGTATCTAGTTGTACGGTGGGAAAATAGATGGGAGGGTGTTGTGGGAAGTGAGAGAACACCACAGACGCCTAAAGAGTACAATAGCAAACCCAGTGGACACAGAACATTGAATCAACATTGATAAGTGATTATTAATGTTGATTGAATGTTGATTCAACATTGAACTTAATTATGTGCCCGTTGGGAAAGATAACACCAGGATCTCTACACCCTTCACAGGATCAACCGAGGAGACTAGACTACCTTGAACTCTATTCTACCACAATAGCCCAGAGCCCCCCTTGAAGAAAGGATTCAACCCATGTTGTTGCCATGAGAGCATTCTGGTGAGTTTGTTTCGTGTATTCTATATGAGTCATATTCTAAATGAGTCATAACCTTAACTATGCATACCACAGGACTAAATTATCTTATTGCAAATGAACAAAACTCATATTTGAGGGGCGGCTGATGAGCCCACAACTCTATGGACCACACTGTAAAAAGTTGTTGTTCGTGAACAGCAAAATTTGCTGTAAATGCACAGTACTTTAGCTGTAAATAACAATACAGCAAATTCTACTGTACATGTATAATTCTGTTACTGTAGATGCAGGTTACGGTACTGACTTGTGGATCTACAGTACTTTTCCCTGTAATATGTACACGAGAGGTCGTGGGATCGATCCTAGGTCTAGCCACCTCTCATCAGGGATCTTTAGCAACAAGGCTGTAGCTCATTTAATACAGACATAGCAGAGGTAGCTTATACATGTATCCCAATATGACCATTTGTAACACCGGCTCTGTGGCTCAATGGATCAGGGCCTGTCTCCAACACCACAGGTGGTGAGTTCAATCCTTGGTGGAGCCACTTCTCTTGTTTCACCTACATCCACCTAAAATTCGTTTTTCCCTCACATGGATGATCACCAGCACTGGGAGGCGAACCCCAGACTGTTTACAAATTATTATTAATCAGTTGAGAAGTAGAGTAGAGATATATCCCAATATGAATGTTTGTAACACCGGCTCTGTGGCGCAATGGATCGCTTCTCTTGGTCTACCTAGATTCACCTAAAATTTGTTTTTCCCTCACATGGATGATTAAAACTAGCACCAGCACTGGGAGGCGAACCCCAGACCGTTACAAATTATTACTACCGTAAAACCTTGCGTATAAGCCGCACCCCTAACTTTGACAGATTATATAAGCCGCGGAGGGGGTCTGAAAATTGTTAATTTAGTACTGTAGTATACTCATAAAAACTCTCGTATAAGCCGCACCCTATATAGGCATGTTTGGTATCAAAAGAAAGCTGAGTCTGATTCGCGTACTAGCCGCGGCTTATACGCGAGGTTTTATGGTAATCAGTTGAGAAGTAGAGTAGAGATATATCCCAATATGAATGTTTGTAACACCGGCTCTGTGGCGCAATGGATCAGCGCCTGTCTCCAACACCACAGGTGGTGAGTTGAATCCTTGGTAGAGCCACTTCTCTTGGTCTACCTACATCTACCTAAAATGCGTTTTTCCCTCACATGGATGATTAAAAATATCACCAGCACTGGCAGGTGAACCCAGGACCTTCAGACTATGATTAACAATCAATTTTGCTGTACAGTAACAGAAGATTCTGCTGTCCCTATACAGTACATAGTGATGTAAATATACAAAAGCTCACTTGCTGTAGGTCTACAGCACAATCTACTGGAACCAAAGTTGCCCCCAGTATTTGGTGTACAGGAACACTACTTACTTCTAACAGTGCATCCATGCATAATGTGCAAATACTAAGCACTTGACGTTTCATTAAAGTAAAATCATTCAGACAAACTCACGAACAATGCTATAATATAAGCAAATACAGTTTAAAGATGGGTTAGGAGCTAATTTGGGGTAGGTTTTTATTTTTCTGTTACACATAATGTCCATATACATTTGTGTGTAGCTTTTTAACTCATTCTGATATCTATAAATCCATCAAATATAGGCAAATCATGGTTAGAATAGATCAGGGGACCCGTCTCTATTATAGTAAAATATTGTTATAAAGAGCACCTTTTGGCAAAGCAAATTTACTCCTTGTAACCAACCTTCCTTATAACCGATTTTGGTCATATGATATACATATCTATATATAATATTATATACATATATACATACATATGTATATATACACAGTAAAACTTGGTTATAATGAGCATGGCTACGTCATATCCTGTCCTTCTCCTTTACAAGAAACAACCCCCCCCCCTCACAGGTCCGCACCTACACCCCTGTAGGCCGCCCACACCACAGGGGAAGTCCTTACAAAGCCCCCCCCCTCACAGGTCCGCACCTACACCCCTGTAGGCCGCCCACACCACAGGGGAAGTCCTTACAAAGCCCCCCCTCCCCTCACAGGTCCGCACCTACACCCCTGTAGGCCACCCACATCACAGGGGAAGTCCTTACAAAGCCCCCCCCCCCTCACAGGTCTGTACCTACACCCCTGTAGGCCGCCCTAACAGTGAAGTCCTGACAAAGCCCTAAAATGTACTCCTTATAAACGATCTTTGGCTAGAAATGCTCATTATAATGAGGTTTTATTACTATGGAAATGTATAGAAAAAATCTTGGCAGAGCAAATTTGCTCCTTATAACAGTCTGCTCCTTATAACCGTCTTCGTTATAACGAGATTTCACTGTACAAAGAGGGGTCCCCCGACCAGGTTTTCTCTATATGTTATGCATTTATAAGTATAAGAAGGATTTTAAAAGCTACATATGTATTTATATGGACATTATGAACACAAATACATTGTGTAAATCGAAAATTAAAATTTACCCAAAAATTAATTAGCTCCTAACCCATCTTTAAGTTCATGCATCTAATTGTATGTACTATACTAGATTTTTATGTCAGCTCATATGATACATGCATCCTTTTTGCTTCAGTACAAATGAAAACATCACATATGACTCGCTCTGTAATACTTTGTGATAAATGGTGCTCGTTTAGAGCCCACTGAAACGAAAAGAATAGAGTGATAGCATGATGTAGAGACATATATGCGAGACATATCATGTCAGTGCACTCAATTTTAATTCTGTTGATTTACATAATTATCCTTAGAACCGTTTGCTGAATTGTATAAAGTAAATAATTCATATTTGCTGCATGTCTCATTGAAGTGACAAACAGCAGAGGGCCGTGTCTCACCACTTTGGGCCAACGTGAACGTCTTTGACCGCGTGCAATCTTTGACCAGGTGCCATCTTTGACCAGGTGCCATCTTTGACCGGGTGCTATCTTTGACCGGCCACCATAAACAATAAGAGTTAGAAAAAATAAATTTCTTCTTTGATATGTAAGGGATAAAGTAAAGAAAATGGTGGTGGTTATATCTCCATATATATATATCTTCACCTGCCCTAGATAAACCTTTTTCTGTCAGTAGGTCAAAGATGGCACCCAGTCCACCAGTCAAAGACGTTCACATTGGCCAGAAGTGGTGAGACACAGCCAGGTATATTTCACAATTGATCCGAAACATTAGTGCTGGTCCCCGGGGGCTGGTCCCCACACTGATGCTGCTTATATACCGGTAGGTTTCCTTTGACATTAATTAATTGTAAATTTTCTATTAGTATTAGAAAAAGTAGATTAGATAACACCACTCTGGTGCCCTACATTATATCGTGATATACATGTCGTAGGCCGTTCAAGCCATTTTAATTGAGCGCAAAAAAAGTAGTATTTTTCGTCTAGGTTGGTTGCCATTTTTGTAGGTGTACAGTAGATTCTACTGTAGGTGTACAGTTGCGTGTAGGTAAACAGTAAAATTTACTGCAAATCTACAGTAGATTCTACTGTAAATCCGTTCTGCGGAAGATTCTATTGTAAGCCTACCCAGTGGGCACACCACCACTGATTAGTAGCTGCTCTGGTGGCTTATGACCTTGCAGGGCGTATTATCTATTCAGACAGCACACAATAGTTGGTAACATTTAGCATGGTATTTGCACTCAATAATGAACAAAATATTAAGCTTTTAATAAGTGGTGCACATGCAGGGTTACATATGCCTCCCTTATTAGGCAGGGCCATGCAGCTCTGGTTAGCTACAACAGCTGAAGGGCTACAGAAAAAGGACTTATTAATGGTGGTTTTCAAAACAACTAAGAAGGCCTACATTTTTAGTCCTTATTAAGCAGTGTATCAACATCCCCTGATAAGGGCTGCTTTTGCACTGTCTAATAACCATCACATGTAAGACCTTATTTGGGGTTCTGCAGGGCTGCAAAAGTAGGGCTTATTAATAGTTGATTAACTATTGTCTTTGTTATGAATATCAAGCCCTGCAAATTAAGTTCTTATCAGTCAGTGCAAGATAAGTCCTTATTAAGCAGTGAATTGACATGCCCTGATAAGGGCTGCTTTTTCACTGTCTAATAACCATCACATGCAAGACCTTATTAGAGGTTCTGCAGAGCTGCAAAAGTAGGGCTTGTTAATAGCTGATTAACCATCTTCTTTATATTGGATATTAAGCCCCGCAAATGAAGTTCTTATTAGTCAGTGCATTGACATCCCTTGATAAGACTGTATTTGTATTGTCTAAGAACCACTTTATGTCATAACATGTTAATACCCAAGGGTAAGTTGTGTGATCTCTGAGAATACTTTGTGTCACCTTGTTGTCTTCTGTTCTGGTACCTATTTGAGGGGGGAATACACCATGATTCTACAAGGAGACTTGGCGGCCTAATGAGTAAGTCGCTGGACTTGTGTGTGAGAGGTCCTGGGTGCGATCCCAGAAGGAGCCATGGTACCAAATTTTCCCAAGAGTTGTCCTGACAGGAGTCGCGTCTGTAAGTGTCGGTAGACAGACTGCAGTGAACCTTCGGTGTCCTGGTCTCCCATGAGACTTGCACAGATCCGCCTCAGCCCGTAGAAGCATAATACACTTGCGACTAGTAAAAGATAGCAGATATCAGTGTTGATGAAGGTGGTCCTAGCCGGGAGGGGAAAAGGCTACAATGGACCACTGGAGACTCTGAGAAAAGGTTGTGACAGCAGCCATCCCACGCTATCTGACAGTAAGTATGGTCAAGGCACATTGCACCACAGTCACCAGTTGGTTATCAGGTGTGTCAGTTTCGCCAGGGTCAGGAGCTAGGATGTGTTCACGGTGGTTGACTATGACTTTACACTGTCAATACAAACTCAATTTTGATATAACACTTCTATTCCCACTTTTCTGTATTATTGTAATAGGTTCGATAAACACTTTTCAAAACCGAAAAGAAGTGGAGAGAAACTCATCCGAACCTTTTGCTTTTGCTTTACGTAAAGAACATGGGAGCATAGTTGAAGAGAAAAATACTTCCCATCTATTTCCAAAATGAATTGAATGAGTTTGTAATTCAATCAGATTCAAATAAGACAGTGTTTGTTTGTATCTCACTGCAAATATAGCCCTTTTTAGCCAGTGTGTGAGCATGATACATGAAGGGCTGCTTTTGCAGTGTACCTAGGGTATGCTAGGAGTACAGTAAGGTTTAGGACCACCACTTATCATCAGCCCCACTAGCTCATGCAATAGCACACTGGACTTTGCATCTGGAGGTAAGGAGTTCGATTCCCATTGACAACATTAATTTGTACAACAATCATGAATTTCCAATGTATGTATACTGAGCTGCTTATGACTGTTATATGCTTGAATAAACAGCAGAAAGTTTCAGTGGAATTCCTTTTTATATAGTGGCACACTTCAGCTTATTACTAATCACTGCTTTGAAGTGCTTAGTAAGAACTGCAGAGCAAGTCACTTATAAGTGCTGCTTTATAGCAGTGCGGTAGTGACATAATTATAATCTTTGAATAGATTTGACTTTTGTTGCCCTTATTAGCTGAATTATTGAACCTCTTGATAACCACTGCTTTGAAGGGCTTAATACGTGCTGCAGATTAGCTGACTAATAGTTCTTACATTCTAGCCACAATATAGATGGATAATAAGCACTTCATTGGAGAGCTTATTAGTCACTCATTAAGTGTTGCTGTGCCCACTGGGTACAGTAGATTCTACTGTGTAGCTAGACTTACTATTTACAGTGTATGTTCAACATTCCTGTTAAGACAAGACTCAAGGGAAAAGAAAATTAATCGGGATGAGTGGGCTCGTTTATTCCAAATGCCTTTCTTTTTATTGTTCTATAGCATGGCAGTCTGGGGAATTCTTTTTGATATAAGTCGGAGTTTAAGAATATTATTTAATAGCATTTTTGATTGGAAACAGTGTTCAATTGTTTAAGATATTCTCACAGAGAAATCTTCAGATCATATCCGAACATCTGAACATATTAACTTTATACATTTCAGAGACAAAAGGCCACCCTGGAGAAACGACATCCATATGAGTGAATCAAAAGGAATCTTTGAAATTACCAGTGCCAGTGAATATCATTATTATCAGTGGCTTCATCATACAGGACGTTGGAGCATCAATCACCCCAAGTACTAAAACTTTCCTGTTTTCTGTACAATACAGACAATGGCACAACGAAGGGCAGTAGCTGCAACATCAAGCCAGCAGAATACTCGAGGCTATGTAGCCAGCTTCAGTGCTGGTGTGGTTGGTTTAGTTGGAGCTGCATGTGCACAGAAGTTGGACAAAGCAGTGCCACCTTTCCAACTAAACACGTCACGTTATATTACACAGTTCATTATGTGTTTCATTCTGGGATTTATTACCAAGTCACCAATGACATTCAATATTGACAAACTGACCTTTGCTGGGATAAGTATGGTGACCTTCTTCAGTGTACAATATAATGTGTTTTACTTCACAGCCGCAGCCTACCTACCATTGGGAAATCTCATCATGACCTACACAGCAGCTGTGTATATCATTGCATTCCTCATAGCAAAGATGGTATACAAGCAGGACATACTTTTAGTGTCACACATCTCCTTTGTGGTTATTACCATTGGGGAGTTCTTGATGATTCAACCATGTCCCCCGTTTAACCATTGTATTGTCCAACATGTGAGTGATAATAGTTCACACAGCAACCATACAGGATCAGCAGTAGCTACACCAACGAATAGAGACAAATACTTCTCGTTGATGACTGGGTATATTCTTGTAGCAATGGCTTCCATTGGATCAGCTGTGAGATCCTTTGTTTACAAGTTTCAGATGAGTTCCTGGCCCACCTTCTTTGTCTCAGGATGGACAGCTCTATTGGGAGCTATTGCATCTATAGATTTGATGTTTTATTTTGATGAGCCTGTACTACACCTGACAACTTATCAACTCCTTCTCATCCTTGGTCACTGTTTAGGAGCTGCATCCTACAGTATCCTTGCTGTTTATGCTTGCCAGATCTTGGATCCAACCACTGTTGCCGTAGTTCAAACATCAGACATTGTCCTTGCTTTCTTGGTACAATTTATTTTCCCCTCTGTATTTCTACATGGCTATGGGGGTGCCGTAGAAATATCTGGCCTTACCCTTTGCATTGTTGGACTTGTTATTTTCACTATTATGAATTTTGCTCATGTTAAGGCATCGTCCTATTGAACGCATGCATTAAGCCAATCTGATACAAGGATGCATTCATGGAGTTTGTAATTTCAATCTTGTTGTTTACATGCCTATACACTGTCCATATGATTATGGGAATATGTTTCTAAATGCGTTGATTCATTATAATATCATAGCTCCAGTGATCAGCATTAGAGATGAGGTAAACAGCGGAGGGTTTTCCTGATGCATATGTTTGAGTGTACAACAATCAGCATTTAAGTAATGCATGATTTAGTGATCAGTTGTAGTAATCAGTGGTAGAGTAATCAGTAACAGAGGGATGGTGGTTGAGTATTGAGTAATGACTGATGGTTATTTTATATTCAAGTGATACGTATGTAGTATAGTGGTGCGCAGTTGAGTGGTGAGTGGTTGGGTGATAGTCAATATGGAGGTAGCCTATGTTGTGAAGTGATGACCAAGCTAACAATGAAAACACGTTATTTTACGTCAAAATAACTTTCTAAGTGATGATTGAGTGGTGGCTGGTTGAAAGGTCATCGCATGTTGTTCAGGATCTGGACTATTGAATATCATTATGCATACTGCATATGATACACCCCGCTAGTTCTAATGCATGTATATCACATATTATGGATCATGCGAGACCATGGCTGGAGGCTGGAGGAGGGGCATGTTCATGGTTCGATGAAAATGAAAGCGTTCAATTGGTTAAAAGTGTTTCAGATAGGCCTCCATGTAAGTAGGTATCCCAGGTCATTTTCAGATATTATTGTTACAAGTGTGGAAAGTGGTTAGATGCCACCTTGTTAAAAGACGAAAGCAGTTTAAATATCATACAAATTGGTCAAGCGGTTTGGATGTGGCAGCCATTTGAGGATGTAAACCTGTGATTTGGACCAATTTTAGACCATTTTCTCAACTAGATTATCCAGGCATATTGTAGGCTACTCACTCTGAAATCCCCCAAAACTGAATAGATCCTAGAAAATAATATTATGTCATCCCTGATAACAGTATACATCCCCTTTATTCATTGAAGACTTGATAAGTGAAGACTTGGACTTTTGCTTTTTCAGACTCTCAAAATTGTGATACAATTATTATTACAAATGTTCTTATGAATTTTTTCACAGAAATGGTTGAATGTAACAAGTTTGGTAGTGTTTCATATCACTGTTCTATGTTGAAAATATTATAGTTATTTAATAATTAAAGTTTCAGCAAAGTAATTGCACTTTGTTCTAATCAGTTTCTTGGGTTTATTTAGTACATGTATATATAGACTGGGCATAGGGGCTGAGAAGCTCCCAGAGGGGGCAGAGACCACGCATGGGACCCTGCTGTACCGGGGTCATGGGAGGCTGTCCAGTGAGGGCAGACTAGCTAATAAATCTACATAGATCTACGTTAAAATACTTCAATTGGGTAGATGACTTCTCAGTGTCACACCAAAATACCGTTTTTAACATTATATAACGTTTTTGCCACAATGAGGAGCGATAGAGAAACCGTATATAATGTTGTATAACGTTGTTTTTTTTGTCAACTGGGTTTGTTCATGGCCCACAGCATATCAGATGCCGCCCCAGGACAGTACTGTGTTATCATAGAGTTATCAATTTTATTAATATTTATTAGCTGCGAGGATATGTCTGTCCATATTGACCTTGAATAACATATTTTTATTGTGTCCAATAAAAACGTTTGAAATTGAATTTAATTGAATTATATGGTTCGTGTTTCAGGTTATGTTGACCCTCCAAACAGTGTCCGGGGATTTCTCTTTTCATGACTGGGTCAAATCTTGGAAGTCATTAGAACACCACAAAAGGCAGAGGCTATTCTCAAGCATATCTTGTGCCTTTTCTGGTGTTTTGGTGACTTCCCCGGATTCAATTCTCGAAGTTGTTTGGAGGGGAGCCACACAGAATATGCTCGATAAAATCCTATAGGGAATTAGCTGACCATTAAGGTCCCTGTTAATATAATTTATTTAGCACCAGACACTCATTTGATGTTGCCTAGAAACATGAAACATACCTGTCCCAGACAGACACCTAGATGGAGACATTCCAAATGTCATTTGCACGCTCATCGTGCAGATGGTGGTAACACAAGTCTGGGAGATAGAGAATGTGTATGCGTGTACGGTCCTGTACAGTAAACTCGCAATAATGCGTGTACTGTAGAGGAAGGGTTAACAGAAAGTTGTCTTCATTGTCCATATTCCCAAATCAAACACATTATTTATTGGGACTTCTTGTAATATTTATCCAGATATATATCCTGATATACACCATCCACCTATTTCAAGCCACATAGAAGTGAATTTAGTCACAAACATTAATTAAAAGAGCTTTACAGTGATAACTTTGGTTACTCGTCACTCTCTATATAATACTTCTCTCACAATATCAATATTAAAGAATTAAAATAGAAAATAACTAGTTTTCAGGTCCCCAATTAATGAGAATTTATTGCATGAATGGGGTAGATTTGTTAAAAAAAGGATTTGTTGAAAAAAGGATCTTACTTGTCTAGCTCTGGTTAAATTTATTGTGTATTGCTCTTCTCTGCCTTGCCGTCACCTAAATGCCCTGCCTTGCCTTGGCCCAGTAGCCTGTACCTTTTCTTTTTTTATACCTTGTGCTATCCTACTTTACTCTATCATGCCCTGCTATGCACGAAGGATTTCACTTGTCTTGCTCTGGTTCTACATTATGCTGTCTTGCGCTGCCCTCACTGCAGTGCACTATATGTTACTTCACCTGTACCCTGCTGCTTTGCCCTGTCCTACTTTGCCCTATCATGCCCTGCCTTGAACTTAGGATGTCACTGGTCTTGTCATGGGTGATCTATCCTGCCTTGCTCTGCTCTGCCTTGTCTTTGACTAAGTGTCATCCCTTTCTTTAACCTAAGTACTTAACAGGTACCCTTTCCTGCCTTGAACATATAGTCATTAGTGACTATAACATTTTAGTAATGGTGACTATCTTTAGATGTAGAGCATTAATACCATGATTTGACAATATGACTATCCGCAGTTAGTCATAACTACTACTCTAGGGTAACCCTAAATTGCACCATCATGTGACTTCCTTTGGGTTGCCTTGAAAAAATAACCACTCCATCTGGTTTAGTGTTGAACAGACTCTGTAAACTGGTGTCCAAGGTGCATGTAGATTAGATAGCCCCATGTCAATGTTTCAGACAAAGAATCTTTTCACCCCCAGTTCTCTTTTATAGCAGCGCAATTACTGTAACAATCACCAAAATGACATATAATTTGGAAGCCACTGTCCTGGGCTACCAATCCATATAAAAGAAATGCTGTCCGTATTTTGTAGCAAATATTCACATTTTATGGAGGAATATCTCGAAAGCTGAATGTGTCCATGCAGTAGAAAGCATACAACTCTGCTGCGGTTCATTGAATTCGATGACAATAAGCCACACTTCCGTAGGGGAGTAGCTATTGTAGGACTAATTGACATACACTGTAAAGAAGCATCAGGTGCAAAGTATTGAATGCCTATCTCTTAGTATGTCTAGTGGAGTGCAACATACCTTGTACTTATTCATGGTTACTGATTACCATCAGTACAGTGGTCCAAAGGAGCCAAGTGAAAAATATTTAAAATCCAAATAAAGATAAAAAATCAAAAGGGTCACACTGGGCGTTATACGCATGAATGACCTAGCTCACGCCAGTGCACAGACACAAGTCTTGAGTTAGTCTTAGCCCAATCTTACTGAAGTCCGACAACCGGACAGTCTTAATACTGAATGGGGGGCTCTGCCCCTAAACCAACTCATTTCTTTCCTTTTTTTTCTCCTTCCTTAGTAATGGCACAACCCCATTTAAATACCATTTTACAATTTTTAGGACATATGTAAGACTACACATTAACTGTACCATGGTCAATTTTAAGACTAAGATTTCATTAAGACTTCATTAAGACTCACTCTAAATATTTGTCTGTGCACGTGTGTGAGCTAGGTGCCATCTGCGTGTCATGCCGAGGCAGTGTCGTACCTAGTTTCGTACTTAAATGGTATGGGTATGGTTTAAGATGATTCGGTGTATGGTTAAAATTATAGAACACTCTTATTCATCGCAGATTAAGATTATAGAATATTCTTATTCATTGCATTCAAACATAGATTATATATGAAAAATAGCTTAAAGATTATGTGGGATATTATTGTACATGTATTCTTACATTTTAAGATTATGTGGGATCTGCTGGTTATGCAGGTGTCATATATCCATTTGGACATTCTTTCTCATTGGGGCTGTTTTCTATCTGGGGCCATCATAAACTGATACTGTAAACGTAGATTTTTTCGCGCTGTACATATTTTTGCAATTTCCGCGATTTTGAAAAATCGCAAAAATATGTACAGAGTGAATATTTATCCATATTCCAAAAAATGGGAATTTAAATACTCACGAAAATGCACTTTTTAGCAAAATCATGGAAATGTATACACACGAAAATATGTACGTTTACAGTATATACAATGGTATCACAAACTGAATACATATTTTAAGACTATTGGATGTTTAAGATTACACACAGAATGTATTTCCACAAACCCTCATGGGCTAGTATGCATGTGCCCTACTTGCCACCCCATTCTCCTTTACTCCCTTACTGTCTCACTGCGGGCCTACTCTGGCTTCTTAACCAGGTCAATGCTAAAAGATACCTGTCATAAGCTGTTGACAGACTGACAGTGAATTTGAAAGGTTGAAACCTGAAACCACTGTTTTCGTCATTACTCTTCACTTGAGTTTGCACTTTTTTATTAGGGTTTGCATTTGTTGATAATAGATTTTGCACTTTTTGATTTTGATTTTGCGCTTTTTGATATTTTTTCCCATTTTGACACTTGTGGGCCACTGTACATCCACACAAGTATGACAAACCCCCTATACATGCATCACTCGGTGAAGAAATCAGCATTCAAGATACAGGAAATAGGAGCATCAACTCCAAGATGTTCTGTCCACAGCAGATAAGTGCCTCAATGATTTTCAAGTGGGAAGATAATACTGTACGTCTACTGACCCCTTCACCACAGGATTTCTTGTAACTCAATGCAATATTGTGCAATATATTGGCTTACAGTGTTGAAGAGGTTAGCCTAAACAAGACAATGGCACAACCAAGGACAGAAGCTGCAACATCAAGCGGGCAGAATAGTCGGGGCTATTTGGCCAGCTTCACTGCTGGTGTGGTTGGTCTAGTTGGAACTGCTTGTGCACAGAAGTTGGACAAAGCAGTGCCACCTTTCCAGCTAAATATATCACGTTATATTACCCAATTCATAATGTGTTTCATTCTGGGATTCATTACCAAGTCACCAATGACATTCAATATTGACAAACTGACCTTTGCTGGGATAAGTATGGTGACCTTCTTCAGTATACAATATAATGTGTTTTACTATACAGCCTCGGCCTACCTACCATTGGGAAATCTCATGATGACCTACACAGCAGTTGTTTATATCATTGCATTACTCATAGCAAAAATAGTATACAAGCGAGACATAACTTTGGTGACACACATCTGCTTTGTGTTAATTGACATTGGGCAGTTCTTGATGATGCAACCATGTCCCCCGTTTAACCATTGTATTGTCCAACATGTGAGTGATAATGGTTCACACAGCAACCATACAGGATCCACAGTAGTCACATCAGCAGATAGAGACAAATACTTCTCTTTGATGACTGGGTATGCTCTGGTATCAATAGCTGCCATTGGATCAGCTGTGAGATCCTCTATCTACAGTTTTCAGATGAGTTCCTGGCCCACCTTCTTTCTCTCAGGATGGACAGCTCTATTAGGAGCTATTGCATCTATAGATTTGATGTTTTATTTTGATGAGCCTGTACTACACCTGACCACTTATCAACTTCTTCTCATCCTTGGTCACTGTTTAGGAGCTGCATCCTCCAGTATCCTTGCTGTTTATGCTTGCCAGATCCTGGATCCAACCACTGTTGCTGTAGTTCAAACATCAAACATTGTCCTGGCTTTCTTGTTACAATTTATGCTCCCCTCAGTATTTCTACATGGCTATGGAGGTGTCATAGAAATATCTGGACTTATCCTTTGTATCGGTGGACTTACTACATTCACAACCATGAATTTTATTTGTGCTAGGAAGGGCTAGGGCATTGTGTTGTATTCTGTCTTGTATACTGTAGGGTGTCTTTAAAGAATTGTAATAATATGAATGTGTCCTTTGCCTTTTAGTCTGTGTTGTCTTTAATAAGTGATTTATAGCATACAGTCATCCAGTGGAGCTTGTCTTGTACACACTCCTTTTCTCAGAGCACATTTGTTTGTAGGGGGGGGGGGTGTTGTAAGTGTATGTGGAAATAGGGCATATGCAATGATGGTGTCATCCACATGTCATGTCAAGTGTAATGCCCATCACATCACAATGACATTAGTATATTACCCATGCCATGATGACATCACTAATCCTATCAGGATTCAGTTGTTGTTGTTGTTAATTTTACTCCTGAGGAGTTACATAACCTTTATAGATTGTGTTTTTGTAATCCACAGCATTAATTTGATTATATGACCGTTAAGCGGTACTTATCATCATTTCCAAATTGGATGTGGTAATTGGATGTGGATCTAACCAGTTAATGGGCAAATCCACTACCATATATTAATCCAAGCAAAAGTTGCTATGAAAGTTCAATACAATCAACCTTTTTAACACATCATTATGTTGATGTGTGCACACATGGCATCTCTCATTGTACAACATTTTATATGCCTCACTGGTATATTAAACTATTTGAATACTCTAAAATTTACAATTGAATCATTTCTATGGTGAACAAGGTGTCCATTGTTTAGAATTTGAAAACTTTTTAATATCATAGTTTAAACTAAAACAGATAATCTTGGTACAATTTCTTGCAAAGTCTATACAGTTCTGTTACATACACAACGATATAAGTGTAGGGGTTTGTTATTACTGCAACTATATACGGGTTCATTATGGTAGCTATTGTCTTAGATCGGCATAATTGATCCTGTTCCTTTACCAGGTCTCAGTACCGATCACCTATCCCAGTTTATAAGGTGGCCCACAACAGCTACTCGTGGTCTCAGGCCAGCCCAACTTGCAGTAGATGCCCTATGAGGATAACTGAATAAAACGTGTTGCACAACTGAAGCCAACCCTGGTTTGTTGATTCTTGATTAACTACATAAATATCTAACAAAGAATAGGGACATTGTCTAAAAGTCTGGTGACCTAAGTAAATCTAAAGTAAGTAAAGTTTATTGAACCCTAACATTGACAGCCATTTCGTTAAAATGCTCTAGTGACGTTTAATGAGAGCTTCATAAATATGATTTTGTTAGGCATTTGAGGGCAGCATGGTGCTTCAATGCACTATGCGTTTTTGTCACGATAGTCTCGCTTGAATGCAGCACAGACGATTGACTCGCCACTGCTGCATTCAATACACTTCTGACATTAAAGTGTAAGTTAATACATGATGATACAGTCATGATGATACATGAGGTCTGTCCTTACAATGATGGATGAGGTATGATGATGAAAGATGTTGTGGCGCTGTTGAGAAGGCTGTGGCCTTGTGCCATAAACAAAATGTTGTGAGTCTGAGTCTGAGTCAAGGCAGACGGACAACGCGTGGACAAGTGGCACTGTGATGTCATCTGGTTTGCCACGTACATTAGGATAGGATATATACTTAAAGCTCATTACATTAAACAAAATGCTACACGGGGTTGAATTATTATTCCAAGTGGTAACCCAACCCTTGTGGCTAAAGTGTAGCTATGCAAACATATAC
This sequence comes from Harmothoe impar, assembly GCA_947462335.1. Classification (NCBI taxonomy): domain Eukaryota; kingdom Metazoa; phylum Annelida; class Polychaeta; order Phyllodocida; family Polynoidae; genus Harmothoe; species Harmothoe impar. The sequence goes on along the minus strand of OX381720.1, from coordinate 45,266,266 downwards.
ATGTACAATCTTTATCATATCTAATTAATCAAATATGTTGTCTTTCCCATTTCATATTAGCACAACAATAGATGTTCATGCAGCATGATCACATATTTTCCTATCTATGAATACCATGCTTTGACCATATATATAACCTACCTCTAATATCAACACCAAACCCAGCTAACGAGAATACATTATTTTACGTATTATTTGACATTGGCAACAGCATTCTGTGTGAAGGGTGACATATATTCAGGGTCTTGCACTGGCCTCACTGTAGTACACAACCGGTACATTACTTTACCTGTACCCTTCCTGCTTTGCCCTTCCTACTTTGCCCTATAATGCCCTGCCTTGAATTTAGGAGGTAACAGGTCTTGTTATGGGTGATCTATCCTGCCTTGCTCTGCTCTGCCATGTCCTCCCTTTCTTTGACCTAAGTACTTAACCTGTACCCTTTCCTGTCTTGAACATACTATAGTCATTAGTGACTATGATGTTTTAGTCACGCTAACTATCTTTAGACTACTCTAGACTAGTACTTTAGATAGTCAATTGACTATAGCACATCCCCTATACATTTCTAATGTATGACTATACTTTGATTATTATGACTATCCTAAGTTAGTCATAACTACTATTCTAGGGTAGCCCTAAATCGCACCATCATCTGACTACCTTTGGGTTTGGCCTTGAAAAAAATAACCAATGTTTGTTTGTAAGGTAGTTTAACATCCCAATGCCTCCATACCTGCCTCTCATCCAATGAGGATACAGATTAGATTACCCATGTCAATATTTCAGACAAATTGCTCGTACCATAGACTACCATAGCGAAAGAGTGGCCTTTTTTACACCTCCAGTTTTCCTTTATAGCCGCCAAACAACCACCACAATAACCTATAATTTAGAAGTCACTGTTCTGGGCTACGGATCCATACAAAGGAAATGCTGTCCGTATTTTGGAGCAAATATTCATGTTTTATTAAGGAATATCAGTATTATCAAAAACGGATGTTTCCACGCAGTAGAAAGCAAAATACTATGTTGCATCTAGTTAAACTTGATGACAATAGGCCACACTTCCATACGGGAGTAGCTATTGTAGGGCTAATGGACATACTCTGTAAAGACGCCTCAGCTGAAAATAATTGAATGCCTGTTGACAAAGAACGTAGCTAACCATTTATGGACACCCCCCCCCCCGCCGGGACAGACAAGCGGTAGAATGTAGGGTAGAATTACATCAGAGGTTAGGGTCACAAACACAGGTGAGGGGAGAAGTAAGTAGACTAGAGTTAGATAATGTATGAGTGGAGTGTGGGGCCTGTCGAGTGTGGGCCATGATCCTAAAATCCATATCAAAAGATGTCCCTGGCTCACCATCTTTCTCTCAGGATAGAAGCTATTGCATCTATCGATTTGGTGTTTAATTTGATACGCCTGTACTATACCTGACCACTTATCAGGTCCTTCTCATCCTTGGTCACAGTGACAATGATGACATCACTAACCACGCATTATGACCTCACGTCACAATCTATGACCTCACGTCACAATTGCATAACCCATGCAATGATGACATCACCCCCATAATCAAAACACTACTACTCCCCACACTGAAGAATGGCCCATGGTCCCAGGTGTTATGACTCATCCCAGATCTGATCAATCTTCAGGGAGGAGACGGGAGAGAACAGGGTGGACAATAGACGCACCTTAGACAATTTTAAAACAAATAGAAAGAAGTTCCTAGCCTCCCTTAGAAAGTAGTTTACATTGGCCTGTTGCATTTCATCCATTTTTACACTGTTTCTCCCATTTATACTTCTCCCTCACGTCAAATGTGTGACTGTTTATGAGCTAACTGTTCATAATCCTATTGCTGGTTTATGAAGTGATATTGATAAGTAAAAGGAGGCAGTTTGGTTTGGTTTAAGATGACTTGTATTTATGAACCATGTGCGCCATCCCGCTCGTCGCCCAAGTGCCCCCAAAGTAGTGACGTCACAAAACATGTGTACGTCTGTATCACAACATCCCCCTTGTTACAAGAAGAACATAACATGGGGACAGTTTGAGTTTGTGTCAATGGGGTATCGAGAGCAGCGCTCTTACATGAACTCTTACATCTCAATTGAATAAGTCCTTAATGTTTGTTATATATGAGTATGAACAAGTCTTTTACTATAGATGAACTTAATTTGTTAACTGTTACATAACAACTACTTAACTAGAAAACATAGTGTAATAAACGATACTTTGTTTCTCTATGATATTGGTAGAGTATCAATTAAAGAACAAAGTCGACACAGTTCGGATCAAGTGTTACAGGTTGCAAATCGGGTTTATTCAGAAAACCTAGACAAGCAGTATCTATGTGTGCGAACTCCCTATAGAGTTCGGAACGGGTCAGTAGGCTAATCAGCCGTAATGATCACGGGGTCTCCTCACCAGCGTGGCTCAGAGTAACCGACGAGTACCGTCAGATGCTGGGTATATATAGGCAGCCAGCCTGCGCGCGCACACGCAGACCGGAAGCCTATAGCGACCCCTGTCCATACCCCAAGCCCGGGGTAGGTGTCGCCACCTACCGTCGGACTGAAGGGTTCGGACTGAGCTCGCAACACAGCATCCAACAGCACTCGTCATATAACAACCCCGTATAACCCTAGCCCCTACACTACCCCCTACCAGATAATAACCGGGAGGTAACAAATAATTAAGGTTAAAGTCCGAAAACACTTCGGACTGGCATTATCTTATCAATACCACCTTAGGGGTTTATTAAAGTTATACCTTATAAACAATATGACGTATACTGTTGAACACAAAAAGGTATTAATTACACACATTTCTATATATATAGACCGTAATAACAATTACGCCCCATTCCCTAGGATAGATGGAGTTAAACTATACATATAGTATACAAACACTTGAAAAAGTACAATATCACAGTAAAAAAAATTTCGTGCCTCCAGGACCCCGAGCTAATTACACTTGTAATGAATAATACTTATAAGTGATAAACAATACCACCCCCTTCAAGGCTCCAAAGACATATTAAAGCATCATTACAAAAAGACATCATACGTGGTCTTGTAGCGAGGATCCGGATCTTCTGTTGATGGTGTTTCATTCCGCCCGGCTTTCAGAACCTACTTCGTTCAGCTCTTACTCACCGGAACGAGAAAGTTCATAGCTCATGCTCGGGAGCTTCAGGTGATAATAGAATAAAAAAATAGTCCTGCCTCCAGGCGATCTTCGGACTTATAACTAGGAGCACTCGGTCCTGATATCCAGAGTTTATATAAAAAAAACATCGCGTATCGGATCCATGTTGGTATCGTGCTCCAGTCCCGAGTTCAGCTTTCCTTCCGGATCTCCTTGTCCTCCTCCGTCAGTACTACCTGGCAGACTGGATCCTTGCGTAGCCAGCCTGCCGCGTTCCTCTGTCCGGACACTCCTAAACCCTTTCTAAGGGTGTTTTGCTTGTAGGGGTGGTATACTTAGAATACCCCCCCCTCTCCTAATCGGATCCTAGAATAGGATAATCCTATCCGGAGTCCGACTCGTCTTTGGAACCGGGTTTAGCCGGCTCCTCCTCCTCCTCAGAGTCCGACGCAGCTTCAGCCAGAGTCAGCTCCTGGAGCCAGAGCTCGATTTGAGCCCGAGTTCCATCCCACTCGTGCATTTCATGCGCGAAGCAGTCTCGGAACCGACGACGTTCGTGGTCCAGCTTCTCCTCGGCGTTCTTAACTGCCAACTTTTGCTTCTTCCTTTCGGTTTTAGCAGCACTTCGTTCAGTCCGAGCGTTCTCACGCTCTTCCTGCACGGACTCCGCAGCCGCTGCCTTCTGGGTAGCGACTTCCCTCTGATGGAGATGGTGTACCGTATTAAGGGACAACATCGCCACCTCCTGACTCAGGCCAGCAAGCAACCGGTGAAAGTTGTCCTGCCATTGACCGAAGGCCTCCTGTCCGGCTTCATAGGAAGTGAAGTCGGCGGGAGGGAACGAAGGAGGGCTCCTTAGTCGCAAGACTAGACGCCCCTCCTCCGGAGTCTCTGGTGGGAGATCCGGGGTCTGAGTCGGCTTCGGCGTTTTCTTTGCTGGAGCCTTCGTCCTACCGGTCTGGGTTAGAGTCTGCGACTCATCACCCGGAACCATATCATTTTCGGGGAACTCGTCCGCGAAGGACCCCATCGTGCTGGAGTTCGGATCCTCCGGAACAGACCGATGTGGCCTGCCCTGGGGACCCGTCTTCCAGTCCGTCGTCTGAGAAGTGAATGCCGGCCCTTTATAGCCCGGATCCGCCTTCTCCATAACGGATTTCCTTTCATCCGTTTTGGCCTTTTTAGGGTCGGCCTGCTCCGAAGACCCGCTAGGTCTCTTCTGAGCGCGCCGCACCTTTCTCGTACTGGTACGTTTCTGGTACTCTTCGAATTCATCGAAGAGCTCACCTTCCGGAATCCGGATGTAGTTGCCGTCCGGGTTTACCTTGTAAAAGACCCGGACCTTTCCTTTCTCGTTGGTGCCAAAATCCACCTCGAGGTTATCATTTCTGCCTACTACCCCGAAATGGGAGTATGGGCGGTCTGGATGCGTTCCGCCGCGGTCTCCAGAGCCAAGCCGTGCTGCTTAGCAAGATGCCTGATGATATCGGCTCTAGTGTAGAACCAGCCACCATTCGGACAACCCTTGCTTCCTTTCGCACCCACACTCAAGCAGTCATACCGCATGTAATGACGCAAATGATAGCGGGTGATATGCCTTGCGTACCGGACCTTGGTAGGCCAAGTTCGGGGCGTCTCCAGTGTCTCGTCGATATTCAGACAAGGCTCAAAGGGGCACTTGCTAAATGTATGCCATCTAGCCATAGCCCATGCCAATTTAGCTTTCTGGAGAGGCGAATGGTATTTAGTACTACCATTTCGGACCTTATCCAGTAACTCAAAGTGGTACAGCTGTACCGACTTATCGAGGGGATCAGTCTTAATCCACTCCTCGTCGTCGGAGAGACCGTCAGGACCCACCTCCTCCGGATGGTGTGAGGACCGCTTATCCTTGACGCAGTCGTTCACACACATTGGTTTAAAGTATTTAAACCCACTTGCGGCATTGGCTCGAGGTGCCGTCCGGACCAGAATCTGAAGCTCGTCGTCCGGGATTGTATTTTCATCCAATCCCTTCAGAACCCCTTCCACCTCCTCTTCGGATCGACCCGCCTTCAGAGAGGTTACTTTGATGGTCTCTCGTAGGTATAGGTGCCTACGATTGGCCTTCTCCTGGCGACTAGTGTCTGCACTCCTAGCCGCGGCCGAGGTCAGTTGGATAATTTCCTCCTCCAGAGTAGCATCCAGAATGGACTCTTTGGTCTTCTGTTCCATACTCCGAGCCAGCTTCATTGCTGGCGTCAGACGTCTCTTCTTCTCCCTCCGATTATGCACGGTCTGGAATTCCGCTGCAGTTTGCAGTTCGTATTCCAAGGCCGCGATAAGTTCGGGACGTCCCTCGGTCTCAGCAACTAAGCGAGCTGTAGCCGACTTTTTGCTGAGATCTTCCATGGCCGCAGTTAAGCGATCTGGGAACCAGGCCGGGAACTTGGCAGACAAACTGTCCAGCCCCCGGAAGGTTCGCATTTGGATCAGTTCGAAGGATCTGACCTCTGTTTGGCTCATCTGATCGATGATGGCACCTCGGAGCAGGGGTGGGACGTCGGCGTCCTCCTTATCCCATGCATCATGCTGGTATGGAGCGAGGATGTGCACCCCCGATCCAGATGGACCACCGCCTGCAGCTTGGTCCAGCTTTCCGGCTTCCTCCGAAATATCCAAGTTGGATGGTTCCAGAGTAGGCTCGGTAGGCTGTCGAGGAGTATCCACTCGGACGGGTACCTCTCTCGGAGGAGGTAACTCCACCCGAACGGGTACCTCCTTTCGCGGCTCCAGGGGAGTCGGGAGGTTGAATGTGATGTTAGACAGCACATCCTGCACTACCTGGACCGTATGGGCTGCGGATGAAGTATCCATAGTCTCCTCGGTCCGAGGTTCCTTGGGAGGAACTGCCGTTTTTGGACGACCTCCCCCATGTCCCGTATTACCAGCCATCGCAGCGGCTGTAGCAGCTACTGCTGAGCTGTTGTCCAGCCCTCGCGAGAAGGACAACACGTCGATGGCTGGGGTCGGAGCAGCTGAGGTTCCAACTGCCTTCCCACTACCCTTCACCTTGCTAGGGATCGGGAGATTGGACTTATTGGGGCCCGGAGTCTTGACAGCTTTAGTGCTGTCGGACGTCTGCCCCTTCCCCGGCTGGTCCTTAGCACCAGGCTTCGGATCAGCTTTCTTCTGAGCCTTCGACACCTTCGTCGTAGGAGCCTTGGGATCAACCGTCTTCGGATCCTTGGAGGCCGCTGCAGTGGCAGCCTTAGAACCCGACTTCTTCGTACTCGCAGTACTTTCCTTCTTCGGATCGGGCTTTTTAGGCTCGTCCTTTCCCGGTGGCTTCTTCCCAACACCAGTGTGTTTGGTAGCCTTGGTACTAGCCTTAGTATCGGCCGACTTGGACCGATCTCGGGTAGCACCCTTCCCACCGCGCGTCCTCGGACGTGAAGTGTCGGAATCACTCCCACTCCCCATAGACAGTTTACGAGCAACCGTCTTCTGGAGGTTTGGTGATATGCTGAGACTGCACATCCGGGAGGGACGCACAGTCGTCTCGGAGGGATCCGGCGCTACTTGGGTGTAGGCGAGTCCTCGCAGCACTCCGGAGTCCTCGCTGCCGTCGGGCGACGGGGACTTTCGGATCGGGGACACGGCCGGATCTACACGTAGTTCCGCCAGCGTCTGGCTCAACTCATCACCACTTGGGCTCTGAGCATCCATAGCCTCCTCGGTGGCGGATGCCACCTCGGAGTGTCCGGTGAGTTCGGAGTGACGGAGCTGTTGCTCGGCCATCCTCACTACGACAGTGTCTTTCGACGGGAGTTTGACGGGGAAACCACTAGTTCCCCGCCTCCCTCTTTGTCTCAGACGAACCAGGAAAGAGTACTCACTGCTTACAACTCTTTTACTGACTTTTCTCCTCTTCTAACCGTCCAAATCACCAACTTCCCCGCTGCCGACCAACACCGCTATTGACTGGGGCGAGCCCAAAATCAATATGGCGGTTCCCTCGCTTTTGTTTTTAAAACAAAGCGCATGCGCAGCGTCTCGCGTGATTGGACGCGATCCCGTTACCCGGTGTGACCCAATTACTGTTTAATCAGGTCACGACCTTTCCCGCCCGCAGCTCGGGCTCGAGGGATCACACTGCTACGTAGGCGGCTCACAAAAGTCAAAATATACTTCGAATAAAGAGCTCATCAGGAGTATCAGTGGATATTTATGGGAAATCGAAGATTACCCCACCGGATTATCCGTCCACCACCCTCGGGGAACACTCTTACATTCTTTTCCTCTTGACTCTGAGTGCCCCTGTCGGTAACATACATATAACATATAGGACAACACAGGACACCACACTCGTTGTGTAAACAAGCTAGGTTACAGCCCCTCTAGCCACCAGCCTTGGGCTTCGCCGAACGGGTTTACCGTCCGCCTCTCGTAACCTGGCCGAAGGACACTCGTTCTTAACTAAAACTCCAGCCTTGATTTTAGTTTTCCGTGCCCTTCTTCCTTCGCCTGCCGAGACTTTCTTTTTCACGGTCTTCCGGAGCTTCTTTCGTACCACTCTTTTAGGGGGATCCGCTGACACCCCTTCCAAAGGTACAAATTTAGCCTCCGAATTTCCCTTCTCCACCTCCGTTTCCGGGGTGAGCTCCCTTCCAGCCCAAGCACACAACCGAGCCACATGGCTCGTCCGGATGCGTCCTGCTTCGGACTGAATCAACACAGTCGTTTGACTGATACATTTAACCACGGTGTGTGGTCCATCCCAGTTATTCGCCAGCTTGACGTTGCAGAGCGGTTCATGTAGGCGGATCACTCTATCCCCCACTACGAATCGTCGCAACTTCAATCCGGTGTCGTAACCCACCTTCTGCCAATTCGCAGCTTTGAGCAAATGAGCCCTAACTGTTTCGTAGGCAAATTTGAACCTCTCCCGTAGAGATTCTACAAACAGCACCGTACATGGTGCTTCCGGACTGATCCCTACCACCCCGAATACTAAATCCGCCGGCATGATCAAGTCCTCTCCGAACACCAGGAGGTTCGGAGTGCAACTTGTCGAAGTGTGGACCGTATTATTATACGCATGAACCACAAATTCGCACTGATCATCCCAATCATCCATATGGGAGTTCACTAATGGCTTTAAAACCTGGATCAAGGTCCGATTGAACCGCTCCACCTGCCCGTCGGACTGTGGTCGGTACGGATTGGTCCGAGTTTTGCATATAGCCAACTGATGGCACATAGCTGCCCATAGTTTGGACTCAAATTCTCTCCCTTGATCGCTATGTAACATCAAGGGAGCCCCCAGATGGAGGATCCACCCCTTTACCAATGCTTCCGCACAAGTAGCAGCAGTGTGATCCTCGAGTGGGTACACTCGGGTGTATTTCGTATAGTAGTCCGAGACCACCATCATACACGTATTACCTTTTGGAGTGGGTTTAACTCCACTGATAATGTCCACGGCTATTCGAGCAAACCTCACCCCGAATAGCTCTTGTTGCAGTGGCAATTTCCCTAGTCCAGGACCAGGTTTGCCTAAACAACAGGCCGGACAGGTCTCGATCCACCTTAAAAGGTCGCCTGACATGCCGGGCCAGTAGTATCTCCTACTCAGCCGTTCCAACGAGCGTTTCTTTCCGAAATGCCCACTAGTGGAATGGCCGTGGCAGTAGTACAGGATATGAAGAGTTTCGTTGCAAAACGCAACAAATCCATTCCAGAATTGAAGCATGTAGTGATTTCTCTAAGGCTACCATATTGGCAATTGTAGTGCCCCCGATATAATGTGTACATCAGAGAGGACCTAAAGACATGAAAAATAGAATTTTGAACAAAAAAAGTTAAAAAATTGCATGTACCTTTTCCTGACCCACACCTTTGTCAAAAATTGGTGTCATTTTTCAAAATGGCGCTTATTGCGTTTTGGAACCAAACTCTTCATATCTTTCCTCATAGCAGCAGGGATCACCATTTGTAACACCCTCCGCTTCCCGGGACAAGTCTTCCACCTGCACAACAACGAGTCCCGGACCTCCAGTTCGTGGAACTGAGCCAGGAAACGTCGCATTTCACGGTTTTCCAGTGATATTTCGGGTCTCACTGGACAGACCCCAGTAGGGACAAGCTCCCTCAGTCGTGCTATGGTAGGATCGGCCATCTGGTACGTCCTTATAGTGTCGGTGGACCAATCCAACAGGTTTTGCAACAACCCATCATAAGGCAAACGCACACTCGCTACCACAGCATTGTGAGCACCACAATCCCCACACTCCGGATGCACACAACGGCGTAACGGACGTCTACTCAGACAGTCAGCATTAATATGCTTCGTGCCCGCTCGGTGCTGGATATGAGAGTTTTCCAGTCCGAACTCGCTGAGGTGATTCAACCACCGACCAATCATTCCCTCTGCGTCCTTAAAATTAAGGAGCCACCTCAAGGCCGAATGATCGGTACGGAGTGTGAAATTCCCTCCATATAAGAAGTGCCGAAACTTCTTCGTGTACACCACTACTGCGAGCAGCTCTCGCTTGGTAGTACAATAATTTCTCTGTGCCTTGTTCATACTGTTACTAGCGAACGCCAGCGGGACCTCTACTCCGTCCTGGATTTGGGACAATGCGGCCCCCATGCTCTCATTGCTCGCATCAGTGTCAAGGATGAAATGCCCCTTCTCCGTAGGGTATCTCAGCACCGGGGTGGTTCGGAACAACGCCTTAATCTCTTTGAAGGCTTCATTCTGTTCCATCCCCCATGGGAAGGGTTCTTTTTTCCTCCCCGGAGTCCAATGGCTCAACCGTTGCAATGGCTGAGATACCCTAGAGAATCCGGGGATGAAGTCCCTGTAATAGGAACAGAACCCTAAAAAGGATCTGACATCCTTTGGTCCCTTTGGAACTTCCCAAGTCTCCACAGTCTCCAATTTAGCCGGATCAGCCTGCACACCCTCGGTGGAGATGATCCGGCCCAAATAGACCATGGACTTCCGAAAAAGTTCACATTTCTTCGGCTTTAATGTCAAGCCATTGGACCGAATTCGCTCCAACACCTCTCCGAGGTTCAACGCACACTCTTCAAAAGTCTTGCCGAAGACAATGACATCATCCAAGTATACCAAGCACTTGCGCCACAACAGATCACTCAGAAGAGTTTCCATCATAGCCTCAAAAGTGGCCGGGGCGTTGCACAACCCGAAGGGCATCAGCTCAAACTGATACAGTCCAATGTGACTTGTAAAAGCCGTTTTCTCTTTATCCTCCTCCTTCATCCCGATCTGCCAATATCCGGACTGCAAATCAAGGGTGCAGAACCATTGGTTCCCACCCAAAGAGTCCAGAGTCTCATCAATCCGGGGGAGAGGATATGCATTTTTCTTGGTTACCCCATTCAGGCGCCTATAATCGATACAAAATCGGATAGACCCGTCCTTCTTAGTAACCATCTGGACCGGGCTGGACCAGGGGCTAGTGCTAGGCACGATCACCTTCTGTTCCAACATGGTCTTCACTTGTTCCTCAACCACTGCTTTCTTACCCAAAGGCAAGCGTCGGTAAGGCATCTTGAACGGCTGTGCATCACCCGTATTGATAGAATGCAACACTTTGTCGGTTCGGCCCAAAGGCTCCCCCTCCACCTGCCATGCATCCTGATACTTCACTACCAGCCTCCTTAGGGAGTCGAGATCCCTCCGATCCGTCAAATCCGTTTCGGAGATCATTTTCTCGAGTCCCGCACTCAGAGCGGTCGGAGAAGGGTCACCCTTCATGCTCACCTGTCCAGCAGGCATCACTGCCTCACTGGTGAACACCTTCCCCAGTATTGTATCTTTCCTTAGATACTTCGGTTCCAACCCGGGGTTAGAAACCGGCACTACGGTCCAAGCACCATCACCCACGAGGGTGTCCATGCCTGTCAAACCGATACTACCCAACATGGCCACATCCGGCTCCACAACTGCTTCTTCCTCTCTCCTAAGCCCCTTGCTTCGGACCAGCACGTCACACGTCTGTCCGGGAGGAATCTTTACAGTTTGGACCACCGTTGCCACTGTCGACACCTGTCGGAGCACACATTGCTCTACCGCACGGTACGGGTGCTCTATCAGGAGTACCCCTGTACCAGGATTCAGGACCGCGTCATACAACGCCGAAAAATCCAATCCCAGTATACCGTCGTCTGCAATATCCGCAATGGTGGGAGAAGCCATATACTCCTTCCCCCCAATTCGGAGCGGTATGAACGCGCGCCCATACGTCTGCATACTTGACCCATCGGCCGAACAGGCGTTTACCCTCGTTTTGAAGTTATCACGACTATCCGGCATAAGAGCATAGAAGTTAGAGGAGATAAAGGAGTGGCTAGCTCCCGTATCTACTAAAAATTCGCCCGCTCTACCGGCCACAGTAACAGACACATACCACCGCCTCCCCCCCAGCGGAGACGGGTTTACAGTGAAGCGTTTAAAATCCTTCGGAGCAGCCAAATCAAGGCCATGTTTCTTCAAATGGTCGAAACATGGATGATCCGGGGAAAGCTGGGTACTCCCTACCCACACGGTGTCTGTGACAGCCGCAACTTCCTCGTTCCTATCCGTAATGGGCCTCCCTGCCTCATTGCCGGGCAACTGTTGGACTGGAATGTTAACCAGGCCGGCATCCGAGCCCCTCAAGCTCGAAGCCACCCCTGATTCCCTTCCTGCCTTCGGAATTTCACTAGGCTCTACCTCTCTGGTATGTTGGCGTACTTCATATACAGGGGTCGTCCGCTCGCCTTCTCGGACTACCCCCTCTAGTTTCCCTCCTTACCGGGAACTTTCGGAGTCGGAGCCGTACACTCCGCAGCAAAGTGACCGATCTCCAGGCACCTATAGCACTTGGCGGTCCGCCGATTGATCTTCCTACGGTTAGGCTGTGTAGCCCCCTGAATGGAAGTCGTCATCTTCTCAAACAGCGCTGTGAAAAACGCTGCGTCCATTATCGGAGCTTTTGGATCCGATGATTCCTTCTTCGGAGGAGGGTTTCCACCCCCTTCCGGCTTCCTATTCTTCCACGGCGGTTTAGAGGAATTCCCATTCCTTTTAAACTGAGCTGCAGAAGCTATCGCCCCCTCTTCCTCAATGCCCGAACCATCAGACTGCTCCGGGGAACATTCTATAATGGCCGAGGCCCGGGTAGGCATCCGGTCCCCCAACAGTGACTTCTTGAGAGCATGTATGTCGATGGCCTTAAAAAGGTCATCTAATGACGTATCTGCTCTCCACGTATCATACACTACTTGTTGTATTTCTGGATCTCTCAGTCCAGCGACGAACTGAGAGAACAATTCCTTAGAGAATAAGGCATCATGGATTCCTGAAGCTGGATGTACCTTCTTCAGGAGTCTCATCAGTGCAAGTCCGAAAACCCTCGGGGCCTCGTTCTTGCCTTGCACTCGCTTCTTAAAAGCGACCATCGGATCAATCCGAGCGGAGTCTCCGTATAGGATAGTTCCGATCTCTACCAGTTGTTTGAAAGTGCCGCGAGGTCCGCATTCATCTTTCCACTGCTCCACGGCCATCAGGCCATCTCCCATGCGCAATCCCTTACAGACGTACGGAATTGCATCTTGTTGATCCCACCCACTGAGGTTGATATCCTCAACGGTGGCTCCCAACCAATCTTCCCAAGAGTTTTTCTGCCAGTAGGGAAAAGGCTCGCTAGCAATACGTCTAGCAGCGTTGGATGACCCCCTAATTTTAGAGGTTATCGCCAGGCATTTAGAAATGGAAGCCGAGGCGTCCTTTTCTGTACCCACATTGTGCAATCCGATCCCAGCAATTGCTGGGTTTGTATCGTACAACTCTTGCAATTCTGTACTCAGAATTGTTCTTCTCGGAGCCCTCCTAGGACTCTTTGCGCCAGGAGTCGCCCCCGGAGTAGCGCCCATGGTAGGCAAGCTATTCTGTCTCTCCAGATAGGCCTGGTAGGTACCATACGACACCAAATCCTTAGTGGGGTCCACACCCTGACTGAACCACCAATTTTTCTCCTGATCAGTCATATACTGACACTGCTGGGCCAGAGCAAGCAATCGCTGATGCGCCGCCTTCTCTTTTTCCAGTTCCTTGGCCTGTCTCTCAGCCTCCTCTTCCTGCTGAGCCTCCACCAATTTAGCTTTCGCAGCTTCACCGGCCGCTCGGAGCCCTTCTTGCCGAGCTCTCAAAACCGCCGCCTCCTGCTCCGCTAATTCTTCAGCGAGGGCTGCATTTTCCTTCATGCGTTTCTGCTGCTGCTCAAGAGCAGCCTGCTGTTTGCGATACACATCTCGCCTTTCCAATTCCAAGTTCTTCTGTTCATGGAACAGTATGTTTGCTTGGCACTCTCGCCATTGCGACAAACTCGAGGGAGTTAAGTCGGTCTTGGCCGCCTTCTCTTGTTCGGCTGCTTTCTTCAAGCGTTCCGAATCCAGTTGCTGCTCATCCAGTTTCAACTGAGATTGTGGACTCCGCACCAACTCCGATAACGACCTTCCCCTGCCCGCCGGGTTTACACCTGTCGGAGCTGAAAAGACCTGCTTCGGAATTGGACGGATACCACTGATACCCACCCTTGGTGAGTAATCACTCGCCCTACCTCTACCTCTTGCCCGGCCCACCTGTAGTGGTCGTCCTGGCGTTGAAGTAGACAAGGCACCTTCTACAGTCATCCCACGTCCCATAGGAAGATTCGGGGTGTCCGTAAAACTCATGTAATGAGGACCTTTCGGACTGTCACTATCAGCGGAAGCATATGAGGTACTGCTATCCTGCATACTCTCCCTATTCTCTGACAAAAACTGCTGTAAAGCACTTCTTTTTGCCTTCAGAATGTCGCATTCTGACACTAGGCTTCGGCGAACCTCCTGTAAGTCTTCCGTGTCCCGAACAAGTTCTGATCGGGCCCCTTCTGCTTCATGGATGACGGCATCTCGGGCCGCACAAATCTGGTTCAGCTCCGTGTTTGCCTGGGCAAATTCGGAACGGACTCCCTGTAGATCAGCATGTTTCTGATCGAACTCCAAGCGGACCCTGCTAAGGGATTGCACCAGCTTTTCGTTTTCCTCTAACAAAGTTGAAAGCCTTGCATCTTTCTCCTTGATTTTGGAAGCTCTATGTGTGACTGCACCCTCCAATGCAATCAGACTGTTTTTCCATTCATTCGACTGTTTCTGAATGGACAACAACTCCATTTGAGCCATTTGCACACGCTCCTGTACCCTGGCCTCTCTCATGTCGTCGAAACGACGCTCCTCCAAGATGGTAGCCCTCCGTGGATTCGGAGCGGCTGATCTTGACCCACCAATGTTGAACATTGACAGGCTCATTTCTTCTAATGAGCGATTCATTACTTCGGGACCTCTGAATCCCATAAACGCGCTTGCTCCGGATGGAACATTCGCACTCCTGGGGGTATCTGCCTCATTGGCGGCATCTAACCCCTCCGGTGATAAGGCTGGCGCCTCATCGGGAGACCTCGCTGCTCTGTCCAGAGCAGGAGGTCTGTGCTACTGCACAGGCTAACCTGCGTTTCACTCAGAACTGGTCACGGCACCAGTGTAATAAACGATACTTTGTTTCTCTATGATATTGGTAGAGTATCAATTAAAGAACAAAGTCGACACAGTTCGGATCAAGTGTTACAGGTTGCAAATCGGGTTTATTCAGAAAACCTAGACAAGCAGTATCTATGTGTGCGAACTCCCTATAGAGTTCGGAACGGGTCAGTAGGCTAATCAGCCGTAATGATCACGGGGTCTCCTCACCAGCGTGGCTCAGAGTAACCGACGAGTACCGTCAGATGCTGGGTATATATAGGCAGCCAGCCTGCGCGCGCACACGCAGACCGGAGCCTATAGCGACCCCTGTCCATACCCCAAGCCCGGGGTAGGTGTCGCCACCTACCGTCGGACTGAAGGGTTCGGACTGAGCTCGCAACACAGCATCCAACAGCACTCGTCATATAACAACCCCGTATAACCCTAGCCCCTACACATAGGGTAGACTGCCCTTGTTTTCATCCACCTGGAGGCTTTATTCTGTCCTCTGGCTGGCAGGTGGTCCCTAACTGTTTGGGTTTATTCCTGATAGCGTGCTGGTGGTTTGATGGCACGGCCTGTCCTAGTAGTGCGAACTACAGGCATAGGGGCTGTCTCAGGAGCCTTCTGGGGTGAAGCGGTAGCTGCAACTTCTGTGTTGTCGGTCACAGGCTGAGTCTCTTGCCTCATGATGACTTCCCCCCTTCTGTCCTCGCTGCCGAGGTCCACGAGCTGTGGAATCGGGGCTCGGGGTGTCTGGAGGGTTTCCCGGAGGTGATGCCTGTTGTGGCGCAGCTTGCTGCCCTTTTGGGTCTCTACGACATAAGATCTTGGCTCCAGGCATTTTTCGACCACTGTCCCTGGTGCCCAAGTCTTTGTCACTTGGTCTTGGATACGGACACCTTGCCCTGGGTACAGTGGTGCTAATTGTTGGTCTCTCGCAGTGTGATCATAATGCTCTTTTGCCCTTTTGCCTCTACCTTCCAGCTGATCCTTGACTTCCTGATCAATGTTTGTCTGCCTTGTAGGCAATATGGAGGCTACTTGCCTCCCCAGCAGTATCTCCGCTGGTGACGGCAATCAGTTGTCAACTGGAGTAGCCCTCAGGTTCAGGAGGGCCATCTGGACATTCTCTTTTGTCTTGATGCATTTTTTTATCACTGACTTGACCCATCGTATCTGGCGTTCTATGAAGCCATTTGACTGGGCATAGTGTGGCGAGGACATTGTATGATTGATTCCCCAGTGACGGCAGAATTTCTTGAATGTCTCACTGGCATATTGTGGCCCATTGTCGGACCTAATCTCGTCTGGTCGGCCAAAGGTACCCCAGGCCTCTTCCACTATGTCCTTAACTACCTCAGATGTCACGGGTGCTTGTAGTTCTTTGACAATTGGGAATTTTGAGTAGTAGTCAGATATAAAATGTATTGGCGCCCCTTTATCTCAAACATATCTGTCCCTATGATTTGCCAAGCACGGGCTGGAACCTTGCTAGTTAACATCGGCTCCCTTCTGTTATCATCTTGGTCCTCCTGGCATACGTTGCAGCCTTTTACCAACCTCTCTATATCATTGTTTATCCTTGGCCAGTAGACTGTATCACGTGCCAGCAGCCGTGTCTTCTCTATGCCTAGATGGCCACGGTGCAGTTGGGATATGATATCCCCTTGCATGCTCTCCGGGACAATGATTTGCCTTCCTTTGAATAGGACTCCATCATCAAGACCAATGACATCTCTGTAGGACCAGAACACTCGGAGGTCAGTTGGCAGGTCCCCAATCCTTTCTGGCCATCCACGGTACACTACCTCTGCCAGGGCATTAAGCACTGGGCATCGTTGGGTCTCTCGTCGAAGCTCCGCCTGCTTGCCTGGGCTAAAGCTGATGAGTTCAAATGAGATTCCGTCAACACGTAAATCCAGTTTGACTTCCGATTTATTGTACGGGTTTGGAAGTCGTCTGATAGGACCATCTCCTCTCCTGGCTGGTATACCACACTGTAATCATACCCGAGTTTCTTTAGCAACATCCGTTGGAGTCGAGGGGGTGCTGATATAATAGGCTTCCTACAGATCATTTCAAGGGGTCAGATACAATTGTGAAAGATCTGCCATACAGGTATGTATGGAACCTTTCTACCCCATGCACAAGAGCTAGTGTCTCGCGCTCGATGTTGCTATAATTTGATTGTGACTTGGTGAGTGATTTGGAGGCAAAGGCTATAGGCTTGCCCTCCTGTATCAATGCTGCACCAAGGCCCTTTTGTGATGCATCCACCTCCTACGCTATTGGTTTGGTGGAGTCATAGAAGGCCACTTTCAGATATGGCTCCTTTGAGCTTCTCAAACGCATGCAGATGGTCGTCTGACCACTCGAATGGGACATCTTTTTTGAGCAGATCCCGAAGTATGGCTGCTTGTGTACTGAGATTTGCAATAAAGGATCCCATATATGTTAGTAGGCCTAGCAAGCGTTGTAGGTCCTCTCGGTCTTGTGGGACTGGCATCTCATGGATATCCTTCACCTTGGCCGGATCTGGTGATATGCCATCTTCGCTGTACACGTTTCCAAAAAAGGAAATTGACTGCTTCTTTATAGCACACTTCGCCGAGTTAAAAACAAGACCATGCATCTTGGCAGCTTCCATTAGCTTCAGGAGTCTAGCATCATGCTCATCTTCTGTGGAACCGAAGACACAGATATCGTCAGCGATGCCAACACATCCATCAAGATCCTCCAAAATCTCATCCATTCGTTGCTGGAATATATCTATGCTAGTGTTCAGGCCAAATGGCAACCTCTGAAAGCAATATCTACCAATAGGTGTGCGGAAAGTGGTAAGTAACTGACTGCTCTCCTCCAGAGGAACACTCCAATACCCAGCCTTTGCGTCCAGTTTGCTGAAGTATTTCGCACCTGTAAAGAGTGGGTTGATTTCCCCTAATGTGGGAGTCTTATGAGGACATCTTTTAACCGCATTGTTGAGATGTTTCGGATCCTGACATACCCTCAAGCTACCATCACCTTTCGTGCTATAGACAATGCTTGAGCACCAGTCGGTATGTTCACTGACTCCTCTGATTATGCCACTCTTCTCCATATTTCCTAACTCGGCCTTGATTTTGGGAAGAAGGTTCACATTACACTTCCTGGGACGGTCAATGTACTGCTCTGCATCAGGTTTGAGCAATATCTTCGCTGGGTCTTTGAACCTTCCAATCTGGTCAAATTGGCAAGGGAATGACTTTTTAAGGTCCTGCAGGGAGTTGACCCTCCGGCTTGGCTGGGCCAATATGGTCTCAACATGACAGTTTATAGTTACTAAGTTGAGTGCCTCACACATAGGAAGACCGAGCACAATCCTGGCACATCAACAACATAGAACGTGGTGCGTACCCAGTCTCCTCTGCCGTACTTGCAGTCGCATGTGAGCTTGCCGATGCATTTTATGTCTTCACCGGAATAGGCTGTTAGCTTAGTTTTGCCCACAGGTGACAACACATCATCAGGGTTGATGTCTCCAAACATCTGCTTAAAAGTGCGTACTGGTTATGCGTTACCTTGGGCACCAATGTCAAGCTTCAGACTGAGACCCTTTGTGCCGTCTAACCCTGGACACTTAATGCCGATTGTAGTATACGCTTCATCGCGTGTAGATCTGGATATGGCATCGAAGCACTTATCCAACAGGGCTTCTTTTTGGAGACGTGATCTATAGAAGTCTGGTCAGTCGTGCTCTCGCGAAGAGTTCGGATCTGTTCATTGCCTTTCTCGGTTGCTTCGTGCCGTCGGCCAGTGTTGAGAGTTTCTTGCCGTGTCAGTGTTTTGTCTTTATCCAGGAGTTCCCGCCGGAACTCTGCAATGGGAGTGCTCGCAATGACAAGCTCGATAGTGCGCTCCTGCAACTCTGCGTCTGTAAACTCACAGCGCAAGCCCTGCGTTCATGCACATGTGACAAAAGCATCAAGTGACTCACCGCTCTTCTGTCGGTACTGCATCAAATTCAGTCGCTCAATACGAAAATTTACCGGAACTCTCAGCTGTTTCTCAAACAGATCCCATAATTTCTCCGGTTTCTTTTGATCTACTTCACTAAGGCCAGATGCATTAATACGGCATAAACCCTCTTCTCCTACACTTATCTTGATTTTTCTGGCTATCTTGGAGGCATCAGTGACTTCGTTATCTTCACATACCAAGAGTAGCCTCTGTTTAAAAAGTGTAAATGTCTCTGCTACATAAGAAGCATCCCAATTCATAGAAGGGTATTTGGCAGCCATTTTGATAACACTAGTTTTGGTATGGTGCACTGGAGCTATTTGTGTCAGTGGCACTAACTAGCATTTAACAATCACAGTTCTGGTATAGGCCTAAGTTGCATTGGACACTACACAACTTGTGTATATGGCTGGCTCCACAATTGATTGGGTTTACTTGGCAGACTTGGGTGATATGAAGGCTTGGCTTTATGTGGCTGTAGACACACAAGGATAGCCTAGGACATGGATGATGGACACACAAAGATAGCACATGGTCTGATGTGGGGAAAAGAAAAGGTGCTCTACTCACAATTCTTGGTGTCCCACAACATCAAATATGTGGCACACAGTCTCTTCAAACATCCTTTTACCGCTAGCCACCATGAAGTGATATTGATAAGTAAAAGGAGGCAGTTTAGTTTGGTTTAAGATGACTTGTATTTATGAACCATGTGCGCCATCCCGCTCTTCGCCCAAGTGCCCCCAAAGTAGTGACGTCACAAACATGTGTATGTCGGTATCACAACAGTTTATACATATTCTTGTCTGACTCATGTTAATTATATTAGTTTTGTATCTGCTTAGTACACGCCAACAGCATGTTATTAATATCTCCCAAAAATGCCCTCTGGAGCCAGGAGAATATGGGCACCAACATTGTATATACCAGGAGCCCAACCTGATAACTCCAGAATAAACATCACATTGAAAAAATATACTAAAAAATAGTGCTTTATGGCCCACTTTTTTGGGGGGTTGAGGGGGGGGGGATGTTACTGGGAAAAAAGCAGGTTGGTCTAAGTATCCTTTCCATGTACCACAGGGCCATCCCCCTCTTCCCTAACCTGGAAGTTTGGCACTGTGCACACTCTTCCACCAAGCATGCGCTCCACCTGGTGTGAAAGACCACACTATCTCCAGCTCTGTGAACATGGTTCGTAAAAGCCATATGTTGGGTTTATGACTCCTCTATGTTGGTTTGTGGACTCTTCTATATCTCAGAAACCATGATGACATCAGTAATCACATCATGATGCAGTTACCCGTGCCATGATTACGTCATGTCACAATGACATTGCCTGCATTATGATGCAGTTACCACACCATTAAGACCTCACGTCACAATCGCATAACCAATGCAATGATGACATCACCCACATAATCAAAACACCACTACTCCCCACACTGAAGAAATGCCCA
The DNA here is from genome assembly GCA_947462335.1 of Harmothoe impar. Classification (NCBI taxonomy): domain Eukaryota; kingdom Metazoa; phylum Annelida; class Polychaeta; order Phyllodocida; family Polynoidae; genus Harmothoe; species Harmothoe impar. The sequence continues at coordinate 45,246,089 of OX381720.1, read as the reverse complement.
TGGTCTCAAGTGTTATGACTCATCCCAGGTCTGATTGATCTTCAGGGGGGGAGACGGGAAAAAACAGGGTGGACAATAGTGCTTTATGGCCCCCTTTTTTGGGTGAGATGGGGAAAGAGGATAAAAGATAAGACACATTGATCAAAACACCACTACTCCCCACCCTGAAGAATGGCCCATGGCCCCAGGTGATAAGACTGTCCTAGGTCTGATAATTCATCAGGGGGGCAGAGTGGACCATAATGCTTTATTTCTGGACTGAAAATAAAGAAAGGTCCACATTGGTCAAAACACCAATACTCCGCACCCTTAAGAATGGCCGATGGCTCCAGGTGCTATGACACATCCCAGGTCTGACCATTCTTCAGGGGGGAAAAGGGGGAGAACTGGTTGGACAATACCAAAAATTCTGTTTACTCCGTATGGGCGGCCATGTTAGTTCTGAGCTCGGAATCTCTTGTGAGACCATACATCCACACACCATAGTTTGCCAGAAACAGGCTACATTACGAGAGCAAAGCAAAAACTCAAGAAATTGCTGGTGTCAGTGTAAATAGAGTGGTCGCGGAATTCCGGTAGAGCGCTATAGTGCTGGACATAGGGCAAGAAAAAAAAGTCGAGGGAAGTTGGTTCAGGTAACATGGCCCCCTTTTTTTGGGGGGGGGGGCATGTTACATTTTGGCCTAAGTATTCTTTCCATGTACCATAGGGCCATCCCTCCCCCAACCTGGAAATATAGCACTGTGCACACTTTTCCTCCAAGCAGGTGCTCCACCTGGTGTGAAATGACCACATTATCTCTAGCTCTGTGAATATGGTTCGTAAAAAGCCATGTGTTGGGTTTATGACTCCTCTATGTTGGTTTACTGACTCTGCTGTATCTCAGAAGTGACTAACAAAAAAAGGCATTGAGCTATTCACTATAGGATTGGATGGGAGGGAGTCATATGGGCACATCTATAAAGGTCAGGATCAAGGTCACTGCATTCTTTATTCATATAGTATTCTCAGATGGTGCTTTTTCTGAAAGTGACCCTTTTTAAAATACAAAGATCACCAAGTTTCAATTATTTTACTATTGGAAAGGCATTGAATGACATTTTGTAATGGTATATGGCATTAGCAGGGGATTACAGTGCCTTTTGCAGTCGAAAAAAAGTTTACAGACTGAAAAACTGGGTCAATGACTACAGCATGTGACAATGACATTACCCATGCCATGATCGATGGTGTCACTCATTACAACCAGTCTCCTTTGCTAATCCAAGGCCGATCGCATCCAGGACAATTGCATCTATGAGATGAGCCAAAAGATAGAAATCCTGCTCCTACACATTTACCAAAGCAGGGGTTCTTTAACCTCCAACACCACATAGACATGGTGTGAGAGGGACAGGCCTTTGTATTGCTGTAAGTCTATCACAGCATGGGAGAACACAGTCATGAGGTAAAAATAGACTCCAAGCTGATACAACTACGTGCCATCTGTTTGGAGTAACACATCCTGACTCACCAAGCTACCATCCCCATTTCTTTTCTTTTTTTAAATATTTTGTCCCATAGTTGGGTTCCCTTCAAGAATTTCAGTACACTTTCGTCACCAGTGGTGTTGAAAACACTGTACATGGATGTTTTGTCTGCGAGATGTTTTCTTCTGCTCTCAGCAGTCCTTCTACAGTGGAGTAGTAGATGCTCCACTGTTAGATGGGTACTGCAGTCTTGACATGTTTGTTGGTTCATATTCCCCATGCAGTCTCTACTTGTGTGTCAGTTTAGTGTGGCTGATCCGTAAACGGTTTAATCTCACTTGTTCTGCATGCTTAAGCTTTTTCCTCATTGTCACCCCTTTTAATTTTGGTTGAATCAAGTACAGTCAGGTCGCGTTAATCCAGTGACTCCCGTCACCCTCCAAACACCACTGGAAGGTGGATCACTGGATTGCCAAATCTAGGTCATGGGGGAGTGGAGGGTAGGTGTGCTTGTGTGTATGTGGGGGGGGGGGGGGATGGAAGGTGCCGTGGTATATATCCCCAGTAAAAGCCCCATTAGTTCCAATGATATTTAACTAGTAACCTTTGTAATATGTATGATCAGAATAAATCAATAAACAGAGATAATAATTTCTGCATTAGCAAATTTATTTACAAAGTATTATTGTAACTATTGACTATGAATGTAATGTGTGTATACGTAGGCCTATAGTATACAAAGCTAGTTTTTAAGGGGACATATGAAATAAATCTCACAGGATCGTACACAATTAATGATTTTCCATGTTATTCATGTGATATCCTTAACAAAGTTTGTTGAAAAAGAAAGACAGTGGCTTTTGCTTGAGATTAGCCTGCCTCTTAGTGTCCAGTGCAGTCTGCAGGCTATGCAGGTAGTTGATGAACTCTGCAGCCTCCTCAATATCACTAGTCTCCAAGAAGGTGATCAGTTCCTCTGCCTTAGATGCAGCCTCCCTGGGGGTGATACTGGATGCCTGGGAATCCATGCTAGACTCATCCACGGAGAGGGGACACTCAGGGGGGCAGGGTTCATCCTCTGGCTCTGGCTCTGGCCGCACTAGATCCAGGATATCGTCATCTGTCAGCTCCTCACCTGTGGGCTCCTCACTGTCCGCAGCTACATAGGTGTTAGCATCATCCACCTCTGGGTCCAGATCCCTCATCATAGCACGTAGGACTGACAGGGGGAGGTCGTCCTCATCCACCTCCTCCTCCTCTACCTCCATGGGTAGATCCACTGGTGCCTCCAGTATGGCAGTATGGTTCCAGCAATTAAATATAGTACTGGTGGTGACATCACGCCAGGCATACTTGATCCTGTATAGAGCCTGTTTGACATTCAGCACCTGGGGTTTACCTGACTCAGCACAGGTGATGTAGTGCCTTACCAACAGCTTCCTGTAGTAGCACTTGAACGATCTTATGATGCCAGCATCCATGGGCTGGAGGTGGGAGGTGGTGTTGGGGGGGAGGAAGTGAATGGTAACATGTGTAGGGGTATACCCCACACACTTGTGGCTGGAGGCATTATCCAGCAGCAGTAGAATGTGCCTCCCCGCCCTCTTCATTCTCTTGTCCAGTGACACAAGCCAGTCCTGGAATACAACTGATGTCATCCAGGCTTTGGGGTTGTAATAGTAGTTGACATACAACTCTGGCTTGAATTTCTTCTTGAAGCACCTTGGTCTCTTGGCATGGGTAATGACTAGTGGTTTCAGCTTATCAGTGCCTGTAGCATTAGCACACAATGCTACAGTTACTCTCTTCTTGGACTGTTTCCTCCCTTCTACTTTCCCAACATTTGAGAGGGTGCTGGAGGGTCCCAGTTCATAGAAGAGGGCAGTCTCGTCCATATTATAGACATCCTGCCTGCTATACCCTGAGAGCACCTCCTGTAGCTTTTCACGACCCTCTGTGACTTTAATAAGATCCACGGATCCACTCTCACCATGCATCCTTTGGCTGGAGATTTTCAGTCTCTTTTTTACATTAGCCAGCCACCCCTTGGAGTAGTTGAGACCCTGAACATTCAGCTTCTCTCCAAACTCCTTGGCCTTGAGCATCATCATGTCATCATTCACAATAGCATTCTTTGATCTAATGCCATTGATCCAGAATTCCATAGCTAGCTCTAGCTCAGGGTACTGTCCGTGTGTATTCCTGGTGACAGAGCCTTCCAAACCCAACCACTTCTTAGACTCCCTCAGTATATCTCCTACAGTAGACAATCCTATAGGAAGACCCAGCTCACTCTTAACCCACTCATGCACTGCAGGCTGTGTAGACGTGGGGTGCTGTTTGAAATAGAGACAGATCTCCTTTTTCTGATCTTGAGTGATCTCTATTCTTTTTCGTTTTGCAGGGGGCTGAGGCATGGTGACTGTAAGGTAGTTCCAATCTCGTGTACATCCAGATATTTAATGAGCCCTCTGAATAATAACAGCACCTGGAGTAATATGGGTATGGGAATGGGGGGGGGGGGTAGGTGGTCACGGGGAGATGTCAACAATTGAGCAGAGTATGCCACGGCACCAGACCGCGGCGGCATGCGGGCGGCGTTGGGGAGGGTGAGGTGCCGGGGACAGCGACGTGACTGCAGCCACTTTCCCGCGGCCCCTGGACACCACCCCACCCCTCCACACACACACACACTGCCTCCCACCTGCTTCTTAGTTACTCAACCATCTCTAGGGCCTGTCAGTGCTCATAACACCACAAACATAGCTCTCTCTGTCTGTGATAATAATACATGTAATACATCCACATGAAAGCCTTGAAACACAAGCCTAGACTAACTTGCACAGATTACTTTGCCATATACATGAAGTATTAAGACAACACAGGACTACAAAGCCCTATGGTCCGTGGGTCTCATGGGGCTAAATGTCAACTGAGATTAGGGCTGTTAGTAGTTTGCCTTTGATAGCTAATTGATTTCTGGTCTGGCCCAGCTGGTTGCACTGGACTGTCAAGTTTCATTCTAGTGCTAAATACACTATGGTTTCCCATAACTCCCCACCGGAACTGGAAGTCAAATAACTGGATTACTAAGGGTATTTTAATGCTATAAAAACGGTCCCCACCAATTCATCACTGGATGGTGTGTTCACTGGACTATTGGACACCGGATTATCCCGACCTGACTGTACATTGTATTATGGCCTTTTTCTTTGTTACATGCAGCTTGCCATTTTGCTTTTATGTGGCTATCTATTGATGGTAACAGGTCAGTGAATGGAATCGGGGTTATTGATTGATTGATTGGTTTAACGTCCAGCTGTACAGTGAGTACCTCACAGGACATATCTCAAGTTGGCAAGGAGTCAACAACAAATAGTGGCAGTCTGCCTTGCAGTAGTAGGACAGACATTTATATGCTGCTTGCCCAATACAGCTTTGACCGCATCTATTTGAATCTATGAAATGAATGACCACACATTATGGGCAGCGGCTGCCAAAACATCTTACATGACTGACCACAGCAGTAAGGCACGAGACCCCTCAAGTTTTGTCGCCTTTTACGAATCCGGTATGCCCATTGGTATTATGGAAGGCTCCCAATGAAGCTATTCTACTCCTTCATGCCCTCGTTTCCTTCGATTCCAATCTGACTTGGTAGCCAGCACTTCTTTTTTCTTTCTTTTCTGCTTCAAGTAGTGCTTCGAGTAGTGCACTGGCCTCTGCAGTGAAAATGCTGGCTTTAGGGTGTAGGCGTCGGCTGAGATTTCGAGATGGTGTGTGAACTCCGTAACCTACCCTTTCATTGTCTTTTGATCCATCTGTATAGATGGGTGTGTGATGTTCATATTTTTTCTCAATGGTCTTGAACTTCTTTTTGAAAACAGCAGGGTCAGTATCTGCCTTTTTGGTTTTGGTGAGGTCCAAGTTAACACTGGGCTTCCCTACTAGCCATGGGGGGAGTGAAATGGTCTTGACATTCTTGAGTGGGAGTCCTACTTCCCTGACCAGGGTTTTCATCCAAACCGAGAAAGGTTTGGTGGTGTTTGCTTTTCCCAGGTATATGGTCTCACTGTTTGAATTGAAAATTGTGTCATGTGCTGTGTACAGCGTGATGTACGGAACGCACCCAGGCATAGTCTTAGACCCTGATTTTGGATTGGATACAACCTTCGTAGGGATGTTGCTGATGCTGAGCCATACACTATGCATGACCTTAGTCCAGCACATATGTTTTATACAGAGTCAGGAGGATTTCCTGATCTGCACCCCACTCCTTGTGGGAGTGGACCTTCGGCAGGTTTAGTCCTGGTTGACACTTCCTCCGGAGGTACTCAATGTGTGCTTCAAAAAGACAGCTTGCTATCAAATATCAGTCCCAGATATTTGACCTCATCTGCAACTGCTATTTCTGTGTTCAGGAGTCGGAGTGCAGGTTTATCTGTGCATCAGGTGTTTTTTTGAATTTGAAGCTGTTCTCAGAGGTCCAGGTCTCTAGATGTTTAATAGCCTGTTGTAATTTACACTCTTTGGTGGCCACATATAGGGAGCAGTTTAGATCTTTTTGTAGGGTTCTGGCTATCTCATTGATTTTTATTCTGAATAAAGTGATGGAGAGGACACAGCCTTGTGGGACTCCCATTTCCTGCTCCCTTTTGCTTGATAGTGTTGAGCCGAGGCAGACTGAAGCATCTGTTGGCAAGGAATTTGGAGATGAAGATGGGAAGTCTTCCTTTAAGTCCCATGTTGTAAACATCCTTGAGGATTCCATAGTCCATGTTGTATCTTAGGCCTTTTCCTCATCAAAGACTGCCACTGTATGTTCTTTCTGGGCAAAACCATCCCGAATGTAGCTTTCTTAACTCAGTAGTTGGTCAGTGGTACTGCATTGATGGCGAAAACCAGACCGTGCAGGGTTAAAAAGGTAGTTTCTCTCGAGATACCAGACCAGTCTGTTATTTACCATTCTTTCCATAATTTTGGCTATACAACTCGTCATACTGAAGCATTGTATAGTAGTACACACATAAATCAACACAGTTTTTATTTTCCTTGTTTATTTGTAATTGTTGTTACCATATGCACTGGTAGGTAAAGGTTTTACAACGAAATGTCAAAGGTCATTGGCGATTAAATACCTGTCTTTCAACAGCGATAATTGTCATATTAAATTGTGCCTAATATAGGCGTCTCAGTGTACAATGTTCATGGGACAATCTTTCAAGGACTGTCTTCTTAGATTTAACGCATTGAGAACTCACCCTGCAACACAATTTCTTTTACTTGTGTCACAATGTATTGTATATAACGTACAATGCTATCTGGTGTTCAAGTGTTTAAATAATGTATGTCTAAATGGTAAGAGTTTGATTCATGACTATTATTATTTTAGCAGGAGTTTGGGGATTTATATGCGTGTATCTTTATATTCTTTAGGACAGTTATCTGTTTCAATATTTCAATAGGCATGGCAGGTCATGATATATACATATATATATTTACAAATTCCAATGCTTTAGAACAAATATATATGTGTAATAATAATAATGATAATCTAATGCACACACTCGATATTTCAGTTGGAGGTAAAGGATATGTAGAATATAGATGTTCATAATAATTTCCTAGTGGATTAACTTTAGGCCGCTTAAAATTAATTATCAGCTTTGCGGACACTTCTTAAAAAAATATGGTGAGGGCGCGAGGCTTTTTATCTTATTTGATATTTGCAATTTAAGCCATGAGGGCGGTCCCTTTTTATTTCTATTGAACAAATGCCTTCAATTTTTCATATATATCCTACACTTTTCATATTCATAAACATTTACCCTGGTGTTGATATATGCACAGATAAATATGGACAACACTCTGTTTAAATTACATTTCTACGCCAATTATTAGCTGATCTATAAATATTTTGGTACTTTGTTGCATTTCATTTCATGCAATGCGGCCCTTTTTTATGAAAAAGTGTGGAAAAAATACACACATGCGGCCCTTTGTAGGGCATGCGGGCGGTGTCTGCAAAGCTGATAATCTTTTTTAAGTGGCCTTATATGAACTAAAGCCGCATAATATGGGTACTGACCACATATTCATCTTTTAAGGATGAAGGAATGTTACACAGGGACACAGCTACATTCAAGTTCTCGCCTTACTGGCCCATCAGAAGCTACCTTATGTCGAGGTTTAGGTATTTAACCCTTTAAGGGCCACACAATGCATTAATGCATCATGCCCTTGGGCGTTATGACGCATGAATGCTGTCTTCACAAGTAACTTGCCAGGGCTACATTCACGCATCCTGCCAACGCTATAGTGTTGATACGCTCTCAGAAGGCTCGGCAGGATGCACCAATGTAGCACTGACCTTACTCTCTGGGGCTGCATTGGTGCATCATAATGCCAAACGCGACATTTAGTGACATGCATCCGTAAAGGATTTACAGATATGTAGGAGGGCAGTTATATATTTTACTGGCCATGTAAGGTCTCTTTGTCTTAATTCAAAACTGCCAACAATAAAGTATACCGGTATATTTCTATATTTGAGATTTTTGTTATTGTTGCGAAGTGGGTATTTATAGTGAAGGGTGAACTATGTAGATGCAATCCTCATGCAAGAAGACATGCGAGCAGTCACACATGATAATTGTTAATAATTGAAGGTGCTTTAATGCGCTGTGAAGAACATTATAGCTTGTAAAGCATATTATCACAGTTCATAGTTGATACATTCTTGATTTAAAAGGTTTCATATCTTATAGTTGAGACAGTTGTGATACTATAGATGCGTTGCAAATTACACCATCCTAATCAGGATGTGGAAATTGTAGGACAGAGTACTTAAAACTATATTTACAGTCAACTATGATTCGCATACAATATCCTTTGTCCCAAACAAAAGCTTAAAGATTTGTGCTCACACACAGGATACTATCTACACGGTGGTGGGTTCCCTCTCTTTAAGTCTCTGTTAACGGCTAGTCCAACCCCATTTATCTTCCCACTGCTGTATAGATATACATGCACTGGGGTGTTGCCTCTGGTTAACATTTTTGACTTTGGTATTTAAGTTTCTCAGCAGATTTCTTGGAAACATGTGTAGTAGAAGTATGCATTACTATGTGACTTAATAAGGAAGGTTGTGTTTGGAAGGAAATGAGTGGTGTATATCAACATAAGAGCTAGAAGGAATAATCTGTATTACTCCCCGATCAAATGTACGTGGTTGACTAATTCATAGTGAACACATTAAAAAGTGTAGACTTCTTTGGAAAGTGTAGACTTCTTTGGAAATCAACGTATCAGCTCGTAACCCCAATGCATTGTAACAACAAACGTCCTATGATGGGTTAGGCAAGATATTAGCCCTGTCATCAGGCTCAACACCATGCTACTTGTCATAGTGGACAAGGCTTCTCAGGTGGTGTATACAGATACAGATGACTACTACAAAGGTACATGGGACCTTTAGGCCACACCAAATAAAAACGTTGGTCTACGGATTTTCATTTTGAAAATATTGTGTGAGCGAGCGATTTTTTTTTTTGTCAAATTTCTCAGAAAATGATGCGGACCCATCCGTAGACACTTTTCCATCCGAGGACACTTTTTTTTTCAAAAAAAAAAAAATATTAGCATTTTCGAAAATATGGTGCGGGAAATCTGTAGACCAACTTATTTTTTTGGTGTGGCCTTAGTGTCAGGAGTGGTTACGGGATTTTAAAAGGAACACTCGTCAAACCTTAATATTCATATATAGTATTTACACATATAATTCGCAAACATGAATAATTATTAAACCAATAGATCTTATTCTAGAGTAACTGTCTCGCGTCACACATTTCTATAGATCACGCAGTTTCATTCTTTCACTTTTATCTCATGTTTCCATGTCAACCCATCCAGACTTTGCTGGAAATATAACTTTATATTTATATACAGCAAATTTGATTTACTTTTGTCTTCTATGAAGGTCCTGTCAACACCTTTAGTTACACAAAAGATACAACATATTTACAACAGATGTGTCCACAGACATATGAAATGGTGCTTTCTCTAAGCAAATGATAGATGAAAGTTCTATACAATCAACCTATTTAACGCATTATCATGTTTATGTGTACACACATGGCGTCTCTTATTGTACATGGTTTTTCCCTATTTTTAACTGTTACCTTTTATGTGTTGGCTCACAATGGTATATTTAAATTTTCGAATACTCTAAAATTTACAATTGAATTCTTTCTAGTGTACAAGGTGTCCATTATTTAGAATTTGAAAACCTGTTAATATTACACTTTTAACTAAAAGAGAAAATCTTGGCACATTTTCTAGCAAAGTCTTTTTTTCATAACTATACAGTTCTGCTACATACACAATGATATAAGTTCTAATAAAGAATAGTGACATTGTCTAAATGTCTGGTGACCCAAGTAAATATAAAGTAGAGTACAGTTTATAGAACCTAAACATCTGCTGTTTCACAGCCATTTTGTTAAGGGTTAACATGCTCTAGAGGCATTTAATGAGAGCTTCATAAATATGAGTTAGGCCTTTAAGGGCAGCATAGTGCTTTAATGCACTATGCCCTTTTGACATGATAATGTTGCATGAATGCAGCACAAACAATTAACTCGCCATTGCTGCATTGATGCAGGGCTGATACACTCCTGACAGGTTGGCATGATGCACCAATGCAGTGAGTAGCTCGCCGGGTCTGCATCAGTGCATCACAACAACAAATGAATATGATGCCTTGAGGTACGATGCTGTCCTTAAAGAGTTAGTTAATACATGATGATTAGGCCACCTGTGCCTAGGTCTGTCCTTACGATGATGGATGATGGGGATGAGGGGTGATGATGAAAGACGTGGCGCTGTTGAGACGGGCTGTGGCCACAGCCAACTGTGCGCCATAAACGAAATGCTATGAGTCTGAGTCCGAGTCAAGGCTGACAGACGACACCTGGGCGAGTAGCACTGTGATGTCATCTGGTTTGCCACCTACAATAGGATAGGATGTATCAGCATGGATGTTTAGTTTATCTCATTGCATTAAACAAAATGTTACACACAGTTGAACTATATTCCAGGTGGTAACACAAGTGGAAAACCTATATTGCTAAACTGACATATACAATCTTTATCATGTCTCATTAATAAAATATGTTGTCTTTCTGTTTCATATTAGCACAACAATAGACATTCATGCAGCATGATCACATATTCTCCTATCTACTATAGTACCATGCATTGACCATAGGTCTACCTACCTGTGATATCAGCACCAAAGCCATTGGCAACAGCATTCTGTGCAAAGGGCGACATATATTCAGGGTCGACTGCTAGCTGGCGACAATGTTCTACGATGGAATTAGCTACACTCTGTATACTAGCCTGTGTTGCATCCTGTAAAGGAAGGAAACAAAAAGTCAACCAAAGAGACAGAGTTAACATAGCACTGACCAGTATTGCACTTGGCCAGTGTGGCCTATCTGTTCTAGTCTGAGTAGCATATGAAATACTGTTATAGACCTATCTAGCTCACAGCACGCTTTGGAAAGATTTTAAATATGTACGGTTATTAAAGTATTTTTGACTGTATGTGTAACATTATCTAGTAGTGTTCTAAAAGGCTGTATCTTTAACTTTGAAACTTTATCAATCTGTTTCACTTCATGGCCTTATAGCACTGCCGTTTTATACACGACATGTGATTATTTGACATACTGCTGTAAACTACTGACAACTACGGTAAATACAAATTAAGTATCAATATAATTATATCCGGCAGAGTTCAACCTTACCTTTAACCTTTTTACATGTTCCAATATCATGTTATCATCCATGTTGTCGAAGAGACCGTCTGTGCCAACTAGGATTACGTCACCCTCCTGGACGCCGAATGAGTGACTTTCTGCAGAGTCAGGGCTGGTGGATAAAAAGGAGGAATCAGGTTGTGATACTCTACAGGGAGGAAATGGTGAGAGAGAACATTTTGATGATGTGTAATTACATGAAATTATGTAAGTTTATTCATCTAGGTGTGATTTTACATGTACGGTATATTATTATCTAAAGCCTGGAAATTAAAGTCAATACTCAATGAAAGTTGTTTTTTCCCCCCACGTTCTATTTTTGTCATATAACTTATAAGGGAGTGATCATTATTTACCAACTCCGGCTGAAGTGAAGCGAAAAGAAATTTCACATTAAGAAATTTCACATTTCTTTAGTGAGGTGGCAGTTAAACACAGACGATAATGACTGCTTCTTGAGCCTGGTAATGGTCGATGCCATTACAACATCAGATATCATTTAGGTAAGGCTGCATAAAAAAAATTATCAGCTTTGCAGGCACCGCCCGCACCCTCTAAAAGGGGCCGCATGGAAGCTTTTTTCCATCATTTTACAAAAAATACCATCAAAACCCCCGCATCCCTGAATTTTCATGATAAAAAAATATTCAAATTTCCGCCCCTTTTTGAAAGCATTTTTTGTGGCAACCAATTGATCGATTTTCATACATTTTACAGTATTGGAATCCCCAAAACGTACTCTATCATGCCCTAGATTTATTTGGGAATCTTATGAGTGTATGGAATACTGCTATCACATATCTAAATCTTAGGAATATGCGGTATCTGACATGGCAAAAAAAAAAGAGACCTCCCTCATCAATTGAAATGTAAAAAATAAGAAAAAGTCACCTCCCTCATGGCCTAGAAAATTGATAACAAAATAAAATAAAAGCCTCCCTCCCGCACCATATTTTTTTGGAAAGTATCCGCAAAGCTGATTATCAATTTTATGCAGCCTAACCTGTACATTTTGTGCTCCACCTACCTGTCACCAATGACTAGACCCTGTAGTGTAGAGGGTGCGACGGATAGCTGGAACGGTGTGTTGAAGTAATGCTGTTGTTCCTGTGACCGCTCGATGACCTTACCGTTACGGATCACCAAGTAACCACTGTCGCCCAGGTTAGCTGTATACACCTTCTTCTCCTTTCGAGACAGCGACACCAAACATGCCGTACAACTCCCTACATGAATCCAAGAAAGCAGCAAAGAGATTGTCAAATTGGTGACGAATACTGTTGTTACATATTGATATACACACAGAAAGTATGTTCCACAAATGATTGTGGGTCACAGACCATCCTTTCTGCTTCGCTGTTCACACTTTTATTCTTTTTTAAACATTTTTAAACAAAATGCAACATTTTTCCAATTAGGTAAGCAATCAAGCAGAAAGGATGCTCTACACAACACTTGTTTTGCTTTGGTGCTTCCAATATATCCTCACATTATTTAATATTGAATATTTGTTTAATGCTTAATGCCAATAGAATTATTATCATAAAGCAGCTATAGGAAGAAGAAGCTCACCTATTTGGGCCTCTTTGCTTTCCAAGATCTCTTCGTAGCTGGTGGCGAGGATGTCTTTAGGTGTCTGCGGCTGGAACTTGCCCTCCCGCACGAGGCGTTCACACGTCTGCATCAGGGAGGTGGAGAAGATGGACGGGTCCACGCCGTACGACCTCCAGCCTCCCACGCCATCCGCCACACCTGGGGAAGGAGGACCAACGGTAAAGTCAGTTATACACGACTAACATGTTACAGTTACATGTACAGCAAGTCCCTATGAAGGTCTTTCTTAATATGCGACCATTGAAATTGACGAACATATTTGTGTAATAAAGTAACTTGGACTTTTTTTTTTCAACAGGGCTATTGCATGCTTTATTAGACATGTACTCACATATATATACTGACTGCTTGTATAAAAGTATGACATGGTATGTTCTTGTTACCTGTCTAGTACAGTAATACGTATTTATTGTATGCATCTAGTTGAGACATTATTGATTATTTTCCCAAATGTCACTGGAGACCTATAAACAGGAGTACGTGTGTACTCTACAGTATTGTTAGCATTAAGACCGGCCTGGTAACGGCCATTGGGTGCAGGTAGGTTTAAGGTGGGAGATGACATGAGACACACGTCAACAGGATCTGTAACCCAGATCAGGGACAGAGGTGTCTGTACTACATAAAGACTACTGGGTCAGTGAAAGTCCTGCAGTCAGGACTAAGCCCCTGCCTGACATCCCCTACTTCAGTAGCTTTAAGCCCTGGCTGTGCGTGTAACCTGGCAGGCAGATGTAAGCCACTCGTCATCATTCATCTGACGTCTGATCCCCGTTAAATAATGCTAACTCTCTGACCAACGGCATCTGTTCTAGCTCGGAGGCATATCGCAAAATTGCAATTCATGGACATATCATACTAAAAAGCAACAACTTCAGGTTATAAAGTGCGGTAGTCACGTATTATGCACACTGTTGTGTACTGTTATATTTATATATGTCCCTATCATGCTGTATCTCGTTATCTTCACTACAATCCAACTAGACTATGTACATGCAAGCCTGCTCCAACATTGATCAAATTTTCTCCTTTGCCATTTCTTTCAAGTAGTTGTTTAATGTATGTGTAGGTGTATAAATAACAGTCTGAGTTTTTCTGTCAATTTAATCTAGGCTAGTGGGAAGCAAATAGTGGCATTGAATGAAATGCACACAGAGTTCACAGGTGGCGCTACTGCCCCAGGTGATGTAGCCGCTCACAATGTTTTAGTCAACGACCACAGTCTGTGAAACCTTTTTGCCAAAAGGTGCCTCGTGTAGCACAGCACAGTCTGGTACAAAACTCAGGTGTGGTATCCACTCACAAACACACCTGTCAGCTACTGGTGAGGTGTTAGCCCCCCCCCCCCCAAAAAAAAAAAAGAAGTTGTGTTCCGGTATCCCGACCGACCCAACGTTTTAGGGGCCTACCCTAATTATTTTGCGCCATTTTTTTTTTTAGGCCTTATTGAACTGACGCTTCTAGCATCCTTTTTCTCTCTTGACCATTAGAATCAGACAGTTTGTATCTGGTGCAATGTGCATGGACATGGCACTCTCTGCTCAATACTGTCATCGCCTCATACATGTTTCAGTTCAACACAGGCATGTGACCATGATCTGTGAATTGGGATAGGCTCTGGTTCACTTTGTATCAGGTCACTGAATTAATACGGGCTATTGTTCTTAGTATTAACATAAACTGTTTAGTAGGAGCAGGATACATATGGTAGGTGGGATGTGATACGTCATTGAATATCTGGTGAACGAAAGTGGAGGGGGGGGGGCCGACTGCCTCGAAGCTTTTTCTTTTATCCTGTTTTGCTTAAAAGGGTCATGGAGCAGTAACTGCATACCTATCGGGATACATTGTTCAGAAAAGGTACCAGTGGAATGGTTAGTCGACAGCTGTCGTGCTGGTATTTGAACAATGCATTATTGCTTCTTGTAGGAAGCCATTCCTATTGGGTCCTTATCCACCAATAGATACGCCATATCAGTGTCCTGGCACTGTATTAGCCTATAGTACACGGGGGGGTGGGGGGGGGGGGTGGTTACCTAAGCTAACCTGGCTCAGTACAAGCTGTAATACTACATGTACTGCTAATAACGTATGTAGTACTTGTATATTTATCGTCTTAGATTAAAGTCTATACTGCAATATGCATGTCCAACGGGGGGTAAACTTTGGGTTCACATATTAAAACGTGAATAGAAACCGCCACAGCAATGGGCATGCAGACATTCTCACGATAATGCAAAACCACTCTAGGGTTAGGACTATGGGTCTGGATAATTAGTACCACTAGTGATAAAATTGGTGGTAATGACACCCGTGGTATCACACCTGTATATCCACTTCATTGTCAATACAGCACCAGTTTGGACATGGATCATTCAACTAGGGGCCCCAGAAGTGGGCTTACTAAGCACTTAGAGCTTATATGTATAGACTCCTTTGTTACATGTAATGATGTTTTATCACCTTAATGGATCATAATCTAACTGGTCTGCACTCTTGTCCCATTACTTCTCACCAGGGGGTATGGTCCCAAGTCTAACCCTTGGCCATATCCCAAGGTAAAATGGTTGTGTGTGTGTATACCTAGTTCCACATGCAATTCTGGTGAATAGAATTATGGGCGTTTGCCGTTCTAAGGACTGTAATGATTATATATATGGACGAGCTAGTTTCTGGTCTGGATTTCTTAAGCTAATTATGTAAAGGAGTAAGCATTGCCTACCAAGAGCTCTATTCACCAGGGGTGCCCCCTGGAGCAGGGTTGGCCTGGAGGTGTCCCTAAATAACCTCCACACCAAGACGATAACACGGCGCATGGTACATGTAACACCCTGGTTGTGTAAGTGAACTTGTGCTGACTTCGGCTCAGCTGACTTAAGGCCTCTCTGTGTTACTCAACACTACTTGTGTTCTGGCTGCCTGAGCTGCAGAGTTTCTATACGAGGCAGTGGGTACAGGACCAGGTATATAAATAAGGGTAAAGGTGGGGCAGCTGTGTCTATACCGGTAGTTGTAAAGGGACAATCCTGCATAGAATGAGAGACAATTCTCTGTGAATACTTCAGAAAAAGGAATATGTAAAAGGCTTTGAAGAATTTTCGTGGATCAGCCATTCTGTTCGTTTTCTGTGTCCAGTGTTGCCAAAAACGTTTGACGTACACAGGCCAATGTGGCCTGTGTCACGCGATCTTACACAGGCCATTTGCCCTCTACACGGGCCACATCGGCCCTCATTCAATATAAATGAATACAGATTTTAATACTTCTTTAATAACAGCTTACAGAATCGCTGCTAATAGGAATATTTGAAAAGTTCTTTCACTGTAGGATGGCCATTGCGATTCTAAATCGACCAAAGTCGATGTGCCGATATCATTTCAGCAACATTGCACTGTGTCTGTCGTAACATGGATCCCAGTGTGGACAGCTATACAAAAATAACGCTTTAAAAATTGTGCCCAGTGTTCAGAATGTCCAAAAGAGGTTTTCTCAAATGGACGTGATACTGCCGGACTATGAGTTGCTCAGCCCAGTGGTCTGGACAGCACTGCTCTAAATTTGATGAGTCGAGCTATGTGGATTGCTGCTTACAATCTATTTGCATTGTAACCGAGCTTTATGACATTATCAGTCTCTCCGCTGTGCTCGTATATAGGGGACCATGGAACCTGCTACCTGCTACCTGTTGTTCCATTCAGCAGTCCTGATTGTTGACCTAAGGGAGTGGTCATTATTTAACGGGGGGGGGGGGGGGGGGGGTTATCACACGTATTTGATCATCTCAACTCGTTCAGGTCAATGTATTACCTGGGGGGGGAACAATATTCGTATCAACCCTCTAGGCCCGGAATGTTACCCGTGCTAAACAGAGAAGTTAGGGGGAGCAAAATTATTCTGCCGTCTTTGAGGTGAGAATTCTGCACCCTCTAGAGGAGGGGACAGAATATGTCTGCAAGCTCAGGCGGAAATCCCCCAACCACCCCGTTATATACAACTTTATTGTCCACAGCCTAAAGTATTTAATATCCTGCAGCACGTTGCCGTGCACAATATACCAGCGCAGTGTTTATGGGCCACTAAAGCACATTAATTTTCTCTTATCCATCCGCCTCCCATGGCATACAATGGGGCTAAAATCAATTAGGTCTTTGGCTGACAGGGCTTATAGTGGCCGAATGGGGGCAAGGGGAGAGGCGGATGGTTTACCTTTCAGTAGCCTGACCGACTCAATCAAGCCAGCGATCAAATATCAGGAGACCCATTAGCATGACATTATCCCAGGTAATGCATTGGTTGGACAGGGGAGATTCAGGTGGTTTCATTCAGGTACATGCTTGGACGAACTGAAAAAACGAGCCTTGACAAAATACATAACCCTCGTAGTCTTAAAAAGCATATCCCTTGTAGTCTTACTGCTGAATACCACTGTGTCCCTCTAGATGGCGCACCGAAATAAGCAGGGTAGTATTTGCTACACATGGATATACGGGGACCCCATTTCTAATCTGTCTTTCTTTTTCTTTGTTAAACTGATATCACAGCTATAACCGAACCCATGTTTAATAAAACTGTTCACCTTAGTCTATTCGGGGAGATTGTGTCGCCATTTACCTTATTTAAGGGGGTAGATATGCTTAAAACTATGAGGGATATGCATTTTAAGACTAGTACGAGGGATATGCTTTTTGTCAAGGTTCAGTTATCAGTTTGCGACTTTTTGCAATATTCAGTCACATTTTATTTTTGATTTGATTTGAGTTTCATAATATAGATATTTGCGAACATTCAATGAAAATAAATGTCTTCAACCCGAAACCAGCTGTCTATTGACCTGTCCAGGTGAACCAGCTACCTGGCTATATGCCTGCTGACATCACCTGGTTGTGCCACCTGAGATTTAATCCTGTATACAGGATCAGCTGCATACAGTGTTGTGAGTTTACATCACTGCTGTAAAAACAACAGATGTAATCTTAAACTGGCCTCGTGTAACACATACATGATCCTACTTATTTGACAACCAGTGAACAACATCTCATTTGATTAAGAAGGACTGCCCTTTCACGTTATAGACGCACCTGACTCAATTGTGCCGACTTGATCAGGTGAACTTTAATTACATGAGTAGTTTAAGTCTGATGGAGGCTTTCCAAGCAAATCCAGACTTTTAAGCTTTTCACATATTTTGGACAGATATTTACAATGCTGCTTGTCTAATACAGCAGTGATCGGATCTATGAATGATTGAATCTATGTTATAAATGACTGCATCTATGAGATGAGGGACAAAACCGATACAGGGGCACGTCCCCTACTCTCTCCGAAGAATAGCAAGTGTTGATTCTTTTCCTTACCTTTTGCTAAATGTATGGTCTTGTGAGTCTACTCTTGTGCCATAGAATAGACAGGGCCGTATAAACCACGTGATTCACTGAAGGGATCACTTAGATCAGAGAAATCAGAAGGTGGAGTGAATATTGTCTAGTCTAGATTGATGGTATGCATTCATAGAGGATTAGGCGGCGAGGAATATATGCAGACTCTGCTTTATTGCAGGCCTATATTCTCATTTTCTCAATTCATAATCTGTAAATAAGTACCGTAAATAACAGTATCTAGTAGATTCCTGACACTGAAAATCAGCCTAAAACAATGATGCATTTATAGCTTTGCCTCTGACGATGCCTGGTAGCAGTGCTACATGGATGATTCAAGGGAAATTTACAATTTAGACTACGCCTATGGATCTAGCCTGCGACTACGTGTAAAATCGTGTTTCTTAATAATAAATCCCTAAAACTTCCATTGAGATGTGTGAAATCAAAAATCTAAAATGCTTAGCCTTAGGGAAATGTTTCTTTAAAATTGGGTACTTGCTTAAGGAAAATTTTGTTGAAAAGGCAGGCGCCAAAAAGTACCCTTACCAGCCAGGCACACATGTATGGAAAGTATAGTATTAAAGTGCCCCAGCAGGAGTCGCTTCACAGACCATTTCCTTCAAGCCTTTGGCCATTTCACAGCAATTAAAGGAGTTGGTAACTGTTGACCATGCACACCAGAGTCAGCGCAGCTTGTAGGTATAAGCACAAAGTGGGGAGCAAACACACTGGGTACCTGTGCTTACCACAGGCAGGCAGGCAGTAGCAGGGGCTCAAAGTGAGCAATACTTAGAGTGGTATCTTGCATGTTTGGAACAGGTTATTATACACATGGTTGAATCAGTGCATTGGATACATCATGAAACTCAAATAAAGTTAAGTCATTGTTTTAAAAAGAAAGAGTTAGTATTTAAATCAACCCATTAAACTTATCCTTTTCTCAGAATAATCTCTTCTTGAGATATGCCACTTGTGGAGATATGAATACTGCTACCTGTCATTTTTATATTTTCATGTTGTGCAGAAGTGTATTGTGGTTCAATGTTTCCAATATGAAGAAAACATATGTGTAGGATCATTTTTAATGGAGTGTAAAAGAAATTAGTTTTTTGTCTGAAATTATTGGACTTTAAGGTAAGATATAGAGTCTAGTTATGTTTTTCCATAAATGGCTTTATATCTATATGTGTCATGACAAGAACTGATATATATGATTTGATTTGTGTACAAATCAAGGATATAAACAACTGTATACATCATGAATATAGAATCTATAAGATATATGTATCTCAATAATGTGACACAAGTGGCTCATGGGCCACTCACGGCCCACTGGCACTGCTATGCTCTTCACCTCTTGTCATTTCAACCGCAAGGTCCCATTTTTTTCTCACTTTTATACAGTAGATACATGTAGAAACCAACGGCTGTAATCCTGTGAAAATATATGTATTGGGATAAAGTGTATGATATCCCTTTAATAAATCGCAGTCTGCACTGACCAACCAACTTGCCAAGTCACACTGACACAGTGACAGTGGTGACAGACTCTCACACTCTCAGTTTGTAAAATTGTGACTTTTAAACGCATGAATTTATTTTAGTGATGATGCTGTATATATTTGTTGTTAGCAAAGCCCCATCGACCTTCACCAAGGGCGAAATAAAAGGCGGTCACAGAGGCCTGGATGTGAACTCAACTGGGTCACACCCCCAAAAGCAAAACAAAAACAAGCCCTCGACCTTGGCCGACGGAACCCCATGTGTTTACCTCGAGTGATGTTCATAACAAAGAACCGACCCAAAATGTGGACTCACCTATGACATCGGCTAAAGAATGTTTCACTACAAAACAGGCGTCGTCACCAAAGGCCCATTTTTTGAGTACTTCTGAAGGTTGTGTTGGGCTTTTCGAGATGCCACAACTCGCCGTGATGAGGCGAAGTTCCCTTGTCGCGTTGTGCGATAGACGCGCACCATACTCATTGCGACGCCAAGGTGTCGGCAGTTCTGTGTTCACTCCAGCGACGATGACCCGAGCCAGCAGCCTACCATACAACACAACCGATTGCATGGCAGCTGATCTCAGTTCTCAGCAAGTTTCATGTGCTCATGTCGAGATGTTCATGGGGAAATCACTCGATGTTTTGGAACTGTCGGGAGGCTCAACAACCTTCGTTCACGAGCACGACGACATTGCCTGCGGAGTAGGGGAGAACGGAACGGACTACGGGATTTCACCGAAACGAAATGCGTGGGTGCCGACATCCGAAATAAAATAATCTTTAATAATTTTGTAAAATATTTTAGAAAATATAGGTGGCAGAACTCACACCAAAATCATCCGAAGTTTAATTAATCATTTCTATATACTAAGGCAACTCAAAAAAAAAAAGTTGTTTCTCATCACCCTGCAGTGAAAAATATGACGAGGGCGTTTTCTATTTTACCTTTTTTTTTTTAAATCAGGGCTAAAATGTATGGGAAAATTAAGACTTTTCGCGAAAGGATTTTCACATTTTAGTAGTTAAGAGTTTAGTGATCCACAAAATGTTATATTGGAAGTTAATCCTAGCTCACTGCATTACTGACTGTCTAAGCTTTAATTTGATACCAAATATGCCACTATTTGTCCGATTTCTGACATATTTTTTCATTAAAAATCTTTGAAAAAAAAAAAAGTTTTCCCCAAATCACGTTTTTTCATGATGCGCGCGGTGATGAGAAACCAGTTTATTTTTTTGAGTGGCCTTAGTATTCATTTTATAATGGTCAATATGGACACGTAGTACAACTGGTAGCACTAGTGACGGTCACTACTACCGTTAGGTACAAGTAGTGCTGACAGGGAGGATTCAGAGAGCTCCATGATTTAGGTGAACAGAAATTTTGAGGAAAACAATCCAAAAAATTGAGTTCCCATTTCCCCTAAATGAGAGAACAGCTGTTTTCCTGTTGATTTTACATTTTCAAAGCTCCCCCCCCCCCTTTCATAAATTGCAGCTTTCAATGAACTTCATGCCTAAAGTGATGTTTATTTTATATCCTATTTTTCAAAGTCAAAGACAAAACTGGCTATTGAAAGAGGGGTATACAAGGGAGATTTTTGAAAGCAAAAAGTTCAAATAAAAACAAAATCATTCTGAGATTGGGAAATCCACGGACCAACTTTTTATTTTAACTTAAACACTTAAATGGGTATAAAATAATAACACGAGACATTCAACAATAAATAACAATTTTATTCAAAACGAATCAATTTTTATTTACATGTAAGCTGTTTCGTGTGTCAAGGACGATATTCCAGTTCAATATTGCTCAACTTTTATATACCGGTATTCCAAAGAAGGTGAGTATTTCAAAATGTAAAGGCCCCTGAAGGACTCATTCGTAACTCAAGCTTAAAAGTCTGCTTGCTGGTGACAGATGATGAGTGTAGCATACAACATGATATGATGAACAACTTGGCAGTGATATTGATGAAATTCTTAACATATAACACAGGACCACTTTTTCTGCTGATTTTTCGTCAGTCGTCCTCATCGTCTGTGTCGGCTGCTAATATGGTTTTCTGATATGTTTGAGAACCGCCCACTGTTGACTGTGATAACCCAGAGAGCATGGCTCTAAACTGTAAAGAAAATGTATAATCTTTAACATTTAAAATAAATTATGCCATTCAACAAACAATTAATAAGTTGTTGTTTTTAATTTAAGAGTTGTGTTTTACTTCTCGTTTGTACCTGGGTTCTGTTTCTCTACAAATGTGTAGACCTCCGCAAATTTGCGGACGTCGGTAAATACACTCTCAATGAATTTATGGAGCTCCACAAAAATATAGATGGATGTCTGCAAATATATACAGAGGCCTGTATTTGTAAGATTAAGTACCAAAAAAACGATTTTATTCATCCCTTTTATTTTCTCCACAAATATGTAGAATGTGTATTGCTGACATCCGCAAGTTTTCAGAGGTCCGCAAATTTACAGACGTCCATATACTCGTGGAGAATCAGCACCCTGGGGACACAATTACAATTCTGTGAAACATTTTGTGCCATAAATGTTCTGTAATTGATTCTTACCCTTTTACTGGGAGGGGTTCCTGGCACAGCATCCTCGTCTCCCTCATCATCTGTTGTAGAGTCATTATCAGGAACTATTAACCGTGACATGGACATAGATGCTTCCTGTAAGAGTGAAAATAGTTCACCGTAAACTATAAATTGAGGTTGTGTGTTAAATGTGACAATACCCTTGATTTTGTCATTCTAATTTTGACATAATCATTTCAGGTGGTCTCCCTTAATGATTTTGTATCGTGTGATACAAACTTTTTTTATTCCAGATACCGTACCGTAGCGTTTAAGCGCCGGGTATTGAATAAGCGCCGATCTTGTATAAGCGCCGGAGTATGAGGGTCTTGAAATTACTCTTAAGCACTAAAACTGGATCTTGAATAAGCGCCTGTCTTGTATAAGCGCTGGGGGTAAACACTCCTCCAAAGTTATTAGCGCCGCGGCGCTTAAACATGACGGTACGGTATACATACTGGGTACCGGTACTGTATTTTTATGTACATGTATCTTCCTCAGGCACAGCTCGATAAAACAGTAATACAAGGGGACAAATTCAAGGATTTTACGGCAAAGCCGTAGTGGCTTTGGGTATTATAGGATTTTTATGAACTACAGGTGAGAAAACGAGGGGGCATAGATTTATAATTTTTGGTGTTTCTGGGGTTCTTATGCAATTCATGTATGGCATAACAATAGAATCCAATATGTGCCAATGGAATCAAATAGGTACCAATGCACCTCCATTGATGCCTATGCAAATACCATCTTGGCAGCCATCTTGAAAATTACCTGGATCAAAAATCGGAGCCTACAAATGGATTCTACACCCCAGAAAACCCTGTTATACATGTGTCATACAGGGAAATCAGACAATCTTGAGTATTTGGTGGCCATCTTGGCAGCCATCTTGGAAATTTCTCGGATTGAAAATCTGAGCCTGAAAATGGATTCTACATCCTAGAAACCCCTACTATCCATGCATCACACAAGGAAATCAGACAATCTTGAGTTTTTGGTGGCCATCTTGGCAGCCATCTTGGAAATTTCTCGGATTGAAAATCTGAGCCTGAAAATGGATTCTATATCCCAGAAAATCCTACTATCCATGTATCACACATGGAAATCAGACAACCTTGAGTTTTTGGTGGCCATCTTGGCAGCCATCTTGGAAATTTCCCGGATTGAAATTGTGAGCCTGAAAATGGATTCTATATCCCAGAAAACCCTACTATCCATGTATCACACATCAGGGGTGTGAAATGAAAAAAATGGTTTCTGCTGAAGATGCTGCTTGAAGTGACGATGGGACTCCAAACCCTTACAAATTATATACTTTAACATTTCTAGGGGGGTTTGGGGGCATGCCCCCCAAGAAAATTTTGAAAATGTAAGAACAGAATGGTGAAATTTCATATATTTTGGTGTTCTAGTTTCAAAATACTTCTAAGTCCCCCCCCCCCTACATAAAGGGAAATAAATTTCTCATTGGATCTGGACAAATCTCAGGAACTGTCCCTGTGAAGTTTAAAAACGCGGATTTCCGCGTTTCCGCGGACATTTCACACCCCTGCACATGGAAATCAGACAACCTTGAGTTTTTGGTGGCCATTTTGGCAGCCATCTTGGAAATTTCCCAGATTGAAATTGTGAGCCTGAAAATGGATTCTACATCCCAGAAAACCCTATTATCCATGTATCACACAAGGAAATCAGACAATCTTGAGTTTTCGGCAGCCATCTTGGCAGTCAGAGGGAGGAGGAGGGGGCAGAAGGAGGGAAAGCAGAGGGAGGAGAAGGTAACAGGAAGGAGGAAAATGGGGTAGAGTGGGGGGGGAGGGGTAGATGGGGTAGTAGGAGGGGGCATAGGAAGGAGGAGAGGGCAGAGGGAGGAGGAGAGGGCAGAGAAGGGAGGGAGGAGGAGGAGAGGGCAGATGCAGGAGGAGGAGGAGAGGGCACAGGGAGGCACAGGGAGGAGGAGGGGGGCACAAGGAGGACTTGTGATGGCCTAACTTTAAAGACTGTAAAATATTATTTCAGGGTTGTTGCATGTGTGTGTGGGGTGGGGGAGGGGTAATTATGTTGGACTTCACAGTTTGTCTTTGGGCGGGCTTGAGTGATTTCAAGAGCCACCCTGGACACACTCAACTTCTAGTATAGGTCCTGTATGTGCATAGTATGGGAATTGGCATTGACATTGACAGCTTGGCTTGACATAGGAGTCAATAGTTATTAGGCTGATACCTATCCTTGCCATTGACAGCCACATTAGAGAACTCAAAATATGGCTGTTCACAAGATGTCTAGGCCTTACCACAAGGTACATTGGTTCTACATGTAGTAACTGAAAACAAGATCTAGGATGAATTAGTCTTGCACATGCCTACAAGGACACATGGGGATACCAGTCCTAAGCAAGGTTTAAGGGCGAGCTAGGGCTATATCTAACAATGAACAAGGGGGCCTATGCTAGTCTTTTCTGACACACTGGTCAGTGGTGTAAATGGCTTTGGGGACAAGGTCCCAAAGCCAATAACTGTCTAGTTGTATAATGAATGTCATGAGCTGGACGACTTTCATGACTTACTTTTAATCTTGAACTTTGGAAGGGAATTATTGGGCTACAGAGAACATCATCATCGTCATCATCATCTCCGTCAAGTCTGAGGTCACTCGGCCGGGGACGTTCGGGTAACCCAAGTGAGGCATCCGCGACCCGACCTGCAAAGTCTGCACCACGACTAGTGACGTCTGCACTACGACCCATGACGTCACTTTGACGACCTATGACGTCACTTCTACGACTTGTGTCCGAAGTCTTAGTGCCTAAAACATTACTTCTAGTGGCATCTTTGTTGGAGTCCACCCTGGGCGTGTGATTTACTCTTGTTTCATGATTTGTTCTACGACTATCTATGTCACCACCAGCCGCGACACTGTCAGTTTCCATTTTGTCTTCACACAAGTCTTGGCACGCAGCATCTGGGCGAGATGTTGTACTTCGTTTCCTAGACACACTGGAAGCAATAAATTCAAAAATATTATGATTATTGGTAGAAAGTTGATTATTACAGATGCGTTATCATCCAATACCCATTCTTGATTACTGAATATAAGTGAGAAGTCATGTATAGCTGCTACATGACACATGCCTGTATGCTATATCCTGGTCAAAGAACCGCTCCCTTCTCAGCATTCCCCATAGACTGACACTCTATTGGAAGGACCAGTTACCATACAATGTTGTCCCAGATTGGGCCACAGATTGCTGAATTATCCTAAAGTCGGTGCGGGTTATATGCTTGATGTGAGTTATATGCAGTAGTCCACAGCGCACAGTGACATATACCTGTTATTATTCGTTGTGTGTTTAGAAGTTGTTGGCTGGTGTCCGTCACCATTCCCGACATGCCGGGCAGGCTTGGCTCTCACCGACACCTCCTCGTGTCTCGGGGCAGGTCTTCTGGCCGCAGGTGTTTCTCTGAAACTTGAAGGGTGATGCTTTGCTTTATAAAAAGGTAATTATTCAGGTGAATGTCTAATTAAAGGCTATCATGGATTTAGATGACCTCAGTATACATGTTGACACCTGGACTCAAACATATTGTATGAAAGATATCAATAAACCATTAGGAGGTATATAAAAACAAGAAGATTTGAGCCAGAAATTGTAATACCTGTTTGTAGTGTTGGTTATCCGCTGTGACGGTTGTTGCTGTGATGCTGACTGTGACATATTGACGGAGGAGTCCTTGTTAGCCAAGGTGGCGAGAACAAAGTTTGCCTCAAAGCTAGGATCTGTGTCCATCGAGAACACAATTGGTCTGGAGGAAAGATAGGTGCAGATGTTTAATATGTATTTCATATAAACTGGCTGATGAAATCCAAATACTTGTTAGGAAAAAACAGCAATTCTGCAATGCGAAAATACCTTTAATCTTAATTTCAACTGTTTTGGGCATCATTGATATCAGTATAGACGTGTACATACGGGTAGTTGTTTAAAGTACCATTGTCGATATTGCTGTTTTTTCCCTTCTCACCCTCCCCCTCCGCATATAACGAAGTTATTAAAGTGACTTACTTTCCAGCATCGTCAAAATAAATAGAAACGGGTAGGTTAGATGGTTCAGAGAATGCTAGGATTGCCTGAAAGAAAAAGAAAATGTTCGCCTTCATATATATTATTTGTTGTGGTTGTGGCATGAGAAGCTCCTCGCCCTTATACGGGAGGCCTTGTGTATGTTTAGGCTAAGACAGGTAAACGATTTGTGAGCGAAGACTATTTAGAGGTTTTTGCGATATCTATTGTCCAAATTTTACCAATAACAAAACACGATCTTAACAGATTTTTTACATCTGACTATTAAATACCATCGTAGCACTATTTTCTTCATATTAATAGATTTTTCACTTAGAAATATAAAATGTATGGACCATTAGACAATTCAGGGAGGTCAAGTCTCTGGACAATTGTAGAGCGCTAGACTTACCCTGAGTTCCTTGAGACAGAAGGTGACCTGACCGTCAGCCCCGACCGTGTAAGACTCAAACTCATCCGGCTCCAGCGTCAACTCGGTGTGCACCACCTTATGGGGATCTACAGAACCAAATGAGGACGAGCGGAATGCAGTTTTAAGCAGGGGTGTGAACGGGGGAAAAGCAAAAGATCTGATGGTTTGCGCGGAGCTATATTCATCTATACTATGCAATTTCATCATAGAAAAACAGCAATACTAGTAATCTATAGGGGGTTTGGGGGACATGCCCCTAAGAAAATTTTGAAAATCAAGAGGGCAAATGTGGCTATTTGATTTATTTTTGTGATCTGGTCTGTTGAGATTTCTAAGTCCCCCCCCCCCCTTTCATAAAGTGAAACATATTTCTCACTGGATGTGGACGAATCACAAGAATGACCAATTTGAAGACCAAAAGAACTGAAATCAGATTTTAATCTGAGCTTTCACAGCCCTGTTTAAGATAACGGCAACTACATGTCAAAAGACTAAACTTGTCAATAAAAGATGGACACCTTTTACTTTGGTTCAACTTGGTACGCATACATGTAATCAACATATAAAATATCCTACAAAAGTAGAAAATCCTACAAAAGTAGAAAAGTGACATCTCTGCTACACTAAGCATTATCTGCATTTAATAGTGGACAAATCTAAGTAGCATATCTATTAAAGTAGCATATCTATCAAAGTAGGAATCACATTCCAAATATAATAACGTTGTAGGAAAGCACCCATTGATCTAGTTGGTAGCAACTTACCAGTTTCATCATCCACATAGTTTTTCAAGCGGGTTTTGCTGGAGTCTAGAATAAGAGTCACTTCCTCTTGTGTGGTCTGGAAGTTCAATACTGCTTCACAAAGTAACCTATTAAAACAGAAGCAAGAACCATATCAAAACATTTAGCTGACATGTTATTCATATCAATGGTATTAATCATTCTATTTGGGATGGGGATTCATTTATCGTTGTTATTTTCTTTCCTCATATGCTCAAAAGTGTAGTTTCCAGCGTTAATGGATTCGTGCAAAATGTAAAGAACATTAATAGCTAAGGTACATATTTCACTTACTTGGTTTGTGCAGTTAGTATATTTTTACTTATGTCCTTTGAGAAGACGGCTTGTAACGTCTCACATTCGATGAAGGATAAGTTGTGTGTCTTTACTATACCTGAAGAATTAGACAAAAATGAAAAGTACAGTTAAACAAGAGTGAACAGGACAATCATTGATCATATATAACAGCAAGGGAAGAATTGGTATTAAATGGGGTTGTGTGAAAACTATTATTAGGCTATAAAACTACAATGCAATCTTTCACCTAGAGATAACTTTCATGAAAGGACAAAGCAATGCCAGCAGTGTATATATTGATGTACCCACCATGTCTACAATACAACTGAAAGACGAGACGTGACTCCTTCAGATCCAGGTTTATTTTACACTTGTCAACTGTCTTCTCCAGGTTGGATAACGACTTGAATACTGTTAGGCAAGACTAAATGGAAAAGACAAAATTGTCTTGGAATCAATCAGAATCATATTGACTGATGATTATTAAAGACATTACATTGGTAAAATGTGTTGCATATATGAGGCCAACTTGAATTTTAGAGCAATACAAAAATTATTTTAATTAAACAGGTAAGACTCTGCTTTAGTTGTGAATCCTACCTTCATGTTGATCTTGTACTTGAGAACTTCTTCTTCTGAGCTGTTTGATGCCACATCATCCACCCCGTCGGTGTAATGCAGGAAGAAGGAAGGCGCGAAGATAAAGCAGGCATATGCAGACCGGGACGAATTGACTGTACGCAGTGCCAGCTGCAGCCAAATGGGCAAAACAATATATCATAATACTCATGAGAAAGTATGAAAAAGATGTTTACATTCATGTTCTTTTTGCCTTTCTTTTATGTATTCGCTATACACCTTAGGTTATCCTACATTCTAAATTTAGATAGGACTAGGATTATTACTTGCATGATATTTATTACACTTACCCCATGTTCCAGTGCTTCTATGTATAATTCATCTCCAATCTTTGATAGTGAATGTATTGCACGCCCGAATACTGAAACACAACAGCAATCATTGTCTGTAGCTCAATACGTGATGGATTCTATATAGCAATTGTATGTGGTAGGCGGTAGATAGACTATATATGGGGTATTATGTGACGATGACGACATCAAACTATTATTATATTGAACTTTTCATTCGGCCCCTTTGAGGGCATGCTGATGGCCTTAGCAGTTCTCCTGAAAAGAACACCTATATAATATCAATATTGATTAGCATGAAATCACCTAAATGACATCAATGTATATATGCTAGTTCTATGGGGCCTGTGTAGAAGATAAATGGCCTGTGTACGATGTCGCTACACAGGCCACATTCAGACATTGGCCTGTCACCCTGTGTGTAGGGACGGGCACGGCCTCACTGCGCAAAGCGCCCGCGTATCTGCCACTATAGTATTTGGGCAATGTTCAAAATGATGGTTTAGGCACTTTCCCTCCATGGAATATAATACGATTTACTATGTTATGTAAAACAGTTCACTGATTCCAAATATGTTGAGCTTTTCACTGTGGAGTGAATAGTCTGGTCAATAGGCAGGGATATGTATGGGTGATTTTGTTGAGAAATTCTAAAGCTCTGGTCAACACCAGTTTTCAAAACAGTTGTAGTTTCCTCAATTCTTAACTAAATGGTACTTTTGAAGCCACAGTGTGAATCTGAATATATCAACTTTAATTTTTTTTAATTTTTTCATTTGTTTGGCAGGAACACTTATTTGCAGAATTATTCCAGATACAAGTGATGGGAAAAATGTCTTAAATTGGGTTCAGAACCGTCGTATAAGACCCTGAGGCACAGCAGTGCCCCTGGGTCAAAAACTGCTATGCTAATTTTACTCTGCGATATTAAAGGAATTTTGACTTTCCATGAAGATATGATAAGCTTTGCATTGTCAAATCACCATAAAAGATATAACCACAGAAGCACCTAACTGTTTGCTTTAAGCTGGTGTGACTGGCTTCTCTTTTTTGTTAAAATGTATTATTAGTTCAAAAATGAGCAGCGGTAAGGTAAAAAAAAATTCCCCACTCAGTGTGTGTGGTCAGTGTGTGTACTGGTGCCACTGTCCCAATGCCTCCACACGATGTACATTGAGTCACAGGCTGCTGTACCAGCATAGTCAGTGGGCTGTATATTGACCTAATTTACCTGCACTCTGCTGATGTCATGAGTGATGATATTAAAAAAGGCCCAGAAAATGGTAGCCACTCTCTTACCCCTACTAAGCCTCCCGATCCTCTCACGTCAGTAGGGCTACTGCATGGGCGACCCCCATTCATTTCGGGGAGGAAATTTTCAAAAGGGTGGCCTGCATAGAAAACATAACCTTGAAAAATATTTAGATAGATTTAGGGCTCACCTATGCGGCCTGCACCAATTTAGATGTGAATATAACCGTTTTATAAGCATCATTAGCTCCAATTCCTCCGGATACAGACTGATACTCATTCTAAGAAAATGGTGATTAAAAAATCAGTCCTAAGTACCTAACATTTCTATTTCAAAAAATCGTAGCTTTGCTTCTACTTGCTGTATTTTATTTATCTAAAGTACATTCTGTTGGCAAAGTCTCCAGCTTTCATGTGGTATGATTTTCGATTAGCTTGCCAAAAACCAAATATTTATAGTCACTAGTGAATCATGTGTGCATAAAAATTTTTCGGCAACACTGCTCAGTCCATGAAACTCTAGTAGCAAGGGAACACCGACTGTGCGGTGCCGCGAAATATGTGCTCATAATCCCTGCGTGCCACCGGCAGGGAGAGGAACTAAGGTCCCACAACAGTTGTGCCTTGCGACGGCCCATGTTGCGTCAGAAAAAAACATTTTCGGACATGAAGACTTATTTGTTTCAGCTTTTTACCTGGTTGGTGTTAAACTATGATGTCCTACGATCATTTCAGTCCAGACTAGAAGCAAATCGAAGCTTTTTCAAGCGTTGAAGGGAAAAAATGTTTGCTGGGCCATCTAAGGGGCATTGGGCCCGCACAGGGACGCGCAGACCCGACCGGCGGTCCCGTCGGCCCGGCGCTGGCAGCGCCAAGGGCGGGGCAGAAGGGCCAGATGGAACTGACCCAGTTCCAACGGGGATTTTTTCTAACTAACAGGGGTCTTCTTCTAACTCACCAAGTAATAAAATATTAGATTGGGGTGGTTGCTTTTAAAATGTGTTAAATTGCAGGGGCCTGAACCTCGCCACTTTCACTGACTGTCACGCCTCAGCACTAGAGACATTAGAGAACTCCACAACATGGCATGACGTTCTCTCAACTCGGATCTTTGAATGTCTAGATATACCATATAATAGAGAAAATCTTTCCATTTCTTCATGAAACAGACAGAGATGGGTATAATCTGTAATCGTGGGAAGTGATGTCCGTCCACTTTTTATTTACTACCTGGAAGGATCAGTGAGACCCCGTACTGAGGGGAGACACCCCTGTTGTGAAACCGTGATTCCTCTCCCTGCCGGTGGGGGCGCCACTCAAATTCATAGTTCGCGCGTATACTCCTAATGCTGAGGCGTGACAGTCGGTGTTCCCTTGCTACTAGAGTTTCATGCTCAGTCACAGTCAGTGAGAGTTGTGCAATGTTGGCACGGTACTTCTACTGCTCATGATGTCAACAGATTTCAGAAACTCTAACCTACCTTTTACATTAGCTCCAGGGATTATACACTTCATTCTGGAGCGTGTCTTTACGGTTTTATAGGTCAAAGAAACAGACAAACGTCAATATCTTACGAACGAAACGTGCTTTCTGGTTTTGAGAGCGGCGCCATTGTAAACACACTGCCGAAGAACACAGAACAGTGATTCTCATTGGACAAGAGCAAAACCTTAGATTATAGGAAAGTACTGAAGCCTCGTATTCAATGTCCAATCACAAACTCTGTTCTGTAGTGCGTCGGGACGATTTAGGTCTTGTGACTTCCGGTTGAGTGAAAATAGAGGAAGAAATCAAAATGGTAAGGCTGTCATCTTCTGTTTTTAGTGTTTAATCTTTATAAATAGGTCTCTTTTAGATATGATATGACGCCATGTCGTTTGTAGATATAAAGCACACATGCTATTCACGTGAAATAAGATGTAAATTTCGTAATAGAGCTTACAGAGTTCAATTTTGCACCGCCACTGTGGCGTATTGATAGGCTCCGCCCCCAATATAAAATATTGCAATAAACTCCCTTATCAAATGAATACCAATAGCTCCAGTGAGTTACTGTGTTGATGGCCCTTGGTAGTGCTGCCCATATGATATGGAGGAACCAGTTGTGTTTTCTCAAGAGACTAGATTTGGTTGCCCTCCCCCACAGCCATGAAGCTCACATGTATTTTTTTATTGTTGTATTTTGAAATATCATTTTATGAATAAATACACACTGCAAAATAATTAAAAAAAACACAACTGGAACCCCTCAATCATCTGAAATCTCACGCCGATGGGGTGGAAATTCCCTTGGCTAGTCTCCAGAGCAAACTGCCACAAATCATACACTTCCCCTACAGATAGGTAGGACAACGCTATTCTTAAAAATGATCGGCATTTAATGATTTATCATAATATGATATCTCAAAATGACAGGGGGATCCAGTGAAATACAGATAATGAGATATGTAACTATTATTCATCTACTGTTGATACTTTATTTTCTATGATTTTCTGATAAAGAAAAGTTGGTACTTTATTTTCTATGATTTTCTGATAAAGAAAAGTTGGCACCATGTACCTGTCAGCGTTTCCCACTGTGTTACTCCTTGGATTGGTCCCAGGCTCTTCCCTGGCTAGAACTCTCCCAACTTTGAGGGGCTCTCTAGCATTAACTTTTAAAGATATCATCATTCTGTTTCTTGCATTTGGTTGGTTAAAATCTTTTCTCATTGGTCAACTATTCACATATCATGTGTGGTGATTGACTAATATAATATAGGACACTCTACTGGACGTGGCATTTTTAGGGTAATCAACCATTCTCAGGGAAACGATTTTAGCTCAAAATAGCCCACACATTTTTACTCTAAAGCAAAGTATTCTTCCGAAAGTCGGAAAGACTACAAACTAACATAATACATGAAGACACATTTACAAGGACATTTATTGTACATGTAACATGTTTTTTGGCTGAGAAATCAATGAATCCATTTGGGCTGTTAGCACTGTGACAGATGCAGGGCCGCGAAAGCGGTCCCTGGCTGTCCTTGCAACTACAGACGTTTCTGGAGCGACAGTCTGCCATGTACCACTGACATCAGCACTCATTGGTGACGCTTGTCCAACCGGGGTTCAATAGCAGAGAAAAAGCTACGGTATCTGGTGTAACGTGTGGCAGGCTCAAGCTCCCGGTAGCACCACGTAGCATCGCGGACAGATTTACTAGTGTTTGTTCTAGAGACTAGGAAATTTCACCCATCTCGAGTAGAGTGTGTAGAATTTTTTCGTGTCCCCCCCCCCCCCCCCCCGCCCCACCGAAGGCCACGAAATCCCCCCGCCCTTCCTCATTGAACTTGCGTAATGCGTGGGCTTTTTTGCTTAAAGCTGGGCCATCAGGGAATAAGTTCAGCATTTTCCATACATGGACTAAAATAACAGTTCCACCAGAGGGCAGCAGTGTTTGGACAAGGGACCATGAGCATTGTCCAGCTACAACATATTCACCCTATCTTGTTCCTGTAAGAGCTGAGCTCCCAGCCCTTAAGAGCCCTCTTGTGAATGAAAACTGAACTATATCCAAAAGTGCTTTTGACCTCACTTCAACTATGACGGTCAAGCTTTAAGGTATTATCACCCCCCCCCCCCCCTGCAGGAGAGGTCAATCTTTATTACCCCCTCCCCCCCCCCCCTCCCTCCCTCCAACGGACCACACCCCAGACTCACACTTCTAGTCTCCAACTCCGCCACCCTCCATAGGGACTGGTTGCATTTGGAACATCAACAATTGCGATGCGCGCAAACATTTACACTCGTCAATCGTGATTCAGCTATCCCACAGAAAGTCACCAGATTCCGCCCCGTGAGTGCAGGTATCCAAATGACCCAAATGCTACCAGTCCCTACGGAGGGTGGTAGAGTTGGATACTGGAAGTGCGAGTCTGACCCCCCCCCCCCCCATGTGATTAATTAATGAGCACTCCCGGGTCCCTAGAATTAAATCCATCAAAGAATCCATTCAATGTCTGATGGATCTTTAATATTGAGTCTAGAATTTATAGTGTCACAATGGCAACATAAATGAGATAGTCCTTTAAAGTGTCAAACCTCGCAAGAGACATGGTGCTATAACACTTATCAAATAAAGTATCCCGGGAGATCAAATTCCCACTCGCTACCCGCATCTCGCGTATAACCCGCATCCTGACTTGGGGAGAATTCTATAATCCGCACTGGCTGACTGGGGTGTCCCTTGGAGTGCCCTTACTAGGCTTAGGGAAAAACCTTTGTTTTACCCGCAGCTAGAGTGACAGCTGAATCTGACTTCTTTTCTTCATTCCTCTCAGTCTGCCTCAGTTGAGGATTTGAATAACAAAAATTTAAATTGAATTGACACATTACCGTTGCCTTACAGTTGGTGCTCGTGCTCGGTGATCTCCACATTCCACATCGCAGCAGTTCGCTGCCAGCTAAGTTCAAGAAGTTGCTAGTGCCTGGTAAAATCCAGCATATCCTGTGCACAGGAAATCTCTGTACCAAGGATTCGTTTGATTATCTCAAGACACTAGCCAGCGATGTCCATGTTGTGCGTGGGGACTTTGATGAGGTGAGTGCAATTCACACCATTTGATGGACGTATTACGTCCTTTATAGAAAAATTAGGAATAAATATGAGACTTTCCTGAAGGCCTATTTCGCTCAGAAAATAGATATCTTGTACACTGCGGGACTTGCCATATTGGAACAGTATAGGGCCGTACCCCTCCCAATATTGAACCTATATCAGTGTTGCCGAAATCACGAAGTGCTCCGTTTCTGTTTAAAAAAAATGAAAGTAAAAACGACACACAAGTATAAGCAAATTTTGAAGAAATTAAAAAAAAAGACAAAAAAAAACAAAAAAAAAAACTGCATATCTATGTGGACAAAACCCACCATTTTCTTCTCCCTTTTCTGCACAGAACATGAACTACCCAGAACAGAAAGTGGTGACAGTGGGTCAGTTCAGGATCGGTTTATGTCATGGCCACCAAGTGGTGCCATGGGGCGACACGGAGAGCCTCGCTCTCATTCAGCGCCAACTAGACGTAGACATTCTCATCACCGGCCACACGCACAAGTTCGAAGCATTTGAACACGAGAGCAAATTCTACATCAACCCAGGCTCTGCTACAGGAGCCTACAATGCCCTAGACAGGTGGGATTTCCTTTATTGTGCTATGCATAGAAATTGAATATGAAATACCGTAAATTTCCACCTATAACCTGCGGGTTACGAGATGCTGTGAGATGCTGGTTATACACGAGAATTTACAGTATCTGGTACATCTTAAATATGCCTTATAATAATTTAACTGCGATCTTAATAAATTTAAAAAAAAGACTAAATTATTACATCTGTGGTTCTTTTCTCATTGTGTCTGGAAATTAAAAGATCATTAAAAACTTGCAAGTATCATGTGTCAATGACAAGGAATTCGTTTAAAGTGACGGAAACGATCGTGAGTATTATAACACATAATGATTATACTTTTCATTTATTTCAGTAGCGTTATACCATCTTTTGTTCTGCTAGACATCCAACAGTCAACGGTAGTGGCTTATGTGTACCAACTCAGCGGGGATGATGTCAAAGTAGAAAGGATAGAGTACAAGAAGAACTAATTTCAAGATACAACTATTATATTCAATTCATATTCATTTATGTCATGTTAAGGCAAAGAAGTCGTATGAAAAGTGAAATCTATTACAAATCCATGAAAATATAATTAGACAAATAAACCTGGAAGAGTAACAAAACTTCCTTTGCTTTATAGTCACTGAAGCCAGTGCAGTAAAGAATTGTTTCGAACTAAATAGATTTGGAGGATTATCTGAATGGAAGTATTCTGTTGGAAACCAGAACTGGCCCAAAATGTGTATTTTTCATCGATATAAAAGGAATTCTAAGTCTCTGAGAAACTTGCCGCACGCTGCAAGTCCAAGATGTATAATACGTTAGCCTATGTTATTTTTGTTTGTATATTGAATGTAATTATATCGATCAAATCAACTACCTGTATCCCACCCAGATGAGATATACATGTACCGGTTTATGGATATTCCTGAAATTATGTAAGAATGTTAGATAATGTGTACATAAAATGAATAGACGTATGACGAGACACAATTCTTTTATGTGCGACCCCTTGTGTGGTAGGCCTATATAGTCTGGGTGGTGCAAGAAATGGCGATAGTTTGCAGTCATGTGTTAATTCTAACATAAGGATTTCCAAGATGGTGACCAGGTCTATCCTCCAGATGGCGCGTCTGTATGCAGACTAGACTGTTGCACAGTGTGTGGTCTGGACCACGCGATGTATGATAAGTCTAGTGTGTTGGGGCGACATGTTGAAATACATGTCTCATCTTCTACACACCAGCCTGATAATAATGTGAAATCAGCAATTTCAAAATTCTAATTAATTGAGAAATAGCTAAATTCTGATAAACCTGTGCATAGATGCATGCTGTACATGTATATTACCAAGTATGAGAGAGGCCTTAGAGCCCAATAATTCAAAGTGTTAGTTTGTAAAACATTCATTTACAGTATTCTTCATTAATTCTATTAATTTACTATTAAGGGATTATCTGTATAAAATATCCATCCATAGGCAGAAGAACTGCCATATCACAATAGTTAATACGTTCAACAAGTTGGTTATCGTGTGTGTATAGTTGTTTCCTTACTGCCTTGTAAACCTTTACTGCTTCAACAAGAGCGTTTCAACGTCGGAAGGTGCGTTTCCAATGTGTGTTTAGCCCTTATAGTTCATATGCATTCCTCTCATAAGAATCTATCAAAGAATAAGTTGCTTATACATGTAGAATGATCATGAATAGTAAATATATGGCAACAGTTGTTAACAGAAAGCTATAACATGGGACGTTTTCCAACACATATTTGATAAACCAGATATTTGTATAGATGCTATGCCATTTTCTGAATGTACGTAATGTTAAGACCTTTTAAAATGATTTGATAATACTATAATTGTAAAATAAGTATGGTCATATAATCGCCTCATTTGCTAAAAAGTTATCTAATGTCTGATCAACCCAGAGGTATTTACAAAGGGACATCATATTAAAAACCTCCATAGATATAGAGATGGGTAAAAGAAACAAAATCCATTTTGGAAAGACATCATGTTTATTTGTCACATTAACATCTATGTGTTGCCTTCCAGTCGGAACATATAACCAAATAAACCAGCTTAGTGGTCTGTCTAATTAATAATGCAAATAAAAATACTATGTACAAAATACTTTGCAGGGATTTCATGATCATGTTTTCTAATCCCTGGGATAGTAAAGTTCAACTGTAAATACAATGGGTCAAGCCGAGGCTAACCCTTACACATAAACGCGAATAACGTACGCATTAATATTTATACCACATTTAAAATTTATATTTCATGTCAGAACACCCCCACCCAGCACTCACCGGCCCAATGAAAGAATAAAACTCAGGAAAAAGGTTAAAACAATAAAACAATAAAAATCACTGTATTCTGTGGCACGATTAGAAAGGGAAGACCTCACGACTCCATTGTAGGAAGAGTCAATATCAAGCAGGGACCATTATAGGACAACAAGTGTATGCACGGATCTGCAATCTATATTGTGTAATCCCACACATTTACACATTAATTTTATTTTGTCAGGACAAATTCATAATCATTAGAAGTGGACGAAGAGGAAAAATGCAATAATTAGAGACAAAGAGGAAGGGGTAAACATTGAAAAACGTATTATACCCATTGGTGTACACCCCACCCAGATACACCCAGACCCACTGCCGTCTGTCTGTAGGGAGGCCTACATGGTCCCCTGTGCAAATATGCCTTCACCCTGGCCCCAACAGACAGCAAACATCGAAATAGGCCACCTGCCCACCTACGGAGCCATCCCTACCTGGTCCTGCCCCACCAAGGTCTTCCTGTCCCTGTCACTGTCCTCTTAAATAAGGTGCCTACAGACCCCCATTCCACAAGGAGGCAGTTACAGTGGTTATGGAAACCTCTGGTTAATCACTGGATTTACTATATCATGAAGGATGGTATTTTAGTTTGAAAAGGGAGGCAAATAACCTCTCCTGCCTGTTAATGTCATATCCAGTGTTCTGCTGGGGTGACATAGAAATAGGAATCCACACCCATGGAAGTATCTGATTTCAGGAGCAAAGCAAAGGTGTGGTCGATTATCCTCTGAAAGAAAATGCAAAACCCTTCTCTGGTTCTCCATATGAGGAGTGAGGCATAATAGAACAAGGAATATCATAGGAATTTGCCTTTGAGTGGCATACCACATATCCGAAATGTATAGAAAAGAGAAACAGTGGAACATCTTGGGGGTGACCTGTGCCGTGTTGGCTTTCCTCCTGACCGTGATTGGCATTATCCTGACACAGGTCCTGCCCAACAGCTTTGCAGCCAAGACGGTGGGGGTGATCCTGGTGGTGGTGGCAGGGGGCTTTGTCATCATGGTCATGGTGTACACCTGTATAGCCCTCAAGTACAACTACAAACTGTTCTCTGTGTTCAACCTGGGAGAACCCGAGCTGAGGACCGACTTGAAGCGAAGGGTGCTAGCTACGGATGACCCGGTGCCGGAGAACCTGACTGCTCTGGCGGCTGTTGCTAGTGTGACTAGTCAGGGGAACACCTTGAGGTATGCCCCTGTGGAACTGAACACCGTTACAGAGACACCAGCAGAGCGGGTAGCCTCTGTGATAGCAGAGATAGAGGAGGATGAGGACTACACCCCAACTGCACTGGATGCCAGGTCAGATGATTGGCTTGTTGTTAGTGATGAGCCCCACGCTTCAACATCTAATGGAACAATATCAGACTTTTCATCGTCCTGGAAAAAAGGCGTTACCTTTACAACGCCTTCCCGAAGCCCAGCTGCTTCGATGGTTCTGGACGAACCCCAATCCATGCCCGAGTATGAGACCATAGACCGGACAGTCGCTGAGGCTCGTTCTCTGGGCAAAGCCAGTAGTATGATGGAAGATGCTCAAAGTGACGTTACATTGGAGGGGGAGAGTCTGGCTGACACCGGCCCACTCCCAGCCCACTATGTCGGTACAGATGACGAAAGGATCGAGGAACGACTCGCCGAGCGTCCGGCAACACCGTCGGACGGAAGTGGAAGCATACAGGAAGCCATCTATGATGCTGCAGAGCATGGACCGGAACCTGATGTAGAAATGATGGACCTGTCAAGGAACACCTTCACGATCGACGAGGATGATTCCAGCTCGATGCGCTGCTCCAGTCTCATGGGCGGTATCGATGACGAGGTTGAAGACATCGTTGAAGACATGAGTAGCCGCAACAAGCTGGCGCGAATGCGGGGGCTGAACTTGCTCAGAAGAAAAGAAGTCAACCGGGATTTCAATACTTATGAGAATGCGGGGGCAAAGCGTGGGAGGTTCCTCAAAAAGGGAATACCGGTACGTCGTTCAGGATATGAAGTCAATAGTGAGATTGCATCTCAGTTTGATAGCGTCTCAGAGATCGGAGAGGTTGACATCCCTCATGAGCGCCTCAGTGTTGCTCCCTCAGAGTTGTCCTACCAGGAGAGCTTACCTTCATCAAGGGTGGAGTCCAATCTCATGTTCTGAACAATATCAGCTTCTGTACCTCTCTATATAGGTGTACAGGCTGATGGTGAATATATAGTCTTCGCCTTTAATAGCTTCTATCTTATTGATTCCAGCTTTTCTGCTAGAGTATATACATATGCATGTATATGTAATAGTAAATTACTTGCTTTGTGATATTTTAGTGCTAAGAATTATGAGAGAACTGTCATTACCATTTACCTCTTCACCACTGGGTTTCTGGTAATTCCGTGCAAGGCTGTGCAATATATTCCGTTACAGGGTGTCATGTCTAGCCTATAAATTCGACTTAAATGTGACATTGTCTATTGTCAGCAGACTGAACCAATGTACCATGTAGTAACTACATCCATATACTCTAAAATCTACATTCAAGAAGCTACATATTACAAATGTCCACAATAGGTTAATGTACTTTGATTTTATTCTATAATTCATAATGCCGGGTACATATACATGTTCATTGTGAAATCCTCTATTCCTTTTTAATTTGATCAGTCGGCATACCCATTATTTACGGGTAGATGTTTAATGATAGATATTAATTTATAACCAACTGCATTTATCATATTGCTTTAACCGGAAATGCTATTGCTACTTGCAAAGAATCATTATTCATGGTCAGTATAGTCTATTGAAATGACTGGTGATTAATTATTATATGATATGCACCGCGTCATGAAGTACATGTACATATATCTGCATGTTAATGTATATTGCTGATGGTTTTCCAATGGGAGCTGGTGGCTTACTTATATTTAATGAGACATAGACCTAATTGTAAAACCTCAAATATGGATTAAATCTAACTTCTTTCTATCCCACGTACACAGGTTAACATCCGACCATTAGGCATTACAAAAAATACATGTAAGCCAGTATTTACCAAGGCCACTTAAAGACTTGAGTCTAGTAGTTCCATAGGTGACCACTCCAGTTCCTCGACTACGTTCTGTAAAATATATATAAAAACAAGTTAGCCTTCCTGCTCTATATTCATATTAAACGATATACCATAATAATTAGATAAGGGCTTAACAGTAATACTAGCTTCGATTGACACAAATGGAGGTTATATTATTACCGATTTGTGTGTCATACAATTCTACACAATAATACTAAAGGGGCTGTAAGTTTATATAAGTTATTTGATGGACCTGAAATGCATGTATTGACACAGTGGAATATAATTTGAAATGAAAACAGTAATAGTCAATATAGAATAAATGTTCTATCTTTTCATGATCACTTCACACGTCTCGTTTTCCCATGGAGAATTGTAAAACTACTCCAGAATTTAGATAAAATAATCCTAGTACAATATACGAGATGTGGCATTGCAATGGTCAAAAGGATTATTATAATGATCAAAATGATCAAAGCATATTTAAATACATAGTATAAACATCGAGACGATTTTGAATGTATTGTAACACTTACCCTGTAATGTTCAGAGATGAAGACTAGTAATCGTGTAGTGTTAATTCATTTGCTCAATGATAGAAGAATTGGTGATATATTGGATATCAAAGATGTTACTTTAGATAGTAATATTGGAGTGATTGTATGCCATTGAACTGACCGTATCAAAGAATCATGTAAAGAAAGATTTCAGCACATTGACCTTTATTAAATAATTGTATATTGCCTGATGTCAGACTGTATAGATACATGTTAATACAACTTAAGTCTATGATATAAGCACCTATGTTATTAGTAGCATTGTGGATAAATTTGAATCTAACAGTGATACAGAGTAAACAGTTGATCACAGAAAAATCTCTCTTCAGAGTAAAATCACATTAAGCATTGCATTAGAAAGAGATAAACTACTTCTTAAATGCATGGCTAAGCATCCTTCATGCCTAGATTATATGTGAGCAGCCAAGCAGAAAGCCAATCAAAATGATATCCAATACTTTCATACGACAAAGCCTTAGGCAGATCAGGACTAGAGCCTTATACATGTTTTAGAGGTCATACCATTTCTGAAAAGAATAAAACCAACTGTAGGCTACAGGGTGGTAGCGCAATATAAGGGTTGCATATAAAATAAACATTCCCTAATGGAATCTATTCTCCCAATGGATAAACAGAACTTATTCTCCTCAAAACGAAAATATGGACATACTTGTACCTATATACCTATGAATGACAGAAAGGGGCAGTGTATGAATAGGTGAGCGAAAGTGAGAAAGTCCACATCAAGGGTGGCAATGTTCAACTATGCTAATCTGATACATGTAGATCATAAGTCTAATAGTGGATAATCAGAGCAGCTAAGTTACTTAGAAATAACCCATTTGTTGGGCATCAGCAAGTCTGTCTTGACTACGCTCCAGCATATGCTGGAGGGTATCCGCCCTGACCATTGCAGGTTGCTTCCATACCTGTTCAATTGGAGACGGAATTCCGTCTGATGATGGCGGAAAGGGTGAAGCAGCTCGCTTGTAGGTTCTTGGTGGAGTAGGTGGTTTTGGGGCTAGTCCACTCAGGTCAAGCCTGTATGGATTAGGTTCTTCAGGTCCCTCAGTGCTGTTCGTCTCAGCAGTTACTTGGTGCACTCCAATCACACTTCCATTCACAGTGATGCTGTTTGAAGGTGTTTCCTCAGTACTAAACAGCGCGCTGTTCCGCGGAGTTCCATCAGCGTTGAACAGTGGGTTTGCCAGGGGGACCATTGGACTCTGTTGGTAGGTGCCATACTCTGGGTAGGGCACTGAAGGCCCAGCTACAGGCTGTTTGTTGAGCAATATGTATGGTGTCTCAATGTCCTTTACACCTTTCCATGGTGAAATTGATTGAGGTTGTTGGGTTGTGCCTGGAGCTTGTTCGTCAAGTTCAAATCGGACTGATCTTCTCCCAGTACCAGGGTACCCTGTCATGTT
The DNA here is from genome assembly GCA_947462335.1 of Harmothoe impar. NCBI lineage: Eukaryota > Metazoa > Annelida > Polychaeta > Phyllodocida > Polynoidae > Harmothoe > Harmothoe impar. The sequence continues at coordinate 45,203,414 of OX381720.1, read as the reverse complement.
GGCTGCTACTTCCCGAGGAGTGAGATATTCATCTACCTCTTGACTATGGCTTTTGGCGATTCCTCCAGTTCCTCCTGTGTTGATGATAACAGTGTGTGGAGTGGTGGTCACATGGTCACGAGGGTGCGCCAGGGTCACATTATTGTGGTAGAAGTGTGTGGTGCCATCGGTATCATCACGGGGTGTTGATGTAGCTTGCTCCTGGATGGCTTCCTGTTGTCTAATGATGGCTGGAATTTCTGGATATTGCTGATGTAAGGGAGCATCAGTGAATGACTTGGGTTGATACACAACTGTATTTGGGCTTGACTGCACTTGTGCTGCTGGAGGAGAAACATGTACCTCAGGAATGATGGTTTGAGGTTCAGGATATGATGGTTCTGCAAAGATTGGCTCTCCAACACTCTGCACCTGATTCTGCTCATGAGCTGCTACTGATATAGGAGTTGGTGGAAGGAAGACATCATCATTGGTTACATATGCAAAGGAACTGGTTGCTGTGTCCTCACAAGCGGTTTCCTCCTCGAAGTATTCAGCATCAAAGTCCAGGCTCTTTGCTTGCCAGTGCTTGATGCTTCGCACAACAAGGTTGGATTCGTTGGAAGAAGACTGAGAAATATTATTCTGGAGGTCATACTCCTGCTCACCAACCCTGACTGAGATTCCATGATGACCAGTTTGCACTTCACCAATGTTCAACACAGTGGATGCCCCTTCGGTGTACTCTGATGATGGATGAGGCTTCTCACCAACCTGCTGAACAGCCGTCGTGCTGTAAATGGTATCCATGGGGGTGTATGCTGGTGAGGTGACGTCCATCTTCAACTTCTCACCAATGTGCATAGTGTAGACAGGATCACCAGGTTTCTTTACACCAACATTGCTCTGACCAAGGAGAGAAAGCACTTCCACTGGTCCACCACTTGTGGTCTTTGCAACCTTCATAGAAACATCCTCAACATCTGTTGATGATGTTACCATGGTCAGAGGCTGACCAGAATTATCATCTTGGGCATCAACAGTAATCTGACTGGTGTTCTGTTCAGCATGTCTTGTGTCCTCTATGATATTCTCAATATCATTTACCTCTCTTCTTTCTTCAGTTTCTTGTAAGACCAACCCTGTTGCTTGAGGGAGGTTGTCTGGGATGAGGGATGGTTGGGGGTTTGTATCCTGGACAAATGATGTTGATGGTTGCGTAATGTCTTGTACGTTTGATATTGATGGATTGTTGACTGTAGTTTCTGCACAGCCTACCGCAATGTCGTGAACGTACAATACTGGATTGTTGGTCTCTTCTGTATAGTCAGTTCCTTGCTTCTGATATTCGATACTGACATTAGCAATGCTTTCACATGCTGCCTTAGCTGCAAGAGCATCCTCTTCAGCCCTGGGTGTTGAATTCTTCTGGAATGACTGTTCCCCAAAGCTGATCTCTGGAGCAGTAGGAACAGCTTGGTCAATATTGCGATGCATAGTGTCAAATTGGGTAAGGTTCTTCCTGGAGTCATTGCTGCTGTTTAAAGTTCCTTGATATACCATTTCCCTGTTGCCAATTCGGTTGAATACTGGTATGGTTTTGCCACTATTTGGTTTGAAAACACGAATTTTCCAGAACCCAAAAATGGGGTGTTTGTATTTTGCGACATAGCAGAAGTAGAGCACGGAGCCAATAGACAGTGCTGAGCCAAAGATGAGGAAGAGGACTCCCAGCTGCCATTCCATCTTGGTGCTGGAAGAAGCACAGTGAGAACAGTCATTAGAATTAGTTCTGCAATATTTGAACATGAAGAGAGCTGGATATGTATTCCTCTAGGAATTTCATCTAAGAACCAATTGAGACCGATAAGTTGGATGAGTATTGATCAAATCTATGTATTAAAATTAGCTTACTGATTTACACAAAATGTTCCTGATTGTTCATTTTTGTCATCCAATGAGAATAGTCAGAATTAAGCAAACAGGTACTGAAACCCTGATCAGGAATGCAAGAAGGTCATGCTTGTTTAGGAGAGTTAAATCTTGACCCCCATATGTGACTGCCAATGTGACTATTTTACCAGTAGGAGTATGGTAAATAAGTCGAACATTTGAGTATTTTGACTTCTTTATTCAGGAGAAGGGTTGATTCTTTCACAAAATATGGCTATGCAGGAATAGTATTCCCAGGAAAAACACTTTGTCCCAAGTATTATTCAAAATTATACATCAAACTATTATAGGCTATATTCACCCTGTTTGAATACAATGCTTACCACAGCACAATGCAATGGACCCCAGGTATGGACCAATGAGCCAGCACTGCAGTAAAGGAATCTAAATTGCACTGGGGTTGCTGCTGAAATGTTTTCACGTTTCTGAGGATCAATTTAAAATATTCCGAATGTGACATATATAATGTGTTTGAGGATTATGAAGGATCACCTGAAGTGAAACCTCTTTGCATCATTTGCTCTTTGAGTTGACATACAAAACCTTTTATAGCAGTAAGAATACTTACTTGTAGGAGGCAGGACCTGCTGCAGCTGTAGCATTGCTCCCGGCCTGTAGAGGTCCCCCCATGGAGGAGCCCACACTGGTTGCTATCAGGAGGATGAGAGCTGTCAGCAGCAGCACAGCCATACAAGCAGTTACCAGGAAGCCCACCAGGTGGCAGAGGGACTCACTGAAAGTTGGTTTATGCTTCCCACCTTGGTTTGTGGGAAGGTGGCGGGTGTCGCCCAACCCCTCCATATACCTCATGTTGGTTGGTGGTGGTGTGGTTTTCACCTGGAAGTACAAAACATAATATGGCTTTTTAATCATACCCTTTAAGGATGGCAGGATCTTCAGGGCTGTTGGTCCAGTGTTGGCAGATTGGGTTGAGCAACTGTCCGGCATTGCAATGCACTGCCTGGCAATGCACTGCCTGGTGTTGCAATGCAATGCTAGGCAACGAATCATACGGCAATAAATTGCACATCAATGAATTGCATGGCAACAAATCAGCAAATTGCATGGCAATGAATCAATGAATTGCATGGCAAAAGATTGCACTGCAAAGAATTGCAGCAACATATCTAATTCATGCAATTCATTGCCATCCAATTCATTACCATGCATTGCATTGCAACACCGGGCAGTGCATTGCCAGACAGTGCATTGCACTACCTGTCATTGCATGGCACTGCACTACATGGCATAACAGTGCACGACATTGTATCGCACTGCCTGGCAATGCACTGCCTGGTGTTGCAATGCAATGCATGGCAGTGAATTGCACAGCAATAAATCGCACATCAATGAATTGCATGGCTATGAATCAACAAATTGCATGGCAAAGAATTGCACTGCAATGAATCTACAAATTGCACGCCAAGGACTCAATGAATTGCAAGGCAATGACATCACACTACACGGCAGTTAATTGCATGGCAGTGAATTGCATGTCAACGAATTGCACAGCAACAAATTATACAGCAACAAATCAACAAATTGGACTGCACGGACTCAATGAATTGCATGGCAACAAATGAACATATTGCATGACAATGAATTGTACGGCAACAACTGTACAAATTGCTGCATGGCAACTAATTTCATGGCAATGAACCTATTAATTGCACAGCAACACATATATGAATTGCATGGCAACAAATTGCATGGCAATGACTCATCAAATTGCAGAGCAACGAATTACACAACAATGAGTTACACATCAATGAATTGCATGGAATGAATTGCACTGCAACAAATCAACATATTGCACGGCAACAAAGTACACAGCAATGAATCAATGAATTGCATGCCAACAAATTGCACAGCAATGAATTGGTTATGAATTGCACGGAAACCAATTGCACTGCAACAAATCAATAAATTGCATAGCAACAAATTGCATTGCAATTCACAACGCTGCATTGCATGGCATTGCATTGCACAGCATTACAGCTTTTGCCACTTGTTCTAGCCGCAAGTTTTTGCTGTAGCTTCTGGGCAGCATGGATGTAACATGGGACCAGATTGTGTGCAGCATGGATACATATAGTGCCTACTACGCCAAGGCACACTCTTCTAGTACACAAAGCTGTTACTATGATGATGATATTGGGCTAAATGCTATATTCTTATATAAAGGATAGCACATTGGTATTGGGCCAATATTGGGGATTGCTGAATTGACATGTTGGGCCAACAATTAAATTGAAATATTGCCATATTGCCCCAATGTCTCATTTTCACCCATGGACTGATGTTAAAACACTGTAACGTTGGCCCAACACAAAGCCAACATGAAGCCAGTATCATGTTTCACTAGAAAGCTTAAGTCAGCAGTACTTGACCAGAGGTAAAACTAGAGCTGGGCCATTATCGTAAATTGAATATATAGCTACAATCATGGTACATATGACTCAACATTGGCCCAATAGGTCTTTCCTATCAGTTTACATACATTTAGACACTGGCATTCGGTGGCTGATTGAAATGCACGAATATTCCACTCACAGAATGCTACTAGTTTATCCTAGTTTCAAAGTTTTTGTTTGCCCAATTCGTTCTGCATGGTTCTATAGATTTCTGTTATACTGGTATTAGATTTAACTGACCACACCCAGTGGTATTTCAAACTTGTTTCCCACCCTGTTGACCTACCCTATGCCCTGGTCAGACATATGGCCTGGACAAACAGACAAAGTGTGGGCACTGACCACTCACCATTGGCCAATGTTTGTGGATCAACATTTGTTTTTACTTCCAGGGCCCAGTAAGAAAACCAACCAGATCTGCCAAGACACACCCTTCCCAAACCCCTCCTTATATCCCTGATTATACTTTTGACCAGCCGTCTAAAACTAAGTTTGAGTAAAGGATTTTGGTGTATTGAATGCTGACTACACATTATGTAACGAATTCAAAATTAAGAGGTCGGAGTAATGGGAAACGATTACATCTATGAGTTATAATTTCTTCTGTTAGAGTAAAAAGTAAAATTGTTTAACAAAAGACCCATACATATCTTTGTTTATAATGTAAAGGTGCATAGCCTATCCATACAGTCTCCTATATAATGATGACATAGCACTATAGAGGTAATTACATAGGGATTATCCCATTTGTAAGTAAGCTGCATTGGACCTCTAGAAGAGTTGACCTATCAGGCATGCCTTCTCAGTGACTTACAAGGCAAATGCTAGTCTATATATATGTATATATATATATATATATATATATATATATATATATATATATATATATATATATATATATACATATACATATATATATATATATATATATATATATATATATATATATATATATATATATATAAGGTTGTGTAGGGCATATAACAATATCATTTTAGTGTTCTTGGATTATAGGATTAGAATTAATATGTAAAACTAACAATAAGATTATTATTTATTCCAAAGCTAGACAATCAGATATTTCTGTATAGGGCTACGCGTCAAAGCTTATATATACTCATCAATTTGCCATATAAGAACAAGTGTGCATAATCAATTCAAATAGCTCTTTTGACACACATACAACGTCATGTCCAATATACGACCCAACTTACCACATTGGTCAGAAAGCAGACGGGTTAGAGTCCCAATAAGGTCGTTTTACAGGTGGTATACTCCAATACTAGCTGTTGAAGTCCTATTGAATAACATGCAATGTCAGCCTTTTATAGCTGCTGCAGGCAGTAGGGATAGTCCATACGACCTTTGTTAATATGTCCTTACACCATGGAAGTTCCAGTAAGTGGTATACTGAAACTGCAGGTTGTCACTGGGCCCCTGTAGAGTATGTCATCAACCCTCCATGGCTCCTCTGGATCATTCCTCCAGTGTGAGTAGGTGTGGAGGGAGAGCCCTCCAAGGCGGCAGTAAGTCCTTAAGGTGTTAGTGGACATCTGCCGCCGGACCCAGTCCTCAGAACCCCCAGTAGGGTTCTATACACATAATTATTTTGACCACTATGACGCGTCATTCCTGAAAAACAATATTCATTCTGAAGAAGTCAATATTTCAAAGCTAGTGGCATAGCCCTTGATGCAAAGGACACAATTGTATATCAATTCAAAGGTTTATTAGTCTGAACAAACAATCTCTAAATTAATTCAGTCATCAATAGTTCGCTCAGAGGACATAAGAAGATATTAGACGTCCTAGATTGACACGACAAATATAATGATACATAAATATCTCCTTCTAGCTTTGTTATAACAAACGAATTTAATAATTCTTTGATGATATTACTGGGGTAAGGGTAAGGGTGGAGGGGTTAATAAAGCCACTGGCCTGCATATCTCTGATATAGTAGATAATACCTATTTCCCTAATACACATAACACGTTTTCCCATAGTGGCAGCTCATAAATATAGACCCACTCACAGGACGCACTCACAGAACTACCCCCACCCCTCCCCCGTGTGAGTTTGCAGGTAAGCTTAATGCAGAGCAGGATTTGTCCACCTGGGATATTTCTGGCCCGGAACTAATCTTAGCAAGTGACCCCCACTTGGCCTATGTAGAAGAATCAAACTTAAATACAAACCCTCTATAAGCCCCACGTAAAAAAAAGACCCACCATCCTCTCTCACACAGCAAATCCTCATCGAATTGGTGTCACTCGTGAAACGTTGATTAGATTTAACCTTTGCTATGATACCCTGAGAAACCTTAAGTATAAAGCTCTGAATATCTAGCAGCCCTAATTGTTATAGCAGCCGATGGGTTCTTGGTGTGATAAGAAATGATGACCCTAGTGCTAATGGTCCGGCTCTGGATGGTCATAGTTCAGGTCAATGTTAGTCCCTGACTCCCATGGCCTTTATTCCTGAGGATCCAGAGACCTGATACTAATAAGCGAATCCCAAACAGAATTGAAATAGTTGTGGGTAGCCAGTTCTCTAAAAACAAACGAGGCAGAATTCTGATAATCATAACTTTTAAATCATAATTATAATATCTTTAAAAATTTGTTCAAATAAGTCCAGGTCTGAATACATTGTTGGGTTGCATGAAGTGGTCAACTGGTCAGTCGTGTTTATTTAAGGGTGCCACCCCTTAAGTACACTACTGCACCCGTTAACATTTACTCCTTTAACACTCACAGCATTTACCTGTGTACACCTCCAGGTACAACCTGGGGTATAAACCAGGCCTACCTTACAAAGTACACATGACGTAATACACGTGTACTTGTGCTAACCCTTTAGGCCCTCCAAATAATATCCTTGTTTCTCGCACATCACCAAAATCGCGTTTTCATGATTTTTAAAAGCAAATTTAATGGGGGAAAAACGTGATAATAATGTACAAATATGAGCATAGTTTGTATCAAATTAAAGCTTGCAGTGCTGTATTAAAAGGGATGGGATAGAGAAGACATGTAAATATGAATTTATTCACAACGTGTGTAGATTATTATCATATAATTACTAAAACATGAATTTCGTCATATTTCGCATGGCTTGCTGAAGAGAAACAATGATATTATGGCTGTGTCTCACGACCTTGGGCCAATATTTTCATCTCTGACCGGGTGCTAGCTCTGACCGGGTGCCAGCTCTGACCGGCCTTAATAAAAACGGGTTATTTAGGTCAGATGTAGATATAATTTGGCTCAAAAGGTTAATGGATGTTATAACTCTTTAAACTAGTAATAAGTTGCCCATTCTTATCATCATCTGCCCTAAATAACCCGTTTTTATTCAGGCCGGTCAGAGCTGGCACCCGGTCAGAGCTGGCACCCGGTCAGAGCTGGCACCCGGTCAGAGCTGGCACCCGGTCAGAGATGAAAACATTGGCCCAAGGTCGTGAGACACAGCCTTATCTGGAGTAGCCGTAAGGGCTGCATAGTACTTTAATGTGCTATGTTCTTGGTCGTCATGATGCCTGGATGCAGTCCTGGCGAGTCTGCATTCACTGGGTTCTGCATTATGCTCGAATGCAGTACTCACCAGGGCTGCATTCGTGAATCATGGTGATAAATGGAAAAATGCATGAAATCATTGTGACTTCCTGAACCCTTTAAGGGCCGCAAAGTTCTTGAATGTGCTATGCCTCTTGTCGACATGATGCATGAACGTAACTCGCCTGGGCTGTATTCAAGCATCATGCCAACCCCACGAGTTAACATACTATCATATAGGGTCGCCATGATGCATGAATGCAGTCCATGTGAGTGGACTCGCCAGGGCTACATCCATGCACCATGACGACCAAGGACATAACCCATTAACTCATTATGCGGCCCTTAAAGGGTTGGAGGTTAGTATATTGAGTGGCAAGAGGCTGTCCACGGATCCATAGATTATCATTACCCAGGGACATAGTACCTATCTGATTTTCGTTGGTCAATTTCTCTTTCAGTTTACCTTACCTACCTTAGCAAGACGGGGCCAACAACTTTTGAAAAGTATATTATTTTAGGGGCTTTTTTAAAGCTAAGCCGAATTTATGGTTTGCAAGTCGAGGCCGCAGTTCGTGAGTCTCGCTACTTTTGGACAATTTAATCGTTGGTACCTACTTATACATCTCACCATGAAATGGCGGATTTGCTAAAAAAAAAAAAAAAAAAAAGGTATGCAAGGACACACCGGCTAAAAATGTTGGTCTACGGATATCCCGCAGCATATTTTCAGAAATGAAAATTACTTAAAAAAAAAAAAAAAAAAAATTCTGTCTATGGACTGCGCCCGCATCATTTCCTGAGAAATTCAATTTTGGTGGCTTTTTCTTTCATTGGGAGCGAGGAAATTTAAGTTGGTAAAAAATTGCCCCAGAAAATAAAACAGTCGCCCGCTCCCCTGATTCAAGGTTGAGATCCGTAGAGAAGAAAAAAAAAGAGAAAAAAATAAGTTATCTTTTTTTGGTGTGGCTTAACGTTTTTTTTTTTACCATAGGGGCCGTCCATTAATTACATACGCATGAAAGGGGGGTGGGGGGGTCAGGCCAAATGCGTACAGATGCGTACAGGGGGGGTGGGGGGTCTAGGTCCATTTTTGCATACGCATTGTGTACGCATAGGGCCGATTTTTTTGGTCATTTTAGACTAAAATTGTTACATTTTTAGGTCCAAATATCGAACCAAATTTTGAAAATTTTCCAAACATGCCAAATATTTTTTTACCCCCCCCCCGCCTGTAACACCTCGCTTATAGGTCGATTTTTATTTGGAATTAATTTTTGCTATAGGTCGAATTTTCTTACCAAAAGTCCAATTCGACCTATAGGTGGGGTTTTGAAAAATGGTAAACCATTTAAAGAGCCAAAAAAAACTTCATTCTTAATACTGGAAAACATACCTTTTTTTCTTAGATTAGTATCCCTGTAAACTCAAATCTCTTTGTAGGGGGTTGTCTAAAGGGCAAGATACCAGAAATAATAGTCATTTGGCCTTGGGAAAATCTTCTCATGGGGGGTTTAGCCCCCCCAAAAATCTCAAACTCCAATTCGACCTATAAGTGGGGTTTTCCTAATGTTCAAATTCCAATTCGACCTGTAAGTGAGGTCGACCTATAGGCGAGGTTTTACGGTAACTACCCATAAGTAAATCCCCCAACCCCGGAGCAATCAGTTTGGCTTTTGAAAAATGCCCTTCCCCTAAGCTTGACCAGCCCCCCCCCTCGCCCCCTCAACCCCCCAACCTCAGAGTATACTTTTGAGAAGTGGGAAATTTGCCCTAACTAGTACTACTGTTTGGAATCATAACATGCAAATACTTGTCTGATGCCAGGGGTGTAGGGCATATTTCTCAATATCACGAGGGGAGGTACCAGTAAAGGTTGCTTGTTTTCTTGAGGGGGGGGGGGGATATTTCTCAATATCATGGGGGTGGGGCTAGGTTGCTTTAAGCGTATTGGAAGCAGGGAGGGTCAGGTAAAAACTAATGTGCTTAGAAAGTCCTCCACCCCCCCCCCCTATAAAAAGATACACATCCTCAAAAAGGAGTTCTTCCCTGTTCCTCCCCCTACATACGCACCTATTAATACTATTAGCACTAAAAGTTCCTTAATAGATTTGATAAGATTCCTTTATTTTTTCAGTGTGGGGGGGGGGGGGGGCTAAATGCGTATGTACGCATGGGGGGGGGGGGGGGGGGAGTCCCAATGTGTACAAGGTGCAACAGGGGGGGTGGGGGGGTCTATTTTGGCCAAAAATGTGCGTACGTAATTAATGGATGGCCCCATAGGAATATATAGGGTATGGACAGCCTAATCTCAGGATAAAAGGTAATACTTTTCAACCCTGAGTTTAAACTCATTAAAATATGTTTCTGCACTTTCCATGTACTACCATTTTCAAATTAAGATATGAATTAGATACACAAGACAGCATTGCATTTCACTTTGTTTTATTGTGTTCGATAATATGCACAGGCTATGTACAGATGCTGGTTCTAGGCAATGAAATTCCTCGCGATTCTGAGTTTCCTAACATCATGCATGTACTTGCAGGAGCCTAGAACCATCTTAAATATCCAGGGAAATAATTTATGATGAGCAGCAAAATATCCCATGACAGCACATCTCCATTGAAGTTGTCATCAGAAAGTTACAACTGACCAGAGATATACATAAAACTGTAAAAAAGAATGTTGGTTTTGCATCCTGTACCTTGTACGCGCTAAATGCTAACGCGCATACTATCGCACGTAATGAACACACGTTTGAAGATATACACCCTAGCCTGTCCTACACCTTCCACTGGTGTCCACAAAATGAACTTTCCTATATTCATTCCAACGTATACCCATATTGGGCGAAGCAGTTTCATACTGCATTTATTCATATATATGCCCATAAAAGTTAATTTTCAATGATCTTTCATATCATTCACACCAAGCTAGATTTGAATTAAAGCTAGGAGAGGCTATCTGGAAATGAGGTAGCGGGGCAATTTATTCGCTCATCTTTATCATGCATGTACTTGATTTGGTGGAGATGTAGTGTGAAATTCTTGCTGATGCGCAAACATGGTTTTATTACATGATTTTAAGGGAACTGCCAGCAGCCATCCTTTTTTTCCACGTCACTTATTATTTTCTTAACACTGTCGCATAAGATAGGGCCCTTTTAATTTTGTGGATAAATATCAGGACTATAAGAGAATATTGGGGAAATACTTATACAAAATGTCCATTTAGCATTAAGCACAACTTCAAATCTGCTCTTTTGAGGATATATTTCAAGAAAAGATACTATATTCAAATCGAGAATGTATATATTATTTTAATATTTCTTGGCAGTATAAGTTAAAATCTCTTTGCTTGTACATGGTTTGTGATTTACACAAAAAAAATATCCTCTTTATTCATGACATAAAGTTCCTCCCACAAGATGTAATAACCGATATCACTGAATTATAAAACGTGTACACGCGTGGGCCTAGTCGTTGTAGAATATCCCTGTCTTATATCACATAAGTTGTTTTATAGCCTAACCTTCAAGGCTTCATGTCCATTTGTCGACACAATACAGTGGTGCTGTGCATTATGACGATCCTTTGGGAGTATCAACCCCAGAGTAACTCACCACTGGCATGTATGCATCATTTCGACAAAAGGGCATAGTGCATGAAAGCTGCTCTTAAAGGATTAATAACAGGCTCCGTAGCTCACTGCTGAGAACAGGGCAACCATGCATATTATTCTCATTGTACTAGTGTGTAGATTTGTCATAAAATCGAAACTAAACAGTTGGGAAAACAATAAAAGTAAAATTCCTTTCTTCGCGAAGTATATGTAAATATGGCGCAGGTTCTAGTCGTCCAGACATAGGGGACCCTCCTCCTTCAGGATCTGTGCCCGCGAAGCCCTTAGCATGGCACGCACCTTCGACAACATGTCCTGGAATATAATGGCACATTGATATTATTATTTTGTTGGACTGTAAACTCTAACTTAGACTATAATCTATAAACATAATATCATACTTCTACATTGCTTACGAAGTGTCTAACTCTAACTGTCAACAAAGAGTAACGATTTTGTACAGCATAAGTATGTGTAGTTTTACAAGTAATTTCAGGAAATAAAATACTTTTTTCTAGTTGTAAAATGAATTTAAGAATAAAGAGCATTTTTCAACATGGAGCTAACTTTGATGACGTTTATATGACATATACATGTAGTAATATTTCTCAATGAACATAGTACACTTACCTTTGAGACGGGAGGTAATGGTTGCTTGGACTGTGATGGGCCGACTGAGTTGGGTAGAAGTGTGAATGTGGAGGATGAGGCGGTGGGGGCTGCGGGCGGTGGTGCAGGGGGTGGTGGTGCCGGCGGTGCCACGGGCGGTGCAGGAGGTGGTGTCACCTCCGCAGGAATCGTTATATGGGCTAAGGGATGATATGAAGCAGAGGCTGTGATGGATGAAGAAACGGGTGATGCACAGTCCTCCTTGACTGGTGAGATAATGATGACATCATCATCATGGCTGTCATCCAAGTAAGTCGTCTTATGTGACCTGCAAAAACAGAGGTAATAGGGCATTGTTATTAGGCTGATGTTTATATATGGTACACCATATAGACTTGTCTAGGATGATTATATAGAGGACCACTAATCACTAAATACAACAATTGTTAATATGTGTTGCTAAACGAGTTGGAGGTGCCTTTTCCCAAAAGGGTCGGTATTCCTAACCGGCAACCATTGTTCAATATACTAGGCTTTTGCACTGAAAACAGGAGACATTCACCACACCCCCTTCCTGCCTCATATCGATAAATGACCACTCCCTATCAAACTCCATCGTGTATACAAATTTACACTGACCTTGAAGAGTACCTCGGTGTTTTCACTTCTGGAATTGAAATCAGCCTTGGCACGGAACCCTCCCGGGATTTCGTGCCATTGCGACTAGACTTTGATGGGGAACGTGACTTGTGTTTGTGAGATTTTTTAGACTTCTTACTACTCGTTGGTGACCTGGCAATGGTAAAAAATAAATGTACATTAATAATAGATTCTCTCAGATTTTACTGAATTTAATATTATTAATCCAATGATTTAATGAAATCACGATGATGAGCTGATTCAGAATTATTTAGCTGCTCCTCTTTTGGACCAAGTTTTAGACTAGAAATCACTCAAATTATTTTTTAAAAGTAGAAATCAACTCTTAAACTACTAGAAATACACTTGCGATATTTGTTCAGCACGTGATAGGGCCTATGCTTATTACATCTAATAGTGTATATGTTCTTACTTTGAGCGTGATTTCGCCTTCCTTGACTTGGAAGGTGATCTTGATTTCCGTTTTTTAGATGGTGACTTTGAGCGCGACTTCTTCCTACTTTTCTTCTCCTTTGTCCGCACGGGGGACATTCTTGAATGCGCCAGCTGACGGTCTCTTGACCTTGACCTTGTGGCCCTCTTTTTCTTGTGTTTCGGGGGTGACTTTGACCGTGTCCTTGACCTTTTACGAGATGCCGACTTTGACCGTGACCTGAAATGCATTTGTCTTCTTAAGTGAAGAAGCCTCATTTGTTGGTTAAAGGTTGTTTGTTGGGTTGAGAAGGTCACATATCTAAAACTCATTAACAGCGTCAACGGCCAAAGATCACCAAACACAAAATTCTACAATTTGAATAATGGAGCCATCAAACACTGAAAGTGTTAAATTCGGGTTTGATATGATTTTCAGAATGCTTAGATATCGGGTTTGAGTTCTATACAGAACTAATCAAATCATAGCACATTTATACGGCCTTACCTCCGGACTACAGAATAGGCTGTGGGTGGAGATCGTGATCTGAAACGCCTTCTGCGTGGTGAGGGCGACCTCCGCGGTCTCCACGCGGGTGATCTGGACCTTGACCTACGTGATACATCACTTCGCTGTTTCCGACGCTCCAAATCACGTACCCGATGTCGATCTGATTGTGAGGATCTAGCTGGTGATCGTGTACGGGAAGGTGATTTTGTGATTGAGTTTGCCCGGGATGTAGAACGGGGTCGGACCGGGCTGGGAGATCTACTTCTACGTGGGGAGATCTTGGGAGAGTTGGTGGGTGATGAAGTTCCTACACCTTTGAAAACAAAAAATAAATACATATCAGAGATGGAATCTGCATTACAAATTTAGTTATTGTTATCACTTTCAATGTAGGAACATTAATTATCCATAATAGATAAAGAGTTTTAGGGTATGAGAATAACAACGTCACTATTTTGGGATAAAGGGTAATTTCACTTCAGTATGTCGAATTACAGGAATTAATAGGCTAAAGTCGTTAGGCTGTCCACAGTAATTGTATACACCAGTATATATAGTATTTTCTTGCTGCAGCACATATTTAGGAAATCATTCTACAGTACTTTATTGTGTATATTAAACTCCTTACTAATTGCATCTCGGGATGATTCCTCTCGTGATGGCGCAGACCCTGGGGATGGTACTGATGACTTCCCTGACCCAGATGTGCTTTGTTCGGCTGGGCCGGTACCTTTTAACATATTGATGAACATGGCAGCTCGGCGCTTACGCTCCAACTGTATTTGTTTCTCTCGTCCGGCAGCGGCCACCTTCTCACGGGCAGCCATTGAGATCCTGTCTTTAGAACGCTCCTCAGCTGTGGGCGAAAGCATAGACGAAAGAACTAGTTAATTCATGTATTTACACATCACACATCATACTCTGATTCATAGTGATTTAATTAGTCTTTATTAGTTACATCATAAATCTAAATAAGTATTCACGTTCATGGCTAGATCTATATTTGACAATTTTATAAAGGTACATCAAGTATAGCACGTGAGTACATACACCATGACTCAAATTCCGATCCAGCTCCTACCGGAGGAAACTAAAACTTGAAGCCCAGGTTCAAAAAGTGGCCGTAAATTTTTATTCTATCTATACAGCATGATGGGCAGTGTTTTCATACTGACCATTGCGGCGCTCCACCTCTTCAGGGTTAGACTGTGTCTTCTCCGCCTTGGATGCCTCTTGTACACGGCTGCCGTCTGTACGAGATTCACTTGAGTCTGACTCTGCCTCTCTTCTTGGCACTTTGTTTCCATCTGTCAAAGAAAAAGGAATGGTTATTCATGGAAAGTTCTCTTGAATCAAACAGCTTATCAGGTGTCAAATGTACATGTTTGATGCCGTGAGAAAAGGAGCAATTTCACACATACTAGGAGTCACAAGATTATAAGTTTAATTGAACAATCAGGGTTCTCCCCACACTGCATTGACACCGGCAGGCCGCCGGCGTCCTTTTTACTACCGCCGGCGTCAAATTACCCCAGAATCGCCGCCGGTGTCATTTTAGCTATCAATAGGTTTTTGAATTTTGAAAATCCATCAATTAGAACAGAAGTTATTCCCATTTTGGAATTTTTCACCCCAAGAAGATTATATCCATCAATTTAAAGACTGTAATTCCTCGCATAGAAGCTTAACCCTGGTCTGACTCTCGTACATGCCCCTGTTTCTATGCGAGAATTTACGGTATAATTTTTGAGGCTGTGGAGAACCCTGACAATATTGCTCACTTAATACAAGAAGGCTAACTTTACTGACATGCCCCTAGCTCAAAACAATGAAGACACCAGGTCATGCTTATCTTTGCTAATAATTGACTGCTCTGGATGACATTGTAAATGATGCGCCATTAGGCACTACGCCAAGTGTCACCTACCTTCATCCTCCTCGTCACTGCTGTCATACAACATGATCTTCCGCCCCGTCAGCGCCGTCCCCTCGTTATCCTTTGGCTTTATGGAGAAGCTCACACCCTTACTCGGTTGGGAGTTGACGTTGGCCAATGTCGTTGTTGTCTTTGTGACTACAGTGTCACCTGCCGCATTCTGTGATGTCTGAGTGATAGTGACTTTTACATTGTTTGCGGCAAATTCTTTGAGGTAGATATTCTTGCGGTACTCGTAGTATTTGTTGTGTACATGCCAAGAGTTGAGGAAGTGAAAGCGCTCGTCAATTTTGTTTCTGACTACGGCTTCAAAGTCGGGACCATTCTTCGCCACGTAGGCGGCCATCTTGTCAACGATAGGTTGCTGGTCCGGGGGTGGCAACAATACTCCTGGTGGTACACTGGTAAGTCAAATACATCATATTAGATTTAGCATATGGAAATTGCGATTTCGATTAAAGCTTGAGATAAGAGATTTGTAAAGTTTTGAGAATTACATACACTTACTGTTAAATGAGGCTCCAATCCCACATGTTTTATGGCGCAAATAACGATGTTCTACTAACCATCTACAATTAGTAGAACTTAACTTAAGGATTAGACACTTTTCTCTTTTCCTCATGATATCTTATCTTCTTAGATGAAATGACAAAACAAATCAACAGTGAACTTACTCTTCTTCCTCTTCGTACGAGTTATCTCCGCTGTATGCCCCATTAAGCACATCGACGTACCCGCTCGTCTCTGGCTGCATGGGGACTGGAGGCATGGCCTCGGGTGCGGGTGGTATGGTGCCTGGGGGTGGGGGTTGTGTGACCTCAGCCACTGCTACTGCGGACGGCAGCGTGACTGGCTCCATGCCCGGAGGAGGCGGTAAGGTGATCTCCGAGGGGCCGTAGACTCCGGGCGGCTGGGGTTGTGACATGGTGTGGCTGTGGGGTGGGATGTAGGTGGCGGCAGGTTCCAGCTCCTGGTGGGGTACCGGACTCACCGACGCCTCCCCAGCGTACGGACTCACTGATGCTGCAGGCTCTGCTACCGCCTTCTTAGGCCTGTAATTTGAAGATGCTACATAAGACTGTTGTTCATGTTTGATAGACAATTTAATTACTTGGGTTCTGATATTCATGTTGTATATTTATCAGGTGTATAAATCTAGCTACGCGCATATGTGTTGTAGTATACAGAGATTGTAATGATTAATTAATCATTCGTCCCAATATTACTTTTGAACAACATGCATTTGAATTAAAGCTTTGAAATTGAATTGAATTGTAACAATTATTAAACAACCATTCCGGTGTTGTCATGAAATCACCATGTGTAATACCGGTTATAGTCGTAACTTAACATCTACTTACACTACGGGTCTCGTAAGGACAGGTGAATTGCGGCCACTGGAACCATCCTTGATGTTTGTAACCAACCTAGCGTATAACGAGTTTGACAGTTGACCAGCGGGCAATTTCGACTTGACAGACTCCAGAAAATCCTGAAATAGTAAGGAAGGCATCTTGATTCACGGAAAAAAAAGTAATTTTCAAATACCATGATGACGAACACCAGATTTTTATCAGAGAATACACATGACATTTTTCGTTTGTTGACTACTAATATGTTGTATGATCTGTTGATTTCTTGTATTCATAATTAAATGCATTTGGGCAGAGTGGTTCTCCATTACTCACTGGTATTGTTTTATGAATATTTCCTTAGTAACGTACCTGTGAATTTAACTCTGGTTCTGGTTCCTTTTGCATGAGTTTCATAAGTTTGGGATGGAGATATTCCTGGCCCTCTTGTTGGCCTAGAAAAAGAAGTAGTTAATAACTTAGTTTAAATCACATAAGTGCACTTTTTATTGATTTAGTAATTGTCGCACAATAAACTACAATGAACATAACTCCAATTTACTAGGCAGTCAAATCATCTGTCAAATCTATCAACTTAAACTGAACAAGTGCTTGTCAAGCGCTAATAATCGTTTACTTGGTCTGTACAATAAAATTATCTATGTGTCAGATTTATAGTATTTTTTCTCCTTTTCTGAAGCTACATTGTAACTTGGTTTTAAAAGTAGGTGGAGACTTACTTGACTGGCTTTCCATCTCCGGTACATCTTCCTTTGGTTTATAGCGACCTGATTTTATCATCATTCTCATGTGTTTGTAGAAGGCGTTCAGAGGTGCATCATGTTCTAAAAAGTCAAACAGTGGATTGTCGCTCTGTTTCGTCTTGATGAGGATCTCCATCTGAACTCCCTGCGAGGCAACAAACTTGGCGGTTTTCTCTATAATCTTGGCGTTTTTCACTGATGTTGGCTGGAAACAAGGAAGATAATGATTATTCAATCTTTAAACGCTAGTACATTTAATATACCTTGGTTATACACAACGAAACTGCACAAATCAAATTTCATAATTTTTGAATAACATTGTTATTTAAAAAAAAACGTCTTTCCTGTCGTCCATTACGAGCCAATAAGGCCTTTATTTTGGTCTATGTTGAGAGGGGAGCCTACTTACCACATTAGTATCAGGCGGTAGTTGTAGCTCGTCCGGAATCATGTACGGTTCGTCATCCTCATCGTCATCCTCATCCTCATCGTCATCATCATCGCCCACCTCTCCTTGACCTGTTAAAATCCATTTGTGAGCTCATAATTATCTGAATACATGTATCCTATAGCTGTTGTTTCTATTGTGTTCTATAACTTTAAAGAATATAAAAGGATTGAATATTAAAATCTGATGGTTTTTTTTGTGTTTTAATCTACAGGGATATATGTACATGTATAAAGAGTACACATGTCTACAATAATCATTTCTCTTTTTTCTCCTGTTTTTTCTTTGCACAGGGTTGCACAGGATATCAAACTTCGCAACAATTTTGTTTTCAAAGTTACAATATGAGTATCATGAGACATACCTGATTCGTCCTCTACAGGTTGTCCATAGTCGTAGCTGAATCCTACAGCGGCATAACCTCCATAGTCGTAGGCCTCGTCAAACGCTTGGTTCAGTCGCTTCAATTCTTCCTCTGTTGGAATTATAGTTTTTTTTTTGTTATTTCCAGACCATGAGATAGGCCTCTTGATTATATATGTAAAATTCCAACGTCATCTTTCCTACCCTTTTCTCAGCTAGATATGCCGGTTTTTGTATAAAATGGAAGGAAATTGTCCTAGTTTGTTATGTAATCCCTCCCTAGAGCATTGGATTAGAATGAAGGTTGGTTTTAATAGCTGCACACTACATTAGCCACCTACCTTCATACATGATCTTTTCAGAGATGTCGGTATGCAACTCAAAGTAGCGCTCTTCGTCACAGAGTGCTTCAATGCGTTTGTCTTCGTCCGTGAGCCCGTCCTCTGCATTGATCTTGGACGCGTCATATTGATGCAGGTCATAAAGGTGGCCGCGCCCATCGTACCTGGAAGAAGTGTGAGAATCAGCAACTGCTCTTCTTCGCTACACTGCGCGACTCAGCACGCCATCATTGAATCATGCATTTGCAGTTCCATACAATTGGCCTTCGCTGGACAACGGGGAGTTTTGCTTGTATCAGGTCTTAATTGTTTAACATATCAATTTTGCCACTTACTGTTTCTATCTTTGGAAACCTTAATGTAAGCATGGTTAGTGTTTTTCTATTAGAGCTATGAAAGCCCAGACACATTTAGTATGCTATTTAGTTCTTCTATCTAGGACGATATATAAAACAAAAGTTCTTTCTTTCGATAGACACAGACAACAAATTCACCCGTTGTTCATGCAAATCATACTGCCATCTGCACTGAAATTTACCGACTGCGATTTTATTGCTCCATTTTGTACCATGTGTTCTGTCAAAATCTACAATGCATGTAATATAATGGAATTTAATTTCATTCCGTTTTGATTATGTCAATCTGTTTGGAAATAGAATCTAGACAAGAAAAAAGGAAATTGCCGTTTTTTTTTGTTGTAAATATGTCTTTGTAAAGAAGAATATATCCGGAAATAAGAGAAATGACAAAGTTCCTATTTTGATTACAAATACCTCCAAATCATGCTAAGGGACCCTTCTCGTGCTATTACTGATTCTTTATCATGGAGCATATGCCTATAATCCTAGTTTAAAAAAACACACAAAAGAAACAGCTGTCTAAACTGGGGAAATACACTTTGAACATATGACCTGGGGGCTTCTTCATTTTTCAACATTGTACAAACCTATCATCCTCTTGCAGACCATAGTGTATTGTCATATTGGCTTACCAACACTGTCACAATGTCTCAAGGCAACACGTCGATCGAGTCATATGCTCACCGATCTATTTGGCCAAAAAGCTGCAAGCTGTTTGGAAAAAGAGACAAATGGGGAACATACAACAGAGAGAAAGATCAATGTTGCACTGGATGTGATGGAGGTGGTTGCAGCTCTTGGTTTGATTGATGGCAACCCTGTGAAACCAAGAACCACAATGTGAAAACATAAAAGGTCGATGGTGATCATTTTTTCTTTCACTCTTTTCCCCCTGATGTGACCTTGTATTTAGTTTGAAGTTGGGTTGTGCAACTTGTGGTACAAGGTAGTGGAGTTTACACATGATTTCACACGAATCACGATGACCACGAAGTAGATGCTCAGAATGCCTGAGGCTGAGGCGATGGTAGTCTCTCTCTTTCTGCTTCCTCGGAATCACAATTAAAACCTGTACAAGGGCTAGAATGGTAACTATATATTTCATTTTATTATTAAAGGTCAAATTGAGGAGAAAATCGAAACCTTTGGCAGGCAAATTCAGTTCCCAAGAGCTCAAGTCCGCTTTTTACACCGACCTGTCTATGAGCAGGCTCGAATCGCCCATCCAGGGAATCAGGTGACGTCCTTGGTCAATATACATCGCCTTTTCGTCGTCTCTGAACTGTTTACATTGATACCCGAACACAAGCAAACCCTCCAGATCTTCGTCATCTTTTGGTGTCTTGAATTGCTTACGGATCGGTCGTTTTCTGGCTGCCATGGTGCTTAATTTCGTCGTGGATCACCGAGAATATCTTCCTGTCCTTTCATCACCCCGCAGTTGATCAACATGGCCGCCAAAGCGGAAGTTGATATTGGACTATTCCCAGAGGGGTAGAGGGGTGTCAAGTTTTCAATATTTTGAAATATCTTTAAAATTACGAAAGGTTCTGGACTGCATTCATATAGATTATATGTCTACAATGTAATTTATAATATTATAGCATGAATCACTCCCGATACTATCGAAAAATTGAATTGTCAAGGGGAATCCCCAAATCAATGTCCCCTTGAAATAATGAGTAGCGACCACAGGTCAAATGACGTCATGAGGGGGTTTTCCAAAATGGCGACTGTTGTGGGAAGTCACGTTATTTTGACAGACAAGATTCGTCAGTGGATTCGCATTCTATTGACAACTGCAAAGCTGCCAAATGATGTGAAGGAGGAATTTAGGAAGTATGCGATGGCAAGGAGGCCATCGGGGGACTCCAAGCCACTGACGGTGCCGTTTGAAATAGTGAAACAGCTGCACGAGTACCTGGGCAATGAGCAGGGTTTGTAGACACACCTCACAATTCAATCAATGCCAATTACCCAATAGAGGCAATACAATCATGTAACAACGACCGATGCCAATGGTTCACACTTTAAACACTCCCATATTCCACTCACTGTGCCTGTGGCATGGACCGTCACTCAGTACTTAATCCCACAATAATGTCAAATATATTGCCATAATTTAGTTTCAGGCGTATGTGAAAACGTATGTTTTGCCAATTGTTTTGCATACAAATTAGAAAAAAAAAAGAACTTCTTCAAGAAGAATATAATATCAGAATCATACTTGATACTAGCCCCTAGGCCTAGCCTCTTTGTGCTACTCCCTAGTAGCTTAATTACCTAGTCTTAGGCTATTGACATTAATTGTAAGTACCGTAGGTCCATAGTTGATAAGTAGATCATACCGTTATACATGCACTACTAGTCTATGTCTTTATCACTTAAACTATGTGGCCTAGCAGTGTAGTCTTATCACTCTATGTTATTAGTGAATATGTTATTCGTGAATAGTCTACTCAGGCTACTGATGTGGTTAGGACAAGAGCCTAAATGTCATTACAGTTTCAATATTCAACTACCAGTGTCTATACATGGCCATGGGTAAAACTTGATACGGGCGACACACCAACACAGGCCTTTTGCCATGAGCTGATACTACTTGGGAGTGGGGTGCTATTAAAATGAATATATTGTAGCCAATGTAGATCCAAAACTGTCAATTTTTGCACACGTTACTTAGACCACTATTGTACACTACATGTATTGGGAATAGTAGGGTGGCCGGAGGGTCGGCGTGAGTGCCCAGTCTGTATCTGATCCTATGTTAAATGACCCTTTTATGATATGCCCCCATTTTTGATTCAGGGCAGATAGAAACTTCTAGTAATTTGTTACCAACAGATCTTGAATGGGTCCATCATATACAGGCTGGACTAGGCATAAGAAAGTGTATTACATAATGTAATTCAGGGGCAATATTGACTAACCTCAGATGTTGAGTCTGTTTTGAGCTCAATATCTGGGAGATCTCTTAAACCTCTCCATTGGTAGAATTTGCACTGGTTGATGGATAATCCATGTAATAACAAAATTATTTTTGTGTGTGAAGCATCCTGTATGCAGGTATCTCATGAGGGATTCCATGATTGCCTGACAAAGTCAGATCCTTATCAGATAAGCCATCTAAAATGGTTATATTTAGCTCAGTTATTTTTCTAGAAATCTTCAATTGGTAATTCAGGGTTGACTACTGAAAATAGAGCTAAATCAGCTGAAAATGATGCATTTAGAATGGAAATAATACAACCTACCACCTGCCAGCGTCAGGGCATCTCCTGGGGTCATATGAGGCTTTTTTATTAGTTCAGACATGGTGCTTAACCAGATGGCAGCACTCTATAACACAGGGGTCTATGGGGTGAAATGGTGCACGAAGGCCATTGTTTCAGCTGATCCACCCCAGGTGGCATATTGGTACAGTAAGAAGACTGCTATGAGCTGTAATGTTGGCCGTGGCACCAGTTTGAAACCTGTCAGAAGGTTTGTCAGGGTGAGGTAGATTCAAACCACCATAGCTAATTCGCTATTTCTTGCATCACCATGACAAGAGTAGTCCTGGAAATGTGAATATTAGGGCTATTGGTAGATATGCATCATGTTTATATC
Source organism: Harmothoe impar (assembly GCA_947462335.1). Lineage (NCBI taxonomy): Eukaryota > Metazoa > Annelida > Polychaeta > Phyllodocida > Polynoidae > Harmothoe > Harmothoe impar. The sequence continues at coordinate 45,180,524 of OX381720.1, read as the reverse complement.
ATATCGTTTTATAAAAATGGTCTGGCCACCCTAGGAATAGTGAACTGCCTTGGTTCTTTGCCACACCTGTTGGTATTAAGACTAGTTATAGATTCAGTGTATGCCCTCTCTTCCCTGGTGAATATAAATCCACTGGTTGGATCTATATTCCTCCTAAGTGGACTTTAATTGAATTTGTCGTTTCTGTTGCCATCTTCTAGATACACAAAATTATGTTGTGACCCTTTATGTAATATTTCTTATACGCACCATACTTTGTGTTCAACTATGTTGATGTTTTATTGTTTTCAGAGCTGATGCAGCGAGAGAGAGGGGGTAAAAGTTCCCATGCTGTGTTGCATGTTTTTGAGTGACCCTTGTTTGGAAATATTTAGTTTAGGAGCCCTTTATCCCATCATAACTGAAGGAATCTTGGATAGATTTAGGTGTTTAACCAAGTCTTATCAGTGAGGGAAAAGTTATGACAGAAAGTAGCAGGGTTCAAGATAGGAGTAGTGGTACATTTTTGTATTTTACCGATGCTATTTTATTTCGTGGCTACAACCAATTCACTACCCAGCTATTCAAACCTACGGCTATGCAATGAATGGTATAAATAAGGACAGTCTCTTACTTAACAGCATAGAGTTTTAATGAACTAGGCCTATGCCCATTTGTCAACATGATATCAAATCAGCACCAGGAGTTGACACCTCAGCATTGGTAAAATATCAGGCAATCGAAATAAAGTATTGAGCCTGAGGTATCATGCTGTCTGTAAAGCTTGGAATTTGCCAAATGAAAAATTCTTGCCCACTTTGATATAGCCACAAAGTAAAATTGAGGTAGGTCTTGTAGTTGTGGATTACTTTATCAGCCGAGGCCATGCCCATTAGGGACTGAACAATATTGTTTTTTGTATATGTCAATTCAGTTTAGATTCAACCACAACTGATAATGGGGTATCTCATTTAACCATTTTATAAGGATCGGATAGTGCTTTAATGCTTATATGCCCTTTGGCGCCATGATGCATTTATACAACCATGCCCATGGCGAGTCTACTCACCTGTGCTGCATTCAAGCATTATGCGACCCTTCAGGAATGTGTCAACCCCATAGGGTCCGCATGATGATTGAATGTAGCACTGGCGATGTACTCATGAATCATGATGATGAAGGGTATAATGCATTGGAGGATGTTAAAGCCGTCCCCAAATGGTTAACACAGAACTTTGCCTGCTGAAGAAGCCATCGGTAGTAGACTAGTCTAGCCTAGTGTTTTAGCTTTATTTAACTTGTTTTTATCGATGTCGAATGTCGAATGATGCTGTACCACACTTGGTTTAAGTTCATTACGATGGCCCATTCAGGGTCCAAGCAAGCATTTTAATAAAAGATGTGCTACTGTATAAAAGATAGTCAGTATGTATACATATATAATTCATAGACCAGTTTGGTGAAAAAAAACGTAAGATAGCTTTGGTTTAATGTTAATTTTGGGTAAGTTGAGCGGTGGACATCTTTTGTATATATTACACAGGGAAGCTTTTTAGTTTGGTCACAAGGTTTTGAAAAATACATTTTATATTGTTGGTGTTGGGCTTAGTCTATGATAACTAAATTTCTTTATTCTCCGAAAACAGGTTCATATTTTACTTCCATTGACATTTTGATGAATCATAATTTGTTTTGCACCCTATTAAAGTAGATGCGAAGCACGGACTATCGACTTTACAGTCTTTGTAACCAATTACTACTAAAACAATTTACTAATATTATAGCAATATATATGTAGGCTTGATGCCTGACGGAGAAAAATGATTAGATGCACATCAAATAAAAAAAAGAAGATCCATATGATGCACTTTGTCTGTTTTATTTCTCGTTAAAATTCCTATGTTGAAAGCTGGGTTTCAACATTTAAAAAGACCAGGTATATATTGCTATTATTAACTTGTGGGATTCTTATTGAATTCAGTTGATAGAGTTCCACTCTTGGTCAGTGTTTTCTTGAACGAATTACTCTATTTTCAGGCCTTTGTCTCAACTAATACATGCATTATGGTTTTCACATAACAGTATTCTCGTGGGAATACACTAATACGCCGCTGTCTGCTGTTGGGGTTATACATACATGTGCTGCCATCCTCAGCTATTACTGCAATTATAACCCTTTAAGGACGACATGACGCTGCTATGTTTCATCTACATCGGACGTCATGATGCGCCAACACAACACCAAGGAGTAACTCGCTGGGGCTGCGTTGGTGTATCATGACGACCCTCGGGATGTATCAACCCCATAGGGTCGGCATGATGTATGAATGCAGAAATAGCTAGTATCATGCAACAAAGGGCATAGTTGATTAAAACGCTATGTTCCCTTAAGGGGTTATAATATATCAAATACTAACACAATACCTGAAAGATACATGCAACTGTTTAAACTTGTGATGTGTGTTCTATGTATCCCACACCCATTTACAACCTAACCTATGAGTGGTGTTAATGTAACAAAATAATCCAAATTTACATATAACAAGGATGATTATTTTTGCTTTGTCTAATTTATCATATTAGTACAAACATGTAGTATACAAAAGTATGCCAAAATACTCTTATACTTCTTAATGATGCTTGTATGGTTATAACTAAGCACAAGGTTGACATGGTTTTCAACATCTATGTGATATGTATTTCAGGTAGTCTGTATCTTCATGAACTGCTGGAGGGCAGTAACGTGTACCTCCCCAAGTTTGAACCGCCACCTAGGGTAAGCAAAAGGAACTGATATAACTGATATTAAACATACGGTAATATAGTGATTCTGATGATGAAAGGTTAACTGTAGAGCTGTGCCACAAGCAGCAACAGTTGTTTGATTTTGTACATTTTATTTTGGGAAATACACATTTTACTCATCTCTTGATCGTATCGTGATAATTTTGATGGGTAGAGTAAACTGCAAGAAAAATCCATTTTTTAATATGTTGTTCTTTTAATCCTGCAGAGCCCTGAACTTGAGCAGCGTATCGAGAAGCTCAAGGCAGAGGAGGCTAATCGGGAATATGCCTCTATGACCAAAAATGTAGACATCAAAGTGAGTATGATTTGTACTCTATTGTCAATTCCCTGCTCAAACAGACTATCTTGTACTTAACTATCTTAGCTTAAGACGTAATGCAAAAGTTTAAATGCACGTATAATACAATTGCCCTGTTGCTCAACCATTTGCGTTTATTGGTGTTTTTAATAACTGTCATGATCTTATCATAGTGTCTTTTTATTACAGTCGATGAAAGGACTTGATGGAGTACCAAGTATAGGACAAGAAGGTAAGAATCAGTATAATTATCACCTTCAGACCTATTACTGATGAATATAATTTGAATTGAAATATCATGAGAAAACAAAAATAAGCATGAGCCACATACAGGAGCATATAAAACCCTAAGCTGTGAGTACTCAACATGCTAAGTATAGGATACCACCGCCCCCTCTAGGTTAGACAGCGTATTACAGGTTATCCACAAGGGGGCGACGGAGAGCTAGGGTCTCTATTATACCCGCAGATCTTACTGCACGTCCAGTAACAGTCAGAGTGCAGTCGGGACAGGTACTCAGCTCTACATATAGGGGCACTGGGCCTTTAAAGTATCTCGTATGAACCATGTAGGACATATGGACTGGCACTAAGACCACTGGTGGTATGCTATTAAAGGTTCTTCATGCACACAATTTTACCCCGTAGTGACCCAGCAGACTGGTTGTCTTCAGCATGCGTCTCAAACACTTGTCTAGATGAAGATACATGAAATCTTTTTTTTTTTTTTTTTATCAATTATTGGTCTTGATCATTACCAGGGAAGGCATATACATCAGACAATGTTTCTTTGGAGTAAGGCAACATTTAAAAAAAAAGGTGTGTTTCAGGTTACCCGACCCTACCTAGCAGAACAGGGCCGACCCTAGAAATTTTTGTTCAATTTTAAGAAAATATTTACATTTAAAGTAATTTTCGGGCTATTTCAGAGTCAATTCAATAGTTCATGAGTTGACGCTGTTGTCTGTGAGTCCGCGCTGAAGATTGCAAGTCAATTTTTGGGTACTTTTCTGGCCAAAGTAAAAAAATTAATTAATCAATTAATTAATTGAATTAAAATCTTACCTACCCTACCTAGATTTTCAGACTATGTAACATGAAACACACTTTTTTCTGATTAAAAACTTGTCAACATATCAGACAATTTTCTACTTTCATATTCTTATACCACAAGAGCAAATACCATACTGTCACAATAAAGCGCCAGGCGCTCTTCAATTTGGAGGAGCGTACACAAGAAGCCATTATAGTGCTTAAGGAACATTGCAAAAATTCTCTACCCCAGCGCATTCCAATCCCTCCCTGCTCTGCACATATTTCTTCTGCTAGTGCTACCCTCAGATTTTCATAAGCAGGGAAAAAGCCGCTCTCTTTGATAATCTCATAATTACTCTAAAATAACAGCCTTTGTATTATATCATACCAAGTTAAGAAGACCTCAAAATGGTATATGAGGGATATACAATCTGTCAGTGTTTGGCCTTCAGACTAGTACCCATGTACACAAGGACACACTGATCTGCGTGATTATTAGTATCGTAAACTCCCGCGTTCTACCCGCGGGTCGTACGGTAACTAAACTCAGCTTTAATTTGCTATAAAACATGCCCACCGTACCGTTGCGTTTAAGCACCTATTATTGAATAAACCCCCGTCTTGTATAGGGCCGGGGTATGAGGGTCTTGAGATTACTCTTAAGCACTAAAACTGGATCTTGAATAAGCGCCTGTCTTGTATAAGTGCCGGGGGTAAACACCCCTCCAAAGCTATAAGTGCCGGGGCTCTTAAACACGACAGTATGGTATATAGAGTGCGGGTTATACCAGGGTTTTTGTATTTATACTACCAAACTAAATCCCCCTAAATTAGGATCCCAAATCTGCTCATAGGATCTGCTCAGAGGATTTTCTTAAGTGGGGGTGCGGGTTATACGCAGGAATTTACAGTATTATGTCATATCATGTTACCTCATCGCTACTGTATACTGCCCACTCAACAAAAAGACTTTTTGTTTAACGGTATAGACTTTGTTTGGAGGGTGTATTAGCAAAGTATCTATTCACTAACCATACATGCAACCATCAGTGAGATACAAAGCTCTTTACTACGTTCAGTAGGGCTATAGTGCAAAGAAGCCCTTCATACTTGTAGGTATTACAAAATTAATACCCATTTGGATAGGGGAAACTATATACATCTTAAATACCCATCAGATTGGTGTTTACAGCCATATCCCCATCCGGGACTGTATAGATACCGTTCATCTTGCTGCTAGTCTATGAAAATTGATTTGATAGGAACTACACTGATTGGGATAGTTATCATTGTGGCACTTTTTTTTATAAGATAATGTGGTGGGGCACCAGCAAAATACCATCAACTGATAGTGCTGCCTCCTGTGTGAAGATATTGGCATCAAGAGAAACGTTAATTAACATTAAAATAACGTTTTTATACAAACGTTTTTTGTCCAAACTATGTATAAACATTTAATAATGTATCGGATATAAACGTTTTTGCTCTAAACCATATAGAAATGCTCAATAGCGTTTTAAATAGCAACTTTTTTATCTAAACCCTGTAGAAACATCATATAACATCACGGAAAGAAAAATTCTCCTACAAACCATCTAGAAAGGTTAAATAACGTTCTAGATAGCAACGTTTATATTATGAACTATATAGAAACGTTTAAACGACGTTTTTAAAGAAACGTTCTTCTGCAAACCATATAAAAACGTTTGCAAATGTTAAATAACGTTTTTTGTTGAGTGGGTGTGCTTTGATATACGGTAGCACCATGACATTTCCCCATCTATCATATCAAGCTAAGTTGTGTAACTAGCACATTGAGTAATTGGTTATCATACCAGGTGGTAGATGTTATTAAGCATAGAGATAGTTCCCACCCAGCAAGCATGCTATGAAATCATATTCATATATTATGTTGTAGATAATTGTGGAAATGTGCTCTTGGTTCATGCAACATATCCTGTCAACCCTACCCCATAGTGATTTAGTTCTTCGTGTGTGCAATTAAAATTTAAATCCTTGAAAAGTAACAAATACTTGCATTTAAATCGTAGACAAATAAATGATCTGAAAATGATTTGTAGATACATTTAGGTCTACGTTACCGGTACTTTAAATCAAAAGAGAGACATGGACAAGCAGTTCAAAATTGAAACGAAACAAAACCGCTTAATATGTAATCTTTAATGGGTTTTCCTCTTAATTCTACAGTAAAGCAGATGAACAACCAGCTTCTAACTGTAGTCAACTTTCTGCTGACGGTCATTGGCGCCTTCGTCTTTGGATATAAGGCCATGGAATATGCAATGGAAACACCAAGTTTGCCAATGGTGAGTATTTCATCCTTAACTCTATTTAAGCAACTATTTCTCAACTTTTCACCCTTAGTATTACGTAGCTTTATACTATGCGGAAGCACAAAGGTTTGAGGTGCAAAAAGCACTCAACTGATTGGCCCATCTTTTTAACTTGAGTGGCCTCACTTGGGAAGTGACCTTCAAGGGCCTTCTTTATAAAAGATCAGTATCTCAGATTTAAAAGATTATACCCGGTAATTTATATTCCATGATAAGTGCTTTTTCATTGGGTGCGAGTGTACCTTTGTAGTTTCATTCAAAATGGCCAGTCAGAATGTTTTCATCACCAAGTTATATATATGGCTAACCTCGTAAAACAAAATAAAGAATCCCTCGGTTAACTGCGTGACGATTCTTTCTTGCATCGATCAATTGACTCACAAACAATAGTGCTACATATCTAGAATTCAACAAAGGGATGACCGGGTGAATAGGACAGTACCAGGGACTGACCGGTATAAGCGTGTCTCCGTGTCTCGCTATAATCAGCTCGTAAACTGATTGCGAGCGGCGCGCTAGGTCTAAGAGGTGCCTCTTCAGCGAGTCCCCTCTTTACCGGACACCACCGGCCCCGCTCAGCCCCTGGGGGTCCAAGTGGGGCCTCTTCAGAAATACACCCAGTTTGTGATAATCCATCCTGAAGCCATGCGTCACGGTTTCATTATCGGCTCAGGCCGAAAAAGGGATGATAATGGTGTGTTTGAATTATTAGCACATTTGAGGTAGGAATGTTGGATTTTAATTAACAAAAGAAATATAATCAAAATGATTGAGAAGTATGCTAAAACTAAAAATTCACTAGAATTATTATCTTTTTTCCTAAAATTGCACGAAAAATACCGAGTTGGTGCTGTTTTGTCTAGGACGGTCACGTGGCCTGAAACACACTTGTCTGTAAGGCGGCAATCAGTTACTGGGTGTAAGAGGTGCCTCTTCAGCGGCCACCGCTGTCCCTTTGTCAGCCCGATGTGCCCCTACACATGGAGGGCAGCGGCAAAGTCAAGAGATCTCTCCAAGTTGATATATTATTTAGTTCTTACCCTTTGAGGACGTCATGATACCCGAAATGCTTCATATCCAATTTGCCGGTGCTGTGTGAGTGCATCAATCCGACCTCTTAAGGGGAGTATCAGCACTGTAGATCTATGATGCATGAATGCAGCGCAGACGAGTCCATGACAAAAGGGCAGAGTGCATTGGAGCTCTATGCTGCCATTAAAGGGTTAACATTTAATAAATGAGATGTGTGAAAATTGATTCCTATCTGGTTGCGACAGGTTTTAGGGTCTAAGAGGGGCCTCTTCAACAGTATCCTCTTTCTCCGTCACCAGAGACGTAGATCTAGTTCTATGCCTCTTCTGGCACGTACTAAGGGACAATGGAAAGATATCTCCAACTGTATTTACAGACATTGTTTGGTGACAACGTATGGAAGTCGTCAAAAAACGTGCACAACATTCAACACCATGTATATAGGTGTAGAGGAAATTGTCTCATCTGACACATCCCTTTGCACTGACTAGATTTGTGGGCTTTAGTGAGCTGTTCCTACTTTCCTTATCCCACTTTCCAGATCGGTTGACAAGGAAATGGTTTGTTGCCTAACACTGTTTTCCCGACACTGAACTCTACGTTCATGGTCCAGATACAATGTACACAATAATTTTTTGAAAATGTAATTTTTGGGAAAAAATATGAAACTTGAACCTGTAGTTCATATCAACAGTAAGGGTGAATATCAATTACAAATGATACGTTCTCAATGTTCCCAAAGTGTGGGTATCTTAGTGCATGTCCCCACTTACTGACCCTGCATGCAGAAGTGCGTCATCACCCTGCTTTATAATAGTTGTGTAAGAACTGCCACCCAGAAAGGATGCCCCGCGTGCGGCCACGTTGAGCATCCCTTCTGTGTGGCTGCTCACACTAGGGACAAGGGGGGTCCATGACAGGACAGTGTGTGAGTGGGGGGGGGGGGGGATCCCCATGTCGCATGTCGATTTTAAGAAATGGCCATGTCACATGTCATTAAGGAAAAAGCCATGTCACTAGTGTCAAAGTTATAAATGGGGGTCTTGGGGTTCTGGCCCCAGGAACATTTTTGAAATTTTAGTAGCCCACCTCACTCCATATGAGATTTTTTTTCATGTCCCATGTCGATTTTAAGAAATGCCCATGTCGCCATGTTGATTTTAGGGGTCTATACCCATAGTGTGAGCAGTCACGCAGAAAGACTTCTCCGCACACCTTGGCACTGAGCATCCTCTCTGTGTGCCTGCTCGCACCAACACTGTTATCTGCCGCTCATGCTGTAGGAGTCCAAGAGGTGCCTCTTGAGGTGGTTGTCTGCCGGACACACCTGCCGCCTGATTACAGGTGTGTGATAACACCTCCACCTGAGGGCTGCTGGTATGTGTGTGTGTGGGAGGGGGGGGGGGGGTGACTGCTCCGTCCTGTGTCTACTTTGTACTACTTTTATAGTGCCCATGCACCGAACTACTATGACTTTACTTTGATTTAGAGGACAGGGAATGCATTTGTTATAATAAAATGAATTGATGACAGATACCCAGTGATATTGCTTGTACATGTTATACAAGCAGGGCCTGGGTCTTAATATAAAAGTTTGTCGCCCCTCTTTAATATAGGCCTATCGTAACTTTCAGTAAGCTCTGCCGCATACATGCAGGAAAGATGTCCCGTGTTGATGCACGCGGATCAACGTTTCTGTGGGGCTGCTAAGCTTATTGAAAATATATTACATCAAAATTAAACAGTTAACACCTTTTAATTAATGCGGAAGGGATGCCCCATGCCGCCTGCGGAGTATCTTGCATTTCTACTGAGTCGATGAAGATAGTTGATTAAATAGTACTGATACCATGTGATGTAACGATAATTTTGTGATAAGAATATACAACTCTTCCTTCGTGGAAAACGATCATTGAAATCTAATTCAAAGTACTTGTCCTTTCAGCAACTTCTGGTGGGGATGGTTTTCGGGACAGCGGTCTTCATCGCAGACCTTTACTTCCTGATCAAGTATACTGTGTGAGCGAGTAGCGTCTGGATACGGTACACTTATTCATAGAATTACTAAATTACCGAAAAGTTCCACAGCCTCCTGGACTTGCCATTGTGATGATATAGAGTGTTAAGGGCAGTATGTGTTGTTGCTTTCTTTTCCAATTGTATAGATGCCATTGGAGCATCGAGTTACATTTGAGGTTCTTTACGACAGTATCTTTAATATCTATAAGACCAGGTTCTGTGTACTGGCTGAAAATAGCAGACATTCCGTAACAGAATTCTCCATATGTGTTGGAAGTTTGTTAATTATGACAAAACGCCAATGCATTTTGGAGAATTATCGTATATTGTGTTCTGCAGTTGTTGTCAATATCTGAAGTACAGTCTTTGCAAAATATACTGTTTACCACCGCTTGATTTGGTACTTGCTATATCTGATCAATCCAATGTTTCAGCAGATTTATCCAAATCTTCCAGACGATCTTATTTGCAAGGTCTATATTCCTCAGTCCAAAAGTGTAGTCAAGTACTGGTCATTAACAGCCGGTGAATTGGGAGGGAACCTTAATGATTTACCCCTTTTTTTGTTTTGTTAAAACATAACATTTGACCCCTTCTGGGGTGTTGGAAGGTGGGACATTTTAATAGCAATAGCTGCCGGCTGCAGACTAAGTTTCCTAGACCAACACTTGTAGGCCTATACGGTGGTGCTAAAACATACGTATTAGTATTCAATGTGTGGAAATTGTATCTCATAATGTATGTGTTTTACAGTCTTTATCAAACGATCCTAATCAATGTGCAATGTTGGAATTCGGAATTCAAATCAGATTTTTCTACGACTTTCAATGTGTGGAACCATAATCTCGGGCTTTTAATGACATTCAACTAAATCCAGTTTTCCATACCAAGGACGATAACTAGAGACATTGTACTTTAAGCTTGACAGTGTCATATGTAACGTGAGCTAGTCCTGTATATATTATACCTGTATAAATCTGTTAATTATGGTTTCTAAAAAAACACAGGTTTATTAGATGGACGTATATGCATATAGACGTGCGCATGTCTTTATTATGAATTATTTATTCATATTTCACTCTGCTATCTTCAAGTATGAAGTAGTGTCACTCTTATTATTATGCAGACTATAATACAACATATTAACATATTTAATTTGCACTCTTCCTGACTATAATTGTGTTCACCCTATAATGTTATGGACTTGAAAGATGTAACTCATCATGTAATATACTTTGGATGTATTACTAATAGCTGATATGCTTCGGAACAAACGATATGTCCAACGATATGTCCATGTGCCTAGCTGTGCTTATCTATGTTCTTTCCCTTTCGGATTAATTCATTTCCAATTACCATTACGATTATTAGGGAACCTATTTTGTAATGCATCTCATTGAGCTAATGATAGCTGTACATAAAATGATAAATGTGTGTATAACCCGGGTGTATAACACAACACGATGGTGGGCAGGGTGCGCGGATCACCCTTTCTGCTTGGCTGCTTACCTTATTGAATAACTATTTAAGGTGAAAAGCCAAGCATATGATCCGCCCGCCCCCGCATAGAGTATCTTTTCTATATGACGGCTCATATAGTAGGTGAGTATCTTATTATCAAACCACGTAGCTGCCCGTGGATACACTCACTGCTATGAGTTATTGAAATACAGTTGTAGTCTCACATCTTGCTATCATTCCACCCAAGCTATACGAGATGACCCTATGAAGATGTGTCAGTATGAGAATAATGTAGCATAATTGTATACATGTAGGGAATTATTACCACTAAGTAACCAAAGAGCTGCAACCTGAACTAGTGCCGGTGCACCCTTTTCAAGTGAATCATAAAAGAAATATTCCGCTCAATGCATCGTTATCTAGTATACTTTGTACTTATAGGTGTGTTTCCATACAAGTATATATCATGGTCATATTAACGTTATTCTCATTTCATTCGATATTATTCAAGGAGGGTGAATAGGATCGACCCATTCAATCATTTCACTTACTTCAATTCCACCGCTATGTGGCGATAAACAGTGCTTGTAACTTTAATATATTTTCTAGAGACCAGTTTCATTCAAAACACTAGAAAGGGTCTTTGTTATTTGTTTCTTAACGGAGTGTCATGAACAAATATGATGTTACTGATGTAATATATAGTATGTGTTTGTATAAGTATTATACGTCTAAGGTGTTCAATTATATTCACCAATTCCACTCTTTTTACATGGAAAGCATTCCAGTGTCAATTTGCCATGTGGGACATCTTTATCATTGCAACGTCCTAGATTGTACATGTATACATGAAGCTTAATGAACTGCCTTCTTATAGGAAAGTAATAAGAAATACACCTGATAGAAACTGGTAAACAATGCTGCAAGTATCTGCTGAAGGTAATGTGATTTGAATGTTTGTATGAAGCAATATGATTTTAGATTAACTGCTAGATTAAAGTGGCATGTTAAGTGAGGGTTACATATTATTAAAACAAACTACTGTATATTGAGGTCCGACCTGTGAATGTGCTCCATACTAGGTATACACTGTGTCATTGTGAAAGGCCTTGAGGTGGACCCAGGAGGGTATAACTGTGCACGTTGTGTGCCATGTGCCGGGGCCATGTGGTCAGTCAATAGGTAGGACATTACCATCATGAACACAGACCGTCTAGGGCTGATACTAACCCTTAAAGGACCACATGATGCCCAAGGCTTCGTATTCATTTGTCGCCATGCTGCACCAACACAGCGCTGGCGAGTAACTCACTGCACTGCGTTGGTACATCATGCCGATAATTAAGAGAGTTATAAACGTGAGGTTGACAAGACTTTGCTGTGCTTAAAGGGTTAATCGAGATTTATCATAAATTATGGCGCCTTGTAGAGGACACCGTATGTTCCGTCGATCTGCTGTCATACTGTCTTATCTGATATATGCGGGGGGAGGGGGAGTTGTGAAATGCGAACAAAACTATGGACCAAGACATCCCTCTTCTTTGGCCCATTCTCAAAAAGCATACAGATAACTTTTAGATAGCTTACATGTGTGCTGTTACTCAAGATATGCTGCACATGTGTGTATTACTCAGTTATTGTTGGCACATCTCAACACGTTACATTTTATATGTCAATACTTATAGATGGCGTACTATGAAGAAGCGATGTGGTGGTTGCTGTAATTGTCCAATAGTGCCAGGACTAAAGCACTGCCTATTTTCCCCTATGCCTGTGATTTTGAACACCGCACTTGTAATATTATTGTAACCGTAGACTTGACTCTTGTTGCAACTATTTGTACAGAGAATTGAATAAAGGTATAATGGACACATTAACTGTGCATATTAGTTGATTCTCATTTCTTAAAATAATGTAGCAGCTTTCTTTGAATTGAGATGGGCTTAGCGTGCCTTCCCCTTACTGACCAGCTCATTGACTCAGGGTAATTGAGTAATACTAAACGACCCAACCAAGGTTTAAGACGTTTTTGTTACATGGGAGAAGTGCTCTCATTTAATGTCCATGGCCCACAGCCATTAAATAAGACCGTGGAGAGACAGGCAAGATCGGGGGAGAAATTTGAAATGTCTTTCCTTCTTGCTGTAATTGGCCTGCGATCTTTAGGCAGTGATTTCTCTCTTTTCCTTAAACTCTTAAGTATTCTTAAATTGCTACCCTCTAAATGAAAGGTACATTGAGTTTATAAAGTGTTTTATTCATAGAATGATTTTCAAAAACACAGTACAAGTTCAAGCGAGATGAAATATGATCGATGTTACATTCATATTGTCCATGGTGATAAATGGCATCTCAGTTCTGATAATGTCCTTTGTTATATTTCTACAGCAATGTATACACATAACAGATACCTGACATTTATAGCTAGGTCTCAATGTTTTATGCATATGCAGATCATATATAATTTTGAGCATTAAACAACAGAGTCTATATACTAGTGATGCAGTCTCTATGTTATTCAAGAAATACAGACATTATGTCTCTTTACAGGATACATGCATGGTTAAATGGACAGGTACTATGCGACTTTTCAGCCACTGTAGTCATACAATGGTTTAAGTATAGGACGACTTTGCAGCCATACACATACATATACGGTAAATTGGCGAACAATGGCGACTTTTCAGCCACCATGCTCTAAAGTATTAATAGTAATTTAATGATCACTTTTATAGGATTAAACATACAGGTAGATATGGGTAGATATAGGTGGAATATCTGCTACTTAGATGTGTGTAGCAGCCTATAGCTATAATATTTTTATATCGAGCAATGGTATCGACATTGTACAGAGGGGTAGCATCAAAAACCATGTATGATAGCATTAGTACATGTAATATGATATACTGTATTCTGGCAGTAGCAGAGTTAACGTAGTTCCCTCTTATTAAATTCACTAACTATATGGCACCGTGCTTTCAGACGGAAGCATTCTCTAGATGGAGCCTGTCTACATGAGACATTCAGTTGATTCCACAATTCTATTCCCCTATATAGTGGACTCTTCCTATAACCCATTTTTATTGAACTTGGAAACTCTAACAAGGCTGTGTTGGTCGATCTGGTTACCCTCCCACATCTGGGGGCTTGTTGAAATTTCAACCCCAGCGATCTAGCATCATGATTCCCCGTATACAGGTATTTGTAGATGAGTAGCAACAACTGGAGATCAAATCTTACACTCAAGTGGTTAATGTCAGCATCAATATGTAAATCAATAGTATGGTAACGTAGTTTCACATTAAGGCATGTTCGGAGGCACCGATTTTGGACTAACTGTAACTTTCTGTGCTGTGACTGTTTAATGCCATTGTAAAGATAGCCACAGTATTCAAGAACTGGCAAAATCGTTTGCTTATATACAAGGAGCGCTGTAGGGGTTGATAACTTCCTTTTCATTTTTCGCAGCATAACGCTTCTAAAATTTGCAGAACTTACAGATTTATTTACAGTTTTTTCTAGAGTGAAATTACTATCTAGTATGATGCCTAAGTATTCGTATTGGGTGCACACTTCTAATCTCGTTTGACCCATTGTTACACAAACATTACTGAGAGGAACATTAGCATTCTGACCAAAAGTTACAATTTTAGTTTTATCCGTGTTTATGCACAAGCCACTTTCAGAAAACCAGTTATATATACTAGTAGCATCCTCCTGCAATAGAGCAGTGGCAGACATTAGGCTTTTGTTCATATTATAGAACACAACGTCGTCCGCATACATTATCACCTTACAATTTTTCATTAGATTAGGTACATTATTAACAAAGCAAATAAACAGTAGTGGCCCCAAGATAGATCCTTGGGGCACTCCATATGTTACAGGTAAAATTTCCGATATATGGTTATTACACACTACAGCCTGGCTTCTGTCAGACAGGTAAGCACACAACCAATCACTATAGATTTCAGGCAGATTAAAGGTTCTCATGCGCCGAATGAGCTCGCCATGATGTATGCTATCAAAAGCCTTCCGTACGTCCAGGAAACAGGACACCATGTATTCATTTTTGTCTATAGCCAGATGTATGTCATTGACTAATTTGAAGACAGCGTCATTTGTTCCCCTGGACGCACGGAAGCCATATTGAGACTGGTGTAGTAGACTCTCTTCCTCTAAATGCGAGTAAATACGTTGGTATATTATGCGCTCCATAATCTTACTGGGAGCAGGGAGGAGGGAGATTGGGCGCCAATTTCCTATTTGTTTAAGATTACCTGATTTTGGTAGTGGGACTACTTTAGCTGATGCCCATTTTTTGGGGAACTTAATATTATGTAGACAATTATTGATAAGATCTGTCAACTGTGGGGCCATTAGCAAAAGAGCGTCCTTAAGGACAGCAGTATTTAGATCAGATATACCACTTGACTTATGAACCTCAATACTCTTAACAAGTTTTAGTACCTCAGAGTACGTGACCTCAGTATTTACAGTAGGTTCATATGAGGACGCAATGGGGTCTTTGTTGTTACATACGTTAGGAGCACTTCCCAGGTTGTCAAATAACTCACCCCCAATATTAGAGAAGAATGTATTTATATATGATGGGACCCTATCACCCCGCAGCTCTTCACCTGTGAGGTGGTCATTCAGGATTATTTCTGGCTTTCCAGATCCAGACCTGCCTAGCAGGAGATTTAATTCCCTCCAGAACTTACTAGGATTGTGGGCCAAGTCTTTAAGCTTGGTTTTATAATAGATTTCTTCCGAAACTCGAGTTTTTGCGTTTATATCTCTCCTGACCTGTTGAGCTTTTTCTAGCAGGACCAGGCTAGTTTTTCCCCCCGAGCAGTACTCTAATATATACTCATTCCTTTCTTGAATGGATTCTATGATATCACGGGTGATCCAGGGTTTGTTCATGTCTTTGAATTGAATGTTCTTCACCGGACAGTGGATGTCCAAATAATCAAGAATGAAAGCCAACATGATGTCCCATTTGGAATCCACATTGGATGTCTGATTGAACATAGTCCAGTCTAGATTACAGATGTAGTCACAGAAATCATTATAATCATAGTTTTTGTATGACCTTCCCTTTGTGGTCACTAATACATACTCTTCTTTCACTTTTTTCTTGACCGCGTAGACTGGGAGGTGATCACTTATGAGCTGTGGTAGAGTGCCATTATGTGACACAATTTCACAGTCAGTAGCAATCAAATCAATACACGAGCCCCCGGGGCCTTTAGGATTTGGGCGGGTGATAGCATAAATTATATCCTGTAGACCAAGATCTGACATTGCCTTTTTATAATATTTAGTCTTACAGTCGTCTGGTTCAAACAGATTGACATTTATATCCCCAATAACCCATTTTTCTCTATCATCCAATAGGGATGAGCTGGTAATTTTCACAATTTCATCAATACAATTTACATAGCTGCCGCTCGGGGGCCTATCTACATGTATGAAACTCATGAGTCGGTGCTTATTTTGGGTGAAATTTACGACCATGGCCTCAATATTAGCATCTGAGCGTTTTAAATCTACAGAAATACAACAATAAGGGGACATAGCATTACAGATATACATTAGGAGCCCTCCCCCGACTTTGTCAACAACCCTGTCATATCTATAAAAAGTGTATCCAGGGATATGTAATTTATTGTCAGCATAACCATCTATTAGCAAGCTTTCACTAACACAGCAGACATCAAAGAGTTTGACCAACCTTTCTAGCTCATCAAACTTCAGTCTAAGACTTCTTATGTTATAGTGTCCAATTTTTAATCCCTTAAAGTTGACAAAGTCGTTTGGGGATGTGGTCATTTTTGCAACGCGGTTGCCTGGTATTCAATACATAACATAGTTTGGGCACGACGCTCAATACAATGCCAGGTTGCATGCTGAAACATGGCTAGGCATTGGCAAGAGCTTGGGGGGGTACTTACAGGGACCAGAGCGCCTCGTAGTAAGGCGGTTTGACAAAGAGTGTCATATTTTGTTTGCTTCTGCGGATAGATGATTGACATTGTATACATCAAATGGGTGGCGCTACCGTATTTGTGATTGTGGATCACTATGTGGCATCTACCTGACTATTAGCGGATTGGGGTAGGGCAGGGGGGGGGGGGGGTGGGCGGGCGGGGGGGGGGGGGTTGGTAGTGGGTAGAGGTATAGGTGATGATGAACTGGCGAGTAGCATGCGCACAGTTTATAAAGAAGAAGAAGGTGCCACTTTATATAAATATATCAAGCTAAGCTAAGCTAAGCTAATCTGTTCTAACCTAAATCAGTTGAAGTCCCACAGTCGCAGGGCATCTCATTAGGTGCTCCTAGACTGTGTGACAATAGGTCAGCATCAATTCTCAATATATGTAATATATACACCAATCAGAATATATCCCAACGCAACGCAAATGGTGAAATGACCACAGGTTGCAGTTGTTATTATTATTATTATTATTATTATTATTATTATTATTAAGGCATCTCATTAGGTGCTCTTAATTCCCAATTTTCAAGTGTTAGTAACAGGTGCCAGTAAGGAGACAGATTTACATTCAGTTAGGCATCCCCAGTATCGATCTAGGTCAGACATCCCTTCAGTGTTAGTACAAAGCAGACATACAAGGGCATGATAGCATCTCATTAGGTGCTTATCATTATGTGGTGTTAGTGGCAGGCTAGCAATGTTATCATAGAATATACGTGTACAGACATGATTACAGGGTCTCGGACAGACTGTAGTTAGCTAATTTGTATAGAAATACATATATACATTGTTACAATGAAATAAAATAATTGAGACCAAGCATTATTATTATCATTATCATCATAGCCTCTCATCTGGTGCATTGACAGTATAATTATCCCTAAGGACACCTAGCATGACTCAGTCATATCATTCAATCGTTGGGCCATCAAGATGGTAGCTATACCGGCACAAAGGTCTGGTGAGGGATGAAGTCCATCATCCAGGAGATCATAATGATATTTGTAGCCCCCTTTTCTGGATTGTCTTTCATGGACAAGTGTGTCCACTTTGGGGGTGACAAGGTTGCGCGATTTATTGCTATTATAGATTGCCGAGTTCACAAATGGTATCATCTCCTCCAGTAAGTCCTGGTCCGGATGGCAATAGGGCCAGTTCTTATTTAGAGTGGTGAGATCCACCCCGTATAATGGTATGAAGGTGACCGGTAATCCTGGGGCAATCATGTGTGCATCATTTATAATTCTCAGCATCATGTCAGCAAATAGGATTTTTACTGCCGCCGGATTTGGAAGCAGTGCCATACAGGATTGGTTCCAGTCATCATATGATAATAAATCACAGATACCGGCATTGACATAAACTGCATTGTAGTAGTCAGGATAGTCCCTGAGCCTGCTACAGGTTAGTTGATGGATCCTCGACATCGTTGCTCCTCCTCTACATACAATATCATAATCACTTGTAGGGTATAGGTGGTCTCCTAGATACCGTACTCTAGAGTCCCCTATTAAGAGAGTGACAGACATCGTTGTTTGAATAAAATAATAGTGGTCAGCGCATGTGATACACTCAGGCAGGAGTGCACAGTACACTGTATATAGTATAGACTCAGATCACATTAGGTCCTACTAACACGAGTTTGTCTGTGCACATGTACCAGACAAATGGTTGGTAGATCTATTTCAGTGGCGGTGGTGGCGGCGGTAGTCAGTGGTGCCGCTGTTACCTCTGCCCTGGGTAGGCCGGTGGGCGGCTCTACTGCCGTGGTGAGTAGGGCCCTCATTATCAGCAAGTGACGTTGGGGCGGGGGTGGGTGGTTGACCTGCATATCTCACAGGTGGTGCAGCGTGACGCAACCTGCTCATGACTCATTCTCACCAACGTGATGCAACTGTTAATTTTGGGTTTTTCCAGGATATTTTTACCACAAATATGTTCACAGGTATATAACTATCACTATAAGTTAGAGTGGGTTTAGTTCTACCAGAAAATGTATACTTTACATGTTATCTAACCCTTATTTCAGTTTTTTTTGGCCAAAAACCACCATAAAGTTGACGTTTTTTATGTCTTTTTTTAGGGAAAAAAAAAAAAAAAAAGAAATTAAGCTAAAATGCACTCTTTGTTCTGTCTTATTATTGTAAATTGTTCTATTGCATCACCCTGGGTGAAAACTTAATGTATTTTTCACATGCAGCTGGTGGGGGAGAGCATTACCTGAAAAAAATCAATTTCCACATACATACCCCTTTAAGGTATTTACATCTTCTGGGATAGTTTTGCCCTGCCCACAAGTAAAGTATAGTATTTCTGCCTGATTCCTGGGTTACATGGTATATTTCAATACATGCCATGTGCTATCAAAAAATATTTTACTCCTATCTGCTTCCTTTCTCCTCACACCATCGTCCTGAATATTTGAAGTGTAAAATTCACATACATACCGGTTTAAGGTGATCTGCTTGTACCATCCAGGCAAATTATATTTAACTGTTCACTTTTTTTCCTGTCAAAAAGGCCATTTAGTTGCATACAATCCAACAGAAGTGCGAGCTTTCAGCCCTTTATTTACCTGTGAAAATGATCGTCACTTCCTGTTCCCGTATGATTTACACATACATACCACTTTAAGCACATACATACCGCTTTAAGGAAATACTGTCTAGTTCCCATGGTGATGTATTTAGTGCATGGAGTGATATTGTAGGTTACTGTAACTTGTTTGTATGATGCAAAAGCATGACATGAATGGCCCAAAAATTGATCACTATGGCCTTTTACATACTGTAGCACTTGTGGCCACATACATACCGACTTAACGCACATACATACCGCTTTAAGGAAATACTGTCTAGTTCCCATGGTGATGAATTAAGTGCATGGAGTGATATTGTAAGTTACTGTAACTTGTTTGTATGATGCAAAAGCATGACATGAATGGCCCAAAAATTGATCACTATGGCCTTTTTGCATACTGTAGCACTTGGGGCCACATACATACCGACTTAAGGCACATACATACCGCTTTAAGGAAATGCTGTCTAGTTACCATGGTGATGTATTTAGTGCATGGAATAATGTTGTAAGTTAATGAAATTTGTTTGTATGATGCAAAATCATGACATGAATGGCCCAAAACATAATCATTATGGCCTTTTTGCATACTTTAGCACTTGTGGCCACATACATACCGACTTAAGGCACATACATACCCCTTTAAGGTATTTACATCTTCTGGGATAGTTTTGCCCTGCCCACAAGTAAAGTATAGTATTTCTGCCTGATTCCTGGGTTACATGGTATATTTCAATACATAACATGTGCTATCAAAAAATATTTTACTCCTATCTGCTTCCTTTCTCCTCACACCATCGTCCTGAATATTTGAAGTGTAAAATTCACATACATACCGGTTTAAGGTGATCTGCTTGTACCATCCAGGCAAATTATATTTAACTGTTCACTTTTTTTCCTGTCAAAAAGGCCATTTAGTTGCATACAATCCAGCAGAAGTGCGAGCTTTCCGCCCTTTATTTACCCGTGACAATGATCGTCACTTCCTGTTCCAGTATGATATACACATACATACCCCTTTAAGCACATACATACCGCTTTAAGGAAATACTGTCTAGTTCCCATGGTGATGTATTTAGTGCATGGAGTGATATTGTAAGTTACTGTAACTTGTTTGTATGATGCAAAAGCATGACATGAATGGCCCAAAAATTGATTACTATGGCCTTTTTACATACTGTAGCACTTGTGGCCACATACATACCGACCTAAGGCACATACATACCCCTTTAAGGAGTTTTTCTTGAATTTCTCTGCTTGTGTTAGTATATCAGGTTGCTACAACATGGTACTACTAGATAAGATATAAGCGTATTATTTGAACCTGCAATTGACTGTTATCTAGGTTAAAGTTGACAATGGAGGTTGGAAAGGTGGAGGGAAATATAAAGATTCTGTTTTTCCAGTAACACTACATGGATTTGTTTTACCCCATACATGCTTAAATGCATTAGGACATTGCATGGTGAGCACAGCTAACTGAAAAACAACAAACAATTAAGTTTCATTAAGTATATTATATCCGTATATTATCTATATTTAGATATATTAGTGCACCTAGGGTATTAGATATTGGCAACATACATACCCCTTTAACACCGTTTGGCAAAATGGAAACACAGAGATATAATGCAGAGATATGGCTTATTGTTCTATACAGCTCAATAGATGATGCAATAAGCTAATAGAATTAAGCAAAAAGTGTGAATACATGTATCACAGGTTTGGCAGTAGGGAACTGCAAAGTTGATGATTATTTAGACCTGCAAAAAAGTGAGAAAATGGAGAAAATGCCCAATTTAGAGGGACGGGGTATCCTGAAAGGAAATACATAATGGGTGATGCAGGTATTCTTGTTGATACTGCATTCATATGCGCTTAAAATACAATTAAGACAAAATTCGTATGTTCATGCATTACTACATTTTTCAGTACTATAGCCCTAGATTTCTTAAAGGGGTATGTATGTGTCCAGGATTTCAACATGTCCGATTGCAACGGTTGCCATGGCTACCGCAAACATATTTAACTGCAACCACCCATCCAGTTTTGTCAACCAACACATCTAGTACACAAATATAAAAGGATTTGACCATATACCAGAATTTCCTCTGGGCCCCCCCTCCACCTGAGTTGCATCACGTTCGTGAGAATGAGTCTCATGTTGTGATTGCGCTGCGGTTGGTCACGTGGATCCAATGCTGTGTACTTATACAGGATCGACAGCTCATAACGGATGTCCATTAAGAGGTTTCCCATCATGTTCATACCTCTGTAGTCCGTCATGGTCTGTATCTGCGGGTCTCCGTAGGATACACCAGTTCCCCAGAATCTGCTGATGCTAGCCTCCATAATGTGCTGGTTCCCAGTATTAAGCAGCCTCATCCTCATGGGAGGATGTTGCACAAATTTTGCTGTAGCAAACCTGCGTATCAGCGGGACAGCATGGTGTGCCCAGTCGGTGCCTGCAGTGACTATTCCGCTACCTCTGGTTTTGTTTATAGTGGGCACTGGTTCAGTTATGATGTCAACAGCGGCTGGGAAGTTGCTGACATGTATGGCTTTGGCATATTGATATGCCTGCTCGACAGACTTGAAGTCCAGGTCAGAGCCGTTTAATTCCACTCTGATAGGTGCAGGGAAGAGATTGCTTAAGTAGGCACTCTCTCCACTAAATGCAATACCACATGGAGTATCAATAATGTGCTCTACCTGCTGTTTGTATGTGTTTATGTATGATGATGGTGGGAGAGGGCATGGCTGTGTGCTTGTGTGGTCACCTCTGGTGAGTGGGGTGGAGCTGAGTAGGGGGGGTGATTTGATGGTGGGGGCGGGGGGGGATGATGTAATTATGATGGATGGGTCAGGAGGGGGTCGCTGGTGGTGGTGTTGACCATTGGTAGTTGGCAAAGGTGGTCTGGGGGGTGATGTGGTAGGTCCTGCTGTTGGGGCAGCAAGATTCAGAGACATTAACGCAGCAGGTGCACGGCGCTGGTTAGGTGGAGGGGGGCGTGGCAGTGCAGGCCGGTGAGTTGTTGGCCGTGGGGGGCGCCAGTTTCTCTGCATCTCATGCTGAGCTCGAGGCGCTGGAGGAGGTGCAATGGGTGTAGGTGCAGCTCCCTGCCTGTAGGTTGCAGCAGCAGTGGGTGGCTTCAGTTGCTGAGCTAGGGTTCTTGGGTTGTACGGGTGGCCTGGTCTTGTACAGTCCATGTCTGAGGGTTTGAACACATCTGGTATGCTGTCCAAACCCTCCGGGGTTGGAGGATACACCTGCCCATTTATCTGGAGGCCGTCCATGGACAGGTCGCCTCCCACATCCCATTCACGTATGTGATTGAAGATGGTTCTTAACTTGTAGCGGTATATCCTAGTATCCCTGGGCTCGTCTGGATTGAGGTATACTTCTGCGCCAAGTTTGCGTACCCGCCTGCGCAGGAGGAGATATTCGTGTTGCAGGTTTGGACACTTGAAGGATATCATAATGGGTCGCGGCCTACCGCCACTTTTCCCAAATCTGGACACAGAAGAGAGGTCCTGTTTATCTACGGGGACCCCAACTGCATTCACAATAGATTTAAAGACAGCAAAGATATCTTCATCTTTATCCTCGGTTAGACCTACAACTACTACATTATAAGTAGGAGGCTGCCTTCTGGTTGCTGTGTGTGGCTGACTGGTTCCACTAGTTACGGGGGGGGCGGGGCATCTGTACCCCATGAGTGACGGATGCAGAGTAGCCTCTGTTACCATTATTGGCAGCAGCTTGTATGATGTCTTTGGAATGCTTTACCTCCAGTGCAGACATCTTGGCTTTCAATTGGTCTACTTCAGCTCTATGGGCAGTAAGCTTGTCCTCCAGGGTCTTCTGTTTGACACTGATTGGATCAGTTGATTGTTTCAGCTTAGTGTCAAAATCAGTCCTGACTAGCTGAATATCATCAGTTAGGGTGGCTGTGGTCAGTACCATTTTCTGGTTGAGGTCGGTGGCAGCTACCTGTATTTCCTCAGAGAGTGCTGCCCTGTCCAGCTTCCGGTCGTCGTCACATTTGGTGATGCGGTCACTCATGCATGACAGTTTTGAATCAATGGCTGAGGTCATAGAATTCAGTTTATCATTCAAGACATCCTTATCAGCCATCCGGTCTTGTATGTACTCCACTGCTGTTACCATCTTTTTGAGGGCTTTGACACCGGTTGGGTCACCATCTGGCCGTGTTGGGTGCCATATCGATGGTCCCCAGGGGGGCGGGGCCAGTGCTCCAGGCTGAGCATGGTAGGTAGCGGTGGCGGAGGTAGTGGTGGCTGGTGGTGGTGCCCACAGATGGGTGTTTTGAGGGGCGTGCCTGGGTGCAGCAGTGGCTGCTCCATTTAGGGGCGGGTAGTAGTAGGAGGTCACAGGTGGTGGGCGATCTGGGTTATAGTGAACCGGCGGGGGGGGTGGGGGAGGGTGGGTCATAGGCCCATTGAACCCCCCCCAGCTGTCGTAGTCCCCATGCTGGACTCCTGTCGGGGTGTGTGGAGGCGTATCCCCCGGGGTCATGCGGCCGCGGTGGGGGATTGGTTGGTTATTGATGCTGGCATTTATTGTCATATTTATTTCATCAATAAAGTCTGTGAGTGGGTTGTGTTCCTCTCTCTGCTGGAGTGGATTTGGCACAACATAGTCCCCCTCCTTTACTGAGTAGTCCTCGGAGAGCGCCCAGGCCAGGTCTGGCGGTGGGTGCTGCATGTGGGGGTCCAGGTCCCCACTTGTAAGGGTGTTCATGCGTAACGATCCAGGTGGCAGGTCTATGAGTGCTTGTTTGAGAGGCATCATCATTGTTTGCACTTGAGAGGTGCCAGGTAATTGACTGGAGGCCGGGCCATTGTTGTCGGCGTCAGGGCCAGCCGGTGCGGGACCTGAGGCGTCCCTAGCAACGCCCTCAGATTGTAGCAAATCAAACCTGTTCTTTTTGTAGATTGGGGAGATCTCTGTGGGACTAGCTGTTATCAGTTGTGAGATTCCCTCTATGGATCTCTGTCGTTTTGGTGTACCTGTGTCTGGCTTGTTGGGCTCCAGGGTTGGTAAACCCGACCCTATGTTCCAGGTTGCTGGGGTGAAGTATTGGTCCAACCCGCGTCTCTTTGTCTTTCGACGTTGCCGGGAGGATTTGGATGATTTAGAAGGCATAGTTCCGTCAATATGTGGAGTATCACTCCAAATGTTTCACTTGAGTGTTCCTGAACACTTAATAGTGATGTAGGTGAATCCTGAACCTATTCCTAACTATATGACACATAATAATCCACGATCTACACGGAGCGCGCTCCCGGTGCGTCTACCTGCGTGTGGCGGCCATAATTCCCGGCAAGGGAAGGAGGGGATGTGTATATTGAAGATGTGTATTCTTGGAATGTGTATTCCCTATACACGATCATAGGCTTCAGTGTTAAAGCAAAGATAGATATGACTACTTTTGCCAATCTGTCCCATATTTCTCTCTTCACACACAAAAATGCCATCTTCTACACTGGAAATACCCTCTAACACACAATAAAAACCATCTAAAACGTTTAAATTAAATTTAAATGAAAGTTTGCAACACAGAGCATTGCTAGGCTGGACTACCTGCCCTGGCCTGTCCCACTGACGTTCTCACTGTAGGCCTCACCTCCCCCAACTGCAGGCATAGGGGCAGTGGTGTGTCACCGGCAAGGGAAGGAGGGGATGTGTATATTGAAGATGTGTATTCTTGGAATGTGTATTCCCTATACACGACCATACTGAGCCTGACACACATGACATCCAATGTACGCGGTATCAGGCATGCCAGTCTAGAGCATCACTTACATCACAAACAAATATTTTAGTTCCTATATCGATCTACAGAAAAGGGTGGCGCCACCCCTACTTCTCGTACACTCCGAGAAGTCCACGATACAACAGGAGAGTTGGCAGCAACAGCGTCAGGATAAAAGGAGCGTCCAGAGCAGTTCAAAACTGTACTACCCATATCGTCGCCGTTTATCATCCAATCGACTGGCTTTTTGATAGGGACAGAAGGCGGTACATGCCTGCAGCCTGCAACCGTCGCCCACACCCACCTGCTCTCCCACACCCACCTGCTCACCCACACCCACCTGCTCACCCACACCCACCTGCTGGCCTGAAATGGAATAACATACATGTATGACACATGACTTTAGGGTACTTTTTAACAAGGAATTCATTTCTGATGCCAGAATGGACCAATGAATGATTATAACGGAATACTATATCTAAGTACATGATAAGCTACAGATTCAGCTTACCCTGAGTCATCTGTGAGGCCACTCACACGCTCAATCTTTCCCCATTGCCCCCTTGCCCCATTCCGATCTGCTTGCATGCCTTCACCCCATGTATAAAGTCTAACCATTGAAAATACACTGTAAAGGACCATACCTGGACTCATGGGACCCTCTAATTTGGCTCTTATTGCCCATTTAATACATTTACTGTGCCCCATTCCTCCATACGTAATAACATTTGCAACACACTTTAAGTAGGATTTAGAATATGGAAAAAAACGGACCATGTCACTTTCTAATTTGACTGTGGCCATATTCCATACTATAGAGGAGTCTCCCTATGGAACGCCCTCCCCCTCTCACTGCAAGAGATGGTCAGCAAAGAGATATTTAAGAGGGAGCTAAAGAAAAAACTAGATACGAATTTGAAGGGGAGCAGGAAGAAATTGCTACAACGGAGAAGAGGTTATTGAAACCAGCCTCCTCCTCCCCCCCTCCCCACCCTACCCCCACATCCCTCCTCACCCCCACTACCCACTACAGACGACTAACCAACTAATACTCCTCATTTTCCTACTCCTCAGTTAGGGGGGCCTACTACTAAAAACAATACCACTACCGACTCTCACTTGTATATATTCTTGTATATATTATCATCTTGTAAATTAACACTTGTATATTTGTAAATATCTACATATTTCTTTTCCCGTTGACAGTCTGTCCCGTTGACAGCCAAAGGTACTCATCTGTCTAAAATCTTGATGTAAATTTGGTATACTAATAGATCAACTATCATTAACTGAGCAATTCATATACAGGTGAGCCAGAAAATAAGTTAGGAAGATCATGTTGTATGATGTGAGTAACGAAATTTAAAAAAAAGAAAAAAGGTTGTCTATGAAGCAGACCTCGGAGCATCCTATCTGCGTGGCTGCTCACACATGTCGGACACGTTATGGTGTGGCTGGCTTCCAATTAGCTGATATCATATATGGTGTAAACGAGTGGCCTTCATAGGGGGATTCAAGTTCTGTTATCGCACTGTTATATCAAACAACTGTTATCTCAAATGTATCTATTGCGACATAGCTATTAAACACCTGGTTGAGGTCCACATGTTCATGATTTAGCTACCGCTGGAGGCAAGCCTGTTGATAACATTGGATGGGCCACCGGGATGGGCCAATCACACAGCAGGGACCGGTGGGTGTGCCGTGGGCCTGGTCCTGCTCCTAATGCATGCGCCTACACCATAAACACCACTAGGAATCATTTTGAATAAGGGCATACAGCTGAGGAACGTGACCTATAGCTAACCATAATAAAAGTATAATCACATGTAATTGGTCAATTTGTTTTAAAATATTAAATTAGGTCATCGTATAAACAAGGCAGATCCCAGGCCAGATGCCAGACATACTAATTGTTTCCATAAGTCCAATGGGAGTCATGAACAGGCCGTGAACAGGTCTCAACTAGATCGATCCATGGCGGACTCTCTCCCAACATTTCAGGAATGCTATTTATGGGATGTCCAGTGTAAAGAAAACAAAACATTTTTGATTAAAACTTAATTACATCTGTATTGTACTGTAGAACTAAGTTTGGAAATATCATAATGGGTGTGGACCACTAAATTCGACATGGCGACATGGGCTTTTTTTGGCCTAGTGACATGTGACATGAGGAATATAAGAGATAACGACATGGGACATGGCAGTTTCTTAAAATCGACATGGTGAAATGGTCATTCCTTAAAATCGACAGGGCGACATTACCATTTCTTAAAATCGACAGGGAAAATTGGGACCAGTGGTCCAGACCCCCATCATAAACAACATTAACAGTAAATCAACACAATGCATTATCAGTCTTTGGCAAAACATGCCGGACAGTGGCAATGTCCGCCTAAAATGGCTGTGGTCCGGCAGAATGACTGGTGCTGCCTGACCAGATGTCCTGGACATTCTGGGCTTTTCAGAACTGAATTTCATCTTTTTTAATATTCCAACTAAAACTGAAGTTACAAGTCCTGGAGTAAACACTAATATTTTAGGCAAATTAAAACGGGACTGGTTACGGCTGCAACTCTCAGATGGGGCCGGGGGCTGTCTGAGAGTTACGGATAGAAGGGTCAGTTTTCTACTGGTTGTGCATATCCTTGCCAATCATGTAGATTTCTACATCCAATCAAGACAAACTATGAGTGGCTGTTTATGCTGCTAAGGGCCTTAATTGGGTGAGGTGAAATGTACAAATTGGTAATTATAGGCATGTCTAGACCAATTGATGGGTGGCATCAATGCAGTAAAGACCTCATGCATACAAGGACTACCCTCTTCAAAAATCCTCTAATGTGTAGAAATGATTAATAAACTAAGAATTCTAAAATCATACAAAGGTGGAGAATAGGTCTAAGATGCTCACTGCACATTTCTTTCTGAAGAAATATAATATCAAGGACAGGGGAATGCGAAGATTTTTTTTTGTGCAAAACCAGAGCTATTCCTGCATCTCGATCCTATACGACGCTAGTGGCCGTGGGTATGTAGCCTAAACTAAGCAGGATCGAATGTCCTGCTAGGTGAAAAAGGTGTTCGCAATGACTGCATTATTTACAATAAAGTTAAGCCTGCATGGTCTAACAGAGTTTTTTTTATTTGCTGACTCCATCATATCCTACATGACCTACATGCGTGATACTACACTTCTCCAGTGACTTAAGAAACATATATTGGCAATTCTGATATAGATAATATTTATGACCCACACATTGATGTCGGTCAAAAACATGTAGTTATATAATTATAATTATATAAATATATAGTCTGCACCCCATGCATGTACTTGGATGCTCTTGACGACACCAAGGTTGTGCTTGGAGCTCGAGGGACGCTCGGTACATATAGCCTTGTGACTTGTGTATATAAACAGCAGCACGTGGGGGGACCCCATCACAGGGAACTTAACGCCTCATACATTATACACCTGTTACATAGGCTCCAACACAACACACATAGGCCAAACATAGAGTATACACTCCCCGACTGCAGCTTTACCTCACCAGTTGACGTACAACCACACACATCATGGCACTCCAACAGGTTGGTGCTATACTAGAGGATTCACTTTATTCTATTAAGCTTTCAAAGGAGATCCAGCAATGGATGATTTAGGCACCCAAGTATGATTTGAAGATAATGCAATAAGCAGGGTATATATGGGAGATTTTCATGGATCATCCCCAACTTTAATAGCTGGCAGGGGCATCCACAGTGTATACTATTTATGTGTGCAAAGTGAAAACGCACCCGCATCTCCCGATTATTCTATGGGCATGATGCAATGTCGATCAGTACATGTAATTAAAAACTAATAGAAATAAGAAACGCTTTTGCTATTGGATATCTCTTAAACGTTTGTAACCAATTATTTTCTGTGATGCTGGCTAACGTATTGTGTTCTATTTGCTTGTATAGCTACTATGAATAAGTAGAAGTACATGTGGTATGTAACATTATGATCTAACATCGTGTCGGGACAGTGACATCAGTCCCAAACTATCTTCTATTTACTAAAACCCCAGAATAGTTTTCTGGAATAACAACTTCAATTTGGCACAAGCCCCAAAAAACTAACATCCTTTTTTTGCTCCCAATATGCCTGTGTCCACTAGCATATATCAGGCCGTTTGTCGTCCTTCAAAACGTGACTTTGAATACAAATATGAAATATATGTTTTGTCTCCCTGTGGACACAGGTGGACGACAAAATTCTCAAATACAACAGTGGGATAGCAATTTGGGGGTGCCCAAACTGGACGACAAAAGTGAGAATTTAGAAATCTAACATGTTTGATTTTTAGTGCAGAAATTAGGCGATATGCTCTTTATTCTATTATAATAAGACGTCCATGTTTGCCCTGGGCAGTCTGGGCAGCAATTTATAATGCCTAGTGGACACAGCCTACCTGCAGTTAAAGTAGAATATATCTACAAAATATATTCCCAGATATGTACATATTGCTGGACGTCAAAACGGCCATATATTCCAGTTTCCTTGTCGTATAGTGGACACAGGCCTATTCATATACTGAATGGCTTTGTGACGATCCATATTTGTGAGATAACTTTACTGTGTGTATCATGCAAGGGTGTTAAACCACCAATGCATGATACATTGCTGAAATGACCTAACTACTCCATTAAGGAGAAAAATGTATACGATTTTTACTTGATCTTCACATATGACATACACTCTATGTAGCAAACAGGTCCTGGGCCTATCTTATAGAGTATAAATAAATGAACTTCAACTCAACTCAACTCATGATATGCACAGTGTAGCTATAGAGGAGTAGTTGGTGTTTTTTTGACTGCTGTATGTGCTGTGACTATGTGCGGCACAGTATAATACATACCTCCAGCTAATCCACCTCTTATGTATATTAGCCTACGTTAGAGGAGGCCGCTGGATCGAGAACCACTTTTAGGACATGCCCCAGTTAATATTCACCTCTGAACCCACAAAGGCACTTGAGTACAAAACCTATGCTCAAATGACGACAAATGCCCACAGGCGCACTACATTTGAGACATCAAGGCAGCTCAGCATATCAGTTGAATATGTCGCATTTGAGGCATGAGGGCAGGTTGATATTTGAGAAAGTTTGAGAAAGTATTCTACCACTTCATAGCATTTGAGACACAAGGGAAGGATGAATCTTTAGGACAGTTTGTTGTTTTACACAACTATAATTTTAGTATTACCCAGTGGACTGTAGATACTGGAATTATTAATTATGATGGATGCACTAATTAATATACCACAACAGTAGAATTATGTTTGGGTCATATTTATTGGTGACCGGCTGGATTGTCCCCAGCCTGACATAGTTATAATGAATTCATTGAGTCAAAAGAAAAAATTCCAGATAAGATCCGGTCGGTATCTCCAGTTCATGGAGGAATGGCGTGACGGGAGAGTGACATCACAGCGTCTGACGGAGTAGGTGGCGCTGCAGCATGGAGTTTGGCGCCACCGGAGAGTCTCTCAGTCCTTATGTAATACTAATATTAATATAATCAATACCGCCCATTACCCGGTGGACTGTAGATACTGGAATTATTAATTATGATGGATGCACTAATTAATATACCACAACAGTAGAATTATGTTTGGGTCATATTTATTGGTGACCGGCTGGATTGTCCCAAAGAGTCCCAAACTAGACAGCCTATACTTCAAGGTGCTGGTCGGCCACAACAGACGAGATGGCGGCCGCCACCAGAATGTCCTTAGCGATTCTATCTTCCAGGGGGGCAGTGAGGTAGACTTTGTAGGCATCACTCGACCAGTCACCCCGGAACTGGATCTCCTCCTTCGTTGCACCAGTGAGCCACATGAGGGTAGTTCCGCCCCGACGCATACTGTGCGAGGAGAACTCCGATGGGTCCAGGCCCGAGAGTCCAGCAAAGAACTTCACAGCGTCATTGTAGGTCTTGTAATCCAGAGGGGGGAAGCCCACGCCCGGAAGGAGGAAGGCGGGGGCATCAGGCCCCGCTGGGACCTCTTGGAAGTGGCGCTGGGTCCAGTAAACTGCACATAGTCTCATGTCCGGGCAGGCTGCCACCGGTATCTGGAGGGTCCTTTCCCTTTTTTGGATGGTCTTTGTTTTCTCCACCTCCACAACCATGCCCCATGGGAAGAACTTAAAGCTACGACGCCTCAACACAGCGTCAGATAATGTAACATTCTGCTTCCTGAGAAGGGCCCTGAAGGAGGTCAATATGGCCGCCCTGATGACATTGTGGATGGGTTCCATGGTGAAGTGGGTGAACATCGCCGCCAGGTGAGCGGGGAGGAGGGGAGAGGCCCTCCTGACCTCCTCCGCCAACGTCCTACTAGCACCTGCTAGCGCCCTGGAGACGCCCACGTCCAAGTAGTCCACCGGGGGGAAGCCTTCTGTCTTCAGGAAGTCAGACAAAGCAGTAACATAGTTCCTGATGGAAACTGGCCTTAACGACCTTGCCATGAAGGCCACATACCAACACACCTGGTGTGAGGGGCAAGGGGTCGGGTACAGGTGGTAGGTCTCACAGAATGTGAAGTATTTCTTCATCTGGGAGGAGCGAGTCTTGATGGACTCCACAGAGATGTAGCGCCTCTGGAGCGCGCGGCACTCCTCCTGTAGCTTCACCAGACCCCTTGCAATCAGAACAATCATCGAATAAGTCATAGCAGCACATGCTGTCCCGGGACACGAGACATTTGATTCTGTCTATTGACTTGGGAAGGTCGAGGCGACTGAGACTGACACATAGAATGTTATCGTCAGTGGAGATGTAAACTGCACTTAAGGTGATGTTGAACTGCACCGACAGCCAGAAAATCTCGCGAAGCCAACACATGGAGAACTGATTTTTGCTACGGCCCTACCTGAGGGCCCACATGACCTGGGTATTGTCAGTCACACAGCACACCCGGGAATCCCTCCTGCGCTCCCCCAACCTCTGCATGGCTTTTAGAATGGGGAAGAGCTCCAGGACATTGATGTTCTCATCTGTGGCTACATCCGTGGAGCCCACATAGTGGTGGCCCAGGTCGGTGGCCCAGTGGTTCTCCTTATCCCAAGGGCCCGCCAGCCAGTCGAAGTTGGAGTAGGCACCATACCCCCAGAATGAAGAGTCACAGTACAAGCCTAGCGTGGGGGTGGAGGGGCCTAGGATCTTGGCTGAGCCATCAAACATGGCGGTGAAGCCCGACCACCATTTCATGTCCTCGTGGAATTCCTTGGTCAGGGCCAACTTCTTGTATGGGCGGGTTTCAGAAGCACAGAGGTCATAGACCCGACGGGTGAAGGTGTTGCCCCCCCGGATCACAGTGCTGCAGTGGGCCAGGAGGCCTGCTAGCTCATCTAGCGCCTGCTTAGTTGCACTGGTCTCCTTGAGGTAACCATCCACCGTGGCCTGTAGCCTAGCCAGCTTATCATCAGGGAGGCGGAGGCACATCTCAACCGTGTCTATGTCTATGCCCAGGAAGCGGGTCAGAGTAGAGGGGTCAGACAGCTTTTTGAAGCTAATATCGAACCCCAGGTGACGTAGTATCCTCATCAGGACCCTTTGCTCCAGTCGGCCCTGGGCCTTGTCGTCAGATACAATGCAGTAGTCGTCAAGGTAATTGACACAGCGGGAAACCCCCTCTTTCTCCAGAACCCGGACCACAAAATCTGACAGTTTGTTGAAGCAGTAAGGGGCAGAGCTAAGGCCCATACACACCCGGTTATCTCTCAGGTGGACCGGGCCCTCACCAAAGTCCCAGCACAGACCCTGACCAATCCTGGATACAGGGTGGGTGTGGACGGCTCTGAAGGCATCCGAAATGTCGAGGCTACATAGCACCTCCCCACCAGACAGCATGTCAGCGAAGTCAGTGACACTTTTGTATTTGAACTTCGTCGCCACCTCAGAGGTGTAATTGTTGACTGCTATGTCTGCCGGGCGGGAGCAGTCCACAATCCCGCGGATGCCCTCCGCCTTGGGGACACAACCTAAGGCGTGGACACAAGGGAGGGGGGCGTCGACGACAGTCAGGCAATCCCTGCCTAACTCCTTCATTAGCTTAGCGGACATGAGTACATAGTTTTCACCTGTTGTCACCTCGTCGTAGTTGTCACACTGATAAGATGAGGCACACGAGGGGTTGAGCATTTCAAACCCGTATATCACCCCTTTTAACACATATTCCCAATCTGGGTCTGGGGTGCCCGTCAGCATGGCCTTCGGGAAGAATCTACAGGGTTTCAGTTGAGTGACGGTGCCGCCCACAAGGTACTCACAGTTACATTTACCGGCGATGCAGTCGGCGTAGATGTTGATGTTTTGTCGTTCACCACCATTTTGGCTCTCCGGCCGGAGAGAGTATAGAAAGGGGCCTCTGATTGGGTCGCGCCCTGGGTCGACCCCTACCCGGAGCAAATCACAAGCCGCGATACATTCCCGCCACGTGCTTGGTGACGCGGTGGCGGTGGGGTCCCGGGGGGAGATGTAGGAAGTAGATGCGGACGCTGGCAACCCGCCTGACGGAGCCCCCACCCGGGGCCCCTCCGCCGCAGCCGCAGGACGAGGACGCTCCCGGGATTTTGTAAGAGGAGGGACCCCCACCACGGACCTCTCGGTTATTCCCGCGCTGGTCGGGGGCCCCGCTGCATCCTATTTCCTGCCGGGGCACTTCGGAGCTTTGTGATCACCGCCACAGAGGCGGCATACATGTGGGAACCTGCAGCCCTTCGTCTTCGGGCAAGAGTCCTCATAGTTCCACAATATACAAGCATTCTCATGTCCTGTGACAGGTGTGCTGGTCCCGCCCTGGGACTGCCCCGATGAGGCCGACTTCTTTTTAGATGAAGAGGGGGCCGCGGCGGGGGCCTGGGCTAGGCGATGGCCTTCATACGTGCCGATAAGGCCATAGTGGCGCATTGTCAGATTATAGTCCCCCGGGTCAAAGGCCGGCATTCCCTTGGTATCGGCAAGCTCCCTAACCCCCAAGTCGTATTCTACTGACGCCTCCGGGGGGTAGATTCCGGTTGCACTCATGAGACACATATAGGACAAGTGTTGTAGATAACCCTTCAGGGCCCCATCCACATTTGAGTGAATAGCCCATTCTAATGAAACGAACGTTAATTCCTGAAAGTTGGCTTTGCGAACATTTTCCAGTCTCGGTAGAAATCGGGCTATACTGAACTTACTGTCTTTTTCCTGTGGAGGAGGGGGTGTAGGGGGAGTTTGGACTTGTTGCGGAGGTTGACCTTGGCCCGCTCCGACCTCCGGGGCGGCCTTCGCTGCCTCCAATTCTGCATTCTGGAGCGCCAGCTGGTCGATACGTCTCTTCAGTCGTAATTTTCGACCCTTTACCTCCTGCGCTGCTAATTCCACCATGAGTTGGATCTCCTCCTCATCCATGTCGGGAGGAGCGTCCTTTTCTACGCTGCCCTCGTCGGTGTTGACGCCGCCATTGGCCCCGTCGTTGAGGTTGTCTGCTCCGCCACCGCCGACGTTTCTTCTCGCCAAGCGCGCTGCCCGGGCTTCAGCTGTTACCTGTTTGGTACAGAAGGCCCCTGAAGGTTCATCATGCTCCTCGGCGCATTTACAGCAGACCACCATGGTGGATGATGGTAGATTCCTCAGATACCGACGAAAAAATTCCAGATAAGATCCGGTCGGTATCTCAAGTTCATGGAGGAATGGCGTGACGGGAGAGTGACATCACAGCGTCTGACGGAGTAGGTGGCGCTGCAGCATGGAGTTTGGCGCCACCGGAGAGTCTCTCAGTCCTTATGTAATACTAATATTAATATAATCAATACCGCCCGTTTGGGGGGCAAAACCGGGCCAATGATACAATCTCTAGTTGGGACTGGTCCAATAGATTTCGACAACAGCTGAAGAGTTTGGATGCACAACGACATCCAGCCATCCCAGAAGATTATCTGATTTAAAGACACCCTTGGATCACTTATAGTATTTTGGTAACAGAGTGTATCCATTGCAGGCCTATAATTTCATGCGAAATAGCAAATTTTGATAAAACTTTAATGGTCCACGTGCACCAAGCATTCACACTGACTTGGACTACAATTCACATGGGATCGATCGAAGTCTATGCTTGGTTATTTACATGACTATATGGTAAACAAGGCGGAAGTTCAAATGCATGCATTGTATAGTGACTAAAACGAACAAGCTATCGAGGTCTACACATTTGTAACTGTAATGTATGGCATGACGATATCCATTAAAGTGACATTCAATGAAAGCGTATAATGAATAGCCTACTCTATACAAATTAGGTCAAACGATCTACATGTATAAATAGGCCTCGGAAACATGTACATGATCAACAAAAAACTGTAGGTAGCTGATATAGTTCAACACTTGCCTACCTTGAATATGCTACATTACCTATTTTACTTCTTTAAGGTAGGAATCTGATCGTTTTCTTTAACACTTTTACAGTTGGCCCCGAAGCCTACCCTGATTGAAGACCCATCAGACAAGTTCCGCCCAGAGAAGAGTGAAAGCCAGTTCAGGGACTTTACTGAGAACTGTGACAATTACAACAGAATTAAGCAGACCTACAACCTGATGCACACAGAACAGACTTATGACTTTGTTAAAGGGAGAGTAAGTGTGTCTCACCAAATGATGTGTTTTATAGCCCTATTCATTTTAAAAGCTAATGACCTAAGCAAGTTCTAACAAAAAGGTTCCATGGATATACCAGGCCTTATGTGGCCGTAATTGCATAGTGGATTTGGACTTGTGTAATGATTATCAGTCCTTTATTTCAAAATAGAATAATACAATTGCGGGTCTTATAAGGTTCTCTTATACCAGTCAGTTTTGTGACTGCCTCGTAATATTATGCTGATGTTTATTATGATGCAGCATCAAAGATGTACTATTCATATCATGTGTCATATATGTGAATCTGCTAGTAAACGATTAGTAAATCCTCTCTCTATTACAGCTTGACTACTGGACTAAGTTCAACCATGGAGAGTTCTCCATGATGGAGGTGCTGGAGGCACTCAACTCCCTCATAGACCAGAGTGACCCTGATGTAAGTATCAATTGCCATTTAAGGACAGAGTGATACTGCTGAGGCCAAATTTTAAAAAAAGGTTTGTTTCCGGTAACCCGACCGGGTCGAGCAAAACGGTGCCGGGCCCCCCTATTTCTGGAAAATTTTGCTATTTGCCGTTTCTTATGGTTTGTAAATCGGACAATTATTAAGGATTTTATATAGGACAGAGACTCTATAACCGGGCCCTAAAACGGTGGAAAGCAACAAATTAAAAATTTAAAAGAATCGGCCGACCAGGCCTAGCTTGCAAGACCATGTTACCGGAAACAAACCTATTATTTTTTTGGCATGACCGTCACACGTAATTTGCTTATGATATTTAATACAGTCCCAAAACTGACAGCCTACACGTCAGGGTTGCATCTATGCATCATGATGGCAGACTTTATGCTAAGGAAAAAAAGGTCTGTTTCTGGATACATGGCAAGAAAGTCTAGGGTCGGTAGGTCGGATTTAATTTTGATTTTATCTTTTATCTTTTTTTTACATTAAAGTACAAGACAGCCCCTCCACATACCCTTAAACTGTCTAAAAAATGTGTAAGAATGTGTAAAAATTGCATAAATCTACCTTTATATTTCACATTATTTTCTGAACATGAATATAATAGCCAACCTTGTGGAAACCCTAAAATTGACCAAATTAAGGTTTAGAAATATGAAAAATTGCATAAGAAACATAGGGTCTGCCCTGTTTTGATAGGCTCGGTCGGACGACCTGAAACAAACCTTTTTTTAAATTTGGCCTAACGCATTAGAAGACACTGTTACTACCGCTAAATCATTAACAATGTCCACATATATCATTTGAGTATCGATTAAATCTATTTCTTGTTACCCATATAGATCTACCGTATTCGACGCAATATGGGCGCTTATGAAAATATTTTCATAGCGTTTAAAGTACTTAAGAGTTTAATTGTCTCTAAAAATTTGAGCCTTTGTTCTAGTCTAAAAATGCCCCAAAAGGGGGGGGGGGCGCTTATCAGGGGGAGGGCGCTTATTACGTCGAATACGGTAAGTGTTCTTTTGATCATGTACTGTCCTATCTGGCCATAATCTTCAAACAAGCAATATATCTCATCGCATTATAGCTGGCCCCATATTGATCCCTCACTGTACAGATCCACAACTAACCCATGATATCTCCCCTCCT
This sequence comes from Harmothoe impar, assembly GCA_947462335.1. Taxonomy (NCBI): domain Eukaryota; kingdom Metazoa; phylum Annelida; class Polychaeta; order Phyllodocida; family Polynoidae; genus Harmothoe; species Harmothoe impar. Next base: position 45,142,885 of record OX381720.1, on the reverse strand, counting down.
ACAGACCGATGTCCCCAACATCATGCACGCCTTCCAGACAGCAGAACGTATCCGTGAGGTGCACCCAGACAAGGACTGGATGCACCTGGTCGGCCTCATCCACGACGCCGGCAAGATCATGGCCATGTGGGGGGAGCCTCAGGTTAGTGTCAATGATGTGGTAACGTTGTAATACAAGATCATGGCCATGTGGGGGGAGCCTCAGGTTAGTGTCGATGATGTGGTAACATTGTAATACAAGATCATGGCCATGTGGGGGGAGCCTCAGGTTAGTGTCAATGATGTGGTAACGTTGTAATACAAGATCATGGCCATGTGGGGGAGGCCTCAGGTTAGTGTCGATGATGTGGTAACGTTGTAATACAAGATCATGGCCATGTGGGGGGAGCCTCAGGTTAGTGTCAATGATGTGGTAACATTGTAATACAAGATAATGGCCATGTGGGGGGAGCCTCAGGTTACTGTCAATGGTGTGGTAACGTTGTTATACAATATCATGGCCATGTGGGGGGAGCCTCAGGTTACTGTCAATGATGTGGTAACGTTGTAATACAATATCATGGCCATATGGGGGGAGCCTCAGGTTAGTGTCAATGATGTGGTAACGTTATTATACAAGATTAGTCCCTTCCAAGTGGAAATTATTTATGGCGCATAACCTTACATGATGTAGTATATGCCACTTAATCGTACAGTACAGGTAACGAGTGTTTTTGTTAACAGTGGTGTGTGGTTGGGGATACCTTCCCTGTGGGTTGTGCACCCACCGACAACATTGTGTTTGCCCGGGAGAGTTTCAAGAACAACCCGGACTTCGACCACCCAGTCTACAGGTAAGAATTATTCTGGGTTCGATACCAGTTAGCTTAGGAAACTTAGTTTGAGTTTAAGTATGAGTTTAATATCCCCCTGCCCCAGTAACGAGAGCGCCCCCTCTGGCCCAATAAATATTGCTTCCTACACCATGAATGAAATAAGTAACAAATGCCGCCTGCATTTATGTGCGCCTTTCTTTTCCACCACAAAACCAACCGAAATTTTTCCCACACAGGGTACCTGGCTCTATCTCTCCCAAGAGTGCTTCTATGAACGATGTTTCATATTAGTTAAGTATAATTTAGGGCGATTGTCCTATACATTATTGTAAAAGAGTCATGGAAATTCTAAAATCTCTTTTTTTGAGCTTGATCTACCCCCAGCCAACGTTAGCTGGTGTTGGCATGACCTTTTTTCATTTTGTAGCCTCAAGTGCTTTTTGGCTGTCTATATAATATTAAATGCCAATATTGCCAATGTTGCTGTTGGCTCAACATTCGGCCAACTTCAGATGCTGACGTTGAGCGAACGTTTTCTCAAAAAGTTAATGGTCAAAATCTGACTTTTTTTTCTGATGTTCCAATATTTAAAATCAATGTATCAGTAGCCAGATTTGGCCAACATTTATTTTCTTCCTCATTATATTGACGAGGAACAATATGAAATTAACTCTGCTATAAGGACATGACTGTAATATAATCATAGATTAATAAACAGTCATTTCTGTCCTTGCAGTTCACCTTAATCTCAGCTTAGAGGTTTGATCAGAAGTGAGATAAACTCATATCCCATGGAAGGGTGTCCTCATAGCAATATTGCCATTGTTTTGAAATTTTCACAAGGAAAGTTAGTAGTTAGATATTCTACAGTTTCTAAGAGGAATACTTAATAATTAATTATTATTCAAAAAGAGCCCCATTTATTTCTCGGTTATGATGAAAGATAATGGAGCCTCTGGTCAAAATCTCTTCAAACAACAGCTAGTGCACTCTGGTGTGTATTAGAAATGCAACTTTGGGCCAAAATGTCTTTTCTTAAAGCATCCCATTTATCTTATTTTCTAGAAATGAGACACATTATTTTTGGATGTGAGTAGTATAAGTAGAGGGTATAGTATAAAACAACATATATGTTGTTTTATACTATACCCTCTATTTTTACCTTTTTTGCTAATTTTTCAAAAAGTTACTATTTATTATAACTTTGAGGGACACTGTATATTATACGTTTCAAGAAATTCTGAACATTTTCACCTGAGGAACTTTTGACCATTTTCTGAGCAATTTCTGTGGACTTTGCCAAACTGGGAGTAGTCCGGACATAGCCATTTTGCTGTCTGTTCACTGCTGTGTGGTTACTATGTCCAGATGTGTGGCGCTGGAGATGGTAAAATTTCTTCATAAATTGTGTGTCCTGGCATTATGTTTTCTATGCGTTTCAAAACATTCTGAACATTTTCACTAGGGGAACTTTTGATCATTTTCTGAACAATTTCTGTGGACTTAGCCAAACTGGACTGAACAGACGGCAAAATGGCTATGTCCTGGCCACTCCCAGTTTGGCTAAGTGAGGGAGCTGGAGATGGTAAAATTGGTGATGTCATAATATCAAACTTCATCTTTTCCATGCATCTCAAGACATTCTGAACATTTTCACCAAAGGAACTTTTGACCATTTTCTGAGATTTCTGAGAGCTGGACTTAGCCATTTTCTCAGGGGGAGTCAGATTTCCCATTTTGTCCTAATCTCAGCGTAGTTTCCTGTGAGACACTAGAGAGCTGGAGATGGTACAATTTAGTGATAATGCTTGTCGTGTTCTAAGTTTGTATTTTCTATGCGTTAAGTCTGGACATAGTTATTTTGCTGGCCGGTTTAGTCCCGTTTGACACTAGAGGGAGCTGGAGATGGTAAAATTTTGTCACAAAGTGTGTGTGCTGGCATTATGTTTTCTATACGTTTCAAGAAATTCTGAACATTTTCACCTGAGGAACTTTTGACCATTTTCTGAACAATTTCTGTGGACTTAGCCAAACTGGGAGTAGTCCGGACATAGCCATTTTGCTGTCTGTTCACTGAGGGAGCTGGAGAACAGATAGGGGAGAATAGTGATACAGACCATAAAAGTGTTTGAGATTGACATTGCCAGACTTGACAAGGGAGTGTTCAGGACATAGCCATTTTGCTGCTCAGTTCACTACAGTCTGACACTACAGATGTGTTGACGCTGGAGATGGTTAAACTTAGTGAAGTGTGGGACATAGTTATTTTGCTGGGCAGACACTAGAGGGAGCTGGAGATGGTAAAATTTCGTCACAAAGTGTGTGTGCTGGCATTATGTTTTCTATACGTTTCAAGAAATTCTGAACATTTTCACCTGAGGAACTTTTGACCATTTTCTGAGCAATTTCTGTGGACTTAGCCAAACTGGGAGTAGTCAGGACATAGCCATTTTGCTGTCTGTTCACTGAGCACTGTGTGGCTATGTCCAGATGTGTGGCGCTGGAGATGGTAAAATTTCTTCATAAATTGTGTGTCCTGGCATTATGTTTTCTATGCGTTTCAAAACATTCTGAACATTTTCACTAGGGGAACTTTTGATCATTTTCTGAACAATTTCTGTGGACTTAGCCAAACTGGACTGAACAGACGGCAAAATGGCTATGTCCTGGCCACTCCCAGTTTGGCTAAGTGAGGGAGCTGGAGATGGTAAAATTGGTGATGTCATAATATCAAACTTCATCTTTTCCATGCATCTCAAGACATTCTGAACATTTTCACCAAAGGAACTTTTGACCATTTTCTGAGATTTCTGAGAGCTGGACTTAGCCATTTTCTCAGGGGGAGTCAGATTTCCCATTTTGTCCTAATCTCAGCGTAGTTTCCTGTGAGACACTAGAGAGCTGGAGATGGTACAATTTAGTGATAATGCTTGTCGTGTTCTAAGTTTGTATTTTCTATGCGTTAAGTCTGGACATAGTTATTTTGCTGGCCGGTTTAGTCCCGTTTGACACTAGAGGGAGCTGGAGATGGTAAAATTTTGTCACAAAGTGTGTGTGCTGGCATTATGTTTTCTATACGTTTCAAGAAATTCTGAACATTTTCACCTGAGGAACTTTTGACCATTTTCTGAACAATTTCTGTGGACTTAGCCAAACTGGGAGTAGTCCGGACATAGCCATTTTGCTGTCTGTTCACTGCTGTGTGTGGTTACTATGTCCAGATGTGTGGCGCTGGAGATGGTAAAATTTCTTCATAAATTGTGTGTCCTGGCATTATGTTTTCTATGCGTTTCAAAACATTCTGAACATTTTCACTAGGGGAACTTTTGATCATTTTCTGAACAATTTCTGTGGACTTAGCCAAACTGGACTGAACAGACGGCAAAATGGCTATGTCCTGGCCACTCCCAGTTTGGCTAAGTGAGGGAGCTGGAGATGGTAGAATTGGTGATGTCATAATATCAAACTTCATCTTTTCCATGCATCTCAAGACATTCTGAACATTTTCACCAAAGGAACTTTTGACCATTTTCTGAGATTTCTGAGAGCTGGACTTAGCCATTTTCTCAGGGGGAGTCAGATTTCCCATTTTGTCCTAATCTCAGCGTAGTTTCCTGTGAGACACTAGAGAGCTGGAGATGGTACAATTTAGTGATAATGCTTTTCGTGTTCTAAGTTTGTATTTTCTATGCGTTAAGTCTGGACATAGTTATTTTGCTGGCCGGTTTAGTCCCGTTTGACACTATCTAGGGAGCTGGAGATGGTAAAATTTTGTCACAAAGTGTGTGTGCTGGCATTATGTTTTCTATACGTTTCAAGAAATTCTGAACATTTTCACCTGAGGAACTTTTGACCATTTTCTGAACAATTTCTGTGGACTTAGCCAAACTGGGAGTAGTCCGGACATAGCCATTTTGCTGTCTGTTCACTGAGCACTGTGTGGCTATGTCCAGATGTGTGGCGCTGGAGATGGTAAAATTTCTTCATAAATTGTGTGTCCTGGCATTATGTTTTCTATGCGTTTCAAAACATTCTGAACATTTTCACTAGGGGAACTTTTGATCATTTTCTGAACAATTTCTGTGGACTTAGCCAAACTGGACTGAACAGACGGCAAAATGGCTATGTCCTGGCCACTCCCAGTTTGGCTAAGTGAGGGAGCTGGAGATGGTAAAATTTTGTCACAAAGTGTGTGTGCTGGCATTATGTTTTCTATACGTTTTAAGAAATTCTGAACATTTTCACCTGAGGAACTTTTGACCATTTTCTGAACAATTTCTGTGGACTTAGCCAAACTGGGAGTAGTCCGGACATAGCCATTTTGCTGTCTGTTCACTGAGGGAGCTGGAGAACAGATAGGGGAGAATAGTGATACAGACCATAAAAGTGTTTGAGATTGACATTGCCAGACTTGACAAGGGAGTGTTCAGGACATAGCCATTTTGCTGCTCAGTTCACTACAGTCTGACACTACAGATGTGTTGACGCTGGAGATGGTTAAACTTAGTGAAGTGTGGGACATAGTTATTTTGCTGGGCAGACACTAGAGGGAGCTGGAGATGGTAAAATTTTGTCACAAAGTGTGTGTGCTGGCATTATGTTTTCTATACGTTTCAAGAAATTCTGAACATTTTCACCTGAGGAACTTTTGACCATTTTCTGAGCAATTTCTGTGGACTTAGCCAAACTGGGAGTAGTCCGGACATAGCCATTTTGCTGTCTGTTCACTGCTGTGTGGTTACTATGTCCAGATGTGTGGCGCTGGAGATGGTAAAATTTCTTCATAAATTGTGTGTCCTGGCATTATGTTTTCTATGCGTTTCAAAACATTCTGAACATTTTCACTAGGGGAACTTTTGATCATTTTCTGAACAATTTCTGTGGACTTAGCCAAACTGGACTGAACAGACGGCAAAATGGCTATGTCCTGGCCACTCCCAGTTTGGCTAAGTGAGGGAGCTGGAGATGGTAAAATTGGTGATGTCATAATATCAAACTTCATCTTTTCCATGCATCTCAAGACATTCTGAACATTTTCACCAAAGGAACTTTTGACCATTTTCTGAGATTTCTGAGAGCTGGACTTAGCCATTTTCTCAGGGGGAGTCAGATTTCCCATTTTGTCCTAATCTCAGCGTAGTTTCCTGTGAGACACTAGAGAGCTGGAGATGGTACAATTTAGTGATAATGCTTGTCGTGTTCTAAGTTTGTATTTTCTATGCGTTAAGTCTGGACATAGTTATTTTGCTGGCCGGTTTAGTCCCGTTTGACACTAGAGGGAGCTGGAGATGGTAAAATTTTGTCACAAAATGTGTGTGCTGGCATTATGTTTTCTATACGTTTCAAGAAATTCTGAACATTTTCACCTGAGGAACTTTTGACCATTTTCTGAACAATTTCTGTGGACTTAGCCAAACTGGGAGTAGTCCGGACATAGCCATTTTGCTGTCTGTTCACTGAGGGAGCTGGAGAACAGATAGGGGAGAATAGTGATACAGACCATAAAAGTGTTTGAGATTGACATTGCCAGACTTGACAAGGGAGTGTTCAGGACATAGCCATTTTGCTGCTCAGTTCACTACAGTCTGACACTACAGATGTGTTGACGCTGGAGATGGTTAAACTTAGTGAAGTGTGGGACATAGTTATTTTGCTGGGCAGACACTAGAGGGAGCTGGAGATGGTAAAATTTCGTCACAAAGTGTGTGTGCTGGCATTATGTTTTCTATACGTTTCAAGAAATTTTGAACATTTTCACCTGAGGAACTTTTGACCATTTTCTGAACAATTTCTGTGGACTTAGCCAAACTGGGAGTAGTCCGGACATAGCCATTTTGCTGTCTGTTCACTGAGCACTGTGTGGCTATGTCCAGATGTGTGGCGCTGGAGATGGTAAAATTTCTTCATAAATTGTGTGTCCTGGCATTATGTTTTCTATGCGTTTCAAAACATTCTGAACATTTTCACTAGGGGAACTTTTGATCATTTTCTGAACAATTTCTGTGGACTTAGCCAAACTGGACTGAACAGACGGCAAAATGGCTATGTCCTGGCCACTCCCAGTTTGGCTAAGTGAGGGAGCTGGAGATGGTAAAATTGGTGATGTCATAATATCAAACTTCATCTTTTCCATGCATCTCAAGACATTCTGAACATTTTCACCAAAGGAACTTTTGACCATTTTCTGAGATTTCTGAGAGCTGGACTTAGCCATTTTCTCAGGGGGAGTCAGATTTCCCATTTTGTCCTAATCTCAGCGTAGTTTCCTGTGAGACACTAGAGAGCTGGAGATGGTACAATTTAGTGATAATGCTTGTCGTGTTCTAAGTTTGTATTTTCTATGCGTTAAGTCTGGACATAATTATTTTGCTGGCCGGTTTAGTCCCGTTTGACACTAGAGGGAGCTGGAGATGGTAAAATTTTGTCACAAAGTGTGTGTGCTGGCATTATGTTTTCTATACGTTTCAAGAAATTCTGAACATTTTCACCTGAGGAACTTTTGACCATTTTCTGAACAATTTCTGTGGACTTAGCCAAACTGGGAGTAGTCCGGACATAGCCATTTTGCTGTCTGTTCACTGCTGTGTGTGGTTACTATGTCCAGATGTGTGGCGCTGGAGATGGTAAAATTTCTTCATAAATTGTGTGTCCTGGCATTATGTTTTCTATGCGTTTCAAAACATTCTGAACATTTTCACTAGGGGAACTTTTGATCATTTTCTGAACAATTTCTGTGGACTTAGCCAAACTGGACTGAACAGACGGCAAAATGGCTATGTCCTGGCCACTCCCATATGCCTTACATGATTTTCTTGGATGTAAGTTCCCTACGGCAATGCCACTGTGATATTTGTTGTACCGAAGTATGCAACATCTTCTTAGACATTGCATGTTCTCCTTTTAGAAATCTGATAGGTTATGAAGTAACGCCTACTGTGCTGTTTGCCGCAAAAATCATCCCTCTCTCTGCACCCTCTGACATTGATCTTGACATCTTGTATCAGGCTATGTGCCAGCACAGGGTACATGATCAGTGCATTCAGTTATGAGGATTTACCCCCCATTGAGATCGCACCACTGTATGACTCGTCTGAGGAATAGAAAGTAACACAGAACAAGGAGGGGAGTGTTTCATTCATGCTTTTCTTTTATGTCTTTGGAATATCTGACAAACAATATTATTCTTTTGATATCTAGCATTCCTTATAGGCCGCTAGACATTGAAAAAATTGTGGAGAAAGAAAAAGGATCAAAGAAATATCGAGGCTCGGTCATTCTATGCAGGGAAAATTATTCTATTAAAATAACTAAGAATGGGTGGATATACCTTTTCATAAAAAATTCATTCAGTGTCATATTGCGAGACATAGAGACATTTATATATGACATTTGTCATCAGATATTTTGTTCCTACTTAGACACAATATTTGTTGTCAAAGTCAATGTGATAAACATTCAAATAAGTATATCAATTTCCTTGGAAGGCAAATCAATTAAATTCATTCATCTTTTTAGTAAGCTACAACATCAGTTGAATAGTGCATATGATTTTAGCATAAAAGAATCTAATGCATACGAATCTGCGTGGGTCAAATACAACGATTCCTTGCACAGTAACATACTAGTTCTCTCCAGTTTTAGGATATTCAACCCAAACATTACTTTAACTCTTTCGCATAACTTGAAAGGAAGCTGCATCACAAAAGACCCCTCTATATTTCTCACACTTTGTTCAGACATAAACAAAGTAATTCGAGAAATATAGTGTTCATACCACATGAAACAAAGTGGTTTCATGCCTTCTACTCCCCTCCAGAAAGAATTTCAGTATATTCTTTCTCTGTGTTATTTTCTGCTAAGTTTTTTGGTGTATTCATACAACATCTGTCTTCTGTTGTATTCTTTTCTTCATTCTGTATCTACTATATAAACTATATTGTAACAAGAACCATTTTACAGTACAACATACAGTTTGTGCTGCAATAGAAATAAAATGGCAGAAACACTGATACACCAACTTTTGAGCGTTATATTTACTATATTATCTTGTCAGGAAAAAAAAGAGAATCACATTTTTTGGGACAGAGCATCTAGTGATGAGGAACATTGCTTGTATCACATGATACAATATATAAGAAATACGACAAAGAATTATACACCATCTATTATCCACTTGTTCAAAGACAGTGTAATATCCATGTTAACACAAGAAGCTGTTGACACCTTGTCAGCCTACATGAGAAAAGAATCAGCGTATCGAATAATGTACGGTCACTATATAAGTAGGAACCATGAAGAAATACGTTCTGACATTCTTTCTGGTCATAGTATAATAGTAGAATGTATCTGCGAAATATTAGCTATCAGACTGACCATGGTATACCCAGACAATAAATCTACTGAATTCAGACCTATGACACGTTGTCTCAGAAATGGTAAGCCTATTACTTTATGTTGGAACTCAGATGAAAATCAAGTAGAAGAAATGCAATTCAACATATATGATCAAACTAAAAGGCTTCCTGACAAAATAAAGATAAAACCTTTTCCTACCATCTCATTAGAAAAACAGTCTGAACAAGAGAAATATATAAAAAGTGACCAAAAAAATCGATGCACTGCTTCTCACACTGATGTACCACAATATCATATCATATCTGACAGCGAGAGTGAATGCAGAAATACAGAGAAAAAAAACAAGAAAAAGAAAGAAAAGTCACACTATTTCAAGAAACAGGTATCAGATCTATCAGAATCGTCAGACAGTGAAGAAGAAAAAAGGGTTGAAGAACAAAATTGTAAAGTAGGTAGGACAACTGGAGGAAGGAAAAATGTTCCTAACAAAAGAGTATATGCAAAAAATTCGGACACTTCAGACACAGAGGCAGAGGAAAAATATAGTACTACTCCGGTAAAAAAAAGAAAGAAAAGAAGCAAAGAAGATATAGTAGAAAAGCATAGTGCAGAGAAAAAAGTAGAATTGGGTGAAGAATCAGATTTCGATTTTTTGAAAGAAGATTTAAATCTGTCAGACAGTGAGGAGGAAGAGGAATGCAATAAGCAATGTGACAAAAAAAAGAAAGGGGAGGAAGAAATAAGAATGGAGTTCGGCGATGAAGTCAAAAAACTACAGAGTTTTATTCCGATGGCGACATTATTCAAAAACCAACTTGCCATCAACCAAACTAACATAAAAAATATGCTGCTAGTTGTGCAAAGGATAGGGAAGCACTTGGAGGTTCTCTCCCACAACACTCTTCCAGAGAACATTGAAGTGTGTCAGAAATGTCCTCAGCACTGCTCTAACGCTGTCCTAAAATGTACCATGGATCGTCGGGGACCGAAAAACCCGAAAGTGGCCAAAAACAAAAAATATATAAAATGATGCAGAAATCGTGCTTGTGAATGACATGCGATGTATATAGTATTGTAGTACACCGTGCTACACGTAATTGAATACCTATACTATTCTACATCGTAGGAAGAAACAAGATGGTGGATAGGACAAGAGAAAATTCTCGTGTGAAAGGGAGACATCCGATACCCATGATGTTACACAACATGGCACCAAAATCATGTCGTACAGCAGAAGTTAAGCCAAACGCAAACATGCATCCGCCTCCTCCGTACCCCGATGTGGCGCGCCATACTGCACATTCTACCCACTCCGATGTGGCTAGTTCTACAACGGCTCCTGCTGCCTTGGATCCTTCTCCTTCTGATCCTACCTTGGATCTACTTTCTCCTGTTCCTACAGCATCTGCTTCTTCGCTCTACCCTATTCTAGCTTCTCGCATCATACAGCGGGTACAACAAGCTACCCGAAATCTAATTGAATCTACTGCGCATTGCCCAGTACATGGTACTATAGACTTTCTTCTAAATGAAAAAGAGAAAGAACAGGATGTGATCCCTGCTCCCGTCATGCACATGCAAGAAAACCCCACATCCTTTGCCCCTCCTCACTGTGCAACAGGGCAGGACAGTTCAAGAAAGAGAAGTCATAGCCCATCTCTTGGTACAGTACAGCTGGGGAAAGTATCATTTCAGTATGGGGTGGGAGCTGCAGTACAACAACACACCGCTATGGATCTGTCCACAAGAACCGCTATGGACCTGTCCACTTGTAGTATTTCGCGCAATATCAGAAGTTCAGACCCAGAAGTGCAGAATATTGTAAATTCCATTTCAAACGTTTTTCCTCCCCTTCACTTCACTCCAGCACAGGAGGAAGAGGAGGAAATATACTTTTCAGAGGAGGAGGAAGAAGAGTGGGGCAGAACTCAACTTTCCGTTGTACCTCCTCCACTGGAGGAAGAAACTATGTCCCAGTTTCCAATCTCTCAAAATGCGACAGAACAAAAACCAACATGCCCAGTACAGGGGATGCAACAGGAAAAAGAAGGGGGGATGAGGGGAGAACTACCGCGCAGAACGGGTGGAGACAGACTAACTTTCATCCAAGTTGAATCACCTCAGTGTGATCATTGCGACACTGAGTACAGTAGACTTGGAGACGTATGTATCAGTAAAAACAGGCACTGTTGCCTCCTTGTGTGCAGGTTTTGTACTTTCGCAACTCATACTCCGCATGCCCTGCTTCAACACATCACATCAGTTCATCTCTGAAACATCATCGCTTTGCTTCTATGCAAATCTAGTTATACAGTGCTTCAAAAAAAGACATGACTTTCCCATACTACATTATGGTACACTGTATTAGTTTTCTTACATAGTAATTTTTGTCTTTATTCAGGAAACAAGAGAAATGTCACAGGAAGAATTCATGAACTTATCTCTAGATGTATCCCTTCTTGCTCTGCGATGCCTGTATTTCACATACTACTTTGAATTCTATGATGCCATGGAAAAAGGTATTTTCCAGTAAGACATTCAAATTCCCACACATCCTTTGTTGTCTATTTCGACTTGTGTATCATTTTTAGAATATTTGTCTCTCCCAGACGCTGAATGTCATGCTTGTTTTGATCAAGTAACTGAAATTCAGTCTATTGTGTACTTTTCTTCTTTCTTTGAATGTCATTTCTTGTTCGAATATATTTTGCACAGAGGACTTGGCAATTTGGATGAAATACCTGAAATATTGAAAGTAGTGTCTTACGCAGGCACTGAGCAAAATGAGCACATGAGTGAACTCCTATGGTACACAGCAGAATTTTTGGAACGCAACTGTGTTCAGTCTATATTGGACGCTTGACAAACAATAGCGATGACATGGTGCGTTGCAGAGACTGTGGTATGAAGTGGTGGCATGCAAAACCTACTTGTGGTAAACACTTGGCACGTTGGATAAGGAAACGTTACAAACAGATGAGGAAGAGGTTAGTGAAGGATAGGTTGTCCTTCTTCTGCCAAGAATTGTAATCTGTTTGAGCTCAACTTTTTTCTGTTATGTATCTATATGTAGATAAAGAATTATTACTACATCGTGTGAAATATATATCATGTATCTCAACATTTTATCCCACACAGCAAAAAGCGGAAAAAATCAAACACATGAATGTGGATTTCCCATGTCAAAAATATATGTCAGTGAAGCAGTGTGCAGACATATTCCGAGCATTGAGCATGCTTTCTTGCATTGTACAATTGAGTCAGATTGACATACAGGCTATCGTGTACTTTGCATGTTATTTTCAATGTACTTTTATTTTTGAAAATATGTTACATATCATTAGTATGGACCTAATGAAATTACCTTACGCTATCAAAACATTGATTATATTTTTTGGATACCATGATGTACTAACACAAAAAGTGATACAACTTGCTTTAGATCACTTGGACATATGGTACGGAGAGACTTTGATAGAAATCATGAAGCCGAAAGGACGAGAGTACAGATTGGATGTAGATCCGGAAGAATATGTCACTAGTAAATTAGGAAAGAAAATAAGAGATGCAGAAAGAAGAAAAAATTATATTTTTTCTTCTACTTATACCATGTGTATGCTATGCCACACCTTACTTGTCATAAGAAAAAATACTTGCTGTAGTAATGTGGTTTTTCTCCCTTGCTGTCATAAACCCGTGCATTTGCATTGCCAAATGAATTTTATACAAAAAAACAACAAGAGAGGCAGAAAAAAGTGTGTGTACTGCAATATGAACTGGTGCTATGGAGTAGTACAATGTGAGGAAGAATACATGGAATGGTGCAAAAGAAAAGCATTACGTGTATCAAAATATGGTAATACTGCTTGAGATAAAATGGAACGAAATGTTATATATCTTTCTTAGTACAAAGATTGCAATAAAAAATGTATCACAGCAATTTCTTTGTTGGTCTTCCTTCCAATACTATACATCCCTCCAGAGAAAACAAAACTAGTCATTATTTCGTCAACATGCCATCAGTTCTTACACTAAGTGGGGAATGGGAAGTAGGGGTAGTCGAAGTGAATCTCCCTGTCTCATGGTATGACATTCCAGAAACTCCAGAAAGAAATAGGACGATAATAATAGAAAGGAAAGAATTCCGATTCAAAAAAGGAGTAAAGAAACCTGCTTCTTTGGATGACTTGGTGACGAATGAAAAAAGGTACAAAATAAAAAGAATACCATATGGAAATTTCAGTACCATTGAATCTCTCCTGCATAGTATAAACTTAACTTTCAAGGCAATAGAACGTTACGATGACAACAAGTACATCAGAATTTCTAGAGAGCCACAGCTTGAAATGGAAGCACAGAATCTCAAACCTATATTACTAGTAGGAAAAGGAGACACAGTAACTATGTCTGTAGAATTAGCATCTCTTCTGAGATTGGATTCCGCGACAGGTGCCGACAGATCAGACAAGGGTACTATATCTTATTCTGGAGATGTGTTAAGTACTTTCAGCGACTACTCAGACTTGATGCGACCAAGGATACATGCTAAAAACTATAAATCGTTTCATGCCAATGGAGTACCAAGCTTGAATACTACTTCTAATATATTTATATATAGTAATATAGTATCTAATGAAATTGTGGGAAATCAAGAAGTACCTCTTCTAAGAACTATTCGATGCACTGGGCAATTTGGTTCAGACATAAAAGAAGTATTCACTGCACCATATTACAAGAAAATAAAGAAAAGCGAAATACAAGAGATCGAAATAAAGATATGTGACAGCGTGGGAGAAGCAGTAAAGTTTGAATACGGCACCGTATACCTAGTTTTACATTTCCGGAAAATTGAGTGAAGGAAATGAGAGTGAAAAAAGCTATGCGGAACATGGTGGGGGAATATGACATAGTACCGACCCATTCCATGTATGACCCTCACCTTTTCTTGTACAACAATATGATGAAAGTAAGGAAAAAAATATTGAAATGGAGGAAAAGAAAAGGAGGAATAAAGTATCAAGTTTCTATGAAAGTATGTCTGGGAAAATACAATTTAGAAACTAGTGAAAACTTTGAAATAAAGCCGTGGTTCCAGAGCTGTGTACAAATTGTATTTAGTAAGCATAACATAGATGACATGATCAGAACTTCATACAATACAATATTAGCTTTCTTTGACGCATTCCTTTACATGGGTTCGGGCTGGTTTTTGAAAAAAGTATTACTGCTCCGCCTTTCTTTGTATGCATACAATCCGATGGGAGGTAAAGACAGCGACAAGGTAAAGGAACTTTTGGCAAAGAAAAGGTCCATTTTGAATATAAAAGGCTGCGGGAACAAATGTTTCTTGTACTGCGTTTTGGCCAAGTTACATCATCACGGAAAAGCTGGAAACAGAGCATCTACCTACTCTCCTTACTTGAATCAATTAAATGTATCAAACATTACATTTCCAGTAAAACTTAATCACATCAACAAGTTTGAAGAAAAAAATGGAATCAGCATAAATGTGTTTGGTATGTTCATGGGAAAAAACAAAACTTTTCAGCCTTACCCAATGTACGTTTCCAATTTTACTTCAACTGGTCCAGGACAATCAACTTCGAAGAAAATACATGTGGACATGCTACTATACCATGATCACTACTACTTGATACGTAATTTAAACAAATTTATACGTCCTTTCTTCTGGAAAAAAACAAGATATTTCTGCCATAAATGTTTGTTATCTTTTCAAAAGAAGAAAAAGTATGACAAACACGTAGAAAACGACTGCAATGAAATATCATATAGTGGACAAGCATATATTTTACCAGAACAAGGCGCCAAATTACAGTTTGAGGACTACAAGAATCAGGTCAAATGTCCTTTTATTATTTTTGCAGATTTTGAAACATATAACAGAAAGTTAAATCACCCTATATCGAGAGGAATGTCTGAAATAAAAACTGAGCACAAATTAAATGCTTTCGGAGCAATAATGGTATCTAAATATAGTGCTTACTCTCAATCTCCTTTCCTTTATGTTGGACGTAATGTGGTGAAAAAATTTGTGTCTTATCTACATCAAAAGAGAGCTGAAATATCTTACATATTACACCACAACAGAAAGACGATTTTTTTGACTTCAGAAGATATTTCACGTATCACTGAACAAACAAAATGTTATATTTGTCAAGCACCTTTTGGAACAGGAGGACCTCGCAAAGTACTGGATCACGCCCACATCGGACGAGAGGGTAGTGGAAGAGATGTGAATTATGCATGTAACAGATGTAATCTTACATTCACTTCTCTTAGAATGGATCAAATTATTTTACCTATTGTATTGCACAATGCAATGGCTTTCGATTCGCATTTTCTTATACAGAAGCTATATAGGTACATAGACAGAGATGTTAAAGTGTTAGCACGATCCTCTGAAAAGTTTCTCACACTTAATTTCGAGAATTTTAGGATCATAGATTCCTTCCAATTTTTGCCTACTTCCCTTTCTAATTTAGCTGATCTGTTAAGCCAAAATGATGCAGCAGACTTTATTCAAACTAAGAAACACATAAAAAAAGAAGAATTATTACCATATGTGACGAGAAAAGGCGTGATGTGTTATGATTATATAGATTCATGGGATAAGTTGAAAGAAACCAAACTACCTGCAAAAGAAAAATTTTATAACACATTAACTAAACAACACTTATCAGATTCTGAGTATGAGCATGCCATTTACATGTATAGCAGAATGAAATGCAAGAACATAAAAGATTACTTAAAAGAATATCTAAAAATTGATGTTCTCCTATTGTGCGACGTTTTCGAATCTTTCCGTAGAAAGGCGATAAACTTTTATAATTTAGATCCGGCAAAATACCTTACTGCTCCCTCTTTAAGTTACCAAGCCATGCTAAAACACACAGGTATTACATTAGAGTTATTAAATGACGTAGAAATGTATCACTTCATAGAGCGCGGCATAAGAGGAGGAATAACGAATGTATCTCATCGAATGGCTAGGACAGAAAAAAAGGAAGAGAAAATATTATATTTAGATTGTGTCAATCTTTACGGCCATTCTATGAGCCAATTTCTTCCTTTTTCATGCTTTAAGTGGGTGAAAGAAGAAGAAATAAAATTTTTCAATGTAGCGCATGTCAAAGATGACAATGACATAGGATATATATTAGAAGTTACTCTACTGTATCCAGATGAAATACATGACCTGCATGACAGCTATCCTTTGGCTCCAAGGAAACATGTCATACCATACGAGGATTTATCCCCATATGCCAAAAGGGTATTATCAGAAACAAGTGTACCATACAAAAAGAGCGGAAATAAATTAATATGCGACTTGAGAAAGAAAGAGAAATATGTGGTGCACTATCGAAATCTCAAGTTATATCTCTCTCTGGGAATGAAAATAGAAAAGACGCATAGGATATTGTCTTTTCGACAATCCAACTGGATGAAATCTTACATAGACTACAACAACAGGAAGCGGAAAGAGGCAACTTCATCTTTTGACAGAGAATTTTTTAAACTGATGAATAACAGCGCATTCGGAAAAACAATGGAAAATGTTAAGAAAAGAATGAACATGCGACTGACTTCAAACGAAAAAGTGTGCAAAAAAATGATACAGAAACCTACCTTTCATTCTTTACATATATTTAAAAAAGATTATGTTGGAATACAATACCATAAGGAATCCGTGACATTAAATAAGCCTATTTACATTGGATTTACCATATTAGAACTATCTAAATACCACATGTTTAATTTCCATTACAATGTTATGCTACCCCTTTTTCATCCTCGTAACATACATTTGTTATATACAGACACAGACTCTTTGATATATCATATCACGGATGAAAACTATATAAAAAAAATGCGGCGCAATAACTTTCACTTTGATTTTTCCAACTTAAGTGAAGATCATCCTTTACATTGCACAAAGAATCACAAAGTATTAGGAAAGTTCAAAGATGAGTCAGCAGGGAAAGAGATACAGGAATTTATTGCATTGAGGCCTAAAATGTATTCCATTTTGTACCATGATGGGGTGGAAGAAAAGAGAG
Organism: Harmothoe impar; assembly: GCA_947462335.1. Classification (NCBI taxonomy): domain Eukaryota; kingdom Metazoa; phylum Annelida; class Polychaeta; order Phyllodocida; family Polynoidae; genus Harmothoe; species Harmothoe impar. The sequence continues at coordinate 45,125,637 of OX381720.1, read as the reverse complement.
TGAAAGGAGTAAAAAAAAGTGTAATACATGAGTTAAAACATACTCTTTTCAAACAGACATTACAAGAAAGGAAACTAGTTTACACAACATTTGATAGCATAAGAAGTTTAAAACATAAAGTGTACATGCTACAAGAAACAAAATTATCACTCTCTCCTTTTGAAGACAAGAGGTACTTGTTAGAGAACGGGATAAAATCTGTAGCTTATGGTAATTGTGCAATTCCAAACACCGAGAAAAAAAGAAAAAAACAAGATTCTTTTCCACATAAAAAGATGAAGACAGGTACAGGAGAGAAAAGCATGTGAGATACAGTACTTGACATGGATCATGTCATCTGTAACACATACTACATGCAACATGAGCAGAAGTACTAAGTATCCTACTATCGCATTTGGAAGGCGAAAAAGAATCGACATTGGGAAATTTAAGGGGAAAATATATCTTCATTTACATGACATGCAAAAAGACAAGAGCGTGACATTAGACAAAGATGAATTAACGACCTTCTTTGAATTAAAGAACAAGATAAATAAGAAAATATGTTGCATACTAAAAGCAGAGAAGGAACAAGCAGAAATTCAAAAGAAGAAGGCTGATAAAAAGAAACAGAAGGAAAAATATTCTTCAGGAAAAGAAAGTGGAAGTAGCAGTGGAGATGAGATGGACGACACCAGCGACAGCGATTAAGACATAGGATAAACTGTATTGAGATACAGTACATTCATTCTGTTACAGTAGTACTTGCTACACAGCAGTGCACAGAAATGCCTCCTTGTGAATACTGCGGAAGAAAAAGAAGTTTAGTGCAAAACAAAAAATATTGTGAAAAATGTGCTGCAAACATGGTAAGGGAATGTATACGCTGTCATAAGCCATATCACTCCTTGGCTTTCTTCTCCTCTGATGAAAGCCATAAACGATGTAACTCCTGTCACAATAAATACCAGAAAGAAAAAATCAGGAATGCAAAGAGAGCAGAAAGCAAAAAGAAAAGTTGTGAACCAATGGAAAGTGGTTCAGAATACAGCGGAAGTGAAACTTCTGAAAATGAGATAGAAGAAGAAACATGTGAAACAAAAAAAGAGGAGAACGCGTTACTTCTCACTACTCCATCCTCGACGGAAAAATATGGTACAAAGCAATGTAACATAGTATATGAAGAGCACGCTATGAGTGAATCAGAAGGAGAAAAGACTGAGAAACCCAAAGAGACAGCAAAGCCAAAGAAAAAAATAAAGCAGGAAAAGAAAAGTGTTGTGTCTGTTAAAGAAAAAAAGATGATCAAAAAAGAAAGGATCCCAAATAACAAAATTCAAACACCAAAGAACAACAAAAAAGTAAACAGTATGTTACATGATGCCGAGCCGAGGAAAATAGGTTATATACCAGTTTATGCTGTGTAAAACTTACTAGTACTCCCCCCAACGTTTTGTGATATTACTGCTCAACGGATAACCGTGAGCTAAAAAACTCTTGTCTACCAACTCACTGTCGTGAACATATCAAACATGCTGAGATGATATAAAATCACGTGAAGATATGTCTCGCGCATTTACCCTCTCATGAATTTGTACTTGTGCTCGAGTAACATACCGGAGGATATATCATTGAAGACGTATGTTCTATATCCTCACAATGTCTGTTGAAAAGAAAGACAAGAAAGATGTTTCTCAGATTAAAATACTAAGAGACATTTATTTTGATCCTAGAAATAAAGCATCTTTTAGTACAGCAAGAAAACTATTTCTAGCTGCAAAGTCCATAGATGACACAATACAATACAAGGATGTTGAAACGTTCCTACAGAACACAGAAACTTATACTTCCCACAAAAATATAAAGCACAAATTTCTTCGTCGCAAGACTATAGTGCGTGGATTAGACGATCAATGGCAGATTGATTTGATCAGTATTTATCACATCGAACAATACAACAACAATGTAAAATATATATTAGCCTGTATTGATTGTTTTTCACGATATGCATTCGTGCAAGGATTAAGTAGGAAAACAGCAGAAATCACATTACAAGGGTTCAAGAAAATACTATCTCGGACCAAAAGGAAACCACGACTTATTCAGTTAGACGAAGGAAGCGAATTCAAAGGAGTTTTCAAAAAGTTTCTACAACAGAATGGAATAAAATCTTTCAGTACATCTCAAGACACAAAATGTGCCATAGTAGAACGATTTAATCGGACATTACAAGATAAAATATATAAATATATGACTGCTAAAAACAGCCTGAGATATATCGATGTATTACAGGACATAGTATATGGCTACAATCATAGCATACATAGAACTTTGGGTATAGCCCCTGTTGCAGTGAACAAAGGAAACGAAAAAAAGTTGTGGAAAAAACTATATGGTAAATATCTTTATTCTAAAAAAAATCGTCTGGCTTTTGCAGTGGGAGATAAAGTACGAATTACGAAGTACCATACCACATTTAGTCGAGGTTACACTTCCCGGTGGAAGAAAGAAATTTTTCAAGTGGCATATGTGTTGAGAACTTGGCCGGTGACATTTGTGTTAATAGATTCTAACAATGAAATACTCAGTGGTAGTTTTTATGCAGAGGAATTAAATAAAATTAAGACTGTATAACATGTCTCATACACTACCAACATATAATGCATGTCTCCGTGTACCATTTTCTATGATAGTAGCAGGTCCGAGTAATAGCGGGAAAACTACTTTTGTATATGATTTATTGCATAATTCTGATCGTGTCATAGAAAAGAAAATAGACTATGTAGTATGGTTTTATGGACAGACTATTCCCGAAATAAGCAATGAAATGAAAAAAGTCAAATTTATACATGGATTACCTTCTTCTTTAGATGAATATATTGAACCAGGATTGAATGGAGTTTTTGTTATTGATGATCTGATGAAAGAATGTGAGAACAATTCCATCGTTGGAGATTTCTTCACTAAACGTTGTCATCATGAAAAATTAAATGTTGTATATTTGTCGCAGAACTTATTCTCAGATGGGAAAGAGAGGAAAACTCTGAGCAAAAATGCCACATATCTTGTTGTATTCAATACTCCGTTAGATCAGACTATATCTCATTCACTAGCAAGGAAATTGATGCCTAAGAACATAAAGACATTTCATGATATATTCATGGAAGCAACGAAGACTCCGCATTCATACTTGTTCATAGACGGTCACCAAAAAAGTCCTGCTGAAATAAGGTTGAGAGGACAAATAACCGGCGCTGTACAACATGTATTCTTTCCAACCAAATGAGAATAAAAGTGTATGAGATAAAAGAAGGTAGTTGTTTCATTCCTTACCATATGACATATATACTTTATACACCACCATGGTAAAAGCTAACAAAAAAAACGATAAGACGAAAGCAATAAAGAAAAAAATTAAGAAGAGTGTGGGGAAGAAAAGAAACAGCAAAAAAAGAGGTGTACCAGCATCAAGGAATACAGCATTTCTTTGCCTGTTAGGAAAAGCAAAGCAGAAGAAAAAAAGGTGTCTTTTAATTGATTATGCAGGGAAAACTGACTTAGATGCCATAATGCAATGCATTTTCAATTTGTTGTCTGGTAATATTAAGATAAACAAGGTAACTTTCAATAAATTAAAAAAACATAAAAATACAATGAGGTATTTAATAAACCGTCGTGTGAATAATGCACAAAGGAAGAAAGTGCTGAAACAAAAAGGAGGATTCTTACCCTTTCTTATACCTCTAGCAGTAAAATTATTAGGAGGACTTGTCCCTGCTATAGCCGGCGCAGTCAGTGGTAGATAAAACTAAAATGACTTCTACTTTCAAAAAGAGTGTTCTGATACCACTCTCTGTATACAACACGTTGAACTGCAAGAGAAATGAAGTGACACATCAGGAAAATGATACTGTAGAAGAAGAGAGGAACAACATCATACAAAGGCAAGAAGAGCTTTTGAAGCAGAGACTGTACAACATTCCCTCTTACACAGTACTATCCACCAATCAAAATATCAGAAAAGATATTCCTTCCACCGGATATGTAACGTCCCTGCATGCTGATGAAAGCAAAGTGGGGATACCGCTTTCACATATTTTGGGCAGGGTGAGAAAAGGACAAGTACCTAACATCAGAAGTATACTAAACAAAATGCTAGAGTTAGATGTGACATGGGATGAAGAGGGAGTAATTTCAATAAACTCAAATGTAGTGTTAAATTCTAACATATTCGATATCATGAGATACTTTTCTAATCCTAGTATGAGAGTAGAACCTGCTGGAACAGAAATATTATACAAGCATTTGTCTCCATATGTTCCTAAATCATGGTTCAAGAACAAACCTACAATCGGTAAGAGAAAAATTACTACACCTTATGTTTCAACTGAGTATCCTCTAGAAGAAAATGACATGCAACATTTACGTCATGAGAATAAAAGACTAATGCAGAAAATAAAGAAGTTGCAACACCACGATGCATCCGATGATGAATACTCTGATGAAGAAAAAAGTGCTAATTCTGAAGAAAAAGAAAAAAGTATAATGCAGCATGACATAGATAAAATTTTCAAACCCACTCCGTTGCTGAAGATGAGGAAAAGTGAGGAAGAAAAAGAATTAACCCCTCCAACATACTATGCTGATGAAGAATCAGAAGAAAAAGGGAAAAAAGGAGAAGCAAGTGGTGGTACAATTGAAGGAACAGAAATAATAAAAACCACTCCCCCAAAATTTAAAGAAAAAGAACAGATTTTTTCCCCTATGCAAGACAAACTCGTTAGCCCTCTTTCCAGTAAGAAATCTTCTAAAAAAAAGAAAGGGAAAAAGAATTCGGCTGAAAAAGACATATTCCACGAGAAAGAGATGCAAAGTACCCCAGTTACCATATCGCGTAGTGGGAGAAGAACCATGAAAAGTAAGAAGTATGATCAACCTGAATGGGAAACAAAATGGTAATTAGTAATATAATAAACTATATTGAGATAAAGAAGAACACAGCGCGAATTAAATTACATGACATGTACAGTAAAACAGGACATGGAAAACGTGGGAAAGAAATTTCCTATGAAAACTTGTACAACCGATCATCTGTACATCCATACATAGTACAACATGGTAGGGGATATCATCTGACCCCATTCATGGGTAAAAGACATCAGAAAGGATATGGGCTAGGTAACGTCATAAGCGGACTATTTCGAACTATCATACCCCTTGTTAAACCATTAGTGAAAAGCGGTGCTAAGACAATCGGAAGAAGAATGCTAAAAGGAGGAGTAAAAGTAGCAAAAAATGTTATGAAAGGAACTAGCCTAAAGAGAGCATTGAAAGATGAAGCAATGGAAAGTATGTCTGATTTGACATCAGATGCCTTATCTTATGCTAACAAAAAAATGAAAAAAAGACCACCAAGGAAGAAAAGAAAGACTAATACGAAAGACATATTTAACTGAGATAAAATTTCCCCTGACCACCAAGGAAGAAAAGAAAGACTAATACAAAAGACATATTTAACTGAGATAAAATTTCCCCTGAGATAAGTAGAACCAGATGATATGTTCCTTTACTATTTTACTCCCTGCACAATACAATAAGATATATATCATGTCCTTGTTGGACGACGATCCCTGCCATTGCGCCAGTTCAGATCTGGACTTTTCTTTTGTTCCTCCTACTGATACTACCATAGTAAAAAACTATTATGAAAAAGTAGAACCTACGGCATCTGCTAACAGTAGTACTGTACAATTCGCCCTCAAAGCGAAACACAAGGATTTTATCTGTTTAAAGAATTCTTATATTCAACTCAGTGCAAAGATTTTAAAGAAAGACAAAACCGTTCCAGCAGCTCCAGCAGCAGGAGATCCCATACCAGATGCATCCAAAGTTTTCCCTACCAATTATTTAGGGGCTACAATGTTCAAGAACGTTAAAGTGTCTATTGGAGGAGTAAGGATATCCGACAGCAATGATTTGTACCCGTACAAAGCGTTCTTCGAGTATCTTCTAAGCTACTTCCCACAGGTAGCAGAAAAAAGTGGTTCACTATGTTTCTGGCATAAAGACACAAAAGATTTCAATGAAGTAACACATCTGACTGATGCTACTCACAATGCCGGATCCAAAAAAAGGTTCGAAAGGACGAAATTCGGTAAGATATTTGAAATCACTACTAGAATACATGATGATCTATTCTGCCAAAATAAGCTGATACCTGGAGAAGTACCTCTGACCATAGAATTTGACAGAGCGGATGAAACATTTTGTCTCATGGCGAAAGAAGAGGCACAAAAATATATGATAGAAATACAAGACATATGCCTAATGGTTAAACGATATAGGCTAACAGATGAGTTCTATGATTCATTCATCAGAGAAAGAAAACAGGGTTTCAGTTTGAAATATCCTTTGAGGAAAGTTGAAATGAAATATATAACTTTTGGACCACAAAAGTCTATACTACAGGCACCTCATATAGTAAATAATACACCACTTCCCAAACGAGTCATTGCAGCGTTAGTCCATTTAGATGGGTTCTCTGGAAGTAACATTCAAAACCCAATGAAATTTCCACATTATAAAGTGAGAGAAGTAGAATTGAAAGTGAACGATGGGGGAACCCCTTTTTACCATTATGAAGTAGACTATCCAAACGATCGTTATAACATGGCTTACATTGCAATGTTGAAAAGCGGAGGAGACATTTTCAGGAATGATCCAGTCAATATTTCTTTCCAAGAATTCAAAGAAGGAGCAGCAATATATTGCTTTGATATAAGCAAAAATGGGATAGATTCAGAAACATTCGAGTTGTCAGAAAACGGCTCTCTCAGCCTTACCTTCAAGTTAGAAGACGAGTTGAACCATGGGGTAGCAGCTGTAATTTATTTGGAATTTGATGAAATTCTATTGTTGGATCAAAGTAACATGATGACCGCTAGATCTACTATGTCTTAGAAATGGACGGGAAACAGATTTTGACAACATTGGAAAAAAACAAGGGAATAACAAGCGGGGCATATGGAGTATATTCTGCTGACACTATACCAGTAGTACAGAAATATCCTACCGCATATGTAGTAAACACTGACGACAGTGACTTGCCAGGACAACATTGGGTTTGTTTCTTCTTCGAAAATAGTAAGAAAAAGGCCGAATATTTTGATTCTTACGGCTTGCAACCTATGCGTGACACCTTCCTAGAAATATTACCTGATACATTTAAATATAATTCTCATACAATTCAAGGATTAGAATCTATTACTTGCGGGGAATATTGCATATATTTTCTGCAAAAAAGGGCTGAAAAAGTATCCATGCAAGATATAATATGTAGCTTTTCAGAAGACACAAAGTGGAACGACGAAAAAGTATATAATTATGTGAGAAAGAATAAAAACTATGTTGTGAATAGCAACATGAGACAGAAATACCAATGTTGTGTTAGTAGAAAGCACGTGACGTGAAAAATGTGGAAGACAACTGGAATGAACTATGCTATGGCACATGGAAAACTTACTTCTGCAGTTTTCTTTACCTTTATAGCACTAGTTCTCACTATTGCTATGCTCGTATTAGAAGCAGAAAAGAGGAATCGGGTAAAAGGGCCGAAGGAAGGAGATGAAATTTTCCTGCTGTGTGCTGACACTGGAGGGAGAGCAAATGTATTGAAAAGTGGTCAAACCTTTCTCCATTGCACAGTGCAACATGTGGCAGAAAAAACTTCTCCCCTGCATAACATAGACATAGGCGCATTTTTAGAAAGGACATCCTCTAGCATGTTACAGAGCATGGAGACAGAAGAAAATGCAGTGAGATCAACCATTGCATCTCCTATTGAAAGCACAGAAAACATAACATACTAGTACAACAAATTACTCCCACAGAACAGATTGACAAAACAGAACAAAATGACTGAGAAGGGACACCAAACAAACGAGGAAATGCAATTGAGATCGGGCATGCTGTATACAAACAAGCAAGAACAGCGGAAGTTCAACAAGAGAGAAGAACAAGAAATTGTTCAGTACGAGCAAGAAGAAGAATACATTTGCAACTTATGTGGAGATGCTCATGGAACAACCCCGACTGTAAAAGATATTGTGCAAGAAATACAAAAAGAAGGAATTGCGAGCGAGGTTGGAAGTGAGACCAAAACAAGTGAAGCAGGAAAAAGTGAAGAAGTAACACAGCAGGAACCATACCATACTGAAGTCAAACCATATGACATCCAGCTAGACAGAGGGGAAGTTGAACCAAACAATTTGACAGTTTCAACAGAGGAGGATCAAAGCACTCCCCCAATTCACTCAATCTGCGTTTTTGAAAAAGAGAAAACAAGTCATCATTAAGTAGAAGGAAATCCTCTGGAATACCAGTATGGATCATGCACGTCAACAATTAGATCTGTTGCAACATGAGAAAGATATAAATTCACATTTAGAAAACATATACAAAGCACAGTCTGATTACATCAGATTACTAGAAAAACAAAAAAAGAAGACAGAAGAAACACTAAATATCATACAAGAAAGAAACTTGGAGTTAGAAAATGATTTAAAACAGGCGCAAGGACAAATAATGAACCACTTGGCCCATAGGAGAGCAGCGGGGATAGTACGAGAAGAAAGAGAATGGAGGAGAAGGCATAACAGGCAATCCGAATTGAACAAAAACAGGGAAAACATTTTAGCAGGATTCGTACCTAAGTTAAATATGTTCTCTGCTGGTAACATAGTAGCGGATGGAGAAGGGGATGCGGAGGAACAAGAAAACTATGATACAGTAGATTTACCCCGTGAGGATATAATGCAGCATTATAGGAATTTATCTGACACAGAAGGAGAAGAAACATAACTCTGGCTCATCACAACAAAACATAACTGAGATACTTGGAGTGAACAAACATGTCACACATTACATGTCTGAATACATCGTCGGAATGTCCTTCTACAGCAAAGACTGTCCTCATCATGAAACCATTAACACTTTACAACATGTAAAACAGTTACAGCACAACTACATTCTGCAGCTTCAAAATGAGAGAGACAATGCAATCAGGAAAATAGCTGAACTAGAAGAGAAAAATAATTTTCTTCTCACTCAAGTAACTGAACAGCAAGGAATAATATTAGAACAGTATGCAGCCAAACTAGGCCATACCTCATTCAATACGAGAAAAACATTTTGTGATTGAACAACTTGGTACAATAAGCACTTTGAACAACAGACAAGGAAATGACGTTAAAAACATATAGCACATATAAATTATTGAAAAACTGCGCAGATGAGCCAGTGTTGAAATATGTCAAAAGAGGCCGCTACAAAGTGACTGGGAATCCACTGTTCATTTCCCTTGTAACCAACCATTTTGAGCAAGTGCTACGGCATCGAAAATGGATAACACGCATGTTCTTTCTGGTCAGTCATGCATTAAGTAAAGAGGAAAGGGAAGATTTATATGAGAGAATATTACATCATGACTTGTCAAAATTTTCTACCATTGAGGCAATAGGTTACAGTATAAATTTTCACAGAAAAGAAAAAAAGAAAAATAGAAAAGAAGAAAGGTGCTGGGAAAGAGCATTGAGACATCATTACGACAAAAATGATCATCATCCTGAGCATAGCTTGCCGAACAATATGGATCAATATGCTTTGCTTGAAAGTATAATTGACATGCTAGCTTGTAGAGCAGAAAAGGATATAAGTAAGGACAACACAAATCTGAACTCTGTTCTTGATATTCCAGACATGTACTTCGAACGATATACTATAGAAGACAAAAAAAAAGCAACACAATATATCACACATTGGAAAACAATATTACGCGATACTGAATTCCAAAAGTATTTCATACAAGAAGTGATATATGAAACAGATGGTAAGTGAAAAAGGATCACATGTATTATATGAGGTGTAATGAACCATGCTATATATCACCTGAGATAAGCAAACCATATTGCATTCAAACATGACATGTCAGCGATATGATAAGTAGAAATGTGTACATGCCATATTCCATGTTTGTAATAATATTTCAGTACATATCAGAGTTGAAAGAACTACTTCTTTGTTAAATTTTAAAGTGAGTATCAACGCAACGTTACACACCATATGCTTTGTTAAATTGATTGTTACAACAGTTGAAAGAACTACTTGTTTGTTAAATTGATTGTGTCACAACCAAGAGAACATGTACAGCACCGAGCTAATTTTCTCGGACGATATACTTCGAACGATAAACAATATGATACGGTGGGATTGGAAAAAACTTGGAATATATCTCGAAATCCCTTATGCCGAAATGAAAAGCATGGTAAAAGTGAAGGGAGTAGATGAAATGGCGAGAGAAATGCTTCAGCACTGGTGGAAAAATGCTAGAAAAGAAACCCGATGGAAAGAATTACATATCGCTTTCCTTCAGTATAACAGAGGTGATCTGATACAACAAACCCGCGAATTTTTTTTGCAACATAAAATACAATGTGATGCACCAGATGAAAAAATAATACAAAAATACTTTGTGATGATAGGAGATAAGATTCCTACCATATGGAAAAACATTGCATCTTGCCTGTATGTTTCGCAAAACCAAATTGATATAATATCATATCAGCCCGAACAAGATCTATCTGAACATGCATATAAAATAATGAAAATTTGGCAGAGCAAAAAGGAAAGTGCTTCATATCAACTACTGCATGCATTGGCAGAGATAGACAGAATGGATGTCCTGAGAGTCGTGCTACAACAAATTAACAAAGACCACGAAGAAAAAGGAAGCAAACAGAAAGCAGAAGAAGAGGCTCGCACGAAAAAAATACTAGAAGAAGAAAAAGAAGAAGACAAAAAGATGATAACACTTGTAGAAACCCGTTGTTGCAAATGCTGCGAGATACCACCACCAAACATGATATAATGTTATGATATACCTACTGTATAACATGCTATGGCAATATCAATGTATACAATATTATAACATGAAATCAAATGTGATTTATAGGAAATAAAAAAAATAAATAAGATAAAGTGTTCTGTTCTGTTTGATAGCACAAACTGCATTGTGATAAGTGATAGAGATGACTAAACAAGAGTAACATTACATGATACATTCTACAGAAGAAACTACATTTCTTCTGAAGATTGTAATACAGCACAGCACCAAATAATATGTGCATGTCCTCACCCAAAATGTGTTAGAACTTTACTGTGATAAGTAAAAGAGGAGTAGTCCGATAGTGAGACAGTAACACATGAAAGGAAATGGAATGTACTTGCGTTCCTGGATGCAGTAAGAACAAACATGACCCAGCATGCTATTGTATGCTACCCGAATGCTACAAGATACGGCACTACAAGGGATGCAACTGTATACGCTGTGATCCTGGAAACAAAGATTTTTTTTCATATGAAAGAGAACAGTTATACCAAGATTGGGTAACGCCACTTTTCATGTGGACGAAAGAAGCAGGAAAAAAGGAATACCCATATACTACATCTGACTGGAAGGTTAAATTATGCATGCGAATGATGCTCTATATGTTATATGGATTGAGCGAAGAACCCAATATGATGAGGCTACAAGATATATGGTATCAAGTGGTGTATAGAATAAAAGACAATACAATACAAATACAAGAACTGTTGAACCTGGATGAATTGGTGCAATTGTTTGATCATATGAGTGGGAAAATAAATCTTTATCAAGATGGACGAGATAGAACTATGATAGTACAAGAAAAAGCAAAAGAAATATTGAAAAAACATAAGTTAAGGGAATATAATCTATCTCTTTCTGTACTATGTCGCGATGCCATTATTTTCTATGTGGATGAAGTGAATTGGATGAAGAGAAAGAGGTCTAGAGTATTGTACAAAAATGAGGATAGATCACATTTACGAGAAACAGGGAAAAAAAGCATTAATACTCTACCTATCCCATACTGCATGAAGCAGTATTTAACAAGCGATAGAATAGAATTCAACAACCCTAATATTCCACCGCGCATATATCTCATAGTTGAATGGTTTGCAGCCGGAAAAAAAGGACGAGAAGAATGGAATATCTTCATAGAGAAGCACTACGGAATATCTTCATGAAGAAGCAATACAAGAAATAAAGTGAACATAACAAATGTAATGTATATCAATGAAATAAATATAGTACAAATTTATTTCTGTTTTGTGACTTTATGTACCCCCTCCACTAACAACAGTAGTAGCATGTGCCCTTCAAAATTATAACATACAGAAAGAAGAATCGTAGTAGATGTCCCTCAAAGTTATAATAAATAGTAACTTTTTGAAAAATTAGCAAAAAAAGTAAAAATAGAGGGTATAGTATAAAACAACATATATGTTGTTTTATACTATACCCTCTACTTATACTACTGATGCCTTTGCATGCCCTCTGTTGCATTTTGTAGATTCTTCTATCAGTGGTTTTTGGGGCTGCAGTTGCACACACCCCTAGTAGCAAACACACTGTGGCCCCGGACGGGGCCAGACTGTGTTTGCAAATCTGGCCCAGAGTGGGCTAACCGACGGGCTCCCGTCGGTTTAGGGCACTGGGCTTTGGTCTGGCCCCGTGCGGGCTTCCCATGTTGGGCGCAGATCGGGTTTTGGACGGGAAGCCCGCTTTGGGCTCAGATCAGTTTTTGGAAGGGCTTCCCACTTTGGGCTCAGATCGGTTTTTGGACGGGCTGAAAGCGGGTTCAGATCGTTTTTTGGACGGGTTGAAAGGGGGCTCAGATCGGTTTTTGGAAGGGTTGAAAGCGGGCTCAGATTGGATAATTATGGGTTTTTAGAATCTATTCAATCATTCTCCAATGATTTCTTGTATTTGTTGAACCAGATATCCTAGGTCCTGCTAATCAACACAAGGCATAATCATACTCTTCCTACCCAATAATGGAAGTATCAAGCAGGCCTATTATCATCAGGTTTGAGCCACATGCAGCATAGACAAGTGTCTATGGTGCACATTGGCCTTCAAAAACATAGTTCATACCTACATGGGGCACATGAGTCTTGTATTAAGCAGATTGTAATGCCACAGAAATAGTGTTTACACTGGATAGCTGCTTAGAGAACCTCCTTTTCATCATTCAAATATATAGTCTATCTTATTTCCAAACTGTGAGAACATCTATTTATTGTTTCCTATTCTACATCACTTTAAAATTTTATTGTATTATTGTATAATGTCAATTTCATCTGGCTTTGTTGGAAAACTCTAGATATTGTATAGTAGTGACATCTGGTGTCAATCATCAGAACTACTAGACCAGTTGCCCTGTCCAAACCCAACCTCAGCCCTCATCGGCCCAGAGTGGGCTAACCGATGGGCGCCTGTTGGTTTAGGGCACTGGGCTTTGGTATGGCCCCAAGTGGGCTGCCCCAATTGGGCTCAGAACGGGTTTTGGACGGGCTTCCTGTCATCTGCCTGACATGAACCCAAAGCGGGCAGCCCCCTTTGAAATTGATCTGAGCCCAAATCGGGCAGCTCGCTTTGAAACTGATCTGAGCCCAAAATGGGCAGCCCGATCGGGGCCACACTTCAGCCCAGCCATCTGCCCAACATGAAACCCAGCTTAGTTTTGCCCGACTTCAAACAGCCAATCCGAGCTAAAACCAAATTGGCCCCGTGCGGGCTTGCTACTAGGGCAGTAGCTAACTATTCATATTTTTTCACTATTTTTCCCACACTATGCTACTTAAAATGCCCATATCTAGGCTGTTAAAAGTGTGACTTCCGACCCATTTCAATAAAACGGGTCACATATATTAGTGACATCTGGTGTCAATAATCAGAACTACTAGACCAGTTGCCTTTTCCAAACCCAACCTCAACCCACATCGGGCAGCCCGCTTTGAAACTGATCTGAGCCCAAAATGGGGAGTCCGATCGGGGCCACACTTCAGCCCAGCCATCTGCCCAACATGAACCCAAAGCGAGCAGCCCACTTTGAAACTGATCTGAGCCCAAATCGGGCAGCCCGCTTTGAAACTGATCTGAGCCCAAAATGGGCAGCCCGATCGGGGCCACACTTCAGCCCAGCCATCTGCCCAACATGAAACCCAGCTCAGTTTTGCCCGACTTCAAACAGCCAATCCGAGCTAAAACCAAATTGGCCCCGTGCGGGCTTGCTACTAGGGCAGTAGCTAACTATTCATATTTTTTCACTATTTTTCCCACACTATGCTACTTAAAATGCCCATATCTAGGCTGTTAAAAGTGTGACTTCCGACCCATTTCAATAAAACGGGTCACATATATTAGTGACATCTGGTGTCAATAATCAGAACTACTAGACCAGTTGCCTTTTCCAAACCCAACCTCAACCCACATCGGGCAGCCCGTTTTGAAACTGATCTGAGCCCAAAATGGGGAGTCCGATCGGGGCCACACTTCAGCCCAGCCATCTGCCCAACATGAACCCAAAGCGAGCAGCCCACTTTGAAACTGATCTGAGCCCAAATCGGGCAGCCCGCTTTGAAATTGATCTGAGCCCAAAATGGGTAGCCCGATCAGGGCCACACTTCAGCCCAGCCATCTGCCCAACATGAACCCAAAGCGGGCAGCCCACTTTGAAACTGATCTGAGCCCAAATCGGGCAGCCCGCTTTGAAACTGATCTGAGCTCAAAATGGGTAGCCCGATCGGGGCCACACTTCAGCCCAGCCATCTGCCCAACATGAAACCCAGTTCAGTTTTGCCCGATTTCAAACAGCCAATCCAAGCTAAAACCAAATTGGCCCCGTGCGGGCTTGCTACTAGGGGTAGTAGCTGACCCATATATTACTAGTATGTAAAAGGATAGTAAATGCAGATGAATGTCCAATCCAAGTCGCATTTCGTATGAAAATGCTGCGATAG